>JARHVA010001807.1:330000-1530000 GCA_037957365.1 Torreya grandis
ATAACTCCTACACCACCTTGCTCAAGTTGTCATCAAATGGAGCACACATATGTTGAAGAGAGACTTCATAAATTTAATTTGGTAGTTTATTATTTCTTGTAACATTTTCCATGATTTTTTCATATCCATCATGGGCTCTTGACACCTCTCTTCTCTCTCTTCTTCTTCTTTCTCCTATATGTATGCCTAATTTTGGCATTATTTGGAATCTTTTTGTTGTATATGGTATAACGTTGTATAAATGATCACTTTTACTTTTCCTTTGAGATGAATAAAACTCATTTATATCCTTCTTTTATGCTTGAAAATATTTTATGTTTCATGTTATTTAATGAATTATAGTGATGGTGTATGCAACCTCCTCTCAAGTATCCTATCTCTGACCTTTTTTAGGTGCTAGTCATCTTTATAGGTTATATAGAGTGATTCCAATAGCCTTGTGTGGATTTAAAGTGGAAAAAATCATTAGTTTTTTTTAGACCTCTTTATCAGCCCCTTAGTTTATGCATCATGTTATAGCCTCTATGTGAAACACTCATGTTTGGAGACTCCATTTGAGTTGTGGAATCAGGTTCAGTCTTAGTTCATGTTCTTATTTCATAATAGGTAGGTGGAGGAGACAAATTTCCCTAGTTTAGTTTTATTTCCATTCTCTCTCCATTTTTCCTTACAAGTAGTAGATTAGTTTTTAGTTCTTAAGTGATGCATCAAAGGATTTATCCCTAATCTAGAGTTTCAATCCACTCTTTAGGTCACCCATAACCTAGGATTATTCTTATGCTATCACTTAAGTGAGGAGGCTTGAAAAATCTCGTCAAGGGTGAAAATTTTGATGGTAATAGATCTTACAGATAATACTACTTCCTCTTTATAAAAATACACTAGTGATGAGCTTAATCCACCATTAGAACCTTAACCTAGTTCTTCCATCCCTACTAAGAACATCATCTCTAGTCAAACTAGGCCTCATGTTAGTTCTTCATATAAACCACAATGGAATTTCATATATGAGCTTAACTCTATGTCTTGAAAATTTTCCCTCATGGAATTAGTAATATCTTCTCCATATCATTGCAAGTTCCTTATACAATAATTGAAGACATCGAATAACCCACCTATAATGATTTTGATATACCTATCTCAACCTCCAAAAGTTCCACACCTATGTAATTTCATGCTATAAAAATAATTCTCCATTTTATTCCTCTATGAAACCCTCCATAAAGTTTCCTAAAGAAGACATAATTAATGATGAAATTATGTTTCATGTAGATGACCCACGCCTCTTCATCAAGATTGGAATAAAAAATACCTAATAAAGAAAGTTTTGGTGGATGAATTCTTAGGCATTAACCTTACCTCTCTTTGGCTACTCTAATAAATTGTATGCTCCCAAGATAACCTTAATCAATCTCAGATCACTTGTCGTGGATGTGATAAAATCAATAAAAAATTTCTTGGTTACATCTAGATCCCTCTCACTATTGGACACACAACTATAAGCATAAATCTTATGCTTTTAGATATTCCATTATCTTATACCATGATATTAGTCCATCCATGGACTCATCACATGGGATTTATTTCATCTTCTAGTAGCCAATGCATAAAATTCATCCGTAATGGAAAATGTTATAAGCATGAGGCAGATCCCAACCCTTGAAGAATCCAACTTCCCAATCCTAAACATCAATCTTGCATCCCCAATGATGCTCATATTAATAGTCACCTATCTTAATTTTTAAACATGAATCCTAACCTACATGTCACTTTTTTAGATTATGATGATTAAAAACCCAATTAATTGTAAAACATTTGCAATACCAATTGACTACCTCCTTATATCTTAGTATGGATCCATCCTTCTCTCTTTCCATGAGATAGGGCCATTCCTTTAATTGATGATAGTACTAAAATTCCTTCCCCATGTAATGTTAATAAAGCTTCTTACATAGATGATTATTTCACTTGTAATGAGTATGGGGTAGCCAAACTCTTTCAAGATCCTCTAACCATGTCCCCTCTCACTTTTAACAACATGGGTGTCTCCACTATAGACATTACAATTGAAATTGGTCAACCTACTTATCATGCATGTAATATCTCTCCCTTTTATGATAATGCCTACATTATGCCCCAAGCCCAATCATGAGATTTGGACATATTGAATTTCACCAAGGCTCTTTTGAAAATGTATGACTTCAACTGAGATATTCATATATTTTCTGATTTTGAACAAAAACCTAAAGCTTATGTCCTTTTTAATCTACCCCTAGTAGACACTTCATGGGTTATTTGTGATTTTTTTCCTATTTTCATATATGATATCAACCAACCTAATACTAAAAAACTAGTTCTATGTAATCATAATGATATTAGTCAACCCAATACTATTCCTTCTACTTCTCATCTATCAAACTACATTGGTTAACCTGATACAGCCCAAATTTTAATCCTAAACTACATCATATAAGTATCCTCAAGCACCAATATAGTTACTTTTGATTCATAACTTATATTGGATTACATTTTCTAACTAGATATAATCAAACCTATTATTATCACCACAAACTTTATCAAATAGACTAATACAGTTCAATCATATTCTCTTTTGATAGAATGTGTTGACCAGTTTAATACCATATAACTAGATTATTTAGCTTATATTAAAACCTTTGAAATTACCTTAGATGTTAAAGATATTGATGTAAGATAAATCCATTATGAGTTTGATATCAAAGGAAATTAATTTATAGACCTTGAAGTTGATGTTAAATAATATGGAACTTTACCCATGCTTCCCAGTGATGAAGCTATTCTAAAACTCCATGATAGAGAGCCTCAACTTCCTCATACCTATGAAAAAGAGGAAAAGTACACACAAAATTAGTAGGGATATTATTTATTAAAATACATTATAGGATATAGTAATAGATTTCAAACTAATGAAGGATATATATTCAAAGAACCAACCACCACTCAATTTTTGAAGAAGTACTTTGCTTAATTTTTATGTTCCTCAGTGTTCCTTTATCTATTTATATTTTCCATTTATACCACACTCTTATTTTCATGATTTTAGTTACTTATATACATATACTATGGATTTAACATTTATTATAGATTTTAATTAGACTCTCTTGTGTAACATAACATCAACATCATATCTTTATGCACCTCTAGGTTTTCTTACACATAAGCCTTAATTTCTATTTTTGGTCATTTGATCTCTTATATTTTTACACCACTTGGTTTCTATTTATGAATTTCACTATAATAACTCAGCTAGGACTAGGCCTTCCCATAAAATACCCATCATTTTAAACTTTTTATAGATTGATTTTGCTCCCAACCTTAGCTAGGCATCTTCCCAAAAAGATAAGGCAATAATCAAGTCTCTTTTTCTATACTAAGAATCAATTATATTCCTTTATGGTAAAAATATAATAGTCTATCCCCATATATTCATTCAAACATACTCTTTATTATAATGATGATTCATGCCTACCTATCATTGTACCATATTCCCTTATATATTTTTTCATTTGGGGCAACTCAGTCTTTGAATGATCGTTTTCATTCAATCCATATATCAATATTAATTTGAGCTCACTAAGGTCAATTTCAAGATTTCACTCTTCTCTCACATGTAAATTTAGAAGTCTTAAACACTATGGTATTTCAAGTCTCTTCTCTAGTTACCTAGTGTAATCTTTCTTATGATAGTCATTTTTAGCACATATGCTTATTTTTAAAAATCTGTATGGAGGAGGAATAACAAAAGCCAAAATAGTTAAAATTCATATCATACAAGAAAAATATGACGATCGAAAAGAAAATACACTCTTTAAAAGTTAGATCAAACCAAAATACATCATCTTTATTTAGCACATCTCCTATCTTATTTTAATATTAAACTCTATAATTAGCCTCATGATACAATTAATGTCCATTGGGGTGTGATATGCTACTAGACTAGGGTAGGAGGTCTCATTATCTCATACTATTTAGTTACACCTAATTTATCACACAAGTACCCAATCTTTGTAGTAGATCAAAAGATTTATAATAGGTCTTGAGGAATGAGTAACATGTTGTGGGAAGTCAAGTACATTTTAATTTTCATGTATACTAAAATTTGTTGGATGATATCTATACTTCACTAGTTATCACTAAATTACATTGTTAAGAAGGATTCTCTCGATTCATTGATGTTAAAAATATATTAGACTTTCCTACTTGATTTGAGTGTCTTATTTATGGTAAATATTATGTTTTCTCCTTTTTGTCACCCTATTTCTACAACATCCCATTTCATTCTCCCCTTGATAGGAAATTTTTAATTTAACATATTTATCCACTTTTTATATTTCCCATTTTCCATCTCTTTTTGACATGATCAAAACATGGTAGTTTTAGCTGATCCATCATTAGAATAGAAATTGTATTTTTAAATTGTTATGAGATGCTATCTTATTTATTACCTTATATTTATCAAATTTCTCTTATTTACATTTTTGGACCTTGACTTTTATATTCACCATTTTGTGAGCCATTTGGTCCCATTACTCCCATTTTCATCATTTTTCCATCTTTTGAGTATAGCTTGTTACTTCTCTTTCATAGATGTTGTTAACATTAATAATTTCATGTTTTTACATATATTTTTAAGTATGTATTTTTAATTATCTCAAATTTATGATAATATCATTATTTAATTTCATGTGTCCTTGGTTTGATATCGATTGTTACTTTTCTTATTTTGGATACATTTTTGGGTCTTGCAATCATTTAGTAGGTTTGTATTTTAGGCTACTTGATATTACCATTTTTTGTTATTAATTTTTCTTAGTATTTTTGTTTTATTCTATCCTTTATCCTCCTAATTCGCTAATATTCTAATTGATTCTTTCATTTTTGACAAGTTTTCCATCTTACTTTGGTTTTCCTATGATTATTTGTTTTTCTTATAACTTTATCCTTGTATCCCTAGGGTTTATCCAAAGCAGTTACTGTGATCTCCATAATCAATAACAGGATTTTATCATGCATCTATTTAATAATAAAGGTAAGTCAATGCATTTATAAAGTGATTTTTAGGTATTCTTATCAACATTTACTTATGACATTCATTTCAAAATTTTATCTTAAGTTAGCTTAGTTATTATATTGTTATGTTCTTTCATGAAGCACCATCCCATGTTACACTATTATGAAATGTGATGAGATTCAATTATGACATATGTATACAAATAATATTTTTCATTTATTAATTATTTTTCTTACAATAACTTATTGAGTTTAAATATCCTTGAGTGCATGCCTTAAAGGGTACACTAGGTGTAGATGTTAAATATAGATTTTAAGTTTTAAAATATTCTTACACACTTGGATAATATAAATCATGGCTCAACCCTTTATTTCACAACCTTCTTGCTACCTAAAGGCTTGCATTCACCTTCTCACTATGCCTAAATGCTTATCTTATGGTCTATCCCTACTATATTATGAGCCAAATCACCTGTATCCCAAAATATTATTTAAATATGATATATATCTTACACTATTATTCATATACCTTTAAAAAATTCCTATTCTCCTAGACATTAACATCCAAATTAGGACACTAACATTGATTCTAGTGTCTTAGGTTTGACGTTAGTATTTTTACCCTAAAAATATTCAAATATAAAAATATTTTGATATGTATGGGTTGGCCTATAGAATTATTTTAACCTTCCTAAGATATCATTTAACAAGGTGTGGTGTAAATACAAAACAAATATCACTCACTTATTACCTAGAAATTAACAAGAAATCACCTATCAAGCTCACTAGATCATTCACACAGATGAGCTATATTTCCCTATTCTTCCCTAATTATAAATTAGTTATAGTATAAATATTATTATAGGTCTAAAGAATTAAAAGAGTATCCCATGATAAAAATTTGTCAACTTGAAATCTAGATCACTTTATGCAGTTGCATATATCATATTACACTCTTGTTCACACATAAACCCACATAAGGGGGAGAATTGCATTGGTATAAGGCCCTCTTTAGAGTATTGGTTATGTATACAACCCTCATTGATAGATGGGTCTTTAATGTTAGATTAAATTCATTTGATCCCATGAACCCACATTTTGAAAGGTGACTTTCCCTAATAAGAGGACCTAACATTTTGAGCTACATATATATATCCAAAACCTATATACATGATTTGAGCAAACAATATGCAAGGCTATAGTGAACCTTGACAAGTGCATGTGGAATTTATATAAAACTACTTGTAATTTATATAAAACATAAGTTTTAGTTTTTTTATAGAAATATCAATGGTAGTGTCCCTATTGTGATGGCATTTTACAAGTTGATAGAGAGTTGATTTCAAGACTTTGATGAATCATAATTGAACATCATCCTAATTATTTATACATCTATACTTCCCAAATATACTTGTGCATCATTCAATAATTTAATTATTATTATTTATTCATGTTTAATTAGTTAAATTACTATTTGGAATTGTACTTCATGTATTTATTCATAATTTAACATTGAATCATAATATATTATGAATATGAATTATTTACTTGACCTTATTTTCAATTATTATTCTCCTTATTTTTTTAGGATATTCTTCAATTTTAACTCTTTCAAAAAAAATTAAAATTTTGGTGAACCTAACCTCTAAATAATATTATGTAACCATATCTTACTCTGGGGTTTTAAGCCTTTGAGAGTTTCATATTTCTTCATTTATTTTCTAGATTTCATTTTTGCATAGGAATAATATAGGTGATTCTTATTCTATTTCTTGTCATAGCCTTCATGATATTTTATTTTCTCATCATGGATGATATAGATATTTTTTATGACTATGATACAGTAACTATCCAACTCTCTATAAATGATTCATTAATGTAAATTTTGTCAACCTAAGAAGGATGTGAGAACATGAGTAATCATATCTTCAAGATTTTATAAGACCTCCTCTTAACTCTAAAGGATGATATTCACCATCCCTCTAATCAGGTTCAAGCTATCATTATCCCTAGAGATAAGTTGAGAAACCTTATAGTTTCAAATAAAGGTAATCAATATGTCCTTCCTCAGCCCCCTCCACCTCCCACATCTTTCTTAGATGGTGTGTGTATGCATATTCAATCCAAAGTACCTAGGGTTTATTCTTGTAAATCCATTAAGATCAAATATTCATTATGGTAAGGATTATATAAGAGTTTAAAAATAAAATAAACATTTAAATTAAAAGATCATATCATTGGAAAATTATATTACATACATACAAAATCCAAAATATGTTAGTTTTAATCATGTGTTTACATCTTCATCTAGAAAAGTTGTGCCCAACAAGTTTTAATATCAAAATAATAAGGTAAAAGTGATTTAATCTACAATAAGTGATTCAAAAATTATACAAAAGGATAATAATATTTCAAGCGAGATTATAAGGTAAATGCTTTGAAACAAGTTGATCAAACTACCACCCCTACATCCTTTAAGGATATCAAAATATTATTTTTCATACCATTTTATATACACACATATGTTTCATGGGTATTCAAGTGTGATAAAGACATAAATTATATCCATGATACATGCACATACATATGTTGGACTTTTCCTCTATCAATGTGAAAAACTACACTAGAGAAATCTTCTTCTACTTATCGTGATTGATATATGTTATATTATTTTATGATCACCTTACATTATCATGTTGAGCTTATTTAGTAACACTTAAACATGCATATACTCATGCTTGCATCTTCCAAAGTGTGTTAGATATTATATGTTATAGGAATTTTTTCTAACACATGTATATGTTTACATCTTACATAGTGTGCTAGATATGATATTTTATAGAATTTTTTTTCTAACACATGTATATGCTTACATCTTATACAGTGTGTTAGATATGATATGTTATAATATCTTTTTATAACACATTTATACATGGAATAGTATGATATGCTTATTTTAGTTAATTAAATTTCACCTATTCATCTTTTCACATGGCTTACTTGAGTCTACTTCTTATTTTCTACCTTGTCTTGATTGTGGAACATTTAAACATGTTCCTTGTTTGTTTTCCATAGTGCCATTGAGTGCTATTTCTTTGGTGTTTGTAAATTTGAAAATGTCCCCCTCTTGTGTGTGTTTAATTTGAACATGACCATTGTTTTTGGTCTCCCTAGATCTCATTTTACATGACATTGAGTGCTCTTGTATGTGTGCTTGATTGTTTTCTAAGATTGTACTTGTTACTTATAAATATTTCCATGATTCATATCATGAATTTTAGGGATTATTATGTTTGAATACTTGAGTTTTAATGATACATATACTTATACATTACTACATGATTGATATAGATATATTTGATAATAACACAATAGTTAGATACATAGATTAATAATGCTTAGTTATTATTCAACATACTATATGAACAACACATTAGCTACTATATAGTGATGGAGGTAGTAAAAAAACCTCCCAATAAATAGGATCAAATGACCTAGGATAGTCACAAGTAAAAATAAACATATGAGAATATGATTCCCAATAGTAACAAATAATATTATTATAACTATATATCAATATAATTACCAAAGGTAATTAATAAATTACTAATTAATATGGTAATTTTCCATGTGACCATTACTCAATCTTAGCATTCACCCCCTTAATGTGAACATGGGGATAGCATAAATCCATACTACAATTGATGCCTATGTGTGTTCCTGATCTAGATGGTTTTCTTTTTTAGGAAAACCAACAACCTTCATAATGGTTTTTCATGTGGATTACCAATAACCACAACATGATGGTTTTACAAGTGGTTAACCAAAAACCACACAATATGATTTTATAAGTGATTAACCACTAATCATAATATCATGATTTTGAAAGACTATTATTATATCTCTTCAAAATTTCCTCATTAGGAGATTACATAGGATTTTTTCTCACCTTATTGCATATATGAACATGAATGCACTTTTATTCTTATTTCAAAACATACCACACTAAAAATTGAAAATTAAAAATATAAAAAAAAGATACCAAAACATATGTGAAACCCTATCATTAGTGACTAAAAATAAGCATAAACATCCTCCTTCCTTCATTTTCATTGACCTCCTTATCGTTACTTAGTATAATAAATTTTGAAGCTCATTTTACAATGATGGACATCATGTACAAGTGATAGTGCATCTAGTTAAAATGTAGTCAATTTTTTTTTTCTTTCAAAATTTGACTCTAAAAAAACATAAAAAGACTCTTTTGATGGCATAACCTACTTATAAGAAACTTAAAAACTTATAAAATTGGCATATCTAGTATTGATCAAATAATTGATCAATCTAAATAGATATGAATTGATTATTATAATAACTCAAGACTTTGACTCAACTTAATAATTATTAGAAATTGACTTAAATTTAATTTGACACATATATAAACACACAAAAATATATGTATTTGAATTCACCACCAAATACCAAATAAAAATGACAAATTTATATAAGACTTAACACTAAACTAAGAAAACTAGGTATTGACTTGATCAGCTAACAATAATAAATTAAGTGAAACTTTGACCATTTTTTATAAAGAATAACTTGCATGAATTATATTAAGGTGATATACATGATACTACATGAATGTATCTATTTCAAGTGTTAAATCCTGAGATAGATGTGGATGTGGAGTCATAAGATTGAGATAATGGGTGCATAAAGGAACACGAATAGATAGTGTTGATTTATGGATTCCCAATTGAAATTTACTATGATACTAGTATATAAATAGGTAGAAATATAATCTTGGGGATAATAGCCCTTAATAACATGGACATCAATATTGTAGACAATATATGGGGAATGAAAGACATAATATAATACCTATAAAACAAAATAAATTGATTAGAGTTGGAGGCTTATTGGCTTTGATTCAATGCCACACAAGTGGAAGATAACACATAACATAATAATTCACAAATAAATTAATGTCTATATAATAAAATATAAATGATGAAGTTCATAAATGATGCATGGGCAAAGACTAAAAAGGATGTGTCATCTAATTTTTTATGTAGGCTTTAATGCATGCACTATCTCTACTACATTGTTACTAAGGACTTGGATAAAAAGATCTATAGTCAAGTACATATGAAAACTTATTAGAATCTCATCTGAATGCCTCACTCTAGTACCAAATGATAATAACATAGGAGTTGGATACATAGAATAATAATTCTTTACTATTATTCAACATATTATATGAGCAATACATTAGCTATTAGATAGCCATGGAGGTATAAAAATAACCTCCCAATAAATATAATAAAAAAATATAGGATATTCATGGGTAATAGTAAACATATGAGAATACAATTCTAAATAATAACAAATAATATTTTTATAACTATCTAACAATACAATTACCAAAGGTAATTAGTAAATTATTTATTACTATAGTAATTTTCCCATGTTAACATTATTCAATCCTAATAATATCATGGTTATATTATCCTTTTGAGATAAGGTGACTATCAGATACCATTCCCCTCACCTCAAAATGGGGAGGGAATATAAGTGGGTACATGTCATAGAGACATGAGTCTAGATGCACATCATTGGTAGAATGTTATATAGTTTGCATAATTTAGATATACACTTGGGTTATAATATTATAAATTTGGCACTAATTTTCAAAGATTTGGGCTTTTTTTTTTTAATATTTGTGATATATATCATACATAATTTATATAATAAAGGTTATATTTTGACATATAGTTCAGTTTGAGACACATTAGAGGTGAATATGTCATGTAAATACACCAAATCATAGATACATATTTAGATTATATACATATTCATGCATCAACCTTACCAATATGCATCAATTGAGTTTTTATCTATTGTAATAGTTGGCTAGCTTAAGTAGTGTGATAGAGATTCAATGCAGCCAATGGTATTGAAACTAATTACTTATTATAAGTTGAGATGGTTACACTATTTGAATTGGGTGAGATTGGATAAATTATCTTTATTATGTTTACACTTGATTTGTGTGATTCATATTCAATGATCTTGATGGCCTTGGTACAACTCACCCTTACACTAGATAGGGGGCATGATCACCCTTCAATTATTAACTTCACATCTCCAAGGTTTAGTTGTGAACCTATAATGCTTTAGTAATAAAATATTATTACCAAATAAAAATACCAAGATAAATATGGTTTCATTGATACATAGGTGTAATGCAAAACATCAAAATTTAGATAGGTATCAAGTCAAATTAAGGTGTGTTGTACACACCATGATACACATTTATTTTAAACTATATATTTAATCCTAATTAATTTAAATATTTAAGGGGAGGAAAATGTAGATGATAAATATCAATTTTACATGATAAAAAGTTTTTTACACTTTGAGAATATCAATCATGGCTCAACCTTTCAATTCACAACCTCCTCACTATTGAAAGGCTCATGTTCACCACCTCATTGTGCCTAAATTATTATCTAATGGTTTGAACCTAATATTATGATTACCCAAATCACTGTACCCCAAATTATATATATATATATATATATATATATATATATATATATATATATATATATATATATATATATATATATCTTTAACAACTATGTACTACATATCTTCAACAACTTAGTATTCTCCCAGACACTACAATCTAGATTAGGACACTAGCTTCAACACTAGTGTCCCAATTATGACACTAGTGTCCAAACCCTACAAACACTCAAATTCAAAAATATTTTGATATATATGGGTCAGAATATAATAATATTTTAACCCTCCCATGATATCATTTAAAAATGTGTGGTATAAATACAAAACAAATCTCACTGATTTATCACTTGGAAATTACAAGGCAAGCACAAGCATATATCAAGTTCACTAAATCATTTGCACCACTGAGTTTTACTTCCCTATTCTTCCTTATTTATAAACTAGTCACAAGATCAATATTATTATATGTTTAAATAATTTAATAATATCCCATGAATAATATTTTTCACATTTTAATATAGATCACTACATGTATTCACATATATCATATTATATCATTATTCACACACAATCCAACATAAGGGTGATAACTACATCAGTATGCGGCCCTCTTCAATGTATTGGATATGTGGATAACACTCAATAATATAGTGATATTTGATCTTTGATAAAATTCATTTGATCCTAATAACCCCTATTTTCCAATGTGGCATGCCATAATCACAAGACTTAGGGTTTTAAGCTACATACAAATATCCAAAACCTATGTGCATGTTATAAATTGACAATCTCCAAGGTGATAGTGAACCCTAAAATTCATATGTGGAATTTATAAAAAATGAAATGTATTCCATATATGACATAAGTGTTATTTTTCATATAGAAGCATTGATGCTAGTGTCCATATTTCATTGGTAGTGTCCAGGTTGACATAGAGATGATTCCTAAATTTTGATGAATCATAGATAAGCATCATCCTAACTATTTACACACCTACACTTCCTAGATCTACTTTTAAATCTTTAAATAATATAATTATTATTCATTATTAATCAATTAAAATACTATTTAAAATTATATTTCTTACATTTATCATATTTCCATAGTTTTGCATTGTATCAAAATATATTATGAATTTGAATTATTTAATTAGCCTTAATTTAGAATAGTATTCTCATTAGTTGATTTAGATATACTCTATTTTAAATACTTCCAAAAAAGGTTTAAACACTTTGATAGGGGTTGTAATGTCTTTAGTTCTATATGAGATATATCATTTCCTTTTATCATTCCTATATCCATTATAGCTTCCTAAGACTCGATCCCCTAAGTTATCTCCTTTCATATTACATCCTCTAGTTATATCAAGACCTGTACTCCATACTATATCAACCTATTCTAATTTAGTCTTATTTAACACATATCCCTTCCTTAATACATCAACCTGATCGATGCAGTTCTAAATATGTTGCATGATATTCATAACTATATTAGCCTATATTACATAGTTTGAGGTTTGTCAGTGAATTTTGAACTACATCAAGTGAGATAATGGTGTCAACTTAAATTTCAAAATGGTTTAGGGTTATTTACCACTATAATTTAAAAAAAATATTCTAATAGTGATATTTTCATTTCAATTATTATTACTTGCACTTCTACCCTAGATCTACACTTGGAAGAGTTATTGCTTAGGATTTTATCTTAAAGGAAAGTTTATCTTATGGAGTATTATATTCATTAGGGTCATTTTATCCTAGATATTGGTTCAAAATTTGAGATCATTACAACTAAAACAATATCTTGCAAAGTTCCATTGGCCAAGGGGGATATTGAGGCTCAATAAGTCATATTCAAGGTAAATATATTCTAACCCTATAACTTTCATTTAAAAAATAGAAGTTACACAATTGATTGCTTAATGAATGCATATCTCTTTGTTTAAATTTATGTTCACTTATACTTAGTATGGTTATAGGATTGTTTGAAATTTTTACTATACAATTTAGGTTGTTGAAGCCCTCATTTACTTACTATGGCTCCTTACCCATTTTGATATGTTTCTAACCCTTCCCCTTACTTGAATTTCTTGTTTGTGATATTATATTACTTACAAAACATATATCTATTTAGAGATACTTCATTGTATTATTTGTCTAAAAGATTTATAACCCTTTCCTTTGACATTATGTTGTAAGTTCTCCTCTTTCTAGGTTTATGGATCCATTTAATCTCATATTGAATCATTCAGTATCATTGGGGTCTCTTTGATTAATCTTATCTGAGTCCATATATTTTAATATAGGATAGCTATAATTTGATCCTATCCCATTGCATACAACACCCTCTACTATAGGGGCTATGATGACACCTAGTTAAGATGATGTGAAGAAGCCAAACTATAAATCAAAGAAGTCCATAACTAAATGTATGGAGTATATACCCGCGACATGGTCTAGTCATAAATACTATATTGAAAAAGATAAAAATATAAGTTTTTATATCCATGAAGGAACTAATGTTACTAATATCAAATCATAAAAAATAAAATAAATAAATAAAACATGATAAAAAATAATCATCCAAATGTGAAAACCATTTTTTATGGTGCCTTGAGAAATTACCATGATGAAAACTATTTATTGGTATCATGCATAAATATGTTATCTAAAAGTACCCTACACTTGGGGGCAATCCCATTCCGTCCAAACCCTACTCATCTTAAATTTTCCCTCCATTCAAATATAATCATTCTAAAACATCCTTATCATCCTTATCATTTTAATCCTTACCATCTCTACCATCCTTATCATTTCAATCCTTACCATCCCTACCATCCTTATCCTTTTAATCATTACCATCCATACCATATTTATTCATTTAATCCTTATTTTCCATCCTTATCCATTCAATCCTTACATATCATCCTTATCCATTTAATCCTTACTTACCATCTTTATCAATTTAACCTTACTAACTATCCTTATCCATTCAATCCTTATCATCCCTATTATCCTTATCCATTTAATCATTATGTTTTATCTAAAATTGAATTAATTTGATAATTAATTATTAGTTAGATAAATGGAATAGAATAATATAGGGTGGTGTAAATAAAATTATAAACAATAAACTAAAGATAAATGACTAAAATATATTTTAAAAATATAAATGAACAAGGATAAACTATGAAAAAAAGAGATGAATTTAGATTTTTGAGTCATCAAGTGATTGAACAAGAAAATAGACTATAGGAAAAGATAGAATGCAAGAAACTTAAAAACCTTATAGAATTTTATCCCAAGTGACCTTAAGTATATGATGCCCAATTTAGGATATAATCATCTATCCCTATTGTCCCTATTGGTTGATGTTGTATTTTTTATAAAATTTTATCTTATGGAATAGTCAGGTGTGACTATGAAAAGTATGTCTTCTTATACTAATTTTATCTTTGAAAAGTGTGTGAAGATATGTATGTGCCTTATTAAAGATGAAAACCCTAAATTTGTACCACGGGGAGATAAATAAATATGGATTAAAAATGGGTTAGTGATTTGATTTGTGTTATACCTTAACACCCCATTGTGTTGAGCACTACCTACATACCAATATTATGAAAAGGAATCAAACCTTCACATATTTATCCCATCTAAGTGCTTTATGAAATTGTGCTCATTTAAATATATGAATACATTTATATTGGGCTTGAGTATTTTATCAATCTTAGTGAGGGTTACATAAAACTAAATTTAAACTTAGATCATGACTATTTGAAGTGCTTAGAAACTAATTTGGGAAGAATTGGGAACTTTTGCTCAATGTGCACTTGTGTAAATAATCTATTTTATTATAATTGATAAGATTGATAAGATGTGTAAAATGAATTAATTGAGTGTAATTTTATAGTGGTTCATGTGGGAAAATACTCATTAGGGAGTTTATAAATATAAATTCTAACCCTAGGGGCCTGAGTCTAGGTATAAAGATGTATACATATGTTTTCAATGGTAAGATATGTTTTTTGGTCCAAGATCATATTCTTTTACATACATATATTGAGTTAGAATAAACTATTATGTATACTATACATTACCAAACTAGTCCCAAAAGTTCATTATAAATATGTAGAGGAAGGGGTAGCCGAGAAATAGTTCTTTAGGAATTGCCCATTTACTAGGAATGGGAAATCATTCCATTCTATATCCTTAAGGAAAAAATAATTATATCTGAGTAGCTTAAATATTTTATATGGGCCAATCTAAATTGGATCGAACTTGGAATGTTTTCCCTTATTATCATGGTATTTGTCCCATAGTATCACTAAATCCTAGATCGTAAAGGATTTCACCTTGGCCTTCTTTTCAAACTAATGCTTGAAAGTGATTTGATGCTTACTAAAGTTCAGCAAGTCTTCATCTTAAGCTTATTATAGTTTTATATTATCTAAAAACATTATTGCACCATTAATTCACTTTCATATTGTTAATATTTAGATCATTTCACTTTATTTTTTCACTCATCAGTATAGATCACCTGATCAAAAATATCCATTATTACCTAGTTCATTGATTATTCTATATTTCTAGGTTGTTCTCCATGTTTGATTGGAGAAGGATTTATTTAAGGAGTTACATTTTCAATTATTTATATGCTTTAAGCCCTTATCCATCTCCTCCTTTATTAGACAACCTTGGATCATAGAGTGGTATACTTATTAACATTATTAATATTAGTGATATGATAACTTGATTTTAGTAAGGTGAAACATTTGTTCTTAAGATTTTTTTTTAATTTTACATGGTTAAATTTGTATAATAGGTTAGTTTTACTTTACAAATTGCAATTTTATTATGAAATAGAACATAATTTATTAAAAAAAAATATTTAGAAACAACATACTCTATCTTTGAATAATCATTTCATTATTGAATCAGACTTTGATATGTAAAATACATTTATTCCCTTGAAAACATCATGATCTTCATTTAAAAAATGAATTTACATTCAATATATTAATTTCAATTTTTTGGTTATAAAAATAAATATATAATTATTCATTTAATTTCAATATAGTATGAATTTACTTCTAGATCTCACTTGTTTTTAAAGAGCCCATGCTTAATTCTATGCAACCCAGAAAACTAGATAGTAGCTCTAGGATCCATGATCTTTCCCTCAAATCAAAAGTGTTTTACTTTCTTACTCTTTGTCAAACACTATTTTCTTACTTGGATAATTAGATAAAAATTATGGCATAAACCTTGGGATCTAATAAGTTTCATCCTTGATTATTTCTAAGTTTTTTTTTCTTTAAAAAAAAAAAATTAAACTACTTTAGGCTACATTATGAGTGTCTTTTTGTCTTTTTTCCTTTGGTCACAAATTTCCTTGTGAAATCATAACTTTAATCCTAGTAGGTAGTGATTATTTTTACTAACTCATAGCCAAGATGAAAGACTCAATGTTATACTTCTATTTAGTTCTTTTTAGGTTTCTAAGTCTTGATTTGGCCCTTTATGATCTTTCTTGCATGTTTTCATATAATCTTCCTTTTTCCATGCCTTCCCATTTATTCTTGATTTGTAAACTCAATTCCCTATTTCCATCCTTTAGGATGACACTCTCATTCTAATCTGGGTGAACCCCTAAAATTGAATTTAGAGAAGTCATCAAAAACTATGGAGAAATGGAGGGAATTTAAAGAGTGGGAGATAACCATCTCTTAATAGTATGACCATCATCCTCTTAGATTCCCTTTGAAATAGGAGTGATGTTGTTAGACCCCACTGGGATAAGCAAATAGTTACACTAAATTTTTTTTCACATGTAATTACTATTAATATTATTCATAGCTATATTTTAGGACTTGACAACTAAATGAATCAAAATAAATAAATGCTAAAATAACATTAGCCCACTAAATCCATTTAGTACTCAAGTAATAAACTACTCTATAAGATGAATAATTATCAGTAAAGTACAATAGAATGAACAAGTACAATAACTAATGATCTAATCCATAAATCAATCATAAATGTTCTTACAATTATCACTATTTATATTTTTAGAATAATATACAAATTACACAGCCACTACTATGTTGAATATTCATCAAGAATAGGGTCTAATGTAGTACAAGATAAAATATATAATATAATGGTTACAACAATACTAATGAGCGACTCCAAAAAGCTCTATGATCTACAACATATCTTGATTATAATCCCATATGGATAAATCAGCTGATAGAGCGAGAACATCATCTATGTGATTTACCTCCAACCATAGACCAACAGTCTCCCACACACCTCCCCATCAGGTGTGTCCCTACCATTCACAAAAGGGTAGATAATAATTATTCAGATATTGAGAACAAGTAGAACCTATGTGTGTACTAACAATATTACATGAAATAATCAAATAGACCAAGGAATCATTTCCTCTATATAAATGATATCAACAAGCACATGTAAACTAGAAGTATAATGAAATGAAAATGTCTCAGCTATAACATTATTTTGGCCAAAGTTTTCATTATAAAATTTAGATTTAAAAATATGATTCAAATTCACTCACACATAACTCTCTGCTATTGAATCATGACTTAACATGATATCAGGAGACAGGAATATTAGTTACCCACTAGCATACTCATATATGTATATTATTTTATCTAATAGAAATCTACATATAAGGATTCAAAAGTAGAACATTGTAATACCCATATAATAATAATTGATGAAAATAATCATCAATCAAGAATGTAACTGATGTTAATCACTTAACATTAAGATGACATCATATATTTATCAATGCACTTTATTTCATAACAAATATGTTTATTATACTAGAACAATAATCAAGTTGTTCTATGTATTATTTATAACAATTTTTTTATCATAATTCTCATTTATTCAAGTATATACAACTAATACCAATCTAAAGCCAACATAAAATATACTTGTGAAATCCATTTCATAATAGAATTAAAATCAACATATTATAATAGAAATAAATTCATATTTAATAGACAGGCCACTTTGGTTACATTTTCCCACATAACTAGCCTTTTGGCAAGCACTCACAACTATTAAGGATATCTAAATTGGTTATATGATAATATAATTCATCTCTTTAAGTTTATTGTTAACTAAAAACTTAGGAAACAACACCTTTGTTGGTTATATGAATTTGCATGATCCTTAGTATAATTACAAACATAACTAGCATGCTTACACACACTAACTTACTTTATAATACTTGTATTATGCATGTACCTCTAATTTACTGAGTTTATAATTCACATCTTAATTTTTATTCTCAACATGACCTGGAACTAGGTATATTTAGGTATTACATACTCATATAATGTTTTTATCCTATAGTTATAACTTAGACTATGAATAACCTAGATTTTTAACTCCCTCAACTCATAACCTAATATACATTCATTACTATAACCTACAACTAATTATAAAAATAAGGTACTATGAGTCCAACATTGTATTATAATTTTTTGGGAATATTTAAACTATTGTATACACCTATGGATATCATAAATTCCTGCCTTAAAATTACATATTAAAAGGTATATACTTATATGTTCCCCAACATGACAAGGCATTTAAAACACAATGTAAATATATAGATATACAAATATGGCATATTTGTATGTATGTGTGTATGTAGTGTGTGTGTGTGTGTGTGTGTGTGTGTGTGTGTGTGTGTGTGTGTGTGTGTGTGTGTGTGTGTGTGTGTGTGTGTGTGTGTGTGTGTGTGTGTGTGTGTGTGTGTGTGTGTGTGTGTGTGTGTGTGTATGTATGTATATATGCATGTATCTAAGAGAATAGTTTTATATTATTCTATTCTTATCACAAATTTACAAGATTCATTAACCACTTAGGTACTAAAAACTTAATGAACTCATAATGAATCTGAGTATGGTTACCAGTTCATAGGTTCCTACTATTTTTATAATTACGTAAAACCTTATAAAGCTTGAATAACAACATACTTAACTTAAATATTCCTTTCTCACTCCTTAAAAATACTCAACAAATATTTTATACGTGTGTTTCAAATATAAACCCCTCGAAATTAAATCCCCAAAATGATAATGGATTAAAGGATTTGAATAAGAAGTCATTTAGTACCATGCATGTCATTACCCATAATATTTATATACAAATATCAAAAATAATGAGACCAAATCTCTAATGACTATAATTTTGGTCCTCAGTTCTAAGGACTTGAGGATGGAATCAAACTCCATCATCATGCCTATAGACATAGGATCCCATTTTTTAAAATAAGGGTTTTATCAAATCATTATTCCATATACTTAATGCATTCAACAAAACCTATATGTGATCTTTTCCTCAAAATTGTGAAGAATTTAAATATGGGTGGAGATAAAGTCTGAACCGAACCCTTGTCTTATACATAATTTAAGGTTGGTGCCATGTTATGGAGTATTTTTTATGAGGGTGACATCACTCCACTCCTAGAATACCTTAATAGCTTTGATAAAAATATATCAATCTAGTTTCCTATATCTTAGGATGAGGATCGTAAGGTTTGGGTTGGTGGAATTTAGTTTGAAGTGAGTGGAGGAACTATAGCTAAAGCTACAGTTTTGAGATGTGAAGGTAAAAGGATGAAAAAAAAACTAAATTTTAGGACCCTGAAGGCATGAAGAGATTTTTTAGAGAGGATGAGTCATCAATTCACCTACAGGTCAGCTTTGATAGGGAGAGCCTCGTCAACCCCTAAGATAAAGTTTACTTTCTTATCATGAAATACATCACCTTAGAGGGTAAGTTCAAGTGCTACTACCACTATCATTTTTTTTATTGAATCATTTTTGTCATAAGGTGCTACTTAATTTCCCATTCCATCTCTTGTCTTCTCTAGAGTCTTCTATGAAGATATCTAAGAATACATATGAGAATAACCCTATTTTTATTGTTATCCCACTCTACCAAGGCTTGATTCTTCACCTTTACCATTTACACATGGTCCTCTATCTACCTAAGCCCATAGAAGCCTACCTAGTTGAAGAATCTAGTGATAATGAGTCAGATGATAACATCCCCTTGAGTTTTAAGTATGGAAACCTTGGTAAAAGTAAGGCCACTAGCCCTACTATGAAAGATTCCTTGGGCCCTTATAAGGATTTTCATAATCCTAAGGATCTAGTTGTTGATATTCCTATTTCCCACCCCCATAAGAAGAAAGGCTCTAAGACCCCACTTGATTCATAAAAGAATAACCCTTCTTTGTAGGTCCCCTCTAGTTTGGCCCCTTCAGGTAGTGAAATTAGGTCCTCTATCTAGTCACAAAAGGTGTTAGCTAAGGGTTTATGTGATTTGAATAATATCCCTTCCCACTTTGGCAATAAAAAGAGGAAAGGAAATATTGGTGAACACTCTACACCTAGGAAGTTAAGAAAGAAGAAAACCAAGAACTCTTCTGGTGTTGAGAAGCTAAAAAAGCTAGTTGTGGATAAGGGTCACTTCAAGCTTTAGGAGTAAGGGGATGATGTTATTGAAAAGGATAAGGGTAAATAGGTCTAGGGGAATACTATGAGGAGGCTGAGCATTCAAA
Organism: Torreya grandis; assembly: GCA_037957365.1. Taxonomy (NCBI): domain Eukaryota; kingdom Viridiplantae; phylum Streptophyta; class Pinopsida; order Cupressales; family Taxaceae; genus Torreya; species Torreya grandis. The sequence continues at coordinate 351,193 of JARHVA010001807.1, forward strand.
GGTCAAATAGATTGGTTGGAGGAAAATCCCTAGTGCCAAAGATCATATACAATTTTTAGCCTCTGATTTGAAGGATGAGGTGGATATCAAGGAGTTCAAATTGACTCCTAATCAACTGGTGGAATGGAAGGGTTCCAACTTATTTGAGGAGTTAAATAACTCCATTTATGACACTAAAGAGGAGGACATCAAGATCTTAGAAACCTTTGGGAAAGAAGTTGTCAGTGAAATGAATTATGATAATTGTATTCAATTCAAGAAGGACTTGGATGATGTAAAGAGTGGGTTTTTCTCTTTGGAGAATAAAATGAAGGTGATTTCTACCATGTGCTCTAAAGTGATTCATCGAGTTGATACTTCACTGGCTATCCTATAGGATGCCCAAGGTGAGAATGTGGACAAAGATGGAAAGCCTGTTAGTAAGGAGGAACTCCTAGGTTTCCTAATGGAGGATTGGAATGATCTACTCAAATAGTGTTGGTTTCTATTGTTATTTTTGATATTGGGTCTTTTAATGCTTTCTTGATAGTTTGATGTTTGTCTAATATTTTTTTGTTGTTCGTGGCCACTGTCCTATTTTTTGTCCTTGAGGCCTTTTATAATAGGGATCTACACCCTCATTTGTATCTTAACAATATCAAAAATAAAACCTATATCAAAAAAATCATGTCATTTTGTAAATAATAATATAAAATTAACTTGATTATTCAAATCCTATCATTTAATTGTGGAGTGACTTCCTTCCCTTTTCCCTTATTGAGATTTCTCTTTTCTTTTTTTTTCCTTCTATCACGTTGGTTTTATTTTTCCTCCTTGCCTTCATTTTTATACTTTTTTAATTCATACACATCTTGCATGACCTCTATAATATCCTAAAACTCTACCACTAGTCCTCATACAAATTGTGCTCATAAATTCATCATTATACTATTGTTGGTTGAACTCACAATTCCATCTAAACATATAGTCATGGTGATTGAATAGCTCACCATTATCTCCTTGGTGAGGTCAAACCTCTACTATAATAGTAAGAATCCAATGAAAACCCTAAATCAATTCCCATTTCCTCCTTTTTTCAATGGAACATCATAATGAAATTATCATGAAGCTTCAAAAATAAAACCCTAAATTTTATCCACTTTCCTAAGTATGCAAAATCTTATCAAGTATAAAATTTGAAGTAACAACTAAAAAAATTTGAATTATGGAGGGTTATTTTCCCCCTAAATGACTCTTATTAACTTTTTTGTTATAAAAAATGGTATTAGATGACTAAAAAAAGATAGTCAAATAACTTAATTAAGATAACTACCTTTCAACATCCAATATTCAAAACATAGTAATTTAATTTCCTAGGTTATATATCGAAAGCATAATGTGATCAAAAAATAATATACATAAGAAAAATAACCAAATTAATACACTTATATTTCTATCAGGTGTATAAACCTAAATTTATGTTGAAATTCCTTGATCACACCAAGTATATTGTAGTGAGGAACATCATATCACAATATTAAATTATCACACATATGCAAGTCATGTCTCATAATGAAATCAAGGAAAAAAAGGATTAGAATAATCAATACAAGTATCATTTAAATCATTCAAATGCCAAATTTTAGTGTGTGCATAGGTCCTCATAACTCTATCTCTCTTTCTCAATCCCCATTGTCAATATTTGCACCCCCTCTCTAATGATGCTCTCCCTATGAACTTCCTATGAGGGTGAAACATTATTGCATCCTCCTCATAAAATAAATTGGTAGTTAACTTGAATCATGATAATAATTTAGCATATAATCATAATAAACTACTAAATGAAATTAATATACAAAATTTTTGATCATAAACATAATAAAACATATGCAACAACTATTTATCTATATATTTATCATGAACTCAGTAATATATCTACCAACCAATCAACATATACTAATCCAAGTTAGAAATAAATAACAAAACTATAATCATTAACCACATAATCCACAAATTAATATTGGGAATAATCAAAAGAGGAAAATATATGTAACAATATATTTTTATGACAAATAGAACCATTCACCCTTTCAACATTTATAACTAGATTAGTCCAATGTTGATACCTCACAACTATAAACTACTCTATCATCTTCTACCTCAATGTGGGAGACCCTATTTTTGAATGATGCTTAGAAGAGCTACATGAAATCATGGAGGATATTCAAAGACACCTATAAGACATTAATATTCACATGGACCATTGGTATTATCATAAGATCTACATATGCTTAGTCTTTAGTGATATAACAAACATTTAATCTCATTCAAGTGTGTCTACTAGTTCTTGTAAGAGAACCTTTATGATGTTTGTAATCTAAAATGTTGACTTCACATCGTGATCCTCATGTAGAGAGATAATATTAAAGTCACTATTATTTCTTACATGTAACCTAGTAATTATTTTAAGGTTGAAAAACTCATGAATTTTTCAAGGTAAGAATTCAAGGGTACGGTCTTAAGCCTAAGCATGCAACCTAACTAGTCCTAGACTCTTTTTGACCTAATGAGGAGTATTGAGGTGTTATAATGAATTAAAATCATTGGTAGTGCATGTGATAAGTGTTTTGACATTGTTTAAACATTTTTTTAAGGTATATAATTTCTTATAGGAGGTTTCTAGGCTAGTTCTTGGCTTAGTTTTTGCTTAAAGAGACCTAGTGAGAAGACATAGGCTTGGTAGCATGATGAGGTGAGAATTATAAGTATTTTAAGAATAATATTGGTAGTTTGTGAGAAAGGTACTAGTTTTTATGACATTATTATGATATTCTTATAACATTACAATAGGTTTCAATTTGTGTTCAAGGTCTAAGTGTGACTGATAATTCAAGGCCTAATGTGCAAAGAAACCTAGTGTGGCCTAATGAGGAGTTAAGTTAATTTTTTGAGGTGACAAGAGATAATTATATAATTTTAAGAGGTTTTAGATATTTTTAAAGGTATTTTTACCAATTTTGAGGTCAAATTCTAAAGGGGAAAGCATGAAACTTGGTTTTGAGGTTTTCTGTGTGCACAGAATGATCTATAGTAGACTCAAGAAGAATTTTATTATGATTGTTGGAATGTAAAATTTTTGAATGAAATCATAATAAGTCCATGGAAGTTTTTAAATGTTCCTATCTCAAATTTCCTGGCATTGGTTTTGGAATGAATGGGTAATCCTTTATGAATGATTATAAAAAATTGAAGGTAGTCTAAACCCTCCTAAAACCCTCATAGTGACCTAATAAGTAAGATCTTGTTGTAAATGGATCAAAATGGATTGGCTGAATATTTTTATTATTTTATTATGTATATCACTCTCCAAAGTTCCTCTAGGTGGCATTGGTCTATCAAAAGAGTGAGTGGAAGCTACAGGAAACCCCTTGTTTCTTAGATTTTTGATGTAACAAGTAGAGTTGACCAGGTCAAAGCATGTCAATGATTAGAGGATGATTTATGAGACTTTTATTTTATGTTAATATAATTTTATAAACATTTTATATAATTTAAATATACTAAATTAGTCATGGAAGTTAGCCTATCACTAAAAAAGCCTAATGAGGAAGATAATGAGAAAACCAGGTAGAAGTGAGAATGAGATTAGGGATGGGTTGTAGTGGATTAGGGATGGATATAAATGGATGGGTTTATTGTAAAATACATATATAACATGTTCCCCTTGAATATAAAATTTTGATATGCTTATATACAAGAATAAAATTACTCTCAAAATGACTTATCTAAAACAGTGAGGTCTATGTAGGGTGAAGACATGAGATTGGTCTGTGAGACCAATATTGATATTAAAAATTATAATATATAATATACTAAATCAGTCATGGAAGTTGGCCTATCACTAAAAATTGTTAATGAGGAAGACATTTAGAAAACTAGGTAGAAGTGAGAATGAGATCAGAGATGGGTTATAATGGATTGGGTATAGATATAAATGCATGGGGTTATTTTTAAGTACATATATAATATGTCCCCCTTGAATATAAAATTTAGATATGCTTATATACAAGCATAAAGTTACTCTAAAAATGACTTATCTAACACAGTGAGGTCTGTTTAGGTTGAAGACATGAGATTGGTCTGTGAGACCAATATTGATATTGAAACTTGTAATATATAATAAATCAATCATGGAAGTTGGCCTATCATTAAAAAGGCCCAATGAGGAAGATAATGAGAAAACCAAGCAAAAGTGAGAATGAGATTAGGGATGGATATAAATTCATGGGGTTATTTTTAAACACATATATAACATATCCCCATTGAATATAAAATTTAGACATGCTTATATACAAGCATAAAGTTACTCTCAAAATGACTTATCTAACATAGTGAGGTCTATGTAGGGTGAAGACAAGAGATTGGTCTGTGAGACCAATATTGAAATTAAAACTTGTAATATATAATATATTACATCAATCATGGAAGTTAGCCTATCACTAAAAAGGCCTAATGAGGAAGACAATGAGAAAACTAGGCAGAAGTGAGAATGAGATCAGGGATGGGTTGTAGTGGATTAGGGATGGATATAAATGCAAGTGGTTATTATTAAATACATTTATAACATGTCCCCCTTGAATATAAAATATAGCTATGCTTATATACAAGCATAAAGTTACTCTCAAAATGACTTATCTAACATAATGAGGTTTATGAAGGGTGAAGAGATGAGATTGGTCTATGAGACTAATATTGATATTGAAAATTGTAATATATAATATAATAAATTAGTCATGTAAGTTGGCCTATCACTAAAAAGGCTTAATGAGGAAGACAATGAGAAAACCAGGCAGAAGTGAGAATGAGATCAGGGATGGGTTGTAGTAGATTAGAGATGGATATAAATGCATGGGTTTATTGTTAAATACATTTATAACATGTCCCCCTTGAATATACAATTTAGATATGCTTATATACAAGCATAAATTTACTCTCAAAATGACTTATCTAACACAGTGAGGTCTGTGTAGGGTGAAGACATGAGATTGGTCTATGAGACCAATATTGATATTAAAACTTGTAATATATGTGTGTGTGTGTGTGTGTGTGTGTGTGTGTGTGTGTGTGTGTGTGTGTGTGTGTGTGTGTGTGTGTGTGTGTGTGTGTGTGTGTGTGTGTGTGTGTGTGTGTATTCTAAGTATATTTAAGGATCATATTAAAGTGTTCACACAAGTATTTCAAGTCTTGGTTTCCATGACTATGTTTTGGAGATACATGCAGTATTTTGTATGAGAGTGAGAATGATATTCTTGATTCATTATGCATAGATTTAAAGAATAAAATTAACATTAAGTTTTTATATAGGTCTCATTGGTTCATTTTAATCCATGATAAATTTCTATGAAGGTGTGAAAATTCAAATTTTCTTGACTTGGCTTTGAACCATGTGTACAGTTTTGAGTGAGTATATGGAATGATTAGTTTGAGGTCTTTTTCCCTATGTTGTGAAATATAATGGACTTGGTGATGACCCTAAGTTCATGGAGGTTTTATCAAAGTTATTTTTTAATATGGTTATGTGGAAAATTTGAGTGTATACTTCAGATTTTCAAGATAGACTTTTTGAAAGTGAGAAGGCCTAATTGTGAGTAGACTTAATGGTGTGGTTCAAGGAGTGAAATGAGATAAAATGGTGTTGAGGACATAATGTGAGATTATCACGTGCATAATTTAAGCATTTTTTTATTGTTTCATCCATTTTTATAGGCTCAAATAATTCCAAGGTAGCCAAGGTAAAATGTGTGCTTTGAGAAAGCCTAATTGCATTAGGTCTCTATTAGGCCTAATGATGGTTTTGGTCCTTATGAGTGATGACCGACCTATGTATCAGGTGTTTCAATTGTAAAAAGTGTTTTCTAATATATTTCAAGTGTGATACAATTATGGTGAGTTTTTTTTCCAACCAAGGTGGGTGAGATGAAGAGTCTAGTATAAAAAGAAGGTTTAATAGGCCTAATTGACTAGTTAGAATATTGAGGACATGAGTGAATGAACTAAAATATTAAAAACAAAGTAGAGGGATTGAATAACATAAAAGAGATGTGTTGAATTTTTCATGAATTTATTATAGTAATTGTTAGAAATATTGTCATTGATGTCAAAGGTCTAGCATTATTGGTGCTAAAGGCCCCATTGCATTCAATGGTGTTTTTAATAATCATATCTTGGATAATGTGTATTAATATTTATTTAATATTAATGAATATATTTTTGGTTGCATATAAGTTAAAAGAGGGACCATGGAGAACTCAAAGAGTCATGGGGTAAAATACGAAAGAAGAATGGGATGCATTTTCTCATGAAGATTCACCTTGAGGAATTCTAAGAGTCACCATGTGAAGACAAAAGAGGTCTAGCACATTTTTACATCAAGGGACACTTTGAGGAATATGAAAAGTCACCAAGATAAAGACAAAAGAGGAAAGGATGATTTTTCTTATGAAGGGTCACCATATGACTTTTCAAATGCAAGGATACAAAGGGTCATATAAGTTTGGCACCATTTTTCATGAGGATTGAAGGGTCATAAAGGGTGAATGCCAAAAGTCATTTGGAAAGATATAAATAAAGGCTTGAGAAGCCATTTGAAATATGCAAGAGAGTGCATAGTTTGTATTTTTTTTTAAAATAAAATTAGGATATATTGTAGAGTTATATCATTTGTGAGTAAGTAACATTGAGAGATATTTGTGTTTTATACAAAAGAGGGGTTGGTGCTCTTATGGGTTGGTGCTCATGAATATTTGTAAGGGGTTGGTGCTCCTGTGGGTTAGTGCTCACAAATATTTTTTGTGTTGGTGCTCAACAAAGGGGTTGGTGCTCTTGTGAGTTATTGCTTGTGAACTTTGTATTTTGAGTTAGTGTTCATTCATATACTTGAGATTGTTCTCTGTAGTTTTTCCCACTTTGGGTTTCTATATAAAAATCTAGTCTCTCTCTCTCTCTCTCTCTCTCTCTCTCTCTCTCTCTCTCTCTCTCTCTCTCTCTCTCTCTCTCTCTCTCTCTCTCTCTCTCTCTCTCTCTCTCTCTCTCTCATGTGGTGTAAATTATTATTTTAGTTTTATTTCATATCTTGAATGTATGATTGAGTGATTAAAGAAAATAAGTCAAATTAATTAAAAGATATATAATATATTGATTCACCCCCCCCCTCTTAGTATATTTTATGCTTAACAATTTGGTATCAGAGCAGGTTCCTTTTAAAAAAAATTTACAGCTTGAAGGAAGATCAGGAAAGCATGATGGCTAGATCACATGAATGATTTTCTACAAATAAGGCACCTTTGTTTGATGGGATAAATTATGTATTTTATAGCATAAGGATGAATACTTATTTGATGACCCTTGGATTTGACATATGGAAAGCAATGGTGGAGGAATATGAAGAGCCACAGACACTTGTAACTACTCTAGCAGAAAAAAAGCTAAGTGAAAAGAATGATAAAGATTTAAATGCTATTTTATGTGGTTTATGTGAATATGAATTTGTTAAAGTTAAGTAATGTAAATCTACTCATGAAACTTGGGTAAAACTAGAGAATATTTAATGAGGTGATGGAAAGGCTCAGCAAGCTAAGATTCAGGCTTTTAGAAGATAGTTTGAGACTTTGAAGATGGAAGAAGAAGAAAATATAGCAAGTTATCTCTTATAGGTTGATCAAATAGTTAATCAGATTCAAGGTCTTGGAGAAAATTTAGAAGAATCAACTACAGTTCAAAAGGTTTTGAGATCTCTACCATTGAGATATGATGCAACATTTTTGGCAATTGAAGTAGATGAAGAATTTAGCTAAGCTAAAGATGGATGAGCTTCATAGTATTATTACGGCATATGAGATGTGAAATAAACAAGATAAACCCTCAAAGAAAGAAGTGGCCTTCAAGACATCAAAGAAAGAGAAGGCTAAAATTTAAGAATCAAGTGATAATTCTAGTGATGATGAAGATGACAATGGAGATCTATTCATTCACAAGCTGAAAAAAGGCACAAATATCAAAGAAAATTACCTTTTAAATGTTTCAATTATGGAAAGATTGGACATTTTACATCTAAATTCCCAAATAAGGGTAATGATGACAATGAAGAAGGAAAGTATACATACAAGAATAATTTTAAAGGCAAATTCAAGAAGGGATTCAAGAAGAAGATTTTGTATTCTAAAGATCCTAGCTTAGCCAAAGATAGTGGAGTTAGTGACTCAAAAGAATAAGAAATTTTATTCATGGCCAAACATGAAGATGCCTCTATAATAAAAAGTATAGATGATCAAGAAGAAGAACATGATGAAGATAAATTGAATTTAGAAGGAGAACTCATTTGTGCCTTATAAGAGTTAAAAATTGTTGAAAAGAAGAATTGAAGATTAAAGCTCTAGATCGAGAAAAATGAAAAGGAGTCAAAAGAAATAATTGAAGATCTAAAAGCACACTTTGAAGAAGCCAAGAAGAATGAATAAGATATAATGACATAGTTGAAAATAGTAAGTAAATAATGTGAAAGGTATGTTATTGAAATTGCTTCTTTAAAATCAAATCTTGAGAAAACAAATATAGCAATCAATGATAGAGTAGCCAATGATTCAAAATTTGAAAATAGCACTAATATGTTGAATAAGATATTAGAAAATAAAAGGTCAATGTCAGATAAGATAGGTATTAGATTTTAAAAAGAGAAAGAGAAGGTCACTACTTTCATAGAAAAGGAAAAAGGAAATAGCTATGCTAAAGCTCTTACAAAAGAAGAAATAAAAAGGGAAGAATTTAAGAATACAGAGGACATCTCAAACAAAGAAGGTTGGAGGGAAAAAATATACAAAAGGTAATCAGGTTAGAGATACACAAATAGGTCCTATTTTTATGGTTACTATTTTTATTGTAATGGATATGGTCATAAGAAATTAGAATGTTGAAAAAGAGCTAATAGTTTCAAAAATAAGGAGAAATAAAGTCATGCAAAGTCAAGCAGAAGCCACAACTCTTTTACTCCACTATCAAGATTTAATGAAGAGGTCATAATATGTTACAAGTGAAATAACTTTAGATACATATCTTGGTACTATAGAAGTATATTTGATTCAATCAAGAAAGACCAGAGTTTCAAGGCTCCATTCATCAAGAAGAAAGTTTAGACAAGTTCATGGCAAAAGAAACAACCTGAAAAATCTATGTTAGTGCAGATAGCTTTACATGAAAGAAATGAAGAAAATCCATGGTTCATTAATAGTGGATGTTCAAGGTACATGATAGGATACAAGATCAATTTCATAACCTTGAAGAAGATCAATGGTGGCATAGTGAAATTCAGAGACAATACTACTACCAAAATTGCTAGATAAGGTACACTAAGTTTGGATGATGGTAGAACTAAAATTGAAAATATTTTATATGTAGAAGCTCTTAAGCATAATATTTTGAGTGTAATTCAAATGTGTGATCAGAGGCACACACTAAAGTTTTATTTATAAGGTTGTGAAATTAGAAGAAAAGATTCAGATATGTTGGTTGCAGATGCTCAAAGAATAGACAATAATTTGTATATGCTATCAGACATAAAAGGTCAAAGATGTTGTTTAAATTAGATTGAAGAAAGTTGGCTATGACACAGGAGCAAGAATAAAGTAGTCACAAATCTTCCAAAGAATACAAAGCCATCTGACACACTTTGTGAACCTTGTCAGCATGGCAAGTAGACTAGAAGGTGGTTCAAAATAAAAGATACTCAACTACTCAGATACTAGAGCTTGTTCACACTGATCTGTGTGGACCTATAATAACTCAAAATACTCAAGGTGAGAAATATTTCATGTTTCTTATTGATGATTTTTCATGTATGACTTGGGTAATGTTTTTAAATAAAATATCAGAAGCTTTTAGACATTTTAAAGCATTAGTTGATAATGAAACCAATTTGAATATTAAGTGTTTAAGATCAGATTGAGAAAGAGACTTCATGTCAGATTAATTTATTGAGTTTTTTGAAGACCATGGAATAAAAATACATTATTTAGTAGCCAAAACTCTACAACAAAATGGAGTACTTGAATAGAAAAATAGAATAGTTCAAGAGATGGTGAGGACAATGCTAAATGAATCCAAGATAATAGATAAATATTGGAGAGAGGTAGTTTCTACAACAGTGCATATTTAGAATAGACCATTATTGAAAATCAATAGTGACAAGACTCCTTATGAGCTATGGAAAGACAAACTAGAAAGAATTGATTATTTCAAAGTTTTTAATAGTAGATGTTTCATAAAAAGAATAGATGAAAAAATTGGTAACTTTGAATCTAGAGAAGATGAAGGTATATTTCTTGGTTATTCTTGCAAAATTAAAGCTTATAAATGTTATAACAAAAGAACAAAGAAAATTATTGAAAGTGCAAGTGTCAAGATAGAATAAGATGGAACACAAAGAATCAGTGATCCAATAGACATTCTTGAAATCATTGAAGAGGAAGGTTTTGAAGAATCAGATGAAGATGAAAAGAAGGAGAAAAAGGGTACAAAAACTCCATCTAAATATGTTCAAAGAAATCATAATAAAAGTGACATCATTTGGGACATAAATGAAGGAATTTGCACCAGAAGAATGATGGTAAGTGAATTTGAGAAAGTTATTTTTTCTTTGTTATCTAAAATTTAGCCTAGAACTTTTTTAGAAGCTAGACATGATAAGCATTGGGTTAAGGCTCTGGATGAAGAAGTAAATAAGATAAAAAAGAATGATACTTGGGAATTAGTGCTTAGACCAAAAGATCACAATGTGATAGGAACAAAATGGGTTTATAGAAATAAGTCTAATGAAAATGGAGAAGTCACCATAAATAAAGAAATATTAGTATGTAAAGGATATGCTCATATTGAGGGAATAGATTTTGAAGAAACTTTTGCACCCGTGGCAAGGTTAGAGGCTATTAGAATGTTTATTGCATATGCAGTGTTTAAATTTTTCAAAGTGTTTTAGATGGATGTCAAATTTGCCTTCTTGAACATAAATATAGAATAAAAGGTCTACATTGAGCAGCCTAAGGGATTTATTCTCTTAAATATTAATATCCATGTATGCAGATTGAATAAAGCATTATATGGATTGAAACAAGCTCCCAGAGCTTGGTATGCAAGACTTGATAAGTACCTATAGGATCAAGGTTTCAAGAGAGAATTTGTTGATAGTAATCTCTACATCAAAACAAAAGGTGAGCATAAATTGATTGTTTTGGTATATGTTGATGATATCATTTTTGAAGGAAATATTGAAAATATGACAAAATAATTTTTTGATAATATGTAAAAAGAATTTGAGATGTCTATGCTTGGAGAATTGTCATTTTTCTTAGTATTGTAAATATTTTAGTCAGATAAAGGAATTTTCATATCTCAAAGTAAATATGCCAAGGAAATGTTGAAGAAATTTAGTTTTGAGGATTGTGTACTAGTTGGCACACCAATGTGTATAGGAAATAAGATGAGTAAGGATGAAGATTCACCTATTATAGATCAATATTTATATAGATATATGATTGGTAGTCTTTTATATTTGACAGTATTAAGGCTAGACATCATGCATGTATTAAGTATGGCTACAAGATATCAATCATCTCCAAAAGATACTCATGTTTAGTTGGTGAAGAGAATATTCAGATATATCAAGAGGACATTAGATTATGGATTATAGTATCCCATAGGTAGAGATTTCACTTTGGTTACTTATATAGATTTAGATTAGGTAGGGTGCTTGGATGACAGAAAGAGTACAAGTGGAGGAGCTTTCTTCTTTGGTGATAGCTTATTATCATGGCTAAGCAAGAATTAGAATTCAATATCACTTTCTACAGCTAAAGTAGAATATATTGTAGTAGTAGTATTGTGTTGTACTCAAGTGATTTAGATGAAGCAAACTTTGGAAGATATCAAGGTAAAGTATGATGAATCTATTTCTAGTTTTTGTGATAACATAAGTGTTATAAATATATCAAAGAATCTAGTGATGCATTCAAGAACAAAACATATTCCCATTAGATATCACTTTCTGAGAGATTAGGTTGCAGATCAACAAGTTAAGATGGAGTATATTAGTACTATAGAATATAATGTAGATATTTTCACAAAGGCACTACCAAAATACACATTTGAGAATTTGCAAGAGAATTTGGGAGTAATTTCTTTTACTTCTTGCCATTAAGGTTCAACATCAGTTGAGGGGGAGCTAAGTGTTAGCTCTAGGTAGGCCCTTTTCCATTGATGTCAAAGGGGGAGAATAATAGGTATAGGTACAAAAATAGGTACAGTGAACATGTAAAATTTGTTATAGTAAGGGGAAGTTACTGTATGTTTTTCAGATGACAATATGTGTAGGTTTTTAGGATGTGGCAATTTTAGTTTGAAGTTGCCATCAATGACAAAGGGGGAGATTGTTGTAAATATTGTCATTGATGTCAAAGGTCTAGCATTATTGGTGATAAAGGCCCCATTTCATTTAATGGTGTTTTTAATATTCATATCTTAGCTCATATGTGTTAATATTTATTTAATATTAATGAATATATTTTTGGTTGCATATAAGTTAAAAGAGGGCCCTTGGAGAAGTCAAAGAGTCACGGGGTAAAATACGAAAGAACAATGGGATGCATTTTCTCATGAAGAGTCACCTTGAGGAATTATAAGAGTCACCATGTGAAGACAAAGGAGGTCTAGCACATTTTTACATCCAGGGACACTTTGAGGAATATGAAAAGTCACCAAGATAAAGACAAAAGAGGAAAAGATGATTTTTCTTATGAAGGGTCACCATATGACTTTTCAAATGCAAGGATACAAAGGGTCATACAACTTTGGCACCATTTTTTATGAGGATTGAAGGGTCATAAAGGGTGAATTCCAAAATTCATTTGGAAAGATATAAATAAAGGCTTGAGAAGCCATTTGAAATATGCAAGAGAGTGCATAGTTTGTATTTTTTTTTTAAAGAGAAAATTAGGATATATTGTAGAGTTATATCATTTGTTGAGTAAGTAACATTGAGATATAGTTGTGTTTTATACACAAGAGGGGTTGGTGCTCTTGTGGGTTGATGATCATGAATCTTTTTAAGGGGTTGGTGCTTCTATGGGTTGGTGCTCACAAATAGTTGATGTGTTGGTGCTCGATAAAGGGGTTGGTGCTCCTACAAGTTGGTACTTGTGAACTTTGTATTTTAATTTAGTGCTCATTCATATACTTGAGATTGATCATTGTGGTTTTTCCTACTTTGGGTTTCCATGTAAAAATCTACTCTCTCTCTCTCTCTCTCTCTCTCTCTCTCTCTCTCTCTCTCTCTCTCTCTCTCTCTCTCTCTTGTCGTGTAAATTATTATTTTAGTTTTATTGAATATCTTGAATGTATGATTGAGTGGTTAAATAAAATAAATTAGATTAATGAAAAAATATATAATATATTGATTCACCCCCCCTCTCATTATATTTCATGCTTAATAGTATTTATATAGATGATGAGCAAGGTCATATGACCTAATTCTACCAAGAAAAGGACTAGTTGAGTGAAGAGGCATAATAGGATGTTTGAAAGAGATAAAAGATTGTGAAGAATAAAATAAGGGGATCTATAAGCAAGGTCATATGACCTGATTCTACCAAGAAAAGGGCTAGTTGAGTGAAGAGGCATAATAGGATGTTTGAAAGAGATAAAAGAGTGTGAAGAATAAAATAAGGGGATCATCATAATTTAAGTGAGAAAAAGGTGTCAAAATTTGATCATAGGTTTCAAGTGGATGAATTGGTGCTGAGTTACCTAGGGTTTGGTTCTTTCTTGCAAGTCGGTGCTTGCTAAAAGACTAGTTGAGTTGGTGCTCCTTGTGGGGTTGGTGCCTCACTAAATCTTGATTCATTAATTATAGGACTATATTAAAAACTATGTTTTAGTGTTTTTATTCCCCTTGAAGGTTTCCTACATATATCTTATGTTTTTATGTTATATGCTTTTGTATATGATTGTTTATACATTGGTTAATGTGTGTATGTGAATAAATGCTTCATGGATGATAAGTGAAATAGAATTATTATTTTAATAGAACTGATTTAACCACCCCTTCTTAGTATCTATAATTCCAAAATTTTGTATTATACTAGGTCCTTTGGAGTAGGCCTAATAACCTAAGGGATATCTTAAGCAAGCAAAGTTGGTTAGTCAAGCATAAGGTGGTTTCTCTACAATCAAGGCTTTATTTTTTAATGAATATAATTATGATTTTTAGAGTGTTAGGATGATAAAATATTTTATTTCTCAAGGTAATGATGTTTGTAAATCAATTTTGGATGGATATACTTCACCCCTTATTCCTCTTATAGATGTATTAGGTAAGAAGGCTAGTGACAATAGTTCAAAATTAATGAATGGTATTATGTGTGGCTTATTAGAGACAACACTTATGAAGGTTATGCACTATATCTCTACTAAATAAATGTGGGACAAGTTGAAAAATATATATGAGGGAGACTCCAAGGTCAAGTTGGCTAAGTTGTAAACCCATAAAAGATAGTTTGAAATCCTAAGGATGAATGAAGATGAGACCATTACAACCTATTTGTTGAGGGTTGATGAAGTGGTCAACATCATAGGAGGCCTAGGTGAATAATTAAAAGAGTCTACTATTGTTCAAAAGGTTTTGAGATCTCTAACTCCTAAGTTTGATTCTAAAGTATCTATTGTTGAAGAGTTGCAAGATCTAGACAAGCTAGAGATGGATGGACTTCATGGCAACCTAATAGCGTATGATATGAGGACAAGTGAAGGAATACATATAAAGAAGGAAGTTAGATTCAAGTTAGAAAATAAGTAAAAGGAGATTAAAACACAAGATAAGAAGGTCAAAGATAATGTTGATTATGATATAGATGATGATGAGTTGATAGCTATGTTTGTAATAAAATTGAAAATAGGTTCAGGTAAATATAAGGGTAAGTTACCCCTTAAATTATTTAACTATGGAGAGATTGGACACTTTGCTAACAAGTTCCCTCATAATCATAAGGAAAAGGATGATTAAGAGCATGATAAAGGTCATGATGATGATAATAATTCTTATAGGTCTTCTAAGAGCAAGAAAATCTTTAGGAAGTATGATGACAAGAAGAAGTTTTTCAAGAGCAAAAGAAGTTTTTCCATCAAGAAATACTGCAGCTCATTTGATGAGAGTGAGAGAATTGATTCTGAGAGTGAAAATGAATTTGATTTTCCTAAGTTCAATGAATTTATCTTCATGGCTAAGGAAGCAATTTATTTAAATCAAGAAGAGTCCATGTGGTTTGGAGGTAATGTTGGTGATTTAGATGAAAAAGAATATGAGGTGGAATTTGAGGCCGAGTTGATGAATGTAATAGAAGAACTAAAGATGGTGAAGAAGAAAAATAAGGTGATGAGTTATCTTATCAAAGACTATGAAGATGAAATCAATTTTTTTGAAGATAGATTGAACATCTCCAAGAAATAAGAATAAATAGTCAAACAGGTGGAGACTCAAATTGAGATTGTGATTGCAAGCCTAAAGGCTAAAGAATAAGAATGTTCATGGTATGTAACTAAAGTGGGTTCTTTAAAAGATGAGTTAGATCAGGCATAAATTAAGGTGAATACCTTTTTGAAGTTTGAAAAGATTACCAATGATCTAGACAACATCCTGAGTAGTCAAAAGACTGCTAATGACAAAATAGGTTTACGTTTCAATGGAGACTAAAAGAAGAATATTAATGTGATCAAGGAAAATCAGACCTTAAAATTCAATGGTCAATCAAGTAATGAGGGTAATGGAAGAATGAATACTAATTCTATTAGGTAGACTAATGATATAAGGTATGCTAATCCTTTTAATGGTTATTTTTATTCATGTAACCAATTCGGTCATAGAGAAAGGCATTATAAAAGGTCCTCCAAGAATGAATATGCTTGGAACAATGAGAAGAGTTATCAATCAAGAGGTATGGGTCATGGTGTGTTTCCATCAAAAAGGACAAAGTGTTTCAATTGTCAAAAGTTTGGTCATATTTTAAAGTTCTATAAGCATGGATTCTCAATTCAAAACAATAAAATTGGGGCCCCTAGAGTGCAAGAAAAAAGACAAGATAGTGAGTGGAAACCAAAGGTAACTAAGGTGAATGATGAATAGTATGAAATTTTAAGTGGACTATTTTCCATGGTGGATCATAGTTAAGATGCAAATAAGTGCCAAATTTTTTCCTTTTTAGCCTAGATTGTGGATGGAGTCAAGACAAATAAACCAAGTCAAAATGTTAGTCAAATAGAGATTGAAGAGGTAAAGCCAAAAGGGATATCCAATCCTAAGAATATGATGAATAAATATTAGTCTATTAAAGACATGGAGATCTAGGAATAACCTAATTTTATGTTGTTATAGTATCATAGAGAATAAGTGACACCATTAGGCTTCATGGAGGCACTCTAATAGTGCGCAAAAATATGAAGGATGCTTAGTATTAGGGGGAGATTTGTATTCTTTATTTCAAATTCAAAGTTTAGTCAATAATATATTGGAGGTGTGATTTCAACTTATGGGTTACAAAGCATTTGTATGATTATTTTATCAAACCAAGTCACATTCATGATAGTGCCTAAATATCTCATGGAGATAAGGGGAGCATGGTTGGGTATTTCCGTGAGTTGAGTTCTTGTTTGGTTGATTAGAGGAAGATTGATCTTATTTAGGCAAGCAAGAATGTTTTGGGTCCAAGGATTAGATGGTAGCTATTAAGATATGACCCTTTGTAATTAATGTCAAAGGGGGAGAAAGTTTTAATTTGGGAGAAAGGTTAATTTGAAGAAGATCTAGTTTGGGAACATATGAATGATCAACCTTGTTTGAGTGTTTTCCATCAATGACAAAGGGAAAGATTATTGAGGTATGTTCCTATTATTTGTGTTATGTTATTGATGTTATCTTTGATTTAAAAGTCAAGATGAATGTCATTAATGTCAAGAGCAAAGTTGAGGACATGCATGGTGAAGTGGTATGTGACAAAGAAGTCTTATGATAAGAGAAAATTTGAAGGCAAAATATTGTCTCTCCATTGAGAGATAATTTTAAGGAAACCTAGTAATTATTATAAGGTTGAAACACTTAGGAAAGTTTCAAGGTAAGAATTTAAGGGTATGTTTTTAAGCCTAAGAATGCAACCAAACTAGTCCTAGACTCTTTCTGACCTGATGAGGAGTCTTGAGGTGTTATCATGATTGCAAGTCATTGCTGGTTCATGTGAGAAGTTTTTTTACATTGTGTAAAATTTTTTATAAAGTATATAAGCTCTCAGAGGAGGTTTTTAGGTTAGTTCTTGGCTTAGTGTTTGTTTAAAGAGACCTAATGAGAAGACTTAGGATTGGTATCATGATGAGTGAGAAGTATAATGCTTATAATAAGAATATTGGTAGTGTGTTATCAAGGTACTAGGTTTTATGACATGATTATGAGGTGTTAAGAATATTACAAGAGGTTTAAAGGTGTGTTCAAGGTCTAAGTGTGACTGTCAATTTAAGGCCTAATGTGTAAAGAGACTTAGTATGACTTAATGAAGAGACAAGTTCATTTTCCAAGGTTCCAAGAGATAATGAGATCATGTTCATAGGTGTGATAGTTTTTTCAATTATATTAAACAAGTTTAAGGTCAAATTCTGAAGGAGGAAGTATGAAATTTGGTTTTGAGGTTTTCTATGTGCAAAGAATGAGGTATAGCAAAACTGAGAAGAATTTTCTTATGCTCATTGGCATATGCAGCATTTTCATGAGATCCTAATAAGTTCATGGAAATTTGTTAAGGTTTATATCTCAAATTTATTGGCATTGATTTTAGAATTGAGAGGAAATCCTTTATGAATGATTTTTAGGAATGGAAGGTAGTCTAAACCCTCCTAAAACCCTCATAATGACCTAATAGGGAAGATGTTATTGTAAAATAGCCTATAATGGATTTTATTACCTATTTTTGTAATTTAATAATGTATAAGACTCTCCCAGGTTTGTTAAGCATCAAATATACTGAGAGGGGGGGTGAATCAGTATATTATATATCTTATAAATCTTTCTTTTAACCAAATTCCACTTAATCAATCATTCAAGATATGAAATAAAACTCAAACAATAAACATCCACACAAGATAGAGAGAGACACCAGTTATAATGTGGGAAAAACCACAGAGAATCAATCTCAAATATATTTGTGAGAACAACCCCACAGGAGCACCATACCCCTTTGCCAAGTACAAACCTTAGCTATAATTCATGAGCACCAACCCATAGGAGCTTCAAACCCCTTTGCCGAGCACCAACCCAACACCTGTTCGTGAGCACCAACCCACAGGAGCACCAACCCAACAACAATTCGTGAGCACCAACCCACAGGAGCACCAACCCACAGGAGCACCAACCCCTTTGTGTATACCACACACCTATCTCTCAATGTTGATATCTCAACAAATGATAGATCAATACAACATCTTCTTCTTCTCTCTCACTTTTGCTCTTCTAAGCTAGATATAAAAAATACAAATCATCTCTCACAATTGCTCTTCTAAGCTAGATATTACAATATCAAATTAACCTCTCACTTGCACATTACAAATGGCTACTCAAGCCTTTATTTATAGCTTTCCAAATGACCTTTGGCCTTCCCCCTTTGTGACCTTTCATTCCTCATGGAAAATGGCACCAATCTTGGATGACCCTTCATATCCAAGCATTTAAAAAGTCATGTGGTGACCCTTCATGACCAAAAACATCCTTCCCACTTTTGTCTTTATCTTTGGTGACTTTTCATATTCCTTTAAGTGTCCCTTCATGAGAAATTCGCCCTTTACTCTTTTGTCTTCACTTGGTGACTCTTGGTATTCCCCAAGATGACTCTTCATGGGAAAATGTGTCCCATCCTTCTTTTGTCTTTATCCCATGACTCTTCGTCTTCTCCATGGGCCCTTATTTTGTCTCATATGCAACCAAAAATATATTCATTAATATTAAATAAATATTAACTCATATTAGCCAAGATAAACAATATTAAATGCAATGGGGCCTTTATCACCAATAATACTAAACCTTTGACATCAATGAAAATATTTCCAACAATCTCCCCCTTTGTCATTGATGGCAACCTCAATCCTGAAACTGCCACATCCTGTCACCTGCACATACTGTCATCTAAAAGCATACAGTAACTCCCCCTTACTGTAGCAACCTGTACCTATTTCCTATACCTATTTTCTACACCTATACCTATACCTATTATTATCCCCCTTTAACATCAATGGCAAAGGGCCTACTTGGAGCTAACACTTAGCTCCCCCTCACTTGATGTTGAACATCAATGGCAGGAAGTAATAGAAATTACTCCCAACTCCTCTCACCGATCTTTGAGAAGAAATCTGATTAAAACATTGCCTATCCTTTGAGAATCTGCAATCAACTTATTTTAATATTTCCTTCTAATGTCAAAACCTTCCACATGAAAATTTAAGGTGTATCCTTGATCACATATTTGCCTTACATTCAATAGATTACGCTTATGAAACATTCTTAGTCTTGGTTCTACCATTATTCAAAAATAAAGTACCTTTTTTGGCTATCCTAGTAGTGGTTTTATCTCTGAATCTCACTATACCACCATTGATCTTCTTTACTCTTATCTCTTTTCATATGCCTCGAACATCCACTATCAAAGAACCATGGCTGATCTTTATCTCTTACATGCAAAGCTGTTTGCACCAACATAAAATCTTCAGGTTGTTTCTTCTGCCATGAACACGACTGAACCTTCTTCCTGATGAATGGAGCTTTGAAACTTTGATCCTTCTTGATTTAATCTACATGAGTATCCTTTTCCTTCTTTCTGAAACTGTTAGCTCTTTTCAACATTCTAATATCTTATGAACATAATCATTTGAAACACTGCATATGCAAGAATCATTCTAATAGCCTCAAACCATAATACTGATGCAAAATTTTCTTCAAAAATATATTCTCTCAAAAGATATACAAATTAATCTGTCAACTCACCTTCTTGTCATGCAAAATATCCAAGACCCAACAACATCCACCATGCTTCAATTTTCTTAAAAGTGTCTCCTTAAAGCCTAGAAGAGACACCCCCACACAAAAGGGTTCTAGAAATAAATCTTAGGAGATTCCCACATCTCCTCTATTTCTTCCTTGATCTTCTTGTGTTTTTCTTCTAGAATCCGTTTAAGCATATCTAACCTTTTTTCCCTACTAACCTTATCATTTATGATGTTTTTCATCTTCTCAACTTTTGCAACTTTCTTATCTTGACAAAGCTCATGCTTAAATGTAACAAGAGATTCTTTACAATCCTTATCTGATTCTTTATCTATTATAGCAAGTAATTCATTTTCATTCTTAAACTCAACCTGATCAACCTTTCTATTTTAGGTCTCCACACCTTAATTTGACTCTTAGTATATCTTTTATGGGCTTTGTAACCTTTGACATACTTTGAATATCACTTTACTTTATTTTGTCATAATCTAGCAATTTGGCCAACCTCATGACAACAAAAGCAAACAATATTTCTCATAACTTTTTCTTGAATGTGACTGAGATCTGCCTTTGACTGATTGCTTCTCCTCATACAATATCTTTCCCTATGACTAACATGATGACAAACAAAACAATGGCCATCAAAATAATTTGAAAACTTGAAAGCATTGGGCTGCCTGATTGGCTTCTTTGATTTGCCTGCAAAACCTGCATCCTTCTTTCCTTGGACTGATATTTCATGATCTTTCTCAACCTTGATTATAAACTTCTCATGATTATCCTTTAAATAATCTAACTCAACCTTCAACTGATTACACTCTTCTTCTTTTGATGTTAAAATTGAAGTTGCAACCTCTAACTGATTTTTAAGATCCTGAATACATATCTTATTTTATTTTACTTCTATATCCAACTTAGAATCCAAGATACACACCTTTTCCTTAAGAGCCTCAACCACAGATTTCAACTCTTGATTCTCCTTCTTTAGCTGCTTAGCCATCTTATGCTTTTCTTTGATCTACCTTCAAGCTGTTAAACCTCTTCTGAAGGACCTGCTCTGATACCAATTGTTAAGCACATAATATACTAAGAGGGGGGGGTGAATCAGTATATTATATATCTTATAAATCTTTCTTTTAACCAAATTATACTTAATCAATCATTCAAGATATGTAATAAAACTCAAACAATAAACATCCATACAAGATAGAGAGAGACACTAGATATAACGTGGAAACCCAATGTGGGACAAACCACAGAGAATCAATGTCAAATATATTCGTGAGAACAACCCCACAGGAGCACCATACCCCTTTTCCAAGTACAAATCTCAAATATTATTCATGAGCACCAACCCACAGGAGCTTCAAACCACTTTATCGAGCACCAACCCAACACCTGTTCATGAGCACCAACCCACAGGAGCACCAACCCCTTTGCCAAGCACCAACCCAACAACAATTTGTGAGCACCAACCCATAGGAGCACCAACCCCTTTGTGTATACCACACACCTATCTCTCAATGTTGCTATCTCAACAAATGATAGATCAATACAACATCTTCTTCTTCTCTCTCACTTTTGCTCTTCTAAGCTAGATATAACAAATACAAATCATCTCTCACAATTGCTCTTCTAAGCTAGATATTACAATATCAAGTCAACCTCTCACTTCCACATTACAAATGGCTACTCAAGCCTTTATTTATAGCTTTCCAAATGACCTTTGGCCTTCCCCCTTTGTGACCTTTCATTCCTCATGGAAAATGGCACCAATCTTGAATGACCCTTCATATCCAAGCATTTGAAAAGTCATGTGGCGACCCTTCATGACCAAAAACATCCTTCCCACTTTTGTCTTTATCTTTGGTGACTTTTCGTATTCATTTAAGTGTCCCTTCATGAGAAATTCTCCCTTTACTCTTTTGTCTTCACTTGGTGACTCTTGGTATTCCCCAAGATGACTCTTCATGGGAAAATGCATCCCATCCTTCTTTTGTCTTTATCCCGTGACTCTTTGTCTTCTCCATGGGCCCTTATTTTGTCTCATATGCAACCAAAAATATATTCATTAATATTAAATAAATATTAACTCATATTAGCCAAGATAAACAATATTAAATGCAATGGCGCCTTTATCACCAATAATACTAAACCTTTGACGTCAATGTCAATATTTCCAACAAGGTTCCTCCAAGCAGTATTGGTTTGTCATACGAGTGAGTGGAAGCTATATGAAACCCCTTGTTTCTCATATTTTTGATGTAGCAGGTAAGGTTTACCAAGTCAAAGCATGAAAATTATTATATGATGATGTGAGGGACTTTTTATTATGTTAATTTAATTTTTTTATAAGGTTATAGACTTCAAATATGATAAAATAGTCATGGAAGTTGGCCTATCACTTAAAAGGCCTAATGAGGAAGACATTGAGAAAACCAAGCAAAAGTGAGAATGAGATTAGGTATGGGTTAAAATGGATTAGTGATGGATCAAAATGAATGGGTTTGTTTTTAAATAAATATATCATATTTCTCCCTTGAATATAATATTTAGATATGATTATACACAAGTAGAAAGTTTCTCTCAAAATGACCTATCTAACACAGTGAGGTTTGTATCGGGTAAAGACATGAGACTAGTATATAAGACCAATATTGATATTGAAACTTGTAATATGTATATTTAAATATGTTATAAGTATACTTAAGGATAATATAAACCCATTTTAATTTCATAAAAGTGTTCACACATGTGTTTTAAGTTTTGGTTTCCATGATTATGTTTTAGAGCTATAGGTAGTTTTTTATGTGAGAGTGAGAATGATGTTCCTGAGTCATTATGCATATATTTTAAGAATAAAATGCACATTAATTTTTTATATAGGTCTCATAGGTTAATTTTTATTCATGATAAATTCCTATGAAGGTGTGAAAATTCAAAGGTTCTTGACTGGGTTTTGAAGCCTATGTGCAATTTTGAGTGAGTATATGGAAATGATAAGTTTGAGGTATTTTACCCTATGTGGTGAAATATAATGGAATTTATAATGAAATTTAGGTAATTAAATTTATATACATGTGATTTTTTAATATGGATATGTGGAAAATTTGAGTGTATACTTTAGATTTTCAAGACATACTTTTTGGCAGTGAGAAGGCCTAATTACGAGTAGACCTAATGGTGTGGTTCAAGGAGTGAAATGAGATAAATGGTGTTTGGGACCTAATGTGAGATTATAAAAGGTATAATTTAAGAATTTTTTAATTTTTTCATCCATTTTTGGAGGCTCAATTTTTTCCAAGGTGGCCAAGATGAAATGTGTGCTTTGAGAAGGCCTAATTGGATTAGATCTCTATTAGGCTTAATGATGGTTTTGGTCATTACGAGAAATGATCAACCTATGTAGTGGGTTTTCACTTAGAATTTTGTTTTGATTTATTCCAATGGTGATCCAAGTATGGTGGGGTTTGTGTCTAACCAAGGTGGGTGATAGCAAGAGTCTAGTATAAAAAGAAGGTCTAATGGGCCTAATTGACTAGTTAGAATATTGAAGACATGAGCGAATGAAATGGAAGTTTGAAAATCAGGTAGAGGGATTTAAGACCATAAAATATGTGTGTTTATTTTTTGAATAATTTATAATATTATTTATATATATGATGAGTAAGGTCATATGACCTAATTCTACCAAGAAAAGGGCTAGTTGAGCGAAGAGGCCTAATAGGCTATTTGAAAGAAATAAAAGAGTGTGAAGAACAAAATAAGGGGATAATCATTAGTTGACTGATAAACAAGTTTCCAAAGGTGATCATAAGTTCTATATGTTTGATTTTGTGTTGAGTTATCTATGGGGTTGGTGCCTCTTATATGTAATAAAAAATGCATCATATCTACAAATCAATCCTAGCTCAAAGAAGATAGATTCTACTTACACTTGTGATTGGGGATACATTAGATAATCAAGAAAATGACCAATATGTGGATCCACTATACCCAATTAATGGATCTCTTACTATAATAAGATCACTAGAGAGGGTTCCAAAGCCTCTAGTCAAGCAAAACTATGTAATAATCCTAAGTCCTATGTTTTCATATTCACTATATTAATAACAAGTAAAGCAAAGAAATATAATTTAGTGATCATCAAATATTATGGAACAATATGGTGGTTAGTAAAAAATAAAATTAGACATGCATAATAGAATCTTATTTAATCTATGTATAGGTAAAACCCTAATGCATGAAGAAGAAGAAGTAATATTATTCAAAAGCCAATACTTGTGCTACTTCTATTTACTAAAGAGAGGATCAAAGTTAGAGATACTTACTTGGAAGAAAAACCCATTTAGACTCAATCTCTTCCTTGGCCAAAAAGGTGCTTTCCAAGAGGTTTTTGTGGTTTGTAAGGATCACTAAGAAAGGCCAAAGCATCCAAGACTTCTCCAAAAGAATATATTCTCTAAGTAGAAACCCTAAGCTAAGACTCCTCAAGTAGAATGGTGGAAGAGCATATTGTAAAGAAGCACAAATGAATAATAACTCTTGATTTCTATCTAATAATTACTAAATATATATGTTTATATAAGTGGATCTAACCCTAAACCCTTCTAAAAGTTTTGGCTGATAGGGTCAACCTAGTTGACCTAGTATCATTATTGACAAAAACTTACTAAGGCATGGGCTAGGTCAACCAAAAATGAACCTAGACTTTAAATGAGTTTCACCAATAAGAGTACAAGGACAACCCAATAAACCTAGTCATGTAAACCATTAAAATGGGTTTTAGGTTAGGAAAAGGGATAATGAAGGTGGAAAATTATTGAAGAGTGTGAAAAAGAGGAGTAATAGCCTAGGGAAATAGTTTTAGGAGCTGGTTGGACTAGTAATAAGTGGAAATAAGGGATAAAAATCGTATAAATCATGAATGATCTACCCACCCTTTTTTTGATGCACTAATTAGGGCTTACACTTAGAGAGATTGAGACTCGATGAGTTCTTACAAGATACAAAGAATTAGTAATTGATAATGTTTAAAAATATTATGTGTATATTTATGCCCCTTTTGAAGCTCATCATGTATCACCCAAGTGTAATAGGGCATGGTGCTTCAAGAAAGAACATATAAACTTACAATGATGAGGCTAAGAAAAAATTACAATATTTTAAAGCAAAAAAACTAAAAGTAAATGAATAAAAGGGAAATAACTTAAAAGTAAATGTAATGCATACCTTGACTTACCTTTATCATAGGATGGTTATCTATTGGGTTTTTAGTATTGAATCTGGAGAGTGTAGATACTATTTTAGACAAACCCAATAATATAAAATTAAAAAGTAAAAATAAAAAAACACAAGAAAATCAAGATAACTAATGCTATATGGATAGGACGTACTTGGAAATTTGGTAATTTGGGGTGACAAGTGATATGTTAGACTAAAAGACCAAGTAAAAATTTAGGGTAAATCAGGTAACCAAAAATCCAAGGCTACTAAATACCAAAAAACTCAAACAAGTAAACTTTAAGTAAGAAATTTAAACTCATCAAGTCAAACTAATGATACATGTCTAAAAAGGATGGTAAGTAAACATCAATGTGAAAGTAGTAAAAATCCTTAAATAAGTATGGGCAAGTGAAAAATGGTAAAACAACATTGATGAGTTAGAAGTGACAATCCTTACTCAATCATCAATGGAAAAAAGTGCATAAAAGGGAAAACAACATTGATGAGTGAGAAGTAACAAACCAACCTCACTTAAATAATGGAAAAAGGGCATGAATGTATAAATAGACTTATGTGTCCACAAAAAGGGTGGTACAACAATAAAAAATGGTAAAAATAAATCAAGGCATATCTATAAATGTAAATCCATGGTCTAAAGAAAGTAATCCATAGTTGCTCAAACATATTGTTTTGCTATAAGGATATATAAAATTAGAACAAAGGAGTGATATCATGTTTTTAATATGGGAAGAATAAGTAATTAAAGAAGAGGGAAAATAGATTGAGAATCATAATTTTCCTCTCAAGGGGAAATGAAATGGGTGGAGGGAAGAATGAAGTAAAAACCAAGGTAGAGGAACTCTTTATCGAAGTTAAGACACTCAAATTCAGTTTGTCAAAACAAGAGGATTTTCGACCTTAAGAACTCTTCAAAAAAAAATTTAGCCACACAAGTATTATGTCAATAAATGAATTATGTAGATCATCCCATGAAGGATATATGAATTAAAATTTAAATATACCTACCTTCCCACAACATATTCCCTATTCCTTAGGACCCCTTACATAGCTATCAATCTACTATAAAGATTGGGTACTTGCATAAGAAAGTAGGTATCACCATAATTTTTATTTAATTATCATATTCCAATCTACTATCCTACCACATTCCAATGGACCTTAGCTCTATTATGAGGCCAACTATGGAGTTTGAGCTTCGATTAGAGATAGGAGATGTGTTTGTAATCAAATCTTTTGGTATGATTTTAACTTTTGAAATTTGTATGTTGCCTTTTGTATATCATTTCCTTTTGTTTCAAATGATTTGTATTTTAAATTTATTGATGGATTTTTTTATCTCTTCCCATATGGATTTGGAAAATCAAACATGGGTTCTAAAGATGACTTTCATTTGAATACTTGGGAGTTAGTTGTTAAGATAGATAAGTTTAGAGAGCATGGTGTCTAAGAGTCTTATAAAGTCAGATGAAATAAAAGTGCTATCTTGAATTTGACCTTATTTTATTCAATGTGGAGTGAAAGGAAAGTAAATCAAGAGGAATGAAACATGAAACAATTTGAATTACTTCAAATTGTAAAAAATGTGAAAAAGGGTGAAAATAGAATACAATGATAGAAAAGTGTGATTCCTTATCATAAAAATGAGGTAAATAGAGGAAAAAATGATAACATATATTTTTATGAAAATTTCATTTTTGAAAAGAAGCAAAATCTAAATTTTGAGAATAAAGGATCAAGAACTCGTCACCATTGCAAAACACATCTAAAAAGGGAATGAAAAGATGGTGATTTTATGAGGAAAGCTAGGTCCTATCCATGGTCTTACACTACAAATAATAAATGAGAAACCCATGAGAGTGATAAAAAGTATTTTTAAAGTAAATAAGATAATAAAAATATGGTATTTGTGAGGAAGGACAGGTCTTATACATGGTCTTACACTGCAAATCACAAATGAGAAACCCAAGGGGTGCCAAAAGTATGAAAATAAAGAGGATAAAAGTACATCATGAGGAAAACTAAGTCTTATCCATGGTTTTACACTGAAACTCTTGATAAAAAGAGGAAACCAAAATACCAAAAGGGAGGACTAAGGTTTGTGAAAAAGAGATAATTGTTGTAGAGGGTGAGACCCATGCAAGTATCTTGAAAAAAATGTTAGCTAAATAGCATATAGGAATCATGAAAGGAAGGAAAGGATCCTACACTAATGTATATATCAAGGATAATCATGTGAGAGACAAGATTATGTTTTAGAAGATTTCTTGAGGTTGAATTAGTTTGGTAGCATGCCAGATACAATAAAAGTGAGCATCAAAAGATGCCCCAAAGGGTAAGTGGTTGTAGGGATGTGATGCCCTAGATTTTGAAATGATATGTAGATGGGCATAGTAAGAATCCCAAAATGCTATAGAAATGTGTGGATGGGCATCATAAGATGCACCACAAGCTTAAAAGAGGAAGAAAAGATAAGGAAAGAACACCCCATATAGTGTCTAAATGGATTCAGGTTGTCTAAGAAGATTCTGATAGGGGACTTCATGATGATTTGGGAAAATGAATAGAATGTTAAAAAAGGAGAAATAGATAACTGAGTTGGATAGATAGGATAGTAATAAGAGTATAGAGTTGACTAGGTTGACCTAGTACTATAAACTTGGAAAAATAGAGCTTGATAAGGGTACAGGGTTGATTGGGTCAACCTATCACTATAATTTGACTAGTAAAATAGATATAGAGTTGATTGGGTTGACTTAATACTATAAGAAGGAATAAAAATAGTCTATAAGAGACTATGTCGAATAGAAATATAATGTACTAAAAATAGGGAAATATATTGCAATGTACTTGAAATCAAGAAATGGAAGTAAGCACACAATCAATTGGGTCAATGAGAATGATCCAAATTGAGTCACATAACATATAACCTTATACCAATGTTGGCCAATGCAAGTTTTTGAAATACAACATACAATGAGAAAATAGAAAGTAATTAATTAAAAATCAAATGATAACTAAGTGATCATCTTGATTTTTTTATTATTATTATTTTTAAGTGTGATAGGGAAGTTGGCTAAAAGTAGGTAACTAGAAAACAATCTATGGATGGTTTCAGGATATTTAAGCTGAAAGGGATCTATGTTGGAAATGGTATTAGCTTTGGTATTGAGTCGTACCCCCTCACTTCATAATCTCATAGTGATAAGGGTCTCAAGTGCTTTTCCAATATATACCATTACCCACATGTTTATACTTGGTCAGAAAACCAAGTCAGCTCCCCCCTTGGTGATGAAATCCAAGTAGGTAGGGCTTGGGTAGAAAAACATTTGAATGTATTTTAAAATTATGTGATTTAGTAGTGTGTGCAAGAAAGATAAAAATAGTGAAACTAAATGGTATATTAAAACACCACCTAATTAGACTATGTGAGCTACTCTAAGCATGCATATAACTGAAAGTGAAAATGTGAATTAATTACTTGTATATAGTTATCAATTCCCAAGTTGAAACATAGTATAGAGTTAGTTTAGATGACAGTGTATGCAAATATTATTAAATAGAATTGACAGTGTCACTATTGTACTACAAAAAAAAAGAATCCTTAAGAAATATGTTTATTAGGTCAACCTAGTCTTTTAGACAAAAGATAGAATATAGAATCAGGTTGACCTAGTTTGTTGTATGATTGTAATTTTTAAAGACTATAAATTTTTTGAAATATAATTGTAAGGAATAACTTAATTAAAAGAGAGATAAATTAACCTTGGTGGGTTGGAAGATGCTGAGGATTGTGATATTTTTGTTAAAGGGCTTTGAATGTTGCTTGCAAGTTTTGTCAACTATTTCAATTGGGTTGGCCTAGTTCTACAATTTGTTATTTGTTAAAGCTTGTTAAGATAACTATATTGGCCTAGTCAACCTAGTTTATTATATAGAAGTTATCTAGAATACTATGTCGACTTGTTTGACCTAGTTTGTTGTTTGGAAGTGAATAAGAGTATTATCTTGACCTATTCAATCTAGTAACCTATATTTGATGAAGACCTACATAGAAATAATAGAGTTATATTTTATATGACTCTATGTTAAACCTATGCACAAAATTTAGAAACTATACCATCCCTATCAACCTAGTATCACAAATATAAAAAAATAATAAATAAAATAATAGAAATAAAACATGTGAAATAAAACCTACAAGGGTTAGACTGACATCAGGTTCACCATAATGTATGCAATCAAAAATGCATCAGATCTACAAATCAATCCTAGCTCAAAGAAGATAGATCTTGCGTACACTTTCAATTGGGGATACATTAGATAATTGGTAACATGGCCAATATGTGTATCTGCTAGACCCAATTAGGGGTTCTCTCACTAAAATAAGATAACTAGGGATGGTTTTAAAGCCTCTAGTTAAAAAAACTATGAAATAACCCTAAATAAGTCCTATGTTTTCATATTCACTATTCCAATAACAAGTAATTCAAGGAAATCTAATCTAGTGATCACCAAAGCTTGTGGCACAATATGGGGGTTAGTAAACAAACAAAAGTAAACATGCATAAGGGAATCCAATTTAAGCTATGTATAGGTAAGACCCTAATACATGGAGAAGAAAATTAATATTATTCAAAAGCCAATACTTATGATACTTCTATCTACTAAAGAGGACCAAAGTTAGAGATACTTACCTGAAAGATGAACCCATAGAGACTCAATCTCTTCCTTGGCTAAAGGTTTTTTGCAAGAGGTTGTTGTGATTTTTAAGGATCACTAATAAAGGTTAAAGCATCCAAGACTTCTCCACAAGACTAGATTCTCTGAGTATAAACCCTAAGCTAAGACTCCTCAAGTAGAATGGTGGAAGAACAAATTATAAAGAAGCATAAATGAATAATAACTCTTGATGTCTCTATAAGAATGATGAAATTGATGTGTTTATATAGTTATATTTAACCCTAAACCTTTCTAAAAAATTTGACCAATAGGGTCAACCTAGTATTATTATTGAAAAAACTCACTAGGTCACAGGCTAGGTCAACCAAGATCTAACCTAGACCCTAAATGATTTTCACCAATAAGAGTACAAGGTTGACCTAGTCAAATTAGTCATGTAAACTATCAAAATGGGTTTTAGGTTAGGAAAATGGATAATGAAGGTGTAAAATGACTAGAGTGTGAAAATGAGGAGTAATAGCTTAGGGGAATGGTTTTAAGAGATGGTTGGATTGGTAATAAGTGGAAATAAGGGACAACAATCCTATGAAGCATGAATCATCTTCCCACCCCTTTCCTGGTGTACCCCCTAGGGTATGCACTCAAAGATATTGAGATTTAATGGGATCCTATAAGATAGAAAGAATCAGTAATTGATAAAGTTTGAAAATCTTATGTGTATATACCTTCTTAAAAGTTGGTGCTTGCTAAAGGACTAGTTGAGTTGGTGATTGACTAGTGAGGGGTTGAAGTTCCTTTGGGGTTGGTGCCTCACTAAATCTTGACTCATTACTTATAGGACTATAGTCCAACCTATGTTTTAGTGATTTTTTTTCACCTTGAGGGTTTCCCACACATCTCTTGTGTTCTTATGTTGTATGATTTTTTAGATTCTTGCGTATGCATTGTTTAATGTATGTATGTGAATAAATGCTTCATAGATGATTAGTGAAATTGAGTTATTATTTTAAGATAAATGATTCACCCCCCTTAGTAGTTGTAGTCAAATAAAACCAAACTTTGATCCTATCCCTCCTTACTGACTCTTACCTAATTAAAATTATGAGGAACCTTTTTACTATGATTCCATTAAAGTCCAATCACTTTCTCATGTTTTAATGGAATCTCTCTTTGATTAGGTTCAACCTAAGTTCTTAACTCTATATGTATATCAGTAAGCTTGGGTGCTTGTGAATCCCTAATATCATAGGAATTATATATATCCCCATGATCCATATGTAGGTGATAGTCACCTCTTAGAGATTGACCATTATTATTTATAATTTTTTAGGTACCCTTTAACCCGACATAGAGGATCTATTCTTATTTTTATTCTTATACCCAAATTGCCTAAGTTCACAGATAAATATAACACTAGTTCTTAGGAACATTAAATGACACTTTTGATGGTGTGTATGGAATGGGAACATGATGATGATATTATGATTAATATATTAACTCATAATTTTTATGCCAAGGCCCATATTTATTTCTAAATCTTATGATATATTTTCTCTAAAGATTTTAGCTTATTCTAGATGATTTCATCAAATTATTAGGTATTTATAGACATTATAACCTTAACATATAGTCATTCACATATATGACATAATGTACATATGAGTTTATCTTTTTTTTTTATTTTTATTTTTTTTTTTTTGTGTGTGTGTGTGTGTGTGTTTATGTGTGTGTATGGTACTCAATTATCCACATCTATAGGACAAGGTTAAAAAATAATCAGCTCTTTGATATGTTCACTTGAGAATTGATGATCCACATTAGAGGGCCTATGACCAAGTGTATGGGGAATAACTAAGTTAGGATGTGTAGATTGAATGTGAAAAGATGTATTTAGGTAGAATAATAAAAACACATTAAAATGAGCATAAACCTTACTTGTATAAATGCAACTTCTATTTAATAGTATATAATAGGTAAAATGATACGCCGTGTTATATCTCATGTGTTATAGAATAAATATGTAGAGCATGTTATCTGTGTTATGACTCTATATCAAATTGAATCCTAGGTCAAATGCATATGTTACATATTTAACATGAATAATATAAGAGCAATTATAATTGTTGTTAGTTACAAATAAGGTGGTTAATAGTTGTTTCATCTTCCTTTCTAGACAATGATTGAGCCTCTAGGTTGGTGGTGACTAATGGTCCAGCTGACAAGATTCCCAATTGGAAAGTGCCACTTGAAAATCCACATGGTTAGATTAGGAAGACATGTGGATGTACTAAAGTGAGGATATATGTAGGCACATGAGTTTATGAGTGAGTAATAGGATGGTATGCATAGCTACGAATTGAGTTTGAAACTTTATGAACCAGTACATGAGTATGCACAAAAGTGTAAGAAAGCTTCATGTAGATTAATGCATAGGAGTTCAAAGAAGGTGTGAGATGTATGTATAATCATAATCAAGGTGATTATTATAATATATAGGAGCTAAGAATGGATTTTTCACCCTTTATTGAAGATAAATGGTCTCCATTGCATTCATGTACATTTGAGGAAATTACACTTAAAGTTGTTTAGAAGTGTACCACTTGGCTTAAGAAAAATATATTCTAAACTTGACCAATCAAAAAAATTGATGTGTGCCATGACTAGTACATGTGTCTATCACTTTGATGATCTAGTCCTTATTTATAGGTTGCAAGTAGTTAAGATCCAAATCAAATGGATGTTGTGTCACAATTGACTCAAGAAGTGGGAAAGTGTAAGTCTTGAGAAGTTCCTCATTGAGGACTAAGTACATGTCAAAGCATGAAGATAGATCAATAATGAAGGTGTTCTCACCAAATTCACATAGAATGGTTTAAGGACCATAATACAAAGGCTTGATCTTCCTGTGTGGACCTCTAAAGTGATCCTTCTAAAGGTGAAACCAAACTTTATCACCAACTTGAAATGCATGAGGTGTGTGATGTGCATTATGGTGTTCCTTGTACTTTACTTGTGTGTGAGAAATAATATATTAAACCTACTGATGAAAATATTAGATTTGGCACAAAATATTCTCAACTTTATCTACTTCCCATTATTTTTTCAAGATTCAATGCTTTATAGTGTGAAGTAGGAGATGGACAAGGGTATTATAGGTGAGAACCTAAGACATGTCTAGAGTGGAATTTGACCCATAGAGATATTTAGGGATATATTATAGGCATGTTGAATGTACAAGAGTTTTTCAACCCAAGTGTGAGCATGTGCATGGTTTTACATTTATATTAGATGAACAAGCATGCAATTAACCACTTTGATCTACCCATATTTCTAGGGATGAAAATACATCAAACGATCTAGTGATGTACCCATCAAGTCCCAAAATTCTCACCAAAAGTGACTTAAAAAGCATAGATCTCAATCAAAGATGATGGAATATATAAGCTCAAAATGAACCCAAACATGGTTGAAAAAGGCTTAAATAGTACCAACTATGTCACTATCTTTGTTTCAAGTGACCATGACACCCATTTGGGGAAACCTATCCACTACAGTAAACACAACATCATTCTAACATTTTATTGTAGGCAACCCAGTAATGAAATCCATGTTGATAGATTCCCATGTTCTAGATGAATTGGTAGAGGTGTGTAAAGCTTCCTATTTTTGGGTTTGGATATGTAACAAGGAATGAAAGACTTGATGTGGTATTCTACATCCATGCACATATGTGGCTAGTATAAGTTTGATTTAATGTATCTAGAGTCTTTTTCATGTTGAAGTGTCTTCAAGTTGTAGCATAGTATGCCTCGCAAATGAGTCATTAGTGAGGTGCACCACTAGGAACATAGAGATGTCTAAGATTATAGAGAAGTTAGTCATACAAGTAGAAATCCTAAACTTGTTTACCTTGAATGAGGATGGTGTAAGTTATTATAAAGTATATATCATCTAAGAAGAGGGATACCTAGCCTATAAAGTTATGTTCATATGTGTCTAGCACTATGATGAGCACCTAAACTAGTAGTAAGCTAAGGCAGACTCATACCTTGGTATCTTTACATTTCTTGTGTTTGATCATGAGATGGAACTACTAAAGGTAAGTCATCCATTTCATGTGCCATGCATTCTTCAATTTGCTTTGCATATGCAATAACTAAAGTGTTTTGTGATTCAAATGAAAAACTATATCCTTCCTCAGAATGTAGGGGCACCATTACATAATGACTTGAACAATACCATATAGTTATTTTTCATTGGTGGAATACCTTTGCAACATGTTATTAAACATCTTTGAGTGGTATTTGACCAAATGTTTATGTTGCATGAGCACTAAAATGAGTGCATAGTCATATGCATTGGTGTGAATTTCAAAGGAATGTGTAATGTCAGGAATTGAAAGAATAAGTGCTGCATAGAGGCATTGATTGAGTTCCTCAAAATCACATTGTTTCACATGAGTCTAATCAAACTTAGATTTTTCACATGTTATCTTATTTAGATCCTAAGAGAGGTGTAAGAAACTAAGGACAAACCTATAGTAGAAGTTAGTAAGTCTAAAAAAACTCCTCAATTTGATGGGATTGCATGTATTAGGCCAATATTGGATCACTTTGATCTTCTCTATATCTGCATGGATGTTTGTGTGATAAATGATGTATCTTAGGTACTAAATCTATGCAGTGTCAAATGTGTCCTTTTCTAAGTTGGCTTGTAACTTGTGTTGACATAAATTGTCTAGGATGCATGTGACATGTTCCATATGCTCCTCTCAATTATTATTGAAGATGAAAATGTCATCCAAGTAGATGATGGTGAAGGAGTTGAGGAAAGGCCTAAGTAGTTCATCCATCAAGAATATGAAGGTGGATTGTGCATTGGTTAAACTAAAAGGAATGACCAACCATTTGTACAATCTTTCTTATGTTATAAATGTTGTCTTCCAAACATATTTAGGATGGACTAAGACCTTATGGTTACCTAACTTCAAGTAAATCTTAGTGAAGTATTATTTTCTTCAGAGCTAGCTCAAAAGGTCGTAAATGCATGGCAATGGCTACCAATTCTTCACCATTATTTTGTTGAGTGCATGATAGTTTATGTAAAGTCTCCATGACCTATCCTTCTCTGGTGTGATGGCTATTAGACTCCCAAAAGGAGATGAGCTAGACTTAATCTTACCCTAATAGGGTAGTTCTAGTATCTAGAACTAGATTTCATTATTATCCCAAACTAATTATTGATATAAGTGGCTATTTTGAAGAGGGGATCCAGGAACCAAATTGATGTAGTGATTTAGTACATAATGTATTAGAAGACCTTTAATTTATACATTGACTTTGCTACACTAGCTTAGTAACTTTTCAATATATTTTTAAGATTTTGTGTGAATGATACACATTTCTAGAGTGTGATTTATCTTTTGTACATGTGTTCCAAGAAGAACCATGAGTCACATGAACTTTTATGTGTACAATATGATTTTGTATTACTACTTGGTAGAGACCAAGGTCACTTTAGTTGTGGTAATTAACTCAAAGAGGATATTGAATTGATATTACACGTGAATAGTCTAACATTGTGGTTTGGCTTTATATGTATCTTCTTGGTCATATAAATATAGTCTCCCTAACAAGATGTCATAGACCTCCAAAGGTGTGATTTCAAAAATGACATCCTCCATAGGATTGAATTTATAAATACTTGTATATATTTCCTCTATTAGATACACCCAAAAGAATATGGGTTGGGATGTGTAGTAGTGGAAAAAATTATTTTAAGCTATGGATTGTAAAATGATGTTCTTCTAATGAAGAGGTTGACCCTTCACCCATAACTTGGTGTGGAAGATGCATTCACACTCTAATTGTCTATGATGACATGATGAGGTTGACCCTTCACCCATAACTTGGTGTGGAAGATGCATTCACTCCTAAAAGATGATGTAGTGGTCTTGGTGCTTATAAAAGAGGCATCTTTATTAATATTATCCATTGGTGTGGGTATTGATGTAGATTGTGTGAGTAATAATTATTGTGCATGACAATCAAAATCATTATGAGTAGATGAGTGATGAAAGTGGCACCGCTTATCACCTAGGTTCTTCTTGACTTTGTCTAAATTAGATAGTGTATGAACCTTTGAGTTATATGTAATATTCTAAGTTTAATGACCTTATAATAATTATTCTACTTCTATGTATAAGGCTATGATGTGGATTTATGTGGGGGTTGTTCCTTGTGCACTATGTTGGATGAAGAGGTGGAACAATGCTTCATATTTTTCTTGGCTTTGATCTTGATAGTGTTTTAATATTTTGGCCTCACTGTGTCAAAATTCACCAACTCCATCTTTACATGGATATAAGGTGAGAGTTTGCTTATGTGCTTCAACACCATATGCTATTTTCTCAAGTTCGCTCATACACACATAGAGTAGTAATGGAATATTTTGGTGTAGTCTTTCACTAACTGATCCTTATGCTAAGGCATTTGTTGGAACTCAATGTATTCATATTCAAGTGTCAAAGAGGGTAATAATCCTCCTTCAGAACATTAATAAAATTATTTCATGATTATTGGAACACACTCTTATAAATTCTAAGTACTAAAATGTCTTCGACCAGTGAATAACCAAAATTGACATATTTAATACTATGAAGGTGATTTTATTAGGATCAGTGAAGCAATTTACTAATAAGTATGCCTAGATTTTTTGAATCCATGCATCTAATACTTTGTCATTGATATTACCTTCAAATAGAGTGATGTAGATATTGACTTGTACTTTGAATGGAGTTTACTATTGAAACCATGGTTGAATGTATTATAGAGGTGTATTAGAAGGCATTAGGTTGAGTTGTATCATCAACTTGTAAAATTGGTAAAATTATTTAGTGTGATATGCCTCCAGTGTGTCAGTAATAATCCTCTAAACTTCTAGTGATACCTTAGGTAGCTTTTGGATATCATCCATCTTGATTTTTCTATAGTGTTATATATATTTTAAAACATAACTAATTGATAAACCTTATTTCTTGAGTTATGCTCGCATGTTTATAGGCATAGTAAAAGAAAGAGGTCTTTACATCTGATACCAATGATCTACATCATGGGGCCCAAGACCAAGTGTGTAATTAAAAATCAAGTTTGGTTGTGCAGAGTAAATATGCATAGATGTATTTACAAATAATAATCAAAATGCATTCAAGGGGGCATAAATATTACTTGTAGGAAATGCAACTTATATTAAATAGTAGAGAATGATTAAAATGGTATCTAGTGATACAGCTCATGTGTTACAAAATAGATACATGGAGCATGATATTTATTTTATTACTCTATAACACACTAACCCTAGGATAGATGCATATGTTACATATTTAACATGATTAATACAAGAGCAGTTACAACTATTATTAGTTACAAAGAATATGGTTAATGGTTGTTTCATATTCCTTGTTGGATGATAGTTAGGCTTAAAGATTGGTGGTGATTAATGGTCCAACTAATAATATTCCTATAGAGAGTGACACCTAACATGACACACATTCAGAGTAGGCTAATATGTGGATGTGCTAGAGTGAGCATAGATGTAGGCATGTGAACCTATGAGGGAGTATCAAGATGATGTGCAAAGCTATGAGTTGGGTATGAAAGTCTATGAACTAGTGCATGACTTATACACAAGCATGTAAGTAAGACTCATGTAGAGGATTATATATAAAGTGTGATTTGTATGTATATAAATAAGCGAGGGGATTATTATAGTGTATAGGATCTGCACAAAGATTAATTAAGGCACAAGGCTCACCTTGAGGTCCTCAAATGTCAAACTACATCTTATGAAGAGGCTATTAATAAGTATTTGAAGGTAAAATTTATTGAGGTTCAAGTTGGTATCCAACCAAATCTCATCAAAATCAATCCTCTTCTCATGATCACAATCACAATGATATTGTTGATGGTTTTACTAATTCTTAATTAGAGAATGACAACAAGGATAAATGAGGTGTTATTGTCTTGAGTAAGAAGGATTATGAATAGGAAAAGAAAGAAAAATGATAGTATATCCATATGATCACACCAAGAAATACAAAAAACATGAGATGAGGGGACATTTTGATATAAAAAAATGTGCCACACATAAATCTAATGTTAAGGCCTCTCCTTCTCAAGATTTTATGTTTGTTGTACCTAACCACAAGTTGAATCTCTTAAAGGAGCCTCTTCCTAATCATGACAAGGAAAAGAATAAGAATAAATAAATAAAATTATAAAGCCCATCACTCACATTCTTGTTCTTCCACATATTTGGATCATCCTTCCTTTCTTGTGTCATAATATGAGGAAAAGTGCCATGGGGAAAGGCTAGTTTCCACCATTGACATAGATAACACTAGTTATGATTACTATGCAAACATGTGATTAGGTTATAATTTTAACCCCATTAGATATGATAGTTGTATTTGGCCTTTAGGTTAAGCCTCTATGGAAATGAATGCTAAATTTGGGTTCAAATTTTGGCAAAACTTTCTTCCCTAGGCTAGGTGAAAATGTTATTCCATAAAGGATTTACAGTCCCTTTTTGTTGGAATCTCCATCTATCACCTTCTTCACCTTTTCCCTAAGCAAATGATGTTTATCTTTAATGATATCAGTAATTATAGTGAGGCTACAACATGGATTTAGGATGAGGTTATATTCACTTCACCCCCTTTAGAACATGTTATTGTCCTAGCTTTAACCCTTCTTATTTATATAACACTTTTTGTTCTTTCTAAGAGAGTTCACTTCACTCTTTATATTGATTTCTTGATTTATGCCAATAATATCAACTAGTATATCATTGAGGATGGTTATGATATGAAAATCATGCCTTTGAGGGTGATTGATGAATTGGGAATATTTACACACCATAATTATTTTAGCTTCAATAGCAACATAGTTTATCTAATATCCAATACAAATATCTTTGTCAAATTTGGACTGAAGATGGTGCATATCACATTTTGTGTGTTATTCATAGATATAACATGATCCTTATCTATCCATGGACAAATACTATGTAGGATATCACTTTAATTAAATTTGGATTAGTTTATTTTCAACATGAAGGATGTAATCATTTCAAGTTAGTTGATCTATATTGTTTTAATTGGCTATATTCCAATATGAAACCCTCTTAAAATGATTTGAATGTGACCACCTAGGTTTTAATCACTATATTACATATCCCCATTGATTAATCTTACTTTGTGAAGGATGACAAGTTTGACCCTACCAAGTGTAGGGCCTCTTTCCATCCTTTGGAATTTAATCCTCACCATTAGGCATGATAGATTATATGCACTTAATCATCTAATACCTCCCATTTCAAACCAATTGGATATTAATTTTTTGGAAATATCTATATTAATATTCCCTCTTTATTTGAGCATCAATCTTCTACAAGGCCTACATGTACTCCCACAAGTATTGGTGATATTAATGCCTTTCTTGAGGAATTTATGGCCATAGGGGTAATATTGAATGCCACTTCACTCATGTGAAGGCACATAACCTATTTATTGAGAGGAAAGTTTATAATAAACTCTTGAAGTTAGTGTGGCCTCATATTTTCCACATTAGTGACATGGTACTTGTCTTTAAAAAGTAAAACCATAATAAGTGAAACTTGATTACAAGTTGTGTGTACCCTTTGTGATAATTGAGAGTTTGGATGACAAATCTTAAGATCTATACACCTTTGAGGGTGGTACCTTTGACACCTAATCAATAGGTTCCACCTTAATACATTTCATATTTGAGACCTTTCTTTGGCCCATTATAGAAGCCACTCCTATGGTGGTTAATTGGATATCTCATATTTCACTCACTACTAACCTAGGTGTACATGTGCATGTGGGTACACATGGGTTATTTATTAACATTGTATATGGTAATCACATGTACTGGTTAGTCTTAAAAAATGAAAGGTACTTATAACACATAAAAATCATATACACATTTATTAATAATGACAAATTCATATATATCACATCAATAGACAATGTTTTATATAGGTAATTCATATGGATTGTTGAGTAATTAGGCACACATAACCCAAAATTTATACACTTTTGGATACATACAAAATAAACCCAAGTTAGCTTATGACCTAGTCCCTTATCTAGTTATCCTTTGTTAGATTCAGGAACCTCCCCAAGGTTGTGACCTTAATATCTTATATGGTGCTAGTTGTTTCCATTTCTCCATGGATTTTATCCATGCCTAAAGAGATATTAGGTCCTCTTATACCACTGGGTATCCTCTTCTCTCTACCCTCAATTGATGAGTCTCCTCCTCTAGTGATGTTAACCTCAACTATAATCACCTTATCTCTATTATTTCTCTGGTAGTGATCACCTAATACTTAATATATGAGTGTAAAAAGATGGGCATGTCAAGAGGTTTTTCCCTTGGTTGTGTTAGGGGTTTTTTAGTTGGTTGGCATTGATGTGTGACCCTCATGAGTATCTAAATGACATTAGTATGTCCAGTTGTCTTACATCAACACCACCCTCTACATTGGAACTATTTCTTGCAATATGTACATGTCCTCTATGTTGAGGATGTCCTTGAAATATAGCCTTAGCTAGAATGTATGTCAATTAGGATCTTAGGCTAAGATTAGTACATTTAGAAACTCTTTATTATGACACACATAGGCTATGTGGGCTAGTTTGAATAGGACCATAACAATTAATGTATTTTAACTAGATTATGGTAAGGCATTTACCTTTGTTGATAGCCATCAGGGAACCCTCTATTGTTTCCTTACCTTATATTAGGTAAGCATAGATAACTATGATGTAGGAGTGGGTTTTAGTTTTGGCTGACCCATACCTCTTCTATGATTTATTGTGCCTTGTGTCTACATCAAAAAACACAAGGAAATGGGATTAGCCTTATAAAAATATAATGACATGAAAATAATATTTTTTCTATCTCACTACTTTTCTGCACTAAAAAATAGTTTTTCTATCTCATTTCTCTTTTTCATTCCCTTTTTTATTTTCACTAACTTTTTATAGCCAAGTTACACATTTTCCTTGAAAACTTGTGGTGCCTCCACGTGCCACCAAAAAATTCCCTTGTGTATTGATTTTTATCATCTTCAAGCTATGGCCTCATGACCATTCATATAGAAATGATTGGCTCATCAAAATGAATGTTCTTCAATCATTTTCATCTAATTTCACTCATAAAATTGGATGAAATTAGCAAAAATGTTCCTTATGGGCCCCCTAAATACATAAAACATGAAATTTTTTAGGATTTAATGTTCTTATAGGTTACCTAGACCATCGTGTCTAGTTTATGCATGCTACAAGGTATCATGTATCTCTCACTATCACTGGGAGTGATGTCTAGGCTCTAGTTTCACAAGTGCAATGGTTTAAATACATTCAAAAATGACATTTTCATTTTATTTAACCATTAAATTTCCCCTTCCATTTTGGAGGGTCCTCAATTTTTTTTAATCCATTAGTCATGCAACTATTAATAAAACTCCCACATAAGGGTTTTGGTCCATTATCGATGTAATGGTAGAGTTAATTTCACCTTTTGAGGCTTTTAAATTCCCCTTATCACTAATTCCACCTTTGGGATTTGAGTTACATTATGTTTTGGTACTTTTTTGGAGATATTTAACTTTCCCACCAATTGGTTAATCTTGTTGAACTTCACTTTGTTTAGTTGGCCTACTAGCCCCAAGCTCTTAATCATTTTACATGTCGATGCCTCGGGATTCCTAGTTTATGTTAATTAAGATCATGTAGACTCTACACTTGTGATTTACACAATGAGTCCATGTCTCCCTTAGTTACCTCAATCCTTTAATAGATTTTAGGTTTGTCCCATTTAGGCTATTTGTCCTTTATAACTCCTTGAGTTCCTTAGCCTTATTTGGCTTGTGCCTCCCTTCATGTCAACATAGTGTAGGAGTGGTTTTCTCTACTCTTTTACATAAATAAGTCTTCTACTTTACCAAATTCAATCCAACATGTTCTTCTATTGATCTCTTCTTTGTCTATGCTATTGCACATCTAAGCACAATGATTTTTTAGTCTTTGGGATATTTTTTTCAACTTTCTTGGCCAATGTATCTTCCATTTATTCCTTATTACTCCTTTATTTAGGCCTAATCAACATTGATTATCCTATTTTAATTATGTCTTTTCCTCATTTTTTATTTCCATCTGCACCAATTCCTCATCATCCCCACTATTGAGTTATTATTTCATCAACCACCAATCAATTCCTTTAACCTCATCATGTTACATAATTTGTTTTTTATTCACATTGATGGTAGCAGTTGGGTTCATTGAAGGCTTATATCCTCTAATTAGATTACTGATGACTTTTGGGGCCACAAAATTTATTAATTTGGTTTTTTTAATAATGAGACTAACAAAAAAATTAAGTTTAATTCAATCATTAGACCTTTCATTTGTGATTCTGGGTTGAGCACATCCTATGTGTAGTTTTTCTTTGACTCACTCTTGGCTATTGCCTAGCTCATTATGGTTTGGAATGTCTTTAGCATTGAGTTAATCCACCTCTTTGAGGTGACCTATGAATTAATTTATCATTTGGAGGACTTAAAAATTACCCACATACCTCCATTATATACCAGATATGATAATTTGGTGAATTTCATCTTGGACCATCTTATGCCTTGAGTTTGTTATTTATCATATTATAAGAGTTAGAGCAAGATCTTGGAGTTAAACTATTTGAATCATGAATATTAATATATTCTCTACCATTATTCATCATAATCAAGTTCATGTATGAATTTATATCCTTATTTCATTATTTATATTTTCTAAGTACTTTTCATCCTTGTGTTCTAATGAATATTGACTGCTCATACCTCAGGGCATATGTAATGCTCATTTTATCAAGTTTCACCTATTATTACATTTCATTTCTCTATTCTATTTAATTTTCTTACCAATAATAAATATGTCCTATAAAAACAATTTTAGAGATAAAACCAAGTATTTATCCCTCCATGTCCCTTTCCCCTACCACATTATGACTTTTAGAAAAACTTATGACATGAGCACCCATTTCCTTGAAAACTTGCAAGTAAGTCACAATTTATTTATTTATGTCTATTGGAATCCCATGTCATCCATATAAAATATTATATACTTGACCATTTGGCCTCTATCCATCCTTATTTATAATTTCTTCATGCATTATCTCTTAGATGATCATTTTATTGTACTATTGCTACACTTAATTAATGTTAGTATTTATATCGAAACACCTAATTTTTGCACTTGTCAATGTTGATCACCCAATTCAAATTCTCCATTATTACTTGGTTTTATGAAAATTATTTCTTTCTAGGTTATTCTCTATGTTGGATTACAGAAGGCTTTTATCAAGGAGTTATATTTGCCTGCTTTCAAGATGTAGATCCTTAGCCATCTCCTCACTGAATAAAAAAACTTAGATAACATGTTGATATAATTGTCAACAAGATTATAAGTAATGATATGAGGGTACATTATTATCAAGGTGAAAACATATATTATTAAGCTTTGATATCATTTCTAGGATATATTTTTTTGTTAGGTTAGTTTTCCTTTGTGAATTGTAAACTCATAGTGAAAAAATACACAATTTTTGAATAGTTTGTTTATTTATAAACAATAAAATATATCTATGAATCATAATTTCATTATTTAATTCACACAATTTTTTATAAATTACATTTATTCCATTGAAAAAAACATACTTTTCATTTATAATTCACATTTCCATTTAATATATTACTTTTAATTATGTGGTTATAACCCTAGATATATATACTTCATTTAATTTTAGTAGATTAGGAATTTTATTCTAATAATATCTTGGTTATTTTATATTCCAACATTAATTATATGCAAGCCAACAAGCTGGATAACAT
The DNA here is from genome assembly GCA_037957365.1 of Torreya grandis. Lineage (NCBI taxonomy): Eukaryota > Viridiplantae > Streptophyta > Pinopsida > Cupressales > Taxaceae > Torreya > Torreya grandis. The sequence continues at coordinate 395,180 of JARHVA010001807.1, forward strand.
ATCTCAAATTTATGTTTTGTTCTCCCAAATCACAAGTGGTTTGCTTTCTTACCCTTTTTCAAACCCATGTCGCTTATTTGGATAGTTAGAAATACATATTATGCTCTATAAGATTATAATTGAATTAAATTTTAAACATATATCAATAGAAGTATATTAAACTCTTTTCAATCACCAATAAAATTACAACCCAAATTTAACCCATTAGCGTATCAATTTTAACTCAACCAACAACATGTCATTTTAATTCCATGTCATCTGACTACATAGGCCCTCTAAAATTTACATTTGAAATATATTAACACATAGTCACATTATCATAATATAGATAATTAAATTTCATATTAAATAATTGAAAATTTTAGTTATAACCAATCCTTAACACACACATACTATTTTTCCATAATTGACTCTTTCTAATATTTTCTCCTAGCCATTCACTTACTTATGAGCTTGACATTCCTAATTTTTTGTCACTCACCGATGTTCCTATTTTACTCATTCACACACATGATCTCCCTAGTCTCTACCTATATAAGTTATCATCTTATGAATTGTGTCTTGATATTGGATCACTATTTCCTATCTCTTGTACACTCAAATGAATCTAGTACCAGAACTATCTACCTTAACTAGACCAATATGCATACTCTCTAATGGTTATTTTCCCATATTGAAACTCTTCATTTAGGTCAAACCACACATTTCACATGTTAATTACAATATAAATTACCCAAATATTTAGATCTATAAACATATTAAACTGAGGCTTATATCTATTTATCACTTATTAATCAAGCATCCAACACACTAAGGAATACATCCACACATCCTTGATGAACTATCTTAAATCATGTAAATATGAGAATAATTAAAGGAATAGCCACCAATCCAAGTCAAAATAATATTAAAAGGTCAAAATCATAGGTTTCCAAGTGTTAAAATCTACACAAGATTGCACTACATATTAATATACCATTGTTGACCGCACACATAGTTATGTGGGAGAACTATATTTAGTTTGAGGCCTTATTTGGAGTAATTAAATGTAGGATACATTCAAACACTCAACAAGAGGTGATCAGGTCAGCTTAACCTATTGTTCCTAACCCTTTTTATAGGTTTAAAACTTGTCAAAAGTGGAGTAATGGTTTAAGGGTGAAAGAATATGAATGTAGACCTACACATAGGATCGAGCTTCATAAATTTAAAAAAATACCTATTTATAGGTAGTTTTAGTGATATATGATATAACAATTTTAAACTTCTCATAAGGAAACATTTGGAAAAGGTAAGATGATTCTAGTTACCACATGCACCAAAACATTACCAAATTTGTCCAAATAGGTTCAAACAGTCACTTTCTAGATCCAAGCGACCCTAGACCCATTTCAAAGAATTATTTATGACTTTAAACTATTATAGACAAAAATAAAATTAAAAAAAACTAATTACCCTATACTCATGGTTATTTATATGAATAATAAGTGCAATAAACCAATCATGTTATACCTTTTACATTTAGATCTATGTAGTTTAGACATATTTTATACAATTTGAATTAGTATCAATTTTTATCTTGTTAAGATAACTAAATTCCAAATAAAATAAAATATATTGATGAACCTAATCCTCAATTGAAGAGTATAAAACCCTAGGTTCCCTTAGGGTTTCATTATACCTTATTATGGTTTCATATTCTTGTGTTAATTTTTCATATCTAAATTTTGATTTCCCCATATAACGCAATAATATATACATGGCTCTAACCCTCTTTATGTTTTTCATGATCATATTGTCTTCCATATAAAAAGGCTATGTCTCTTATCCCTCTAAGGAAAGTGATAGGTTAATTATTGTTGAAATTGAGCATAATTAGACCCTTTATAACAACCATGTGTGTCTATACAATCTAAAATGACTAAAATAGATGAAATCTAATTTCTTTCTTCTTCTATTAATGCAAATATTAATAATGAACATAAATTTAATGATGATATGCCTAAACTTGAAAAAAAATATCAAGATGAAAATGAATATAATAATTAATATCAAAATACGCTACATATTGATGACCTTAATGGTGTAGATATTAAACAAGTTTCAACTCTTTCTCAATTTATGTAATGAATCCATATGTAACGTAACAATTTAGATAAGGTCTTGGATATAATCATAGATTATAAGAATGCACAAAATGTTAATGTTTTCACATTTGAGGAACAACATGAGCCTTCAATGATACTAATATACCTTTTATAGGTATTGAATATACAATAGGTGTTCAAACCACTACTATTATTGTTATTATTCCCATGTCTACACTTATGGTTACATATGTGATGCCCAACCATGGTGTGGGGGAAACACAAGGTTTTTCTCAATTTATTGTGCCTATTACTATAAAAAATAATATCATACCTTTTATGGTTGTTATTTTTTATGCCTCTTGCTTTCTACTTTTGCTTTCTTAGTTAATTCTTCTATTTTCTAGTTTAACATTAGAGTAGTTTCAATTCAGTTGTGTTTTTTATTTTATCCCTTGGTATATTATTTTATCTTTTTGGGGGTGTCTAGTGTGGATCCATGTTCCATGTCTACAATATGTCATGGTCTCTCTTTGTTAATATGGATGTGTGTTTTAACAAATTAAAGATGAGTTAAGTTATTTGCTTGAGAAATTCATGTTTCCAAGAAAATTTATAGACTATTCATCTATCCCAATGATGAATGATGAAGTTAGAAACTATAATATGATAACCAACATGATCAAAAAATCATGTATTCTAACTAGAAGATCAGAACATAATCTCCTCATCTAAGGCAATGAATGAAGAGTGTCACCCAGGTTGAGTAATCAACCCACCTTGGTAAGTATCAATGATTAGTCTCTCTCTTCATCACAAATTTAAGGTGTAAACCCAAAGTAATCTCTTTATATTATTTCCATTTTTATTTTTTAATAGCTATATGGGAGGCTCATTCTCACCAAAGGAATTTTCACCATGACATGCTCAACTTTTTCCTCTCATTTTTCATACCAACAACTAGACATAATATAAATGCATAAAATAGAAATCCAAAAGTATTTAAACATACCTAGATCTCCTAGTGTTGTAACCAAGGGTCTGATACTAAAATTTCATGACCATTTTTTCTCTTAAAAAAATAGGCATAACATAATATAAAACATGAACAACCAAACACAAGGTATTAGTGGATATAAAAATTCATGTCAATCCTATATTCAAGTCTATAAATTATTGTAACTACCATCATTCCATAATCAATAACATACCACTAATTAAGAGGTTAAAATCTATAATCACTTGGCCAAGCAATTTAGAAACCATTTTCTAGATTGTGCTAAAGATTATTACACTTATTATATTGAAATGGTCATCAATTTAAACCTAGGTAAAATATAACATAATTGACATACACATGGAAACTTTGGTAGGCTCTAAGGCCACATTGGCTTCTCTTCAAGATCTCAAGGACATCTCTTGACACGTGGTTTCCTCTCACTTAATTTTTGATCTGACATAATTTTACATGGAACCCATATCCTCAAGATTTAAACCATTGAGATGATGCCACATGGAAACATCTCGTTAGCCCACTAGCCTAGAGGATTTTCCCTCAATAAACTCTTTGATGGAAATATAGACCATCAAGATGATGCCATGTGGAAACATTCCATTATCCCACCATATTAAAGTAAAAATTCTTGTGCAATCATCTCTTAGATCATGGGTCACTAAGATGATGCCACATGACAACATTTTACTAGTCTATTATCTTAGGGGTAAGATTTGTGCATGGTCATTTCTAAGATTTTGGTTTACCAGGTTTATGTCATGTCACAACATTTGTTAGCCCACTGGCCTAGATTCAAGACTCCTAAATGGTCATCTCTAGGATTACAGGTTACTAAGATGATACAACATGGTAACATCATGTTATTCTGATAGCCTAGTGCCAATTGTACAATTGATTAAGACGATGTCACTCCCAATTTAATAAGATGATAATATGTCACTTCCTTTGAACCACTTCATAAAAAAGTTGTGAAATTGACTAATCAAACTTCTAAATATAAAGGCCAAAGTGGGTAATTAGCTAAGGTAAAAACATCGTTGAAGGTTCTAACTAAAAATCCTATAAGACAAGGAATTGTGCAAAGGAACCCAATGAATGGCTAAGACAAGCACTACACAAGAAAATATATATAGGGAACTTGTCGAAAAGATAAGGAAAACACTATGCAAGGGAACTTGCCCAATCGACCATGGCAAATATTTAAAAAAAAACCCAAAGAAATTTTTTGGCTAAGGTAAAAACATATGTAATGACCAGTTTAAAAATGACAAATTTAAAGTTCAAGTGGATGATTGAGTCACTAGAAAGGGCCTAAAAAGGCATAATGTTGTACAAATAACTTGATGAAGGGCTAAGGCAAAATGTTGTGTAAGAAACTACATAAGAAAAATCTTCAAGTGGCTAAGGAAAAAACACTACACAAGGAATTTTTCCAAATGGTTGTAGCCGAAATAAATGTAAAACTAGGTGTATGAAAATTCATAAAGTAACTAAGGCTCGATCTAGATTAAAACTTAGACATGACTTAGACAGTCAGGACTTAGCTAAGGCAATAGAAATGCCTACATAGGTTACTGCTGACTACTTAGTCTAGATAGGGTATTCCTTCCTCAAAATATATTATGTTAAGCAAGGACATCCTTGAATAAGCAAATGAATAAGAATATGCCTAGGAAAAATACTCTTTAGATGATAAACCAATATTCTCATTGGTTTAAATTATGCAAACCATTTGACAGACTTGAATTTTCACTAAGAAATCAATGGTTATAAATGAACCCACTCATAATGAGGATTGATTTAAAGGCTCAATTAAATGATTTGGATGATAACGGCCCTTGGTGTATTTCATTCCATTTAAGGGAATATTGAGCATTACCATTGAGTGTTGAGTTTTGATATTTAATGTTGTCATTAATGTCAAAGGTTTTTATGAAGATACATAGTTCTTTCATTGATGTCAAAGGTTCTTGGTCAAGTAAGCCTTGAGGTTAATAAAAAAAGTATAAATCATATTTTAATTTTTTGTCTAGACCTTGTGAGATATTATTTATAGGTGGCATGATGATATGAATGAGCTCTAAAGAAGAATCTATGTTCTTGAAAGTTCTACGTAAGTAGTTTCAAAGATGATCCAAATGATCTATGAAGATGAAAATTCTCTAAAGAAGAATTGACAATGTTTGATCATGAGAGAGATTGTCTAAGGATGTAGATGAGTCATTGAAGACCTCAAAAATTATTAGAATATAAAATTTGAAGATATGTGTACACAACTATAAAGGTGCTACAATTGAGTTCCAAATATTTGTAAGTAGCTCTAAATAAGTTATGTTGAAGCTTTGAAGAAGAGTGAGTGTATGATATTACTTGAGTGTACACAAGAGATATTGAAATAGAAGAGAGTTTCAAGGTGAAGCTTATAGGGTGGATAGAAGGTTAGATTCTAGGACTAATAAGACTCGCAGGTTAAGGTTTAGAAAGTAAGAAGAGATGGTGGTCATATGAGATAATAGGATTAGTTTCCAAGACATGAGTAAGCATATGAATATTGACAGAGGTGAGTCAAGTTGTTTTTGGTATGTGCATGAAGTTTTAGGTCTTGGTTTACAAGAAAAGGATTGAAAAGTATTTCAAGGTTTCTCAAATGCATAGAATGAAGAGTTATCCACCAAAGAAGGTTTGCTTAGTGCTCATTAGCATGTGTATAATCTACATGATATCCTAAGATATTCATGGAAAATTAGGAAGTTTTATACATCAAATTTTCAAGAATTTATTTCTAAAAAAAAGAGCTAAGATTGATGAATGATCATTAAGACTAGAAGATGGTCTAAACCCTCATAAAACCCTAACAAGGACTTGATATTGAATATATTATTCTAAAGAGATCAAAATGGTTTGATATGATCATAAAATTGATTTGAGGTTGGATTCAACTCTCCATATCATCTTTAGGTGTGATTGGTTTTTTAGGTGAGTGAGAATACCCTACAAGAAAGTTTTTATTTTTGGAGATTCATTGTAGCAGATAGACTTGATCAAGTCAAAGTTGCTAAGTGGATGAAGATCAAGGTGTGAGAATTGTATTTTTTTTCATGAATATTTTTGGATAGGTTATAGATATTAGGTGTGATAATTTAGTTATTCAAGTTGGTCAGTCTCTAACATACCTAGTTTTGCATACATTAATGAAATCAAATAAAAGTGAGAATATGTTTCCTGATGTGTTTTCATAAAAGAGTGATGAATTTAAATGAATGATGATATATTTTGGGTCTTGAATTATCTATCCATTCTTTACATAATATTTTAAGTCTATGTAAGAGGTTTGAAAATTGAAGCCAAAATGGCTTATCTGACTGAGTAGAGTTAGTAAGAGAGAAGGTTAGAAGATTGATCTATAAAATCAATAGTTTTCATCAGATGTCATGATCTGATTAATTAAGTTGATTTGAGGATATTATAATATTTTATTCATGAATTGAAATTTCTTGAATGTATTAAAACATGTGTCAAATGTTTTTGTTTCCTTGACTATGTTTTGGAGTCTATTGGTAGTTCTTAGTGAACATCTTACAGAGAAGTGTTTGAGCCTGTTTACCCTGAGTTAAAGCATCAAATGAAGTTTATGATGACCCTAAGTTCATTATGTTTTTTAATATGTAATTTTTTCCCATGGTTGTTTTTAAAAATTGAATATATAAGTTAATTGATCAAGACAAAGTTTTTGTATATGTGTAGGCCTTTATAAGCAATGATTTGAAGAAGGGTTCAAGTGGTAGTTGGACCAAAAAGGTATTGTGGACCTAAAGTAAAGTTGGATAAGGTATATTATAATGTTTTATGAATTATTAATTATTTTTATGTGTTTTTATATACTTCAATAAATATCAAATGGTAAAGTGTTGTTAAGAAGACCTATTAGGTTTTTATAAGCCTAAAAGAAGAGTAAGGACTAATTGATGTATGGCTGACCTATTGTATTTATTGATTCATGATTAAGGCATGTTATTTTAGTATCAAAATATCTATTCATGGATGACCTAAGTTATTTGAATATGTATCTAAATAATAAGGATATGATCAAGTGACTTGTATAGAAGTAAGGTAGTTTAGGCCTATTTGGTATGCTTAGAGGATGCTAAGTGAGGGAGAGCATAAGAAGCTAAGTTAATGATATAGAGCATTGTGAGAATAAATAGGTCATACGTACCATCATATAAATTTAATTAATATCTAATAGAGGTTATGCATATGAGGATCAAGGTCAAAATACCTAATCAAGCCATGAAGAGGGTTAGTTGAGCGAAGAAGGTTAAAGGTCAATTTTGAGAGGCACTAAAGAGAGAGAAAATATGGAGTAGATCATCATCTATTGTATAAGAAATAAAGGTTTATTAATGTGATAAAACATTTATTTTGTTTAGTTGTTGCTGAGTCATCTAGGGGGTTGGTGCCTCCTTGAACGTGGGTGCTTGCTAAAGCCTAGTTGAGTTGGTGTTGAGCTAGTTGGGGTTAGTGTTCCATGTGAAGATGGTGATTCACTAAATATTGATGTAAATATTATATTAATGTATTCCATTTGACTCATCAGTGATTTCTATGACCTTAGAGGGATTTCCATGTATATTTTGTGTTCATGTGTGTCGTGCTCTTACGATTTGATATTTATGTTTGCTTAGATGTACATGCTTGTTAAGATGGTTCATGAATGGTTAAATGGAATTGAATGAAAAGTTTTTTGAATAATTATTCACACCCTTCTCTAAGTCATATTTTTTCTAATAATTGGTATCATATCAGGTCTTTTGGATCAATCTTGAAAACCTAAAGGAGATCTTAAGAAGCAAGGATGACTAGTCAACAAGCTCAAGGTGGTTTCTCTACTAGTAAGGCTTCATTGTTCAATGGATCTAACTATGTCTTATATAATGTTAGAATGAAGATATATATAATGTCACAAGGACATGATATTTGACATTCAGTTATGGATGGATATATTACACCTTCAATACCTCCAAAGATGCAATTGGTAAGAAGGCTAGTGAAAATAACTCCAAGGCAATGAATGTCATTCTATGTGGCCTATCAAAGACATAGATTTTACAATTAATGCATTGTGTTTTAGCCAAAGAAATATGGGAAAAATTAAAGACCATATATGAAGGAGACACCAAGATCAATATGCCCAAGTTGCAAACCCATATAAGATAGTTTGAAAGCCTAAAGATGAATCCATTGCATACTATATATTAAGAGTTGATGAAGTTATCAATATCATTAGAGGATTGGGAGAAGAATTGAAATAATATACTATTGTTCAAAAGGTATTGAGATCACTAACTCCTAAGTTTGACTCTAAAGTATCTATAATAGAAGAGATGCAAGATTTTGAAAATCTAGAGATGGGTGGGCTCCATGGAATCTTGAGTGCTTATGAGATGAGGACTAATGAAGGAATAACCCTAAAGAAGGAAAAAAATTTCAAGGTTAAAAAGAAGTCAAAGGCCAAGAAGTTAAAAGATGAGGTATGTTTAGCTATTGATGATGATAAACTAATAATTATGTTTTCTATAAAGTTAAGGTTTGGCTCAAGTAAGTACAAGGGTAACTTAGCCTTCAAATGTTTCATTTGTGGAAGGATTGGTCACTTTGAAACTAAGTGTCTTGACAAGGACATATCTTATCATAATGAAGAACATGATGAATCTCATGAAGATGATAAAAAATCCTATAGGTCTAATAATATCAAGAATATTTTCAAAAAGTATGAAAGCAAGAAGAAGTCATTCAAGAACAAGAAATTCTTCTATACCAAAGAGGATAGCTCATCTTATGTGAGTGATTTAGACATATCTAACAGTGATAATAACATGAATAAATTTTAATGTCAATAATGAAAATTTATTCATAGGCATATAATCAGATAATGAGGGTTGTTCAAATGGGAAAGGCATCATGTTTGATGCATAATTAGATGAAGAATTATACTATGAGAGTGAAGGAGAAGCTAAAGTAGATCTTGAGGAAGAGATAGTAAGTGCCCTAGAAGAGTTTAATATTATAGAGAAGAAAAACATTAAATTAAAGTCATTAACTTAGGACTATGAGGAATAGATTAGATTATTTGAGGAAATACTGAGCAACACTTCTAAGGAATATGAAGAGATCATCTAGAAAATTAAAACCCAGATAGAGATTATGTTATCAAGCCTAAAGTAAAAAGAGGAAGATTGTAGTAGATATGAAATGGAAATATAAAATTTGAAATCTAATTTGGATCAAGCATATAGAAATATTAAGAGTTTTTTGAAGTTTGAAAATATCACTAAGGTTCTAGATGATATTTTAAGTAGTCAAAAGTCTACAAGTGACAAGACAGGTCTTGGATTCAAAAAAGACCAAAATAAGGCACCTCAAATCAAGGAAAATATTGTTAAAGACAAGAATGTCAACATGAAAATACCTATTATACAACCCAATGCTACAATGTATATTATTTCTTTTAATGGTTACTATTTTACATGTAGTCAGTTTGGTCATATAACAAGAGAATGTAGAAGATCCTCCAAGAATGATTACACATGGAAATGTGGAAGGAGAAGCAATTGGTCAAAGGGAGATCATATTCATCATCAATAAAATTGTATGTATAAGGTGATGTGTTAAAACTATCATAATATAGGACACATTATAATATATTACAAGATGAAGCATATGAAGAAGACTAGTCAAGACAAGAAGCTTCATAGTCATGTCACTAAGAAATGGATCAAGAAGACAAACCCTATAAATAAGGTAAAGGTGGAGAAAAATATTAAATAAAAATATTCTATGAAAGCTCAAAGTATAGATAATGGCTACACAAGCCACATGTCAAGAAACAAGATAAGTCTTGGCTCTCATATGGTTGATCAAAGTAGTAATAATGAATAATTGACGAAGAATAATAAGGATGGAAAGGTGATTCATTATCAACTCATAAACCAAGGTGGGATGTTTGGTACTATAGAGCATAAATAAAAAGTCAAGGAATGTCAAGAACATTTTTTATTTGTATGTGTTGAAGGTAGTCAAAGAAAAGAAGAATGATGACAAGGTTGATGATGAAATCAAACATATAATGCCAATCAAGTTAAGAAGAAGATGTTGAAGAATATTCAGTCTTGTGAAAAGAGTATAGATATCTAGGAATCTCCTGAGTTTATCTTGTTTTATATTCCTATGAAAAAGGGGTGGCTCCATTAAGCTTCATGGAGACATTCTTATATCAATATAAGTATGAGGGTGTAGATAAATAAGGTTTATTTTGAGAAGATTATAGGTTGTATATGCTACAAGAAAGGAGATGAAGATGGATATTATTAACTCCCATGCTGATAGCTATGTGGTTTAAAGTAGTAGCATGATGAGAGATCTAAGATTGGTATCAGGTATCTAAAGTCAATTGTGCATAAAATTAGTATATAATAGGTAAGATTTTGAGATATGTTTGTTATGATTAGTTGATCTAAACCTATGAAGACAAAGGGGGAGTCCCTATTTCTAAATTTGGTATGGGATAGACTTGTTTTTGGTCAAGAGTTTGGTATCTTCTTCAACCATTCAAAAAATTTATGTGATTTTGAGTTCCTAGTTCTTTGAAATAAGATATGCTTGGTCTGAGGGGGAGCTTGGTATCACTATTTTCTTTGTCAAGAAAGTGATTTTTTTGTTATATGCTTAATATACTCTATTTATTAAACTTTTTATGAAATAGGTGGGAGAGTGATCTAATTAAGAGAAGTTTCTGAGAATGACTGTCATAGTTTCTTAATACTATGTGTTATCTAGTGTCTTTGAGATATAATATCATCTCACAAGGATAATAGTATGATTTCAGTAATTGTAGATGATATTTGATGTCTTCTACTAACATAAGTATGATGGATGTTTGGATTTAGGGGGAGCTATTCAAGTAGGTTAACTAAGATTGATCTGTGTTGAAGTGGTTCTATAATCCAAGTTCATTTTAAAAGAGTTGATAATTATGGGAGACCATTGTAATTAATGTCAAAGGGGTAGAAAGATTGAAAAAGATGAGAAATGTCCTAAAAATAAAAAAAAATGAGAAAAGGGGCAAGATTAGAAAAGGAGAAAGAAAAGGTAAGAATTAGGTCTAACAAATGATTGCCATCAAGAATTGGTTGATGGATTTTTCTAAGTATATTTGCCATTAATGACAGAGGGGGGGATTATTGAGCATTGTAATTAAGTGTTGATCTTTGATATTTAATGTTGTCATTGATGTCAAATGTTCTTATGAAGATGCATGGTTATTTCATTGATGTCAATCTAATATCATTGATGTCAAAAGTTCTTGGTCAAGTAAGCTTTGAGGTCAGTACAACAAGTATAAATCATCTTATAATGATTTTTTTAGATCTTATGAGATGGTATATTTAGGTGGCATGATGATATGAATGAGTTCTTAAGAACAAGCTATGTGCTCTAAAGTTTTGTATAAGTAGTTTCAAAGATGCTCCAAATGAGTTATGAAGATGAGAATACTCCAAAAAACACTTGAAATTTTTTGAGCATGAGAGATATTGTCTAAGGTTGTACATGAGGTGTTGATGACCTATAAAATGATTATAATATCATCTCTAAAGATCTATGTATGCAGCTCCAAATGTGTTACAATGGAGATCCAAAGATATGTAAGTAGATCCAAAGTTCTATTGAAGCTCTAAAAAAGAGTGAGTGTCTAAGATTGCTTGATAATACATAAGAGACATTGAAACACAAGAAAATTTCAAGGTGAAGTTTACAGGGTGTCTAGAAGGTTATATTTTAGGCCTAATAAGACTTGTAAGTCAAGGCTTAGAAAGAAAAAAGAGAGATGGTAGTCAAATGAGGTAATAGAATTAGTTTCCATGACATGAGAGAGTATGTGAACATTGAAAGAGGTGATCCAAGTTGATTTTATTATGTGCATGAAGTTTTAGGTCTTGGTTTACAAGAAAAGGCTTGAAAAGTATTTCAAGGTATCTCAAATACACATAATGAAGAGTAGTCTACCTGAGAAGATTTTATTAGTGCTCATTGGCATGTGTAGCATATGCATGAGATCATAATATATTCATTGAATATGATTAATGGTTCTATCTCAAAGTTATAAGCATTAGTTTATGGAAAAATGAGAAAAGTTTTATGAATAATCATTACGACTAGAAGATGGTCTAAACCCTCATAAAACTCTAACGACTTGATATTGAAGATATTGTTCTAAATAGATTAGAATGGTTTGATATGGTTATAAAAGTGATTTTAGGTTGAATTAAACTCTCTCAGGCATCTCCAAGTGTGATTGGTTTCTCAAGTGAGTGAGAAGACCTTATAGGAAAGTGCTTGTCTTTCAAAGATTTATTGTAGAAGACAGAGTTGACTAAGTCAAAGTTACTAAGTGGATGAAGATAAAAGTGTGAGACTAGTAGTTTTTGTTCATGAATATTTATGGATAGGTTCTATATCTCAAGTGTGTGAAGTTGATGATCCAAGTTGGCCAGTCACTAATAGGCCTAGTAGTGTAGACATTAAGGAAATCAGATAGAAGTGAAAATATGTTTCCTGATGTGTTTCCATGAAAGAGTGATGCATTTAAATTCATGATGATGATTTTTGGGTCTTTAATGATCTATCCATACTTTTCATAATCTTAGAAGTCTATGTAAGAGGTCAAAACATTGAAGCCAAAATGGCTTATTTGACTGAGTAGAATTAGTAAGAGAGAAGGTCAGAACATTGGTCTGTAAGACTAATATTTTTCATTAGATGTCATGATCTATTAATTAAGGTTTCTCTTATTATGTTATAATGTTATATTCATGAATTAAAATCTCTATAATGTACTTAATCGTGTCAAATTTTCATGTTTCTTTGAATGTGTTTTGGAGTCTATTAACAGTTATGAGTGAACATCTTATAGAGAAGTATTTGAGTATGTTTACCTTGAGTTGAAGCATCATATGAAGTTTTTGATGAACTTGAGGTCATGAAGTTTCTAAATATGTAAAAAATTTCCATGTTTTTTTGTAAAAATTGAGTATATGCCTTATTTGTTCAAGACAGTGTTTCTGTATATGTGCATGCCTTTTATAAGCAATGATTTGAATAAGGGTTTAAGTGGTAGCTGGACCTAAAAGGTATTTTGAACCTAAATTATATAATATAAGGTATATTATATTGTTTTATGACTTTTTACTTCTATGTGAGGTGTTTGGATATGCTTCAATAAATAGCAAAGGGTAATGTGTTGTTAAGAAGACCTATTAGGTCTCCATAAGCCTAAAAGAGGAGTAAAGGCTAATTGATGTATGACCAACCTATTGTATTGATTGATTCACGATTAAGGATGTTAATTTAATATGTAAAGACCTATTCATGGTATACCTAAGTGATTTGAATATGTATCTGAATAATAAGGATATGATCAAGTGACTTGTATAAAATTAAGGTAGTTTATGCATGTTTGGTATGCTTAGAGGATGGTAGGTGTAGGAGATAAAAAGAAGATAAGTGAATGATATAAATCATTTTTGGGTAGAAGGAGGTCAATCATACCATCAGATAAATTTTATGAAGATATAAAATAGGTTATTCATATGAGGATCAAGGCTAGAAAACCTAATCAAGCCATGAAGAGGGATAGTTGAGTGAAGAAGGTTGAAGGTCAGTTTTGATAGGGATTGAAGAAATTAAAGATTTGAACGAGTAGATCATCATCTATTTTATAATTAAATAGGGTTTTTGAAGGTGATTAAACATTAGGTGGTTGAGTTTATTTTGATTCATATTTGGTGGTGTTGTCTCCTTGCAAGTGGTTCCTAAGCTAGTTAGAGTTGGTGCTCCATGTGAAGTTAGTGATTCACTAAATATTGGTGTTTGTCTTATATTATTCTATTCCATTTGATTCATTAATGTGTTTTCTACACCTAGAGGGTTTCCCATGTATATTTTGTGTTCATGTGTGTCATCTTCTTATGATTTGATTCTTATGCTTACTTAGATGTACATGCTTGTTAAGATGGTTCATGAATGGGTAAATGGAATTGAATTATTATTTTTTTAATACTGATTCACCCCCCTTCTTTATCATATTTTTTTCCAATAGGTAAAAAGGGGTCAAATGACATAATTTGATATGAATCAAAAGAAACTCAAACAAGAAAGATTAATAGTACTTCCCCTTTAATTTTAATTGGTTTTATTACGAGGAAGGTTTCCAACATAAAACTTTATAAATGCCTCAATCCATGACTCTTCCACAAAATGTATTTTAGCATATTAATCATCTACATAATGACTATTTATTTAATATATAAAAAAACTCATGGATATTTACTTGAGTTCTTCTCAATAAGATAAGTGTGATTTATTAAATCACATCACATTTAGATCACAAAGAGAGACACAATGCTTATTAACAATCCACTCAAGACAAATATTTAAGTAAGGAAAACAATATATCAATTTAATTAAAAGAGCCCAAAAGGCTAAATAATCATTTATACATATTGGACCATTCCCAAGGTCCTATAATCCAAGTATTTATAATTAATACAACTCAATTTAACATTGAAGTTTTAGTAAATAGAAAATGGATATTTTAATCCATAGTTGGAATATTATCCAAACTCTTTCTTTTCTAAGTTTATTAAAATTAGGCTAGTTGCTAAAGAATTAATATTATATCAAATTTAATCCATTTATTTACATAAGCAAGAGGCACATCTCTAGGCTTACATAAATAATGGATTACTAGTCAGTCTTCAATGGTAATCTTCATCCACTCCCAAGAATCTACTAGCCATAAGAAGAGAGGCTTACCACCCAACATTTTATCATCATTAAATTGATATTCTAGATACCCCCAAGCTTGATACACCCAAATTTGAGCATGTTTATATCACCTAATAAAGGCAAGGGAGGATATCTAAGCAAGGGTATCTTAACATAAGGGAATGACTATGCACAACCTATAATCTTATTCCTAGTTCTTACCTAAAGAGACTTCCAGTCCCAAATATCATCCACATAATAATTCAATGAACATCTAAATGAAGATAAGCATTTAAAATATAGAAAATGAATAGGCAAGATTTCACAACATAAATATGGCCCTATATTTGATTAGATATAAAGATAACACCTCACTCAAATGCTTTCATCTAATATTCATAGGAGGGTCAATAAATATACCACCATGCCTTAGCACAAGAGAGATAAACAATCTACCACCATGACATTCACAAGAGGGTCATGCATTCTACTACCATGCCCAACACAAGAGGACTTGACATTATTACACCATGAAGATGTTTCTCACATACAACCATTTCACTATGTAATAATATAATTAATACACTTCAATCAATAAGTTGAAACATCTAAGTCAATCAAGGAGGAATACAACCTCTCCAAGGCCCTCAACTAGGCAAAGAAATGCATGGCTGCCAATGCACAACCATAGTAAGATAATAAGATAGGCATAATAAACCAAGTGGTCTTATTATCCTTTAAGCAAGATAATAATTAAATAACTAGAATAATTTAATTCAAACTAAGGATGAACAATCTTTCTAAGGCCCTCAAATGGGCAAGCACTATATGGAGGCCAATACAGAACCATCAGAAAATAATAAAATAGGTAGAATAAACCAAGTGGTCTTATTCCCCTAAAAGTAATAAAAATAAAGAAAAAATATAATCATTTCATTACAAATGAACAACAAAAAATATAAGTTGTTAGGAAGCCCACCTATCAACCTTCAAATTGCCTAAGCACTATCCTCTAGTTGTCTAGATTTGGTTGTCTTAACCAACTATTCCTATGTTAATTATAACTTATTTTTTACTTGTAAAAAATTTATAAACTAATGGATTTCAACTCCTATATATATATATATATATATATATATATATATATATATATATATATATATATATATATATATATATATATATATATATATATATATGTCTAAGAATTATTCAATCACCAATCACTTGTTAACCCATGCCTCATTAAGGGATGTTATTTTTTATGTTTAATTAAGACACATGGCAGATTTATAGGCTTCTATAGATGCTTCTAAGACTTAATTAACTTTTTTCCAACTTAATTTTAGTACTAATTAAATCCATGGAATATTTTCCAATCAACCACTAGACATTCTAGACATTGGCTACAAGATCTTCATGTCAAGAAATAACAAGTTTCACCAACTAGGTTTAAAGGATGATTGTCTAATCAAATGATGTGTCTACTAGGTGGTAGAATAAGCAAAAAAATACTTATCATGGTTTTAAGGATGTTTAAACATAATTATTAATTTATCCATGCTTTGTGTAGTCTCTTTCCTTCATTGTCCCTTTTCCTTTTTATCCACACTTGTTGTACACATAAAATTCCTCTAACTTGATAGCTGAAGCTACTGAATTTAATCAAACAAGGTAATTTCAATTAATTAACCATATCCAATCATTCATGGAATATCAACATACATGTAGATAATTTCATATGAATAAATACATAAGTAATTGACATTTCATGAGCCTAGAATCAACGATTCAACATGGTTTAAGTTCATATATATCATAGACATAATCTAATTTCATAAATAAACACTGCATAAATAAATTTACGTATCATTCTTTCATAAGTAATAAATCAAAACATGATTGATAATATGTATTTATCATGGTTCCAAACACATGAGATCCTTCATGAAATACTTATGCACCTCATTTGGACATGATTTAAAAACATAGATTATTAATTAGAACATATAAATCATAATTTCATAGTCATCTTACCAAAGATGAGCAAAATAGGGCCTTGCACATTTTTGATATCCTAGAGGTCCATAATAATCTCATAATATTGAGATTAATTAATAAATAATACAATAGTTTTAATCCTCTAGATCAATATTTCAATGAGCTAAAACAACATTCAAAACAATAGTGAATGTACATTCTCCTGACACCCACTTTTATGCACTCCATTTTATCTTATAAAAATAACATACATAGTGAGGTTCCATTTGAGGAGGGGGTATTTTTAGTTAAATAATATAATGTTTAACATATACTAATTTGTGTATGAAACTATAGTTGTAACCAAAACACCAATGAATACACTGCACCTATTCTCCACTAATACATAGTTTACCAAACTAGTATTCTTATTTATTATTATTTGTATTTTTCCTCAATGCCAAAATATAAATTATGTATCAATTTATATATAATAATAAAATTTTCCTTTCTTCCATAAAATGGGAGTGTTATATATGGAGTGAATCAACCAAGAAGACATAATTTAAATAAAACTCTTCATACTATGGTATAATAGAGCTATAAGGAGTTCCATCAACTACCAAATCTTTTTCCTATTATAACTATTATACATCCCAATGGGAATATTTTTCTCCTTCATTGATAGAAAAAAATAACCACAAGCTAATTCACTAGATGAAAATTAAATTGATCTTTCTACAGGCAAAATCGAAACCACCATTTATAGTAGAATTTTAAGAATTGAAATATTATTGAATCAAGAATCTACACATAAACATAAAGTATTAATGGAATATAGACAAGGTGTTTCACCTATCAATTGATTGTTAGAAATAAATAAGTCATGTAATAAGATAGATTGCCAAGAAAACTAGAATTTGATATATTAATTTATTTTTATAATATCCAACTCACAAGGCACAAAAATATTATCCAAGGATAGATAATGTTATAGTTGATTTTATCTCCATAAAGATGAATAATTTGTAGAGAATTAATGTATTGGTACACAATATTTATCTACTAAATATTTTCCACTAATCCCAATCTCAAATTTAGAAATATTACTCAAAAACACATTAGAATTATTCCATTGAGTTGGTTAAAATGAAATAAAAAATTCATATAATTACATCTTGAGATATGATAAATTGTATGGAAATATTCTTAGTCAAGATATTAAAATTTAAATCAAGATACTGAAGATGAGATAACTTTTCCAGATAAGAATAAAAATACAAATTGAATTGATTACTTTTTATTTCATGATTTAATTCCTCTTCTAATTAAATTACACTAATATTCTCACACCTAGTATGATCTTTACTTGGAGAGTAGAATGAAATATATAAGAACACCACTTTATTGATGATGTGGGGTTCCCTCCCCCTACTCACTCAAACTCCTCTCTATTACTCCAAGTTTTCTCAGTGTTAAATTTCTCCTTTTCTTCTCAAATGACTTGCATAGATTTAATTTCATTGTTCCTTTAAGGGATACAAGGATGGAATAGGTGAAAAATTAAAAATCTTTGTGAGATGGGATGCTAACCTTCCCCATAATTAAAGACATAATCAGATTATTGACTAAAAATCTACCTTCCTTCTCCTCTATGCCATTTTAATCCCCAATAACTACACTGGTCTAATAAATTTTTAACTAGATAAACATGGCTATATCCACCTAAGATCCATGATGGAACAATGAAAGGGGGTTTGAGTCTAAAGTCACAATGAATGTAATTGGATAATTAATGTATTACAATTCCAAAATAATATTTACTCATGAATTGAGGATATATTTTAACGTATCCCCCATAATCAATTTGTAGCCATGGTCAAAACCCATGTTCACCATGCCTATCAAAATAATAATTGTTTCCAATGAAAAAAGGAATATTTCAAGGAGGTAATAATATGATATAGAAAGGCACAATTGGCCTCTAGATTAATGATGGCCTTCAATAATAGTGATGTTACATGGTTATCCTAGTAACATAATCTCTCATATTTATAAGCATACTTGAAGTATTAAGGTTATTTCAATGGCCAAAGTTTTGGTCTTACTCATACATTAAATTGAATATAATAAGGAGGTTATATCATGTAATACCTAGGTTAAAATATTTAATCTAAAACTCCAATACAAGTTTATAGTTTTAAAAAAAAAGAAAAAAACCATGTTGATAAGGTTACAAAACTATCCTTGGCCCACACTGAACATTAATATCATGGTTATGACCCAATTAATGAGGTAAATCCCATAATCTCCACAAAGTCAAAACATTGTACTTTATTTATTAACTCATGATTCTTGTCATGTATTATCATTTTTATTGTGTTAAGGGTTAATGACCATCCTTACATTAAACTTGATCAATAATCCTTAGCTCAGCATGAAGATAACTTTACAAGATGGAAAAATGAAATGAAAATGATAATCAACTTGATCATTATTTTAATGTAGTAAAATACCCAAATAAATTGTTATCTCACTATAATTATTCAATCATGATAATACATACTAGTCAAGGTAACTCCAAATAGTGACCATAATGACAATATGGTATAAAATCAAGCTTCCATCATATTAAAAAATAAATATATGATAATGTAATAACATGGCCTTGTTATAATTCTAACTATCCACATAATCAATGAATGATAAAATAATCAAGTATTAATAACCTATGAAACTAACCAAAATTCACTATCACCGAAGTAGGGTATTACATCATACTTATAGATCAAATGCATACATGAGGTTGGTTAATCAATTAAAAAAGACAAAAATTTACAATCTATAGACATTTCAAAAAAACATTCACCTAAAAATATAGAATACAAGGAAAGTGTATAAGAATCACCTTTATTAGTAAATTCAAAAGATCTAAATTTCATATCTATAAAAGGTATCAATAATGATTCTAATCCTAGTTATGATGATGATACAAATGCAATGCAAACGAACATTGATGATTATTTTTGTTTTTTTTTATTTTACACTGGTTGGCCCAGGTGAATACATATATGATTTAAATAAAATCATCTTGGTGAACATTTATAAAGAAAAAACAATGACTTCAGATGTTTATAAAGGAAATAATATTTATTTCTATATATATACAACACAAATTACTATTTTATCATGTATACCATGGAATAACATCTTTGTTAAATCTAACATTTATAGATAATAGGGGTATAATACATAATCCATCCATTATAGTTTTGAACATGTCAAAATTTATAGATTCATTAAATAATGTGGAGATCATGGATATATAACTAGTTACTATAATCCAAGATAGTAATGCACAAGATAGACCACATGTTATGCTAAAAATTTTACTTGATAGATAATTACTAGATTTGATAATAGTAAGGCATACATCCACTATCATATTATAAAATCTAAAGGGAAAATCATTTTGTTATTTTCATAGAATAACATGAAATTATATTGATACTTGTTCAACATTAAATAATAAAATTGAGAAATATAAGGATTAAGGCATTATTTAAATTATACCATGCATAACACAATCTATTAGGCCTTAAAATAAAGGTCTAACAAGTAGAATTTACAAGAATTCTAGAAGGAATCTCTTGACCATTTAGGTTTTTATTGGGAATGAATATATAAATCATGTGTAAATAGATGAGGACACATATCCAAATGTATGTACACTTGCATTTCTTCAACACATAGATCATGGTCAAGATGAATTGCAAAAATATTTATATTTCTAAGATTCAAGAGGACATATCACAATACTAGTTTCATGTGGTCCCAAAGTTGTGGACACACTAATTTTTTTTATGCAAACAAATAACCAAATAAGTGTCACATTGGGTCAACAATGGTTGTACAGAATAGTAGCTATAGTTTATAAGTTACAACATTGTCTTACATTCAAAGTTTAGGATAGTAAAATTTGTATTCTTCATGATGATATTAATGAAAATCATAGATATGAAATGATAAACAAGTCTTAAATTTGATTTATCTAAAAATAACACATTAGGATTTATACACAATAGAGCAACATGGTATACTGATATACAAGATTAAGAACAATGCAAAAGATAAGGTTACACTCCTAGAGCATGAGTGGTATGATGAACATAATGACAATGATATATGATAATTTTATGAGATTCAATTTACATAAGTCAAAAATCTTCCACCAGATCCATCGTTCGATTATCCACATATTTTGGATGTGTTGTTTGAATTATCGACTATCATATTTCATATATGTAAAAATACAAAAAAAAATATAAAAAATTATAAAAACCAGGACCTATGCATGATTTGTCTAGTTTATTTATATCATTTAATTTTTTGCTTAGTATATGTAGTACTTATCTATATCTAGTTTTATATCAAAATTATTTCACAAGTTTACTTGAGTGAGTTTTTGAACAAACATGTTGTCTCTTCTAAATGTAGTTGTAGGTGGTGGTACTATCTTAGACCCATAAATTTTACATAGACAAAACCACTCTAACCTAGACAGTAACACACTACATTATTTTATAATTCAAACAAACTCATCATAGTGAACACATGCTCTACTTTTTTATATTCTAACTAATTACATGCATTATACAACTTTTTCACATCTCAACAAGTTCACTAGGAGCATCTTTTTACACAAGTTTTTTCATTCTATGACTATCCCTATTGTTCTTATTAAGTATATTAAATTTCACAAAAATCTATTATCATTGTTCACTTACTTTGACATTTATATATTATTGGATACCTAAGTTACTAAATATCATGATGTTACAAGTTACTTATGTAGATCTACTTCACTTATTCATGCATGATTTATGTGTCTTGTTTCATGTTTTATGTGTATTCAAATTTTTTGTATTGTGGACATTTTAATATGTATTTAATTATGGTTATAAGCTTGGTTTTGTGTTTCTATGCATGTGAGTAAAATTTTAACATATCCTTTGTATGTGGCTCGTTCACCTTAGTACATGTTTTGTGTGATTTTGCATGTATTTTTTTATGTGTGTGCATCATGGCCATGACTCTTTTTTTCTCAATTTGCTCAATATTTATATACCATGTTGGACCTCATGCATCTTCTTAGTTTTTTGATGCCATTATGGATATCATTCATCCTCCCTGAGTTTCTCTAGATTAGTTTAAAATGCTCAATTTATGATTAATGTTCACTATGTACTTTATTACTAACGTCTATCTCGATGTGAAAATATGTATGCTTAGTTCTACATAAATATTATGTTATTATATTACTTAATATATCTAAGATGATACCATGTTATCCAATGTAATCATTATTACTCCATATTTTAATTTTTTATATAACTTCACATAAATTTATTATTTTGAGCTAAGTTATTTTACATGTTTCACAACTCACCTCAAAATAGGGGGCATACACAGTGGCCTATCTTAGAGACTAAGCTGAAATAGATCACTACATAGGAAATAAAATACAAATTTTTCTCATTTGATCATAATCCATACCCAAATTTTGTTTAGAAATTAGTTTTAGATAACACCACTTAATTTGGACAAGGGCACAAGCCAGACACATCCAAAATAGCATATTGTCATCCCAACAGTTAGAAAAAATATATTTTTTTAAATTAGAATCACAGAAAGTTACAAGGTAGTTTGAAATAGGTATCCAAAATTATTTCAAATAATTACACACATATTTTTCTTAATTGGGTAAATCATGTGTGACATGTGTTCTAGGTTATCACATAGATTTTTCTCAAATAATTACTTGATATTACTCATTTACATAATATATATATACCCAAATATCATATTGGGGACATTTTTATGGCATGTAATCACCTCCTTACTCTTTTTTTCACTAGAAAGTGAATCTTATTCTATCTACAATGGTTGATTCACCCTTTTTGCACTAGATTTTACACCAAAATAATCTATTATAATTCATACATGGATTCTAAGATACTCTACCTACCTTGAGTTAAATAATGATGGAATCAAGCACACATTAATATATTAATCACACTCTCTTTTTAATAATCATTGGGAGATGCATAGTCTAATCCAAAATTTTCAATAAAGAATAAAATATCCAAGGATCCTACCTTTACAATCACTAGTTTTTCACTATAAAAACATAATAGTTTGTGTACCCAAATAGGTGTATCCTTTCCTTATTTGATCTATAAGTTTATTATCTTTACTTTAAAATTTTAATCCTAACTAAGGACTGATTTATACATGTTTTATTGCAGGTTTTCATGAAGCAAAGTTCAGTAGGTGGCCTACATTCAAGACAATTCTTCATAGATAATTTTAGGCATAACTCTTTTCTTTTTACCATATTAATTTTTATTAGTTGAATCACTATAATAAAATGGGATAATTTTACATCCATAATTTAATGTATATTACTAAAACAATGTGTTTGTGGTCATCCTCTTATACACACTTCGTTCATGCTTGATTATATGGCTCTAAGCCATTATTATTCTACCTCTATGTGGATGACCCTTACTCTTTATAAAATTTTATACAATGAATTCTTATTCTTATATTCAAATATCATAACTTATTATCATAATGATAAAAACTTCTAGTTTAGCTATCTTTACTCCTTAGATAAGCCCCTCCTTTAGGATGATTGTGTCTGCCAATAGTGTCTGAATTAGTCGGCCACATCCTCCCCAAAAATAAAAATTATTTTATCAAATTCAAATTCACCTAATAGGGTATCTCGCACTTTTTACAGTCACCATTAAATTAATTTCTAAAACTAAATATAAAGTTACATTATATAACCATTTTTAACTAGAAGCTCACATCGTTAAAAAGTGTTAAAACGTATAACTACACATTGAGAGGAAAACATATATTCTTCCCAATTCTAAGTCCACATATCCCTAATATTCTTAGAATAATTACAGATACACCTCCAAGATCACAATGGAATCTTTAAAGCACTTAATAATACTAATATTTCACCAACATATAGTATTACACTAGCAATTCACACATGCTACTATAACATGGGAGAACTACATGGAGTTTGATCTGTCTACAAATTATTGGTATGTATTGAGTGCACAACATAGGAGAATTGAGGTTAAGAAAAAATTTATCCACTAACTCATTTTTCCCATTTATTATGTTTGTTCTTCATGACCTATTGAGCTAGGGTTTCTAGTGAAGAAGAGGCACACAACAACTTTCACAATGAATTATACATATCGGACCATGTACATAGGACCTATAAGTAAAGGTGCACTAATCCAAATATACATACATAACTAAACCCCTACTAGAGATTGATTTTTCCTATAGACAGTGGCATAGGTCTTCCCTTTCTAAATAGCATGGCTTTGTCCTAGGTGGTTGTAAAGCCTTGTTCCTAATTCACAATGACTTCATACATTCACACAATCAGTTTCAAAGTTGTAGTCATACTTCCACATTTTTTATTTCCAACTATGTTTTATTCTTTATTACCTTCCCTTTTTAGCATATTTCGATATTTAAAAAGTTCAAAATTAGTTTGTGTGATTTATTACATATTTCATTCATTATGATTTTCCATAGCAGTATTGCATATTTCATTCATTATGATTTTCCATAGCAGTTCTTCTAATTAATATTAAAACCTCTTAATCACAAATTTGATAAAATAATTAGGAACTCAAAAAACTATGGGAAACCTCCTTGGTTAAACTCTTCCTATTTAGCTTCAATGTCTTTGAGTAATGTTTGACCTTCAATAATAACACTTTACCCTCTAACGCTTCATTTTACTATTTAAGGGTATAAATGTGAGCATAATTTGAGAAAATGAGTGTTTTTTGTCTTTGAAATTAATAATATGACCCTTATATATATGGATTAAAACCTATAAATCACCTAAAAATATATGTTAGTTATATTGGATAGGATGATATAGTCAAATGGGTGTCATCTAACTCATAACTATATTAGCTAGGTCGATACAATACATGGATAATGGGTAGGAAACAATCTTTACTATCTAGGTTGATATAGTAGGAATACATGGTGGCTAGCATAACTAAACATGAGGAGATGGATAAGTAATAAAAAATGTGTAGAGGAGGTAAAATTGATAGTAATTAATGTATGATAGAATAATATGTAAACATCTCTCATAAATTACCACGAACCATCCCCACCCCTTTCTTGGTGCACTCCTCAAGACGTGCACTTAGGGATATTTATGATAAAACTAATCGTGTAAGAGAAGTCGTCAGTAAAGTGATAAATATGAAAAATATAAATTGTATACACCTTGTTTTACCCAAACCAAGTCATAAATATTACAATGATTTTATGTGTCAAATCCTAATTTTTCTACGAACTCTTTGCTAACCAAAATTTCTTGAGAGAATAAAAATAACATCAAATTTTATTATTTTAATTTTAACTTTTATATGAAAAAGTTTGATAAATTCACATTTATATTGATCACTATTTCTACCAAAACATACCTCCTTTTGAATGTAGGTACAACACATCCTTTAATCCACACCATAAAATTACCTGGATTATTTTCCTTGTATCAAAGCTATGGCCTTCTTCTTTTTCTTGTTTTTGAAAGCATGAATTTCCTAATGCAAATTACAAAAAGTATCATATGCATAACCATCATATCATAATTCCCAAATTCCTTTTAGTATCCTTTTGAGAAAATGTATTAGTATAATTTTTCTTTCCTTTTCATTTACCTTTCCCTTTTGGTTTGGAACCACCTTATTGTTTTGGCATGTTAGACAAGTAGATGTACCATTTCTTGTCTATCACAAGGAAGTGAGATTTATAATAAGCCTCATCTATATTTATATGCTTGGTGAAGATCAAAATCCTTATTTGATGAATATAGAGATACATATTTTCTCATTTGACTTTTTTATTATGAAACTTACTTTCATAATCCTACACACTTTGGCTTTTCTTTTTCTTATGATATTTACAATACATAGACCTCTCTTCCTCACTAAAAATAGAATAAAACTATCTATTGATCAAAATTTTAAAATCACCCCATAATTTCCTAACAACCAAGGAATGAAGATAACTTTCAATCTAAGTTCAAGGATTATTAGATAAATTCAAGTTTTCAAAAGAGATTTGTTTACTTTTATTTATCAAATTCAAATTAAAATATACCTCTAGTTTCAATATATAACCAATGGTCAAATTTCTCCACATTCACCTTACCTTCATATGATTAAATATAAATCTTAACCTATGATTTGAATGGAGGTATAACTTGGTTTATATGTGGCTTTACCTTCTCATGTTATAGACTCGTTAACTCTCCGCTTTCTCTTGGATCATCCTTATAAACACTTAGTTTTTCCATGAGAACATCTATAATTATATTAAATTTGGCAAGCTTACACATGGATAGAGATATGTTGGAAATATACTCTTACAAATTTTGGAATATTTATTCTTCATTTTGAGGTACTTATTCATCCACATGAGCCATGATTCTCACTTATATAGTCTATAATCTTTTGGATGTCTCCTCATGTAAATTAAATAGGATAGCTTCTCTACTAGCATTTGTTATTCTAGTAAAGTGCATAAATTTTCATAATGATCATATTATAAAAACCATACATAATTGAATGATAACCAAATCTAATACTAATATAAACCATAATTAGTATGGATTTTTCATATTTAACTCATCATCATGAATATTATACTTATCCTAAAAATTGATTACTATATTTATGGTTTTAAATCAATTATACTCTTAGAACATACATAAATAGTGTTTTGATTTGAATTGGAAATTTTTGAATTCATAAAGGGAAAAATTCAAAAAAATTTAAAAGTAAGTGACTATTTAAATAACCATAAAAAATATAATTGTGAAGAGACACTAGATTACCTTGGAAAAATCCAACTTGGGAAAATTCCAAAAGAGTCATGAGTTTCCTCTTCTTACCACATCTGCTTCTTGAATACAAGTATACTACCTTCATGAGGTATTTATGAACCATAAATGGTAAAAAAAAAATAGATAATATATGACCACAAATCCTCAAGTCACCCCAAAGGACCAAAAATAACCACAAACCTAAAAACATACTCAGTATGTTTCTAGGCTCAAAAAACATATTATGTTTCTATGTCCCAAAATTATACTGAGTAATTTTCTAGGGGAAATCAAAAACATTTGAAAAGATAATGGGAGGAAAAAGAATAAAGAGTAGATAATAAGGATGGGTACATAATGAAAAATTTAAAAAACATATCAATAACACCTAATTTTGACCGATAACCAAAAAATATGTATACTCTAGAATAATTTGATTTAACAACTAATATATCTCTAGGGGATATTTTATATGTATGCATAATTATAAACTTTAATGTGTATGCGTATACATATCAAAGTAAAATAGGTATGGTATTTATACAATATATTTCCCCCCTAAAACTCCCCAATATAATTTTAATGTACTAATGAATCCTATAAGAACATTCTTTATTTTTCTACACATGCAGGGGTGAGTGCCAACAACAATAATCTGCTAAAATATTTAAAATTAAAAACATTGTACCTAATTAAACTATATAATTAGTGATGTACCTATGAACTCAAAAACCTTTGAGAATGTTTTAAACCCTACATACATTTAGTGAGAAAACTAAAGTTAAACCAAAATTCTAAGTAATGTAAAAAATAATGCTAAATAAAACTGATGTAATATCAATGTAAGAATTTAAAACCCTTTTAAAATATGGGCCTCCACATATAAATAAAATATGAAACACTATAAATTAGAGCCACACACCTTGTGAATCAAGGGCCTCCAAATCCATCTTATTTAATATGGTAATGCACATTCCCCAATAATTTTAGAGATTTATCTTATTTGGGTCCTTATTTATGTTTTAGTCTTATCCTAAGTCTCCTTTAGGTGTGTATTTATTATTATTATAAATGCACTTTATCCTAGATTTATGAGCTGGACCTCACCTCTCTTGTACACTTGTTGGATTTGGAATTTACTTTCATAATTAATTCATCCCCACACATGTCACACACTTCCCCCCATTCTCTTTGGGAATCGAACATGTGACACACATCAAGGAAGCCTTGTAAGGTCATGATGGGATTATTTTAACTCCTTCATCCTTCCTCTTCCTATAGTTAAAGATCCTTCTCCTTCTCTCTTTTAATCTTATCACTTCTTGATGTGTTCTTGCATTATTTTGATATGCTTTTCACTTAAGGAAATTCTTCTCTTTCTCTTGGCTTCTACTTGTTATGTACTTATAATTGAATTATTTTCAATACTTCTAAGAAGATTGTGTGGTTTTTCTCCATTTGATAGTTTCCCCACTTGTCACTCTCATCTCAACATTGTGGCTTGACTCTCTCTTAAGGTGATGTTGTCTCTTTTACATTCGATTTTATCTTTTCCTTCAATGTTTTAATGTTGACCTTGGAATAATCTAATATGATATTAGAGCTCATGGTCTTTTTATGTTCAATTTTGAGAATTTATGTGGGTTTATGGATGAAAAAGAAGTAAATCATTATTTATTTCTCTTAATACATTATCTTTGGCATATTTTATTTTTAACCATTTTTTCACATTTTTCAAGGAGTTTTTGAAGCCATTATTTTGGTTTTTTTAAATTAAAATTAGTGCATTTGTGTTTTATTTACTTTCACAAAACAATAAACATAATTTTTGTTATTTTTTTTGCTTCTATCTAGGGGATACAAAAGATAATAATGGATAGATAATTTAAAAGAATCACTTCTCTTATGTAGTGCTCCTTATGCGTTCTTCTTGATTTTTATCTCTTTGCATGAGTATCATCATTTTTTTTATTTTCTAGTTGCATTGTACTTTTCACTATTACAACCAAACATCACTTTTTTTATTCTTTTCTCATTTATTAAAACTTGGTTTTTTAAATTCACTATTGTGAGGCATTCCTGTTAGTATATCAGTAATATTTTTAATCTCATATCATATATTTGTTACTTTGAAACTTTAAATACTTTTAATCCTCTTTCTTCTAACCTATGGTGATCTGATTTATGTGCTTTCTTACTTTATTTGGCATATTATATATATGGATGTGTTTCAATGTGTGTATTAGTTAAATATTGACCAATATATCATGTCATTTTAATGCATTTCAAATTATTCTAAAACACTAGTATTCCACTATCTTTTTCTATAGAGTAATTTTGCTATTTTGGTTTGAATCACCTTTCTCTCCTTACTTGGCATTACCTTCTCTATGAATGGTAATTTTATCTTAGATTATTTTTTATTGCCTTTAGCTTGGCATTTTACCTTTATATTTTCTTTTCACATTTTTGAAACATTTTTCAATTGCATAAATGTTTATCTCACTATTTATGCATTCATTTTTACATTCTATCTTTTTTAACATTGTGCATGTTGTAATCCTGGTGCATGTAAACTCATCTTAGCATTATTAGCACCTTCTCCTATGTGGCATTCACTTATTATTATTATTTTTTGGTGTGGCATTTTTTGGATTTTAGAGTAATAGCTTGTCACATCTATCATTCTACAATGGAATATTTCCTTAATAATTAATAATAGGATAACACTTTACTTCAAAGAAAGAAACTCTTTGTTACATTTTCAAAATAGTATTTATATTATAAGTGAAGTTTTTTTCTTAAACTACACTATGAGTTAAATTTACCTTTATTTTTCAATTCATTAAATTTATTATTATGTTGGAATGTTTATGGTAAGCCATTAAAAACATGTTTTTTTCATTAAAATTAGTTTTTTATGTTTGATTATCTAATAATAATATTTTTATAATTCATTTATGGAAAAAAAACAAAATGTAGACTTTATTAATTTTCCACTTTAAAAATAAAATATATTTTGGTGAGTTGTTTAATGAGTTAATTGATTAAATTCTTCAAAGTTTATACCATTTTGTTTTATATTTTAAAATGTCAAAACAATTAAAGTTTTGTTTCAAGATTTAAATAAGCATCAAACCAAATTATTTTAACACCATTTAATTTGTCTCTCTTTCAAGAAAAATTAGAGTTGTGGATTTGACCTTTATACAATTAGCTATTGGGTATTTTTTATGGCATTTGTACAACATTGTTTATGCTTGATCTAAAGTTGTTAATCTTTGGTAAATTTACTTTAAAATTGTAATAAATTATTTTTAATTTGAAATCAAATTTAGTGTAAGAATTTTTTGGCTTATTCCATGCTTAGTTAGTCATCTTCATTGTAAAATTATAACTTGTATAATTCTCTTAAAATGCCTTTTAAACTAGTTGTTTTCATAACATTTAAGAAGTTTACACATCAAATTAATTTTAAAAATGATGAGATATCTACTCTTAAGTATCAAATTCCATGTCAAAATGACACACTTAATACTCTACATTATGTTTTTAATGAGAAAATGGTAGATACGCAAACTTGTTTTGATGCTTTAAATCTTAAACTTGTGTCTTTTACACATGATAATGTCTTTATTATTGAACTTAAATGTGTTTCTAAACAAACTTTCACTCATATGAATACTCTTTCTACCACCCAATTTATGCATTATGAATTATGTGGGTTATGTGATTGGTAGTCTTGGTAAGTGAGAAAATAGTATTATTGAACCTATTTTACTTGAATATCATGTAAATTGTAAAGGTATCAGT
Source organism: Torreya grandis (assembly GCA_037957365.1). Taxonomy (NCBI): domain Eukaryota; kingdom Viridiplantae; phylum Streptophyta; class Pinopsida; order Cupressales; family Taxaceae; genus Torreya; species Torreya grandis. The sequence goes on from JARHVA010001807.1 coordinate 425,847, forward strand.
TTTAATGAAAACATATAGTCGTATTATCCTCTTCATCAAAGGACTTATAATACAACTCTTTTTTATGCTTTTAATGATCCTTCTTTAGTTAAAAGTGATAAACCTTGTATGCATTGTGGAAAACATGGGCATCATATCTTTAAATGTTAAATTATCTTATCTTAAATCCACTCATGACACTTCATTTTTTAAAAACCATTAAAATGCCTAAAATTAATGTTAAAACTATTTGTATACCTAAATACAATGTATCTTATAGAGACTTTGATGTGTCTTCATGTGATATTTCTTCAATTTCTTCAAGTCAAATATATTTTGTAAGTGACACATCTTCTTTGTATACATCTTGATAAACTCATCTTATCATTCATTCCTTACTTTTTGTTTCAAATGAATATATGTTTTTATTATATCTCTCTTTCTTGTCTAACGTCTTTTTGTATAAGATTTCATACTTTATGATGGAATTTATATTTTGATTTATTTATCTTGTTATACATGTAATTTTATTACATTGTGTATGTAGACCATGTTTTTATGACATATTGGTTACTTAGACATGAAATATTGGTGTCATATTATTTGGCTTGTAGGTTTAGTGCATCATTTCTCCTTCTTGTTGGTCTTTGTTCCATGGTAGATTGACCACCTTTTTTGAAGAGGATTCTTGGAGATTGATGATGATCACACTTTTATAACCTTCTTGGTGACACCTTATCTTATTCTTTATTTCTCAAAATTTTATGATTTATTTTGAAGGAAGTTTATATTAAGGGGGAGTATTATTTAATATCAGTTCCCTTCCTTGTTTGTAAAATATTCTCTCCAACTTTTGTAACCCCAAATTAAGCTTAAGGGGCAATATTGGAGATTAATCTTATTGGGTCCTTATTTATGTTTAAATATTATCCTAAATATATTTAAGGTGTGTATTTATTATTATTATAAATTCACTTTATTCCAAATTTATGTGGTGGATTTCACCCCTCTTGTCCACTTTGTTGGATTTGGGAGTTTCTTGCATAACTCCTCCCCCTATGCCTGCCCCCACCCTCGTATGTCACACACTTAACCCCACTCTCTTTAGGAATAGGACACATTACACTCACCAAATAGGCCTTGTAATGTCATGATGGGACTATTTTAACTCTCTCATCCTTCTTCTTGCTCTATTTAAAGAGTCTTCTCCTTCTCTCTTCCATCTTTTCACTTCTTGAATTTCTCTTGTATTTTTGTGATGTTATTTTGGATTAAGGCCATTCTTCTCTCTCTCTTTCTTAGATTCTAATTTTTATGTAATTGGATTTGAATTTTTTTTAAAGGCTTGTAATAATATTGTGGGTTGTTTTTTTATCTATTTGATAGTTTCCCCAGTTATCACTCTCATCTCAACCTTGTGGCTTGGTTGTCTCTTAAGGTGATATTGATTATTTTGCATTCAATTTGATATTTTACTTAAATGTTTTAATGTTTTTCTATAAATAATATAATAAATAATATGTATCTAAATATGATAATGGTATATATGTCCCACTTTTGATATTTTTGAGAAACATGCTAAGCCTATATGTCAAAAGAATAGAGATTATGCATCATGTGTATGATAAGATCTAAAACTAGTTGTGTCTAACATTAAAAAATCAATCTTAAAAACTTATTTGTTATAAATGCGTTTCCCTATGTGGGATTATAATATTATTAATATAATTGGAGGTATATTATGCCCTACATGGGAGAAATAGAACTAGTGTATCATTAATATTGTAATATATCATAATGTAAAACACAAGCATGTGATTTATCCCCTAATAGATGCATTATAAAATTCATAGAAACATAAATAATTAATAAAATCATTGTGCATGATATAGATTATAGCATCGTATAACATAGCAAACATATGATGATAAGAATTAGTAAATTAATGTCTCATATATGACCAAACATGTAACTTATTATGCCTTATAGATCAAAACTCAGTGAATGTATATTAACAAAAACTCATTGGATACTTAGTTATATCTAGGCATGACCAATTAGATCTACTAAACCTAGATAGAAGATCACTTATCACACAACATAAATAGAGAGGCTTACAAAGCCTCTAGGTAATCAATATAATTCAATAACCCTAATTAGATATATAATAATAAAAATGGAATTAATCTAATCTAATATTACCAAAGCTTACAACATAAATAATAGAGTTGGTTAAAACAACACTAAAATGGGTAGGGAACCATGGTAGGAAAATGGAGGCCTAGGTTAACTAGGGTGGAAAATGACAAGTTTTAATAATACTATAGACACATTAATTTTAAGTGTAGAGGATATTGAAACAAGGAATTATACATTCAAAATATTGATTATGCAAAATCTATTTACTAAATTAAAGAGATAAATTTATAATTACTTACCTTGAATAGAATCTATTGAGCCTCAATCTCTCCCTTGGCCAATGGTGCTTTGTAAGAGGTTGTTGTGGTTATAAGGATCAAAATGGTTGAAATAATCTCTAGGCTAAAATACTTCTTCTATTTGAATCTAAGATTCCACAAGACAAGCTATATCCATCCAAGATAATATCTAAGTAATGACTTCTCCTAAATTTAGATTAAAGTAGAATTATGAGCATAATAGTATAAAAATTAATGTTCATCTCTATTATATTGAAATCAGGATTGTATTTATAGAGGTGAGTTGACCCCAAACCCTTTTGGAGATTAATTTGATAGTATTGGCCTACCTCGACATAGTTAGAAAGTTATTTTTTACCCTCAAACTAGGCTGGCTTGAGATGACCTAGTTGTAAAGTGTGCATTTTGATTTTTATAACTATGTCAATATGGGTTATCCTAGTTTTAATTTTTAAGGGAAGCAAAAATACCACATCAACCTAGGCTGATATAGTCAAAAAATATAGATCTTGGCATAGTTAGGAGATATATAGAAGGAATATTAATTTAGAGATTAATTAAGTGATATTTTTAGTGGATATAAGCATGATATATTTAGACAACAATATTACATGGCACCAATGGTCTACCCACCCCTTTCCTAGTGTACCATTTAAAGCATGCACTTAAAGATTAAAAATTGATAAGTTGTTACAAGAGAGAAAGTGTCATTAAATGATAAAGTTTAAAAATATTGTGTGTATACATATGCCCCACTTGAAGCTCATCACATGTCACATGAGTTTCATATCAACAAACTTATTGAGCTACCAAATTATAGTAGAAAGCTAAAAATAAATGAAATTAAATAAGTTAAAATACCATATTCATACCTTGAATTACCTTTATCATCAAATGGTATCATGTTGTATTTATATTATTGATCATGGAGGGCAGAAGAACTTCTTTGGAAAAACCTTATGGATACAAGGCTAGAGAAAAAAAATAAACAATCACACGAGAAGCAAAATAAATGAAGAATTTTTATGACAATTTTTAAGTACTTAGAAATTTTGGTAAGCGAAGATTACAAAGGCTAGGTTAGAACCAAAAATTTGAAGATAAATAATAGAAAAGAGGGAAAATTAGGTAACCATAAGGATAAATCTATTAAATGACTGAAAGACCCATACATGTATCCAAAATAAGAAAAGTAACAATCTAGATCAAACCAAGGAATCATGAAATATAATAATGTAATCAACATCCATGTAATCTAATTAATAATACATATTAAAACATAGATAGAAAAAATATAAATGTAAACAACGTCAATGAAATATAAGTAACAATTTGTACTCAATCAATAATGGAATAAGAGAAGGTAATTAAATAAACAAAATGAAATGGCTTGTAAAAAGGTGAAAAATAAATTTAAGGTTCTAAACATAACTAAGGGAGATTTGAGAAGGATAGGAAATGACCCAAGAGAGAAGCATACAACAACTCAAAGAAGTAACTTATATTATAATTATTTATAAACTAAAACTATTGTATTCTGAACATGTCAAAAAATAGATGGAGAATAGAAGTGTAGAAGTTTGGGGAAAAATTAGAAACAAAATTTCTTGTCAAGAGGGGAAATGAAATGGGTGGTAGAGGAAAGGGTGGAACTAACATGTTAACATAATATTTACCATAGACAAGACACTCACATAAATTTGGAAAGAGTAAGAAACTTTTGACATCAAATTCTTTTATAGGACTCTACCAAACCAAACAAGTGTGGGTTAACTAGTGAAATATAAGTATAATCCCATGAAGGTTGGTATTCATGAAAAGTAAAATGTGTATGCAATAAAAAGTGAATCTGATCTACAAATAAATCATAACTCAAAGAAGATAAATCAACTAACTATACCACCATTAATACTTAGATAATCAAGGTCATGACTAATATGGATCTGTTTAACCTACTTAAGGGATATCTTATCATATAATTTGGCTAGAGAGGGTTCCAAAGCCTCTAGTAAAGAAAAACTACACAATAACCCTAGCTAGGTCTTGTTATTAAATTAAATAATAAATTAAAGTAAATTTAATTTAATTTATTACTCACTAAAGCTTGTGGCACAAATGGGGGATAAAATAAAAAATAAACATGCAAAGAACTCTACTCAATTCAATATATAGGTAATCCTAGCATAGAGATAAAATACATTCATTACCCATTATACATGAAAATATATCTACTAAAAAATAAAAGTAAGAGTTATGAATACTTACCTTGAATGCAAATCCATTGAGCCTCAATCTCTCCCTTGGCTAATGGTATTTTGCAAGAGGTTCTTATGTATTATTGAAGAACCTAAGGATGGAAAATGGACTATAATATATCCAAGGACCTCCTATTGAATCTCAAGCCTTCAAAAGACAAATATTCTCCTCCAAAAATCATGAAACCCTAAGCAATGACTCCTTAATTAGAATGGTATATAATCAAATCAAGAAGAACAAATGAATGATTCTCTCTATTGTAAATGGGGTGAAAGATGTGTATATATATCTTGATTTGACCCTAAGCCCTTTCAAAATTTTAGTTGATGTAGTTATCCCAATTAACCTTGTTAGTAATTAAATAGAGCTATTAGGTCTTGTACTAAGTTTTCTCAATCTAAATCAATCATGTAACATGCACTATTTCTATAACTAGGTCAACCCATTTGATTGTGTTTGGTAAAGTGGTAAAAAGGGGTTTTGGCTTAGGTAGGGGCTATTTGAGGTGTCAAATTATTTAGATAAGTATGTGAGGGATGTTTCAAATATTATGGAAATATATATGAGGGTTTTATATGGAGGTATAAGGAATAATAATCTTGTGAAGCACCAAATGTTTGCCCACCCCTTTCTTGGTGTACCCTTTAAGGAATGCACTTAGAGAGGTTGAGTATCAATGGGTTCTTGAAAGAAAGAAAGCATAAATAATTGATAAAGTTTAAAAATATTATGTGTATATATATGATCCACTCAAATCTCATCACATGTCATGTTGTTATAATACAGGATGGTTCATCGAGAAAAGAATGTAGTAACAAACAATGTTGAGCTAAATAAATTACAGTATAGAGTAAATAAGATAATTGAAAGGAAATAATTGAAAAATACATAACTTTACTTAAATTAATGTTGTAGATTATACATGATGTGAGATAAATGGAGAGGTTTCCAATGTAGGTAACATTAGGTGAGCCTAAAATAAGGTAAAATTCAAAAAAAATGCAAAAATACATAGGGTATGTGAAAAACTTTTTTAGGATGTCAAGATTCTATAACATCTTATGATTTAAAAAAAGAACTAGTAGAAACAAAAGTTATGAGAAAAATTAGAATCTAGTGGTAAATAATTGATAATTAAATATTTTTTAATGGTAAATATAAATAGGGTAAAAATTAATTCATTTATAATTTTATTATTCTAATAAAATAGATCTCTAAGGGGCCTAGAGGAGCCTAGAGAATGATGTTTCTGAAGAGATGGTAGGTACAAGTTGAAGGATGCCTAGCAGTAAAAGTAGGTGTAGCATAGGTAAGTGGTGCATTGAATGCAATTTTTTGGTGAATTTTATTGAAAATTAAGCTAGTTGTGAAAAAATAGAAATTAAGGGAAAATCATGTAGTGGAATTGGCCCTAGAAAATTTTTAGGTAGAGTAGGAATTAATCAGGTCAACAAGTAGGAAATAGTAGGAGAAATAAATGCCTAAGGCATTTATGATAAATAGTAGAAAATTTGGCACTTTTTTGAATCAATTTGACCTAGCTAACTTAGTTAAAAAGGTGAAGGATGGTGAAGGGGGTCGATTGTATATCAGAGGGCCAACTTAATATTACTTTGTATGGTCAATTGTGTAGAATAAGGCCAATCTAGTTGGAAAGATGAAGTGGTTGATTTAGTACATCTTAATAAACTTAGTAATACAAAAGGGTGATTGACATAGTTTACAAAAATGGGTCAACTACGTAGAAGTAGGTTAACCTAGTTTGTATAAATGGGTAACAAGGCTGACTTGGTATAATAATGGTTAATTATGTAAAATGGAATGGATGACTTAATATAAAATGGTCGACTAAGTAGGTTGATAGGGATGACTTAGTATAGAATTGGATGACTATGTTGGTTGATAGGGACAACTTAGTATAAAAGTGGTTGATTATGTAGGTAAAAGGGTGAAAAGTAGCAAGAACAAATTGATGAAGTAGTTAACTTTTTGTTTTAGTAATTTAAGAATGTATTTTTGTGATTTTTCTATCAAGATCTAATACATCTATGTTTTTTGGATTTTTATAGAGGAGATGGAGATTCTAGTGTTTGGTGGATGTACCATGTTTATTAGACTTATTGGAGAGACTATAGGATGATGATTGCACATGACTAGTCTCCTTAGGATTCAAAGGCATTATGCAGATGTGTCATATTCCCCTAAGTGTTGACTTAGTCATCATGATCCTTAGAGCATGGGAGTGACTAACCAACATTTTCTAGTGGGTGGTGGATGGGGATAATATGGAGGTAGGGATCACATTAGAGAATGTACATGCTCTACTTGGATTACCCATCATGAGTATTCTTATGATATATGATTCCCTAGAGTCTAAGATCGACAGGTGGGCCTTGGCTCTATGAAAAATAGGGTTAGAGATATATTTTACTGGGTTACAAGTGCACTTGTTTGATGTTTATATATCAACCATTATGATAATATAAAAGGTCCTCATATATCTTGTGACATCATATGTATTTTGTCACAAGTTATATGGGAAGGTTCTACTATACATGATGGCCTTGTGCTAGTTTATTCTGGAGTAGGGAGCTTTGTATGACCTAGAATTAGTTGTTTGGATACATCTAGTACATAATATGTATGGTATGATGTCTAGAGGGAAAAGGACCATGGGAAAAATGATTTTCTTGAGCAGTTGGATAAATGAGAGGTTCTTAATGTACCCTCTAACTAGATTGCCCCATGATATGGATCATAGGTTACTTCATGTGACTAGGTGGTGATAGGACCATATAGCATGTGTTGTGCCACATACCCCACTAATATAGATATTACACATGGGCATATTATATAGAAGTCATATATAGATACCATAACTAGTTGGACATCTTAATCTATTATTATTTTTGGCTTGGGTCATTTTTGCATTACTAAACATTATATGTGGTGGATAGAGCCACACCATATTGCTCATGTTGTTGGAAATTTTGATCTACCACATCTAGAAAATCCTATAGTAGTGCCTAATTTTTGGTCATGACATGCTATTGATCTAATGGGTAGAGATAGTACAGGAGAACCATTGGAGATACCTATGATTCATCCACATTTAGTGATACTTTAGATAGGTCAAGTTTAATAGTAGAGGATAGGTTGACTAGAGGCTGAGGAGTTAGCTATGATAAATGTGGATATGGTTGGTGTTAAGGGTGATGGTGAAGATGTGGCTACTGATAAGCCATAATAGGCATTACTAATTATCCCATCAACATAGAGGAGGTAGAGACATTGTTGGGTGATACAGGAAACACAAGAGGTAGTAACTGCATAGAAAGATCTTATGACACAAGCTACCAAGAGATAAAATATATAGAGATGGATTTAAAGAGGACCTCATAATGCACATTTTATTACTCTAGGTTTTTCATCTACTTAGATTCAAGCTATATTGGAGGTGCTAGGTGGATGTGCTGATAAGGAGATCGTGGTTGATGACACTGGTGTTGGTAGGTAATGGTTTGTGTTTTGAGTATTGGATAGATCACTATATGTATACTTGTATATTTTTTATGTAGATAGATGATTTGGATGTGTGTGTGTGTGTGTGTGTGTGTGTGTGTGTGTGTGTGTGTGTGTGTGTGTGTGTGTGTGTGTGTGTGTGTGTGTGTGTGTGTGTGTGTGTGTGTGTGTGTGTGAGAGAGAGAGAGAGAGAGAGAGAGAGAGAGAGGGAGAGAGATCTAGTGTGAACTTATTTTTTGTATTGTAGATACTAATGAGGAGAAGTTCATATGGGTTGTAGTAGTTCAAGATGCACACCATGATATTTTTTATGGGGTGTTATTGCATCATGATACCAATACCATGGAGGATATTATTATACCATCTACCCAATCATATACTAGTTGGTTTCACTTAGTTGGAGAGGTAGCTCAAGAGTTAAAAGAATGAGGGGATGGGATACAACTACCCCTAGAGTTGGAGATGGAGAGGCACAATCTTGGTAGGCATTGGTCCAAGAGAGGTACTCATATGGCCACTACTATAGAGCTTGGATGTGTGCAATACCAAGAGGCCAATATGCAATGATATATTTATGGTCTTAGATCCTATTCTTGCACATTAAAGTGGACTATTCATAGGGTTCAGTCATAGGCATCTATGGGTAGCATGACTCGACCACCAAATAGGCATGATAGAGGAAAACCTTAGAGTTGTTTGATATTGTATTTGTACTTTGTATTATGTTTTATTGTATCAAAATCTTGATATATATGGATACTAAAATATGTTGGCTTATGATTTGTATTTGTATTATGGATGTATGTGGTTATTTTAATTCTAACATGTGTTTTAGTTTTGATGTGTATGTTATAGAAAAATATATGATGTATTATTTATTTTATATCATTATGTGAGACACATGCATGGTTAAAAATAAAACATAGGATTTAAATAAGTAGGTAAATAATCATAAAATGTAATACACATTAAATCACAATGGCAAATGTGTAAAACAAAATATGAAAATTTAGTAAATGTTAAAATGAAGTAAAATAGAAAATGTTTGTAATAGTGTAAAAATGTACCAAATTAAAACAAGATAAATCATACTAAGTTAAGATGGGAAGTATGAAAAAATTGTAATAAAATGGAAAACATGTTAAGTCAAATGTTTAAAAAGTAATCACACCAAATCAAGAAAAAAATCATACTAAATCAAGATGGGAAGTATGAAAAAATTGTAATAAAATGGAAAACATGTTAAGTCAAATGTTTGAAAATTAATCACAACAAATCAAAATAATGTAAATCATACTAAATCAAGATATGAAGTATGAAAAAATTGAAATAAAATGGAAAACGTGTTAAATGTATTTTTTTTTAAAACTTAACAAACTTTGATAGTTATTTGTGTGATGAATGGTATAGAAGTTTTTAGGAATATTTTGTGAGGAATGCTTGGTCTTATCCATGGCCTTATATTTCAACTCACAAAATGAAACACCATTGAGGTAGAATAAGGAGTATCATTATTACGTAATAAGGATAAATTTATGAGGGATGTCTAGTCCTATCCAATATCTTATACTACAACTCACAAATTAAATAACTCTAGGAGTATGATCAATTAACAAAACATATTCATCGAGGAATATTGGGATTATTGTAGTTAATGCAAGGAGTGAAATAAACATGAATTAGTTATTTATAATGAAACTTTAATATACTTGAAGTGTACAAAGAACATACAAATGCACTAATAGTTTAGTGACCCTCAAATGCAAAACATATTTGTTCACAATAGACATAAAAATTTGTAGGCATATAAGTGGAGTACTAAGATCAAGTCATGAAGTTTATATATAAAATAAAATTAAAATAGACCTACCTTCCCACAAAGTGTTCCCTATTCCTTGGGACCCCTTATAGAGTCATTAATCTACTTCAAAGTTGGGTAATTACATGAGAAAGTAGGTAACACTATAGATAATTTTGAATTTTATTATCCCAATCTAATAGCCTATAGCACCCCAATGGACCTTAGCTCTATTATGAGGCCAACTATGGAGTTTGAGATTCGATTAGGGATAGAATAAGTGATATGAATCATGTCTTTTATTGTGATTTTAACTTTTTGATTTTGATTTTTTCTTTTTTATCATTACCTCTTGTTTAAAATGATTTGTAATTTAACTTTTTATGGCTTTTGTAGATAACCATAAATGAATGACAAAAGTGACACACATAGATAAGTTTTGGGTTTTGGTTAGAGGAAGCAAAATATCTAGAGAGATGATTGACTAAATTATTTGTCTTTCTTATAAGATATTGTGTGATCTCAAATATCAACCCTAGGTGTGCTTATAATGATACAATGAGAATTATGATTGTTAACTAATCATATGGTAAAAATAGGATATTATGGGGATGTGGGTTTAATAACCAAGTCATAACAATAATTATCTTTGTTTGAATTGAAGATAACAAGAAATAATAAAATTTTAAAGAGACAACAATAAATCCATGTGAAAATAATTATAAACCTTGAATATAAGCTGGTAAAAATTATAAAGACTATCCATCAAAGATCATAAAAAATTATGTAAATAAATGAGACCTAGTGAAAATGAAAATCAAGATATCCAATGTATAAATAATCATAAATCAAGGTCAAATCATGTAATAATGTGATAGATAATGTGATATACCACCATGATGTGTTCATAAATACTAAAAAATCTCACTACAAATATCATCCATAACATCTGATACATCCTTATGTAAATAAATTTTGACATTAATTAGAGTCTCGTCAAACTTCATAAAAAGTCATGAGAAGACTTCCTTTCATATAATCTCTACATAAAAAGTAGGTTTGGTATAATAATGATGATGCTCATGATGAACCTCTTGTGTGGGATACTCAATTATAGGAATGTAAATAGTGTCTTAAAATATGTGAGAAGAAGTAGGCAGTGGGGAAGGAGAAGCCTTTATCTATAGATGAATTGGAGAGGGAGGATGAGCTAGTGAAGGCATAGGCTTTGGAATATACCGAAGGTACTATTGAAATACTCAACATCTATTATTATGGTGTGTAGTACACTAATTTTTAAGGAAATATACTTTCCCATATTTAAGAATATAATCTAGGAGTAGCTTAAGAGGTGGTATAGTTTTGTCTTTAGGTTGTGCTATGGATATACATAGTGTATCAATATATTAAATGAGATATTAGCAAAGAGTATAAGAATGGTTATGTGTACCATGAAAGAAAAAATATGTCTATTAGTAGATGATTAAGGTTTACTAGCTGAAGTGGTAGAAGAAGATGCCTGCTACTGTTGATGTATACAACAATCCTTGGTCTACTAATTAACAACTCTATGGATATCATAATAGGTCTCATCTACATAATGTGATGGTATAGGATAGATATTAGGTAATTTTAGAATACCATCACAAAAAAATGAATAAGCTAGAGTAGAATATGGATTAGGCTCAACCATATGCATGGTTGACTATGTAGTTGGTTAAACTAGAGTGGTTGACATCTCAGGAGGAAGCAAACTATAAGGATCATGTATCTATCAAAATGGTAAGGTCACGTCATGGAATGGTCCATCAACATAATATTTATATGTTTAATATTGAAGGGAGGTGTAGTAAGTGTGTGTTCTATCTATGACCTATAAACAATAAAGGAAAAACTAATATCATGTACTATACCAGGAGAAGGAACTATAGCAAAAGAACTAAGAGACTATAGTAAGGAAGAATGATATCTAACCACCTCTATATTTTGAGAATGAATAAATATAGATAAAAATGGGTTATCTATGGAATATGTGTCATCATAATTAGGTGTATATAAGTCAATAGTACATGTGTCAACTATTTTATCAAACAAAGAAGCATGGTGAATAGAATGTGTAGTCTTAATTAAGGTAACTAGTAGTTAGTCCAAAGGTTTTGAGAGGAGTGAGGTCAAATATAAGGAGGTAGCTGAGCAATGATGTTAGAATAGATATCATAAGTTTTTATCTTTAATATTATTGCATCTAGTTTATCATCATCTGATTCTATGAGGTTAGGAGGGATGTTTCCTATTAATTCAAAATGACCATTATAACCTCAAGTAGAGTTGAAGGGATAATTAAAATGTTATGATCCATGAAATTAAATTATAAATAAAGGTTAAAGGGTAGCTATTTTTAAAACACCTCATTCTTGGAATTGTTCAAAATTCCAAGGGTTTGTGTCACCTTTAATCTTATAAATAGCACCATTACTGGGAAATTTAACACATTGGCATGTGAATGAGGCAACTTCTCTCATGCAATGTGTCAAAGGTTGATCGAGTAATATATTATAGGTAAGTGTAAAGTTAAATATCATAAATTTCACATGAAAAGTGATTAGAGTAATGGTGATAGGAAGCCAAACACAACCTAAAGGAGACATTTATCTTTTATCATATCCTTTAAATTTACTTAGTGTGGATTTGAGATTAAACTTAGATTATCCAATTATTTTAATAAAATCAAGGGAAGCAACATAAGTGCCTAATACTTCATTGATTAAATCATGTTTAACTTAGATATATCTTATTTGAATGCTAATGAAGAGAGGGGGATCATCTGCACAAAGTAATATCTCATTGAGAATCATGGAAGAGAGGAAATTTGATTGAAAGAGAAGTGTTTACCATTTCATCAACATGGATGAACATCTCTTCACACTATTGGAGAATTCTATCTTTAGATACTGATAATGTAACTTCATACCCCATAGGTGGAGGATGAGGGATGTTCATTTTGAATAGTAATTGCAATAGTCAATTACGATGATGAGAGGAAGTTTGTACAAGTTATAAGAAAGGAATTCAGGATGGAAGATGATAAAGTTTTTCTATAAGATCCTATTCATCATAAATCATTAAAGGATTATTAGATAAATGTGAATAATTTTGTAATAAATCCATTGAAGTGGGGTTGGATGTGTATTAAAATTTGTGTTAATAAGGTATATTTATTTTAGGTGTGATTGAACTAGGTTGATCTATCTTAGGTGGTTTAGTTGTGTCATTAAGTGTTTTTTGTGTTTGAATGGAAGAAATTTAATGTGAAGTTTGAGGGATATCTACTTGATGTATCTTAGTTGGAGGAAGAATATAACTTGTATAGATTGTATGAGAAGTATGGTTAATTTTCATTGTTGTAGGTGATACTTGTGTGTTTGTTGGTACCACATGCCCTAATTTTGTGAGATATGATGGGTAAGTGTCTTGAACAATGTGTAACATCATATAGTTGTGATGGTAAGAGGTTGGGTGTTATTCAATGTAAGAAACTACTCTCCTCATGTTATTCATGTTGACAACATTCTCATCATTTGTGTTAGGATCTAAGGTAGTCTCCATGTTATTGGTGGTAGGGGTAGGTTGGTTAGTGTTATCTTGATGGTCAAGAAGAGGATATTTATAGATAGAGAGATAAACATTAGTTTGATTTAAGGCTTTATTTTTATTTTTAGTTTCATAAGCTTTAGGTTTTATTTCATAGGCTTATTGACATTTGTGTATAAGTGACTCATGGAAAAAGTTGGGTCTAATGTGAAATTCCATAGAAAAATTTCTCAATATGTGACAAGTTTTAAGAGAATGGCCCCAACTTTCATGAAACCAACAAAATTTATTGGGCTCATACTAGTGTTTCATAGGATGTGTCAGGGTCTCTTGTTGAGGGTCATGGAAGATGCCTATGAATTTTTGTTAAGGAAAGAAGTTTTTACACTTTTGTATTATGTTTTTAAAGTAATGAGGAAATATAATGAGAGTTTTTATTAGTTGGAATTGAAGGATCATGATCCATTGTATTTTTTTGAGCAATGGCTTCGATGTTATGTATGTAATCATAAGTATCCATAAAACCATCATTTATTACATGTCAATTTCTATCTTTTACAAGCATGAAAGTTCTTATTGGAGGGTGGGCAGGTTCAAATTGACGTATAAGGAAATATTGGCATTTAGCTTCATCAATGGCCTCTTCCAAATATTTTGGGGAAAGAGTTCTAAGGTTGTATTGTAATTTAGGATGAAGAGCATTAGTGAATAAGTGGAAGAGATTCTCAACCACCATATTATGCTTGGATTTAATAGATAAGGCTTTCCATCATTTAATGAAAACTTGTGTCATTTTGGTTTTTGTTTGTTTACATTTGATAAAATGGGCTAAATTATTTTTGAAAAGATCATTTGTTTGGAATTATTAAACCAATGCATTGAACAAGTCCTCTAAACTAGTGATGGAGTGGGTTTTAAGCTGGCTATACCAATCAAGAGCATCTTTAGAGAGGGTTTTGGCTAAGATTTTACTCACAATAAATGTATTAATTTTAACCCAATCTTTGTATAGGTTTTAAAAATATTTTAAGTGCAAGGTAGAATCCATAGATCCATTATAAGTGATAGTGGGAATTATCCTACCTATGTTAATGTTTACAATTTGAAGTACAAGAGGTTTGTTTTGTATATGTTTAATAGTTTCATTTATTAAGTGGGGGTTGAGGTATAAGGTTACCATGTGCATCCCTAAGTGGAAATGGGGAGAATTAGTATTGGGTGCTCCCTATTGAGTATGTTTAGGCTGATTTTGGGTTTGCAATAAATGGTTTTACTTTTACATCATTTGGTTTGTATTATTGGTGATTTGTTATTTTTGGGAATAATGGAGTTTAATTACTATTTAATAAATAGGCTAAGTAAGAAAAATTATTAAATAATATTCATAATTAAATATACTAATTTTTTGAAATTAAATTGCAATTGGACCTTTTCTAAAAATAGTAGTGAGAGAGAGAAAATTAAACTTATCTTATTCTAGACTATTCTACCTGAGACAAGATCTATAAATTTATGTGTAGGACTAAGACACTATCACAAATAGGATCTTGGACTTCTTTTTTTGAATGGAGAGGAGCGTTGGAACTAGACACCCTAAGATCTGGCATTGTAGTCTTTCTCTAGCACTATTATCTTAAGGATTTATGCTTTATAGGTTTTGTTCACCTACTTAGTGTGAGCTTGTGTACCAATTTTTAGAGCCTCACTATCAACAGAGCTCATTGTAGAGTTGATTCTTCATATACTTGTATCTTTTATGTAATTGAAATAAACTTTGGCAAATGGGGAAAAGGGGTTTAGTGTTTGTAAGATGCAGTAGACATGCTTCACACCCCATGTGTGGGCACATTGCTTACATATCAATACTCTAAGGAGGGATAAATCCATATGTAGTTCTCCCTTTAAGAGTGCTTTATGCAATAGTGAATTGAAATGCAAGATATGTTAAAACTAGGTAAGCTTGAGATGACTAAGGACTAGTGTAAAGTCTTGAATTAGCTTAAAAGTGTATAAGATGGTTGTATGTAGATAATAGGAAATATTACTTGAGTGGTCTTACTTATATTCTTGCTTGCTTGAATGATATTTACCAAACCCTTTCCAAATGGTATTTGAATGGGATTTTATATGGATCTATTGGTCATGGGTTAGATGAAACTGGACTAGGCTAACATAATGAACAAGAGGAATAAAAAAAATAGTAATTTGGGCTCAAATTGTGATTGGATAGGAGCACTTGAAAGGCAAAACCCTAGGGTCTAGTGCTTTAGTCCAACTTTGGCAATATTGTCTTGAGAAGATGAGACCTAGGGGGTGGATTAGTCATGAAGAAAGGGTCCTAGCTCAATTGGGGTCAAGTTTGGAAGGCCATGGATGGTTGGGAATTAATGAAAACAAGTCTAAGAGGGTTTAGAGAGAAAGCAAGAGGGACCTAAGGATTGGGTGTCATTAACGATTCTTAAGTTACCAATTTTTGCATTTTATATGACTATATTCCCCCCCCCCTTTATTCTAGTGATGTGGCAAAGCAAAATACTAGGATAAAGGAAAATAGAAATCATACCTAAACTTACCTATAAAGGTGAATCTCACAAAGCTTGTGTGATGCTGAGTAATGCTAGATAGTGCATAAAAATCATGTTGTGTAAGTGTGAATCTATGAAAGGAAAACAAATAGTATATTAGTTCTTATTATATGCAATATAAAACAAGAACATACAAAGTTGGGTAAGAGAGGGGAAGATAAAGGAATAATGCACCTCATCAGGTACATGAACCAATATAAAACTTTTTATGATACTAAGTAAGGCTGAGTAATGCTAGATGTGTTGGATGATGATGTAACAAAAGTTATATCACAAATGAAGCTGAATGCTCAATTCCCCAAAAAGTGGCTCAAGAATGCAAAGACTAGCCCTTTCACTCCATCATCACCTACTAAGTGAAGCTAGATGATCATCCATGTGTTAATTGGTATTTGGACTATGTGTGCAATCCCTCTAAATAGGTGGCTAAAGAATACAAAGGCTAGCCCTTTGGCTCTATCATTGCCCCATGAAGTGAAGCTAAGAACTGATACCAGTATGTATGAATGTGTATGTTGTATGAGAAGGATTTTGAATCCCCTGAATGTTCTATAAATATGACAATGTGGCATGGATAACCGAATGTGTGATAGAAACTAGGCCAATGTTGGCCAACTCTAAAAAGATGGAGATTAGGCTTGTATGAAAGCCACTCCAAAACTAAAAATTTGGCTTATGTGGAAGCCACTCAGGAACTTGGGTACTTAGGAAATGTGTAGGTTAGGATTGTATGAAATCCACTCCAAAATGATGAAAACTACTTGTAGATGGAATAAGGCATGAAACTACTAAGAATGTCTAGGTAATGCTAAAAATTGAAATAAAAGAAGCAAACAGTGTTGTGTAATCTTCCCCCAATCACTGGTGTCTAAAACATGGATTTTGATCTAGAAGTTATACCAACTACCATATCTAAAACTAGAAGTGAGAACCAATCATGCCATGCATGGCTATGTATGGATTCTTTGAGAAAACTATACTAAAAACTACTAATATAAATTAGTCTGATAATGCAAAACTATTGTTGAACCTACCTTTCTACTTGCTTCTAAAAAACCTAGTTTTTTTGTTATTTAGACAAGAACACCAAAAATGGATACCCTAATGTCTAGCATTATAATCCAGCCTTGACACTATTGTCTTGGGCTAAAACTAATCACTGTTCTAAAATATTGACTATCTGCTTGGTCTGTTCTGAGTGGTTTGATGACTTATTGTTGTTCTAGTTGTTCTAGAACTAGATTTTTCCACTAATAAGAGATCTATTCTATAACAAAACCCCTATTTTTTCCCCCATATTCTAAGGGTAGGAATAGGTACCCTACAATGGTTTCCCTCAGAATAAGAAGCCCTAAAAGTGTGTTAAGCTAGAAATATATAGATATAGTAGTGATAATCAACAAGATATCTAAAAATATAACATGGTTTGATTTGAGAGATTGTTAGATCAATATGAGTATGCCTAAATAGATGTAGTAATATAATAGCATGTGAAATGTAATAAACTAGAACTAAAAGTGTTAGTTATCAATTTTTTAGTTTTTAGTTGGAGGAATGGATCATGATGTCCATCATGGCATCCAAGAAAATATGAAAAAGTCCATGATATGGATCATGGCATTGCAACAATTGAAGATGCAATCAATCAAACAAGAACTCAAAAAAATAAGTAAGAAGCATACAAGGCTGGCCAAGGGGCAACACAAACAAGGGACACGGGCACATGTCACTCAAATTAAAAAGAAAACATACAAGGCATGTTCAAATGCCACATACACATACAAGTGAAAAAAGTAATGTTGGCACAAGGGCCACAAGCTCATAGAAGAGTACAAGAAAAGGACATTGGAAAATTTCCTAAGGCACACACATGAATAAAAGTAAATGACATTAGCAAATGTCCTACGGCACATATAGGAGACAATAAAAAATTAGAAATATAATTCAACAAGCTATGCTAATAAATAAGAGAAAGCATGTAATAACTAGAAATATATAATCACATCTAACTAATCGAAATAAGAGTGAAAGTGTGCAAGACATGTTTAGTATAAGACTAGGTATATAATAAGAGATACACAAGTGCTAGATACTAGTAAAATGTCGATATAGTAATATGTGTGATCTAGTAAGTAATCTACATCAACATGATAACTTAGAGTGTGTAGTATAGGAATGACATAGCCTATATGGTGTAGTCATGTAGAAGATGCTATCGATGGGTATGTATATTGATGTGTGTCTCAAATGTAGAAGTAGGATGCCCCCTCAATGGGTAGAGTAAAGTAATCAAGTAGCCAGATGTCACTGCACACACTCAAAGAAGATCAAGTGAGGCATGGTAATGTAGATAAATCAACATGCAATAGCATGAAATATCAAATGTAAGTCCTAACATGATATTAGCAATGTAAAACATGGATGATGCATACAATTAAAATGTTTTTGATGTTTTGACATTTTTGAATGTTTATAGATTTTGAAATGTTATATTATTTTTATATTTTGAAATATTTGAACTATGTACAATCAAGCAGAAGAGATTATGTACAAGAAATGTTGAAAAGATATTATGTATAAATAAATGTTTAAAATAACATATTATACATAGAATTTACGTAGATGTATAATGTTCATTGGATTTTTAAGTTTCTTTCCTTTGAGTGAGGCTAGATGATACAATTTAGGGCTAAGATTTTTAGTAATGATGTATGGGCCTAACCAATTTGGTTTGAATTTTCATTTGATTTCTTCTTTAGAATTGACATTAAAAAGATTTTCTTTGAAAATGAGATCATTTACTTCAAATTATCTAGTGTGAACTCATTTATTGTAAGAGTGTTATATACATTACTAGTAGATTTTGAGATGTTTTACTACTTGAATGTGTGTATGGTCTAATTATTCAAGTTGGTGTAAACACTTTACATGATATTTATCATTAGTGAGAAAACCTTTAAGGGAGACATGGAGAGATGGGATTTCTAATTCTAGTGATAAAATTGCTTATGTCCCATAGATGAGTCAATAAGGAGTGGCTCTTGTGGGTGTATGAATACTTATGTGGTAAGCCCATAATGTAAAGACTAATTGATTATGCCAATCATCTTCAAATTTGGTCACTATTTTTCTCAAAATGTTATTTATTATTTTATTAGTGGATTTTTCTTGACCTTTTCCTTGTGAGTAGTATGCAGTGGAGAATGTGTGTTTAATCTTATATTTTGTGTAGAATTTATTGGCAATTTTGATCTTAAATGATGTTCTATTATCAAAAATTATAGCTACAGGTAAGTTAAGGCATGAAATAATGTGGGTCATGAGGAAGCTAAAAATATCCTCCCCAGTAGTAGATTGAAGTGGAGTTTATTCCACCCATTTGGTAAAGCATTCAGTAGCTATAATGATAAACTTGCGCCCACCAGCATATTTAGGGTTAAATTTTCCAATAAGATCAAATCCCCATAACATGATTGGCCATGGATAAAAAATAGGTTGCAATTGTTGTGAAGGTACATGATATAAGTTGTTGTGTCATTAACATTTATCACATAACTTTACATATTGTAAACATTCTTCTTCCATAGTGGGCTATTTGAACCTTGTCAAATCAATTTGTGTGACATGGCCTTTCTACTAAAGTGACCACCACACTCACTATCATGTATCTATGTAAGAGCAATTTTAGCTTTGCTAAAGTCAAGGATCTAAGTAATTATCCATCAAAGAATCACTTAAAGAGGTCCCCACTAATGATGACATAATAGAGTGATTTTTTATGTAGCTTGCACTTATCATTTCATGAGAAAGTATCTGGGGTAATAGATTTATTTAAAAAATTATAGATGTCAGAGAACCATTCTAGAGTTGCAGAACTATGTGTAGTTGCTAGGATGGATAGTGTAATTAGATATATGTTGGCTATTGATGGTGATTGTAATCATTTAATTGTAAATAAAGCTTGATCAT
This sequence comes from Torreya grandis, assembly GCA_037957365.1. Lineage (NCBI taxonomy): Eukaryota > Viridiplantae > Streptophyta > Pinopsida > Cupressales > Taxaceae > Torreya > Torreya grandis. The sequence goes on from JARHVA010001807.1 coordinate 445,985, forward strand.
CATTGATGTTGATAGGAACTAGAGATGCAGCACTTGCGATTGCATCTACATGTTGGTTGTATTTTATTGGTATACTTTCTATAGAAAAGTAATCAAATTATGATGATAAACATCATATCATGTTATGATATGGGATAATATGTTCCTCTTTTGTCTGATAGATGTCATTGACTTGGTTGACTACTAGTTGGGAATCATTGAAGACTCGAATAGATTTTATTTTGAGGGATTGGGCCACAAATAGACCTAAGATAAGTTCTTCATATTTGTGGTGTTGTTGTTGTAGGAAAATCTTAGTCAGTATGCTATAAGAACTATGTGATTGAAAGGATCAACAAAGATAATGCCTCTCCTACATCGGATGCACATTGAGAGCCATTGAAGAACATGGTATAGGTATCTGAATAAGTAGAATAAGTAGTAAAATCATCTTTGAATGTGTCACTAAGAGGGTTGTTATCCAAGAGTGGTGTTGTTTCCAAATGTTCTATAATGATTTGGCCCTTTATTGATTTTTGAAGGACTATTTTTAAGTCAAATTTTGCTAACAACATAACCTATTTTGTGATATGACTAGAAAGATGTGGTTTTACCATTAGGAACTTCAAGGGGTCTGATTTTGTAATTATGTTAGTCTCATTATTAACCATGTAATGTCAAAGTTTTTGTGTAGTAAAAACTAATGCTAGACATAGGTTTTTGATTACAAAATTATTTTTTTCATAATCAACTAATCTGTGACTGATGTAATAAATTTTTTACTCGATATGTCAATCATCATGTTGTGCTACAAGTGATCCTAGTGTGTGATCTATTATTGAGATATATAGGAGGAAGGCTTATGAGGGATAGGTGTTACTTAAATAGGTGGATTAAGAAGGTATTTCTTGATTGTATTGAATCTTTCTTGATAAGCTTAGTCCCAGACAAACTTTGTATCTTTCTTTAGTAATGGAGTGAATGACTAATTTTTATCAGCAAGTTATGCTACACAATGAAGGATTGCTTAGATCTTGCCTTGTATGGATTGAAGTTGTTTTAAGTTCATAGGAAGTGGCATATCAATAATTTCTTTGAATTTTTTAGGGTTAACCTCTATGCCATGCTGAGAAATAATGAAGCCTAAGAGTTTGCCTGATGTAACTCTAAACACACACTTTTTTGGGTTTAATTAAACATTGTTTTGCTTAAGTCATTGAAATATCTTTCATAAATCAAGAGCGTGATGTTATAATTATTTGTATATAGCTAATATATCATCTACTTAATCCTTGACATTATGGTGAATCAAGTCATGAAAAATGTGGATCATAGTTCATTGATATGTGGCACCGATGTTCTTTAATTTGAAAGGCATGACAATGTAACAAAACATACCCCAAGGTGTTGTAAAGGATTTTTTTATTGATCTTCAGAAATTTTTATTTTTTTTAACTAGCAAAACCATCCATAAATGATAACATTTCATATCTGATTGTTGAATCTATGATCATGCCGATGTTTGGTAAAGGCAAATCATCTTTGGGGCATGCTTTATTTAAATCTCAATAATCAGAACAACATCAAATTTGTCCATTGGGTTCTACTATAGGAACTATACTAGAAATCCATTTAGGATGTGTTACTAGTAGAATGAAACTAGAATCTAAGAGGCATTGGATTTCATCTTTAACTAGGAAAGCCACCTTAGGATGCATTTTATGAATTTTTTGTTGAACTAGTTTAGTATCAGGGTATAAAAGAATCCGATGGATCGCTATAGATGTATCAATTCTTGGCATATCTAAATAGGACCAAGAAAAGAGTTATAAAATTTTTGTTAAAGTTTGATGAATATTTGTATCCTCTTCCTTTCATAGGGTAGTGGCTAATAAGACAGTACGGGGATCCTTATTGGTTCCAAAATTGAAATTTACTATTTCCTTATTAAGCAATTTGAAATGATCGAGTGTATATGGAGTTGTAAGAATAATATCATCTAAGTCAACTGGTATATCTAGTGAAGAATCTATAGTTTCTTTAAAGTACACATGGGCATTTGTGTGATTTGTAAATCTATTTTTAGGATAGTAAGATGGGAGGTCCTCATATGCTCCAAGGAATTGTAAGAGGGATTCATTGTTACAGAATTCATCTAATGTAAATATGTCAAGTGAAACTATATTTTCAATAAGATCAGGATATACCAATGATAATGTAGAGGTATGATTAACTATATTGTTGGTACATGTAATGGGTGGACAAAATTTAATGTGTTTTGAAAGGGCGGGAAAAGATTTATCATGATTGTTGTTAAACTGATATCCAAGCCCTACATTCTATGGTGTGTGGATGCCCCAATAGGATTGACTATTATTCTTTCATGCTTTCCAATTACTTTGCCTTGGTATCCCATCTTATTAAGATATGTAAGTACAAAAGGTGAAGTAAACTGGCAATTTGGTTTTGGTGTTACAACAAAATTTGGAATTGTCTAATGTGGTGTATGGTCTGAGGGTGTATTGTGAGTAGTAGGTTGTATAGGTATAGTACTAAGCTTAAAGTGTAGAATATAATTTTGTGGAGATTCAAAAAATTAGAAATATTTAAAAGGTTCATTGTCTATTGGGCATGTTTATATGTAACCTTTGTGACTAAATTTTAGACAAGCATGGAGTGTAGAAGGGACTGCATGCATATCATGAATCCATGGCTAACCAAGTAATAAATTATAGTTTAGGTCATTGGCATGCCTTGGAAAGTTGTTGGTAGTTTCTTATGTCCTAAGGTAAGATTGAGCATTATTTAACCCATTACTTTCTGTGGAATGTTGTTGAAACCTCTGATGTTCATATCAGAATGGTCTAGATCTTGAGGTTGTATGTTAAGACATTTAATAAAAGACATGTTTCAAATGTTAAATCCTAAACCATTATCAACTAACACTCTTTTGACCTCCACATCATTAATTATGAATTGAATATACAAAGGTATATGTTATTCAATGATGTGTTGCAGGGGTAAATACTCTTTCTCAAAAGAAATATGCTCTTCAGTCCATTGCATTGTGTTGAGGATAGATGCACCATAAGTTGGTTCAGCTGAAATAGGAATTCTAGTATTTTTAAGGGATACATACAAAACATCTTTGTATACATCTAATCATTGAAGGAGCTCAAGAATAAAAACTATATTTTAAGGGGTGTTATCCTAAGTGATAAAACTATAGCCATGGGTGTAATCAACCTACCTATCTTCATAAACTTGGGTAATAATGTGGACCGCATGATTTACTATAGGCATAAAGCTAGTAGTAGATGTCAGATAAGAGCTAGATGTACCAAGTTCAAAGGGAGGAGGGATAGATACAACCGTTAGTGTTTCCTTGTGTCTAGTAGTGGTAGGAAGATACTTAAAAGTAGCCAGTGATTTATATGCATTTAGGTAGAAAGCATAAATGTGAAGTGAAATGCATGAATTTTGAGTGTTTATTTTTGAAATAACATGTTTATAAAGATCATTCCATAGTAAGCAAAGGATAGAAGGTATGGATTTTTGCATAAAGGAATAGAAACTTTAGACATATAGCATAACATTTTGAATACATTTAGCATAATAGATTTGAATAGTTTTCCACATGAGGAATATAAAGAAAAGGATAGAGAACATGAATTTTTACATAAAGGCATATAAATTTTTGACATGCAACATAACATTTCAAATGCATTTAGTAAAATCGAGTTGGTAATTATTATGTATGAGCAAAAGAGAATATGTAAAAAAAAAATTTAAGTCTTGTGAATTTTTTTCAATGAAGTTTGTAATATCAGCCCATAGAGTGAAACATAAACATGAAATGCAAAGGATGAAGCTTTGTACTAACATATGATATGCTTCATCATTCATATACATTATAGGGCCCATTGTGGTTTCCTTATTATTTGCAACAAATGTAAGAAAAACTTATACATAAGTGAGAATCATTTTTTCAAATTTTATTATGGATGTAAGGTGATACCTTAAGAAGCAAAATAAGACATAGTGCATGTAACTAGGGATTTTTCCAAAATATTTTTTTCAAAATATTATGAATTTTTGAAATTGAAATTGAATTTTTGAGTTAAGTATTCAAGAAATAATTCAGAAATTTATGGGAAAGTGCTTGATTTAATGGGACCTAATAGATGCAACTAGGATTTTGAGAAAAAAAAAATTAATTACTATGAATTTTTGAAATTTGAAGTGATTTTTTGATTTTAATATGCAATTAAAAATCTAGAAAATGATTGGAAAATTATTGGAAATTACTGGGAGCTAGTTGATAAAACTAGGTTTTGAAATAAAATTATTTTAAAAAAATTACTATAAAATTTTAAAATTTGAGATAAATTTATAATTTATATGTACAAGCAAAAAATCAAGAAATTATTGAATTAATGTTGGAAAATTATTGGGACCTAGTGTATGCAACTAGGGTTTGAAATAAAAGTATTTTTAAATTTACTATAAAATTTTAAAATTTGAGAGGAATTTTTTATTTTAATATTCAAGATAAAAAATTCAAAAAATAATGAGAAAAATCAAGCTAGGAATTTACCCTATGATTTCTAGGGTTTTTATGTGAAATTCAAAGTAAGTCAAGTTCACCAAATGATTTGTTATTTTTGGGAATAAAGGAGTTTCATTCCTATTTAATAAATAGGTCTAAGTAGGAGAAATTAATAAATGATATTCCTAATTAAAGCTAATAATTTGTGAAATTAAATTGTAATTAGACCTTTTCTAAAAATAGTAGTGAGAGAGAGAAAATTAAGCATAGCTTATTTTGTACTATTCTAACTAAGACAAGGTCTAGAAATTTATGTGTAGGACTGGGAAACTATCACAAACAAGATCATGGACTTCATTTTTTTATTAGACAAGAGTACCAAAACTAGAAACCCTAGGCTCTAGTGTTGTAGTGCTTCTATAATGTTGTTGTTTTGAGCATTTAAGCTTTTTAGGTTTTGTTCACCTACTCAGTGTGATCCTATGTTCCAATTTTCAAAACCTTGATGTCAATAGAACTCATTATAGAGATGATTTTTCATTTACGTGTTTATTATATGAAATTGAAAGAAACTTTAACAAATGGGGAAAAGGGCTTAGTGTGTGTAAGATACACTAGACGTGCTTCACAACCTATGTGTGGGCACATTGCCTACACACCAATACTCTGAGGAGGGATCAAGCCATATGTAGTTTTCCCTTTAAGAGTGATTTATGTAATAGTTAATTAAAATGCAAAAATATGCTAAAAATAGGTAAGCTTGAGATGACTAGGGACTGGTGTAAGGTCTTGAATTTTCTTTAAAGTGTATAGGCTCATTGTATGCAGAGAATAGAAAAGATTGCTTGAGTGGTCTAGTTTGTATTCTTGTTTGCTTGAATGATATTTTCCAAACCATTTCCAAATGATCTTTGAATGGGATTTTATATGGATCTATTGGTCATGGGTTAGATAAAATTGGACTAGGCCAACATAATGAACAAGAAGAATCAAGAAAAAATGGTAATCTAGGCTCAAATTATGATTAGATAGGAACACTAAAAAGGGGACACCCTAGGGTCCAGCACTATAGTCCAACTTTGGTTCTATTTTTATAACTAGATGAGATCTAGGGGGATGGATTAGTCATGAAAATAGGGTCCTATCTCAGCTAGGGTCAAGTTTGGAAGGCCACGGATGATTGGGAATAAATGAAAACAAGCCTGAGAGGGTTTAGATAGCAAGCAAAAGGGACCTGAGGATTGGGTGTCATTAGCCATGTTCAAGTTACCAATTTTTGCATTTTATATGACTACAACTAGTTTAAAATTTAGCCATTTAGTTGAGAGTTTTTAATATTAGTTAATTAGTTTGAGTGTTATTTTGACTATTAGAATTAGCTTAAGAAGCATTAAGGTTTTGTTAGTTGTGAAGAAGTTAAGGATGCACTTGTAACATGAGATATAGTAGTGGCATGAAAAGTGTTACTAGAACAGAAAGTAGTATTAGCATGAGAAGTACTATTTGTAATAGATCCATTACAAGTTAAATGAAATTATTTATTAGTGTGTATGTTTTGGTTAGGCCCACTAAAAGATACACTATTCACATTAGTATAAATACTTGGCATGGAGGTGAAGGAAGACATGGAGGATGACATCGTAGTTTTATAAGGAGATAATATTGAGGGTAAATGAGTGGAGGAAATTGTTAATTGACTTGCCCCAAATCTTGTGGAAAAAGTAGGTGAAGGTGAATGGGATCTCCAAAATGAGGTCCCATCATGATGTTATATATGACTGAAGGATCCTTTCCTCTATGTTGAGGATTTTCATTGATGAAAATAATCTTTTCAAATTTTCATTCAAGATCATTTTCATCTTATAATATTTGTATAAATAATTGGTTAAGTGACATAAAATAGGGAGGAGTTATGTAGTTGGTAGTTCTATTGGTGACATGGATGTTAGTTTGATCTGGGTTAATTACCAAAAAAGGTGGCTTAGTATATTTGTTATGATTGGTAAAGTTCATCATGTTGGTTTGATTTTGATCTATGTAATTATCATACAAATGTTCTATGATGAAATAGAGAAGCTAAACACTTACTAAAATGAGGACAAAATGGTTATTATAATCAGTCAAATGGGTTGATTATGTTCTATAAGAAGGTAAATAAAATATCTGACAAGAAATAGAGTCAAATAGGTCAATTATGTTCTATGGGAAGACAAATATAATAAACCTAAGGGAAACTGAGTTAAACAAGTTGACTATGTTCTATGAGAAGACAAACAGAAGAGTTATATGGAAAACTAAATTGAATGGGTCAACTATGTTATGTAATAAGACAAACAGATTAGCCTATAAGAGACTTAGTCAACTATGTTCTATATTAAGGAAATTTTTTTGAAATGATATAAATTTGGATGATTGAGCAATAAATTTGTTAAAAAATAAGGTAAAACACACATGCAACTAGATCGATTAATTTAATCTAGTTGTATCACACAGCACAAACCTTGTATCAATGATGGCTAATACAAGTTTTGTAATATAAAATATAATTAGTAAACAATAAGTAGTAATATTGAAATGTAAATTCTAATCTAAAGAGTGAATACTTCTATATATTTTAAATTATGTTTTAAAATGTTATAGGGCATTTGGATTTACAAAGGAACTAAAAAGAGGTAAGCTAAAGCTACTTTCAAGTATGTTAAGGATGAAAGGGATATATATTGGTGATGGTATTAGATTGGTATTAGGGCATATCACCTCACTTCACAATCCCATAGTGATAAAGATGTTGTGTGCTTTACCAATATATATTATCAATCATGTATTTATACTCAACCAAAAAATTGAGTTAGCTTCCCCTTTGGTGATGAAATCTTAGTAGGTAGACCTGGGTAGAATTGTTTAAATACTTATTCGATATTTTATAATTTATTAGTGCGTGAATGAATAAAGTGAATAATCTAGTAAATTAACCTTTCTAGTTATACTATGTGTACTAATCTAAGCAAGAAAGTAGATAAATGAAAATTGAATTAATTACTTCCAATTTGGATTAATTTTCTTTTATTAAAAATGACACAATAGTAGGTTGATTAGATTAACCTAATATGCAAACAATATAGAATGGATTTTATCTAGTCGACTCTATCTATTGCAAGATAGTCTAGAGAAATGTAGTTAAACAAGTCGATTGAGTTTCTTAAACAAGAAGCAGTTACATAACTAAGTTAATAAAATTGACTTAGTTTACTATAAGGTGATAGTTTTTATAGAATTGAAAAAATAGAAAAATAGAATTGAAGTTTGACTGAAATTAAGAAAATGAAATAACTAGGCTAGTTAGAATGAACTTGGAGTTGGTTTGATCAATTTGATTTTTTATTAATTTTTAAAATGTATTAAATCCATTGAATTTTTGTTTTAAAGTTGTGTTATCTAGATGAACGCTTGAACCTATAAAATAGAATGTTAAAACAAATTTAAACCAGTGAGCTGAGTTTGCATCAAATGAACAATTAAAAATAACTACAACTATGGTGATAGAATCGATCTACTAGTCTAAATAGAACTTATTAGAAAATTTGAAAGACATGATGAAAAACTAAATCGATAGGATCGATCTAGTGTGTTAAGAGGTAAAATCTAATCATAGAGATTTGAAAAAGATTAATATATTTGCCTTAGTTAAATAAATTATAATGTGATGCCCTAACTATGTTGATTAGATTGATGAAGTAGAATATGACTTTAAAATAATATAGAATTGAGTCAATTGGATTGATTAGATTGATTTGATTATCTATAGAAGAGAAAGACCTATTGAGTTGTGGAGCTAAAAGCTTCACTGATGAGCTCATGTAGAGGTTGCTAGGCTTAACCAATAACCGGCATTGGTTACACAGTAACCGGCATCGGTCAGAACCAACCGACATCGGTTAGGGGTCAACCAGAATCTACCGACATCGGTTAGGCAAAAATTGACATCGATTAGGGGTCAGCCAGCATCGGTCATCTATAGACCGACACCAACTTCTGTGCATTTCCAGGCATTTCCAAAATTGCTATTTTTAGCGGAACTAATTTTAGGAAAACAGCTAGTTTGCATGTAAAGACTAAAATTAGTCTTGAGTTTGTTTTTATAATTATTGTTTGATTTCAATTATATTTAAGAGACCCATTGGGAAGTATTGTAATTGAGAGGGTGAAAGATTAAGTTGATTTGCAAGAGAGCAAGATCAAGAAGATCTGCAAGAATACAATTCAGTAATTGAGTTGATTGTAATTGATATAGAGAGAGAGAGAAATATTGAAGGATAATTACTATACATCTGAGAGGTGTGAGAAGAGAGAGAGATTTCTTCATTGTATTTCCTTCTGGAAGAGTTTAATACAAGATTGGTTGTTTCTCATATCTCTTATTCTTTACTGTTTCTGATTTCTAGTTACTTATTACTTTTGGTTTCAATTTCATGTTTAGTTGCTTACACAAAAGTAATCAATTGAGCTCTAAACACTAACAAGTGGTATCAGAGTGTGTTAGTATTTGTTGATTACAGAATTCACTCACAAGGGTTTCTGATTAAGTGGGAGCAAAGCAATGCCAAAGGAAAGTAAACTAAGAATGGAGAAATTCAATGGCAAGAATTATCAATTATGGAGGATACATATTGAAGATTATCTATATCAGAAAGATCTATATTTACCATTGGGTGGGGTTTCAAGCAAGCCCACAGATATGGAAGATAAAGAATGGAATGTTCTTGATAGATAGGCTCTTGGATCTATAAGGTTGAGCCTAGCAGCTTCTATGTTTTCCAACTTATCACAGGCAAAGACAACGATATAATTAATGGATAATTTGGCAAATTTATATGAAAAACCCTCAGCTTCGAATAAGGTATATCTTACGAAGCAATTATTTAATTTGCAAATGTAGGAAGGTGGATCTGTATCTAGTCATCTTAATGATTTCCATGTAATAGTAAATCAGTTAAATTTAGTCAAAATAGTCTTTGATGATGAAATTAAGGCTCTCTTAATCTTATGCTCTTTACCTAAAAGTTGGCATAGTTTGGTAATGGCAATTAGTAATACTGCATCTGTTTCAAATATCTTGAAAGTTGATGATATTTTTAGTGTAATCTTGAATGAAAAAATTTGTGGGAAAGCACAGGAGAAACATCAGGAAATGCTTTAAGTGTTGAAAGAAGGGGAAGGCAAAGAGAGAAGGGTAAGCAAGGGAAATCAAGGTCAAAGATGGAAAGGAGATCCAAATCTAGAAATGGAAGAATAACCTACTAGAATTGTGGAAAGAAAGGGCATGCAAAGAAAGATTGTTGGTTAAAGGATAAAGAAGAAAATCAGCATGAAGGTAATAAAGAACTAAAAGTTGTAGGTATTGTTGCATAGGGTGTTCTTATATTTTCCTTGGATAATAAAGTAGAATCATGGGTTTTAGATTTTGGTGCCTCTTTCCAAGCAACCCCAAATAGAGAATTTTTCAATGATTATGTCCATGGAGATTTTGGAAAATTTTATTTAGGGGATGATGAGCCTTGTTAAATTGTTGGCAAAGGAAAAGTGCAGCTAAAATTACAGAATGGAAACACATGGGTGTTGAAGGATGTCATGCATGTACCCATCTTGAAGAGGAACCTGATTTCTACAAGAAAGTTGGGTGATGAGGGTTACACAGTAACTCTCACAGCTAAATCTTGGAAAGTTTCCAAGGGTGCACTTGTATTAGCAAGAGGTAAGAGAGTAGGTACACTTTATCTATCTACTTGTATTACTAATTATTCTCCTTCTATTTTATCTACTTCAGATGTAGATGCAAAGTTGTGGCACTGTAGGCTTGGTCACATGAGTAAGAAGGGAATGAATGTTCTTAAGTCAAAAGATAAGCTTTTATATTTGAAAATCATAGATCTAGATTTTTGTGAGCATTGTATTTTTGGGAAATAGAAAAAAGTGAAGTTTCTCAAAACTGGGTCAATAAAGAAGAAGCACAAGTTGGAGCTTGTTCACACAAACATGTGGGGACCAGCTTAGGTAGCTTCTATTGGAGGATCACAGTATTATTTTTCTTTCATTGATGATGCTACAAGAAAGGTATGGGTTTATTGCATAAAGAGGAAATATGATATTTTTGACACATTTAAGAAATAGAAAGCTTTGGTTGAGAATGAAACAGGTTTGAGATTGAAGTGCCTTAGATCTGACAATGGTGGTGAGTACTACAGTAATAAATTCAATAGTTACTATTCTATGAGTGGAATATGTAGGGAAAGGATAGTTCTAAGGACACCTCAACAAAATGGAGTTGCTAAAAAGATGAATAGAACAATAATAGAGTGTGCACAGAGTATGAGGTTGCATGCTGGTTTGCCCTTATAGTTTTGGGTAGAAGCTATAGATACTGCAGTTTACCTTATTAACAGAGAACCTTCTACTGCACTAGATGGTGGAATTCTAGAAGAGGCTTGGATAGGTAAAAAGGTATATCTTTCACATCTCAGAGTTTTTGGTTATGAAGCTTTTATGCACATTGATAAATAAAATAGAAAGAAGCTGGATGCTAAATCTATGCGGTGCACTTTCATTGGTTATGGTTTTGGAGATTTCAAATTCTGGTTGTGGAATTTAGAAACTAACAAAATTATTAGAAGCCATTGTGTAGTTTTCAATGAGAAGGTGATGTACAGTGATCAGCTCAAGAGGCTGAATAATTTTGAGTAGGGAAATCTTGATTTAGAAGAGGTTATGATCCAAAATGAGCTCGTGGGTAAAAATCATCACTCAAAAAAAAACACAAAAATTGACGTCGATTAGGTGGAAACCGATATCAGTCAGGTGGAATTGATGCCAGTCAAGTGTAGACTGACATCAGTCAGAGATGACTAGGATCGGTCACTGTCAGAAAGAAATTTGGGTAGACAGCAAGCTATAAATGAGTCTCAAATGCCCATAAGGAGGTCTGAAAGGGTAAGTAAACCTCCAATTCATTATTCCCCTTATTTATACTACTTGTTGCTCACTGATGGTGGAGAACCAAAAAGTTTTGATGAGGCAATGTAGGTAGAATATAGGAAATAGTGAGAGCATGGCATGAATGAGAAAATTGATTCTTTGGTAGAGAACCATACGTGGGATTTGGTTGAGTTGCCAGCCAGAAAGAAAGCATTGAAAAAAAAATGGGTATATAAGTTAAAGGAAGGAGAGAATGGACAAGTGAGACATAAGGCCAGGTTGGTAGTAAAGAAATTTGCACAGAAACTAGGTATTGATTTTGGTGAAATTTTTCTCTTGTAGTAAAGATGACTTCTATTCGGACTGTATTGTCTTTAGTTACTATTGAGGATTTGCATCTTAAGCAACTTGATGTTAAGACAACATTTCTTCATGGAGAATTGGATGAAGAGATATATATGGATTAGCCAGAAGGTTTTGAGGTCAAAGGTAAGGAGAAACTTGTGTGCAAGTTGAAGAAAAGCTTATATGGTCTTAAGTAAGCTTCAAGACAATGGTATTTGAGGTTTGACAAGTTTATGATAGAGCATGGCTTTAGTAAATGTCAATATGACCATTTTGTTTATTTTAATAGATTGGATAATGGTAGTTATATTATCTTGTTATTGTATGTAGATGATATGTTTGTTGCAGGTTCACACATGCAAGAAATTACTGAGCTTAAGGTAAAATTAGCTCACACATTTGCCATGAAGGATTTAGGAGTAGCAAATAAAATCCTTGGCATGAGTATTAAGAGAGATAGGAAAAATCACAGTTTGATTTTGTCTCAAGAGGATTATGTGAATAAGGTGTTGGAGAGGTTCAATATGTAGGATGCAAAACCGGTAAGCACACCTATGGATGGACACTTCAAGTTGAGCAAAGAACAGTGTCCTAAATTACATGATGAGGTTAAGTACATGAGTAGAGTTCCACATGCTTTAGCAGTTGGGAGCTTGATGTATGCAATGGTATGTACTAGACTAGATATTGCCCAAGCAGTGGGAGTTGTCAGCAAGTTTATGGCCAATCCAGGAAAGGAACACTAGAAAGCAGTTCAGTGGATTCTTAGATATCTGAGAGGGACCAGTAGTAAGCATTTATGCTATGGAGGGTCAAACACTTCTCTACATGGGTATGTAGATTCAGATATGGTAGGTGACTTGGATGGCAGGAGAAGCACCACAGGATATGTGTTCACTTTTGGTGGAATAGTGGTTAGATGGATTTCAAAGTTACAGAAGGTTGTTGCATTGTCTACTACATAGGCAAAATACATTACAGTCATAGAGGCTAGCAAGAAAATGATTTGGATGACTCAGTTCATGGAAGAGTTGGGAAAGGAGCAAGATAGTTACATATTATTCAGTGATAGTCAAAGTGTAATTCATTTGGCTAAGAATTCAGTCTTTCATTCAAGAACCAAGCATATACAGCTTAGGTACCACTTCATTAGATAGGTATTGAAGGATGGATAGTTGAAGCTGGAAAAGATCCATACAGATAAGAACCCTGCTGATATGTTAACAAAGCCGATAACAAAGGAGAAGTTGAATCTTCATTCAAATTTTGTTGGTCTTCAAGATTAAACTTGAAGAGGGAGAAACAAGCTAGAGGATGTTGTTGTACAGGTATAGGTGCAGCTATTTATCTCTAAGTGGGAGATTGTTGAGTTATGGAGCTAAAAGCTTCACTGATGAGCTCATGTAGAGGTTCCTGGGCTTAACCAATAATCGGCATCAATTACACAGTAACCGGCATCGATCAGAACCAACTGACATCGGTTAGGGGTCGACTGAAATCTACTGACATCGGTCAGGCAAAAATTGACATCGGTTAGGGGTCGATCGACATCGATCATCTGTAGAATGACACTAACTTCTGTGCATTTTCAGGCATTTCCAAAATTTCTATTTTTAGCGAAACTAATTTTAGGAGAATAGCTAGTATGCATGTAAAGACTAAAATTAGTCTTGAGTTTGTTTTTATAATTATTATTTGCTTTTAATTATATTTAAGAGACCCATGGGGAAGTATTGTAATTGAGAGGGTGCAAGATTAAGTTGATTTGCAAGAGAGCAAGATCAAGAAGATCTGCAAGAATACAATTTAGTAATTGAGTTGATTGTAATTGATAGAGAGAGAGAGAACTCTTGAAGGAGAATTACTATACATCTGAGAGGTGTGAGAAGAGAGAGAGATTTCTTCATTGTATTTCCTTCTGAAAGAGTTTAATACAAGATTGGTTATTTCTCGTATCTCCTATTCTTTGTTGTTTTTGATTTCTAGTTACTTATTACTTTTGGTTTCAATTCCATGTTTAGTTGCTTATACAAAAGTAATCAATTGAGCTCTAAACACTAACAAGACCTACACATAAAATTGAACTAAGTTGATTGGATAGACTAAGTATTGAAACCTAAATAGAAGCTATTTTACTGAGTAAATAGAGTTGATCTAGTAATCTAAAAAATAATATTGAAAATATGCAAGGATGAGTTCACATTGGGTTCACCAGAATGTATGTAAGCAAAATTGAAGCTGGTCTACAAATCAATCCTAACTCAGATAAGATAAATCAGCTAACTATATTGTTAGTAATATGTAGATAATCAAAATCATAACCAATATAGATTTTTTAAACCTACCTAAGGGATCTCTTATCATATAGTATGGATATAGAGATTTCTAAAGCCTCTAGTCAAGTAACACCACACAATAACCCTAGATAGGTCTTGTTATTCAATGCAATAATAAAGTAAAGTAAATATAATCTAGTGATCATTAAATCTTATGGCACAGATGGGGGATAAATATATTTAATAAACATGTAAATAATAAATCTACTCAAGTCAATGTAGAGGTAATCTTAAGCATGGAGAGATAATACATTCATTAGCCATTATACATGAAAATATATCTACTAAAATAGAAGAGTAAGAGTTAGGAATACTTACCTTGAAGATAAAATCATCAAGCCTCAACCTCTCCCTTGAGTAATAGTGATTTGCAAGAGGTTGTTGTGTATTTTTGAAGTTTTTAAGGATGGAAAATGGACTATAGTCTAGCCATGGACCTCCTCGTGAATCTAAAGCTTTCACAAGATAAAGTTCTCTAAGAAGCATGAAACCCTAAGCAATGACTCCTCAAGTAGAATGGAAAAAATTAGATAAAGAAGTGCAAATGAACAATTCTCTCTATTGTAAATTAGGTGAAAGATGTGTATATATATCCTGATTTGACCCTAATCCCTTCTAAAATTTTAGCCCGTACAATCAACCTATTGAGTTGTGGAGCTAAAAGCTTCACTAATGAGCAAATTCAGAGGTTGTTGGGTTTCACAGTAACCAACATCAGTCAGAACCAGTTAAGGGTTGACCGACATTGGTTAGATATCGACTGGCATCAGTCATCTCTAGACAGACATAGACCAACATCGGTCATCTGTGTGTTCTCAAAATTCTAGTTTTGGAGAACAGTTAGTTTTCATGTAAAGACTAAACTTAGTCTTGAGTCTACTTTTCTATTTTTAGTAGGACAAATTTGAACCTTTGATTATGAGGTGCATCTAACGGTGGAGAATGCATGGCTCATGAAACATAGTTCTATATAATAGGGTTAGATCCTCATAGCTTGTAAGGTGTAAGCAAGATTAAGAAGATCTGTTGTAGACAATTCAATAGTTGAATTGGTTGTAATTGATTGACAGATTGAAGGAGAATTATTGTACATCTGAGAGGTATGAGAAGAGAGAGATTTCTTCATTGTATTTCCTTTTAGAAGAGTTTAATACAAGATTGGTTGTTTCTTATATCTCCTATTATTTTTTGTTTTTGATTTCTAGTTACTTATTACTTCTGGTTTAATTCTATGTTTAGTTGTTTATACAAAAGTAATCAATTATATTCCAAGATCCTAACAAGTGGTATCAGAGCATGTTAGTGTTTTTTTATTACAAAATTCACTCACAAGGGTTTCTGATTGAGTGGGAGTAAAGCAATGGCAGAAGAAAATAAACTAAGAATGGAAAAATTCAATGACAAGATTACCAATTATGGAGGATATAGATAGAAGATTATCTGTATTAAAAATATTTGTACTTACCATTGGGTGGGGTTTCAAAGAAGCCCAAAGATATGGAAGATGAAGAATGAAATGTTCTTGATCAAAAAACTCTTGGATCTATAAGGTTGAGCCTGCAGCTTCTGTGTTTTTCAACTTATCACAGGCAAAGACAATGGTAGAGTTAATGGATACTTTGGCAAATTTATATGAAAAGCCCTCAACTTTGAATAAGGTATATCTTATGAAGCAATTATTTAATTTGCAAATGCAGGAAGGTGGATCTATATCTAGTCATCTTAATGATTTCCATGCAATAGTAAATCAGTTAAATTCAATCAAAATAGTTTTTTATGATGAAATTAAGGCTCTCTTAATCTTATGCTCTTTACCTGAAAGTTGGCATAGTTTGGTAATGGCAGTTAGTAATACTACATCTGCTTCAAATATCTTGAAAGTTGATGATGTTGTTAGTGTAATCATGAATGAATAAATTCGTAGGGAAAGCACATGGGAAACATCAGGTAATGCTTTAAGTATTGAAAGCAAGGGAAGGCAAAGAGAGAAGGGCAAGCAAGGAAAATCAAGGTCAAAGATGAGAAGGAGATCCAAATCCAGAAATGGAGGAATAATCTACTGGAATTGTGGAAAGAAAGGGCATGCAAATAAAGATTGTTGGTTGAAGGATAACAAATAAAATCAGCATGAAGGTAATGAAGAAGCAAAAGTTGCAGGTATTGTTACACAGGATGCGCTTATATTTTCCTTGGATAATAAAGTAGAATCATGGGTTTTAGATTCTGGTGCCTCTTTCCATGAAACCCTAAATAGAGAATTTTTCAATGATTATGTCCATGGAGATTTTGAAAAATTTTATTTAGGGGATGATGAGCCTTGTAAAATTGTTGGCAAAGGAAAAGCGCAGCTGAAATTGCAGAATGGCAACACATAGGTGTTGAAAGATGTCATGCATGTACCCATCCTGAAGAGTAATTTGATTTCTACAGGAAAGTTGGGTGATGAGGGTTGCACAGTAACTCTCACAGCTAAATCTTGGAAAGTTTCCAAGGGCGCACTTGTATTAGAAAAAGGTAAGAGAGTAGGTACACTTTATCTATCTACTTGTATTACTGATTATTCTCCTTCTATTTTATCTACTTTAGATGTAGATGCAAAGTTGTGGCACTACAGGCTTAGTCACATGAGTGAGAAGGGAATGAATGTTCTTAAGTCAAAAGGTAAGATTTTAGATTTGAAAAGCATAGATCTAGATTTTTGTGAGCATTTTATTTTTGGGAAACAAAAGAAAGTGAGGTTTCTCAAAACTGGGTCAACAAAAAAGAAGCACAAGTTGGAGCTTGTTCACACAAACATGTGGAGACCAGCTTAGGTAGCTTTTATTAGAGGATCAAAGTATTATGTTTCTTTCATTGATGATGCTATAAGAAAGGTATGGGTTTATTGCATAAAGAGGAAATCTAATGTTTTTGACACATTTAAGAAATGGAAAGCTTTGGTTGAGAATGAAATAGGTTTGAGATTGAAGTGCCTTAGATCTGACAATGGTGGTGATTACTGCAGTAATAAATTCAATAGTTACTATTCTATGAATGTAATATGCAAGGAAAGGATGGTTCCAAGGATACCTCAGCAAAATGGAGTTGCTAAAAGGATGAATAGAACAATAATGGAGCATGCACAGAGTATGAGGTTGCATGCTAGTTTGCCCTTACAATTTTGGGCAGAAGTTGTAGATACTGTAGTTTACCTGATTAACAGAGGACCTTCTACTACACTAGATGGTAGAATTCTAGAAGAGGCGTGGATAGGTAAAAAGGAAGATCTTTCACATCTCAGAGTTTTTGGTTTTGAATATTTTGTGCACATTGATAAAGAAAATAGAAATAAGTTGGATGCTAAATCTATGCGGTGTAATTTCATTGGCTATGGTTTTGGAGATTTCAGATTCCAATTGTGGAATTTAGAAACTAACAAAATTATTAAAAGCCATGATGTAGTTTTTAATGAGATAGTGATGTACAATGATCAACTCAAAAGGCTAAATAATTCTGAGCAGGGCAATCTTGATTTGGAAGAGGTTATGTTCCAAAATGAGCTTGCGGGTAAAAATCATCACTCACAAGAAAACATAGAGACCAACATTGATCAGGAAACTGATGTCAGCAATTAGGTAGAGACTGATGTTGGTCAGGAAACTGACATTGGTGTTCAGGTGGAATTGACATCGATCGGGTGCAGACCGACGTCGACCAGAGATGATCAAGATCGGTCACTGACAGAAAGAAATTTGGGCAGATAGCAAGCTATCAATGAGTCTCAAATGCCCATAAGGAGGTCTAAAAGGGTAAGTAAACCTCCAATTCATTATTCCCCTTCTTTACACTACTTGTTTCTCACTGATGGTGGAGAACTAGAAAGTTTTGATGAGGCAATGCAGGTAGAATCTAGGAAATAGTGAGAGCATGGCATGAATGAGGAAATTGATTCCTTGGAAGAGAACCATACATGGGATTTGGTTGAGTTTCCAGCTAAAAAGAAAGCACTAAAAAATAGATGGATTTATAGGTTAAAGGAAGGAGAGAATGGATAAATGAGACATAAGGCCAGGTTGGTAATAAAGAGATTTTCACAGAAACTAGGTATTGATTTTGGTGAAATTTTTTCTCCTATAGTAAAGATGACTTCTATTCAGACTGTATTGTCTTTAGTTTCTATTGAGGATTTGCCTCTTGAGAAACTTGATGTTAAGACAACATTTCTTCATGGAGATTTGGATGAAGAAATATATATGGAATAGCCGGAAGATTTTGAGGTCAAAGGTAAGGAGAAACTTGTGTGCAGGTTGAAGAAAAGCCTATATGGTCTTAAGCAAGTGCCAAGACAATGGTATTTGAGGTTTGATAGGTTTATGACAGAGCATGGCTTTAGTAAATGTCAATCTAATCATTGTGTTTATTTTAACAGATTGGATAATAGTAGTTATATTATCTTATTACTGTATGTACATGATATGCTTGTTGTAGGTTCACACATGCAGGAAATTGCTGAGCTTAAGGTAAAATTAGCTCACAAATTTGCCATGAAGGATTTAGGAGCAGAAAATAAAATCATTGGCATGAGTATTAAGAGAGACAAGAAAAATCACATTTTTATTTTGTCTCAAGAGGATTATGTGAATAAGGTGTTGGAGAGGTTCAATATGCAGGATGCAAAACTAGTAAGCACACCTATGGCTGGACACTTCAAGTTGAGCAAAGAACACTATCCAAAATCACATGATGAGGTTGAGTACATGAGTAGAGTTCCATATGCTTCAACATTTGGGAGCTTGATGTATGTAATGGTATGTACCATACCAGATATTGCCCAAGCAGTGGGAGTTGTCAGCAAGTTTATGTCCAATCTAGGAAAGGAACACTGAAAAGCAGTTCAGTGGATTCTCAGATATTTGAGAGGGACCAACAGTATGCATTTATGTTATGGAGGGTCAAACACTACTCTACATGGGTATGTAGATGTGGATATGGCAGGTGACTTGGATGGCAGGAGAAGCACCATAGGATATGTGTTCACTATTGGTGGAACGATGGTTAGCTAGATTTCAAAGTTGCAAAAGGTTGTTGCCTTGTCTACTACAGAGGTAGAATACATTGCAGTCATAGAGGCTAGCAAGGAAATGATTTGGATGACTTGGTTCATGGAAGAGTTGGGAAAGGAGCAAGAGAGTTGCAGATTGTATAGTGATAGTCAAAGTGCAATTCATTTGGCAAAGAATTCAGCCTTTCATTCAAGAACCAAACATATACAGCCTAGGTACCACTTCATTAGATAGGTATTAGAGGATGGACAGTTGAAGCTGGAAAAGATCCATACAGATGAGAACCCTACTAATATGTTAACAAAGCCAGTAACAAAGGAGAAGTTGAATCTTCATTAAACTTTTTTTGGTCTTCAATATTGAACTTAAAGATGGAGAAACAAGCTAGAGGATGTTGTTGTACAGGTACAGGTGTAGCTGTTTATCTCCAAGTGGGAGATTGTTGAGTTATGGAGCTAAAAGCTTCACTGATGAGCAAATGCAGAGGTTGTTGGGTTTCACAGTAACTGACATCGGTTAGAACCAGTTAGGGGTCGACTGACATCAGTTAGGAATCGGCTGACATCGGTCATCTCTAGACAGACAGAGACTGGCATCGGTCATCTATGCATTCCCAAAATTCTATTTTTGGAGAACAGTTAGTTTGCATGTAAAGACTAAACTTAGTCTTGAGTCTGCTTTTCTATTTTTGGTAGGATAGATTTGAAACTTTGACTAAGAGGTGAATCTAACGATGGAGAATGCATGGCTCATGAACCCTAGTTCTATGTAATAGGGTTAGATCCTCATAGCTTGTAAGGTGTAAGCAAGATTAAGAAGATCTGTTGTAGATAATTCAGTAGTTGAATTGGTTGTAATTGATTGAGATATTGAAGGAGAATTACTGTACATCTGAGAGGTGTGAGAAGAGAGAGATTTCTTCATTGTATTTCCTTCTAGAAGATTTTAATACAAGATTGGTTGTTTCTTGTATCTCTTATTATTTGTTGTTTCTGATTTCTAGTTACTTATTACTTCTAGTTTAATTCCCTATTTAGTTGCTTATACAAAAGTAATCAATTGTATTCCAAGATCCTAACACAACCTAGTTGACCTACTTAGTTAGGAAGTAGAGTCATTAGGTCTTAGACTAAGTTGGCTTAGGCTAACATAGTCATATAACTTGCACTATTTCTAGAACTAAGTTGACCCGTTAGACTACATTTGGTAAAGTGGTAAAAAGGGATTTTGTCTTAAGTAGGGGCTATTTGAGATGGTGAATTGTTTGATGAAGCATGTGAGGGATGTGTCAAAGATTAATGAAATGTATAAGAGGGGTTTGTATTGGTCTTAAGTGGAGTTATAGGGAGAAAAAATATTATCAAGCACCAAAGGTCTACCCACCCCTTTCCCAGTATACCCTCTAAGACATGCACTTGGAGAGGTTGAGTCTCAATAGGTTCCTATAAGATAAAAAGAATTAGTAATTGATAAAGTTTAAAAATATTATGTGTATACAAAATTGACCTACCTTCCCACAATGTTTTCCTCATTCCTTAAGACACTTTATAAAACCATTATTCTACTATCAAGATTGGATACTTGCTTTAGAAAGTATGTGGAAATTATAAATGTATATTATTATGAGACTTCTTATCTAAGTCTATTGGCCTACCATGCCCCAATGGATATCAACTCTATTGTGAGGCTAATTATGAAGTTTGAGGTTTGAATATAATAGGATGTATGCCAAATAAATATCTTGTCTTTTGGTGTGATCTAAATTTTATAATTTTTTGCTTTTGATAATTGTCTTTTATCATATGATATGGATTTTAACTCTTTTGGTTTTTTTGATTCCTCTATATAGATTCTAAAAACCAAGCATTGGTGCTAAAAATGACTATCACAAGAAAGCTTACAGTTGGTGGTTAGAGAAGAGAACATAAAGATTATGGTGTCTAATACTCCTAGACTTACACATTGGAAGAGAGTGCAATCTCAAATATAACCTTGATGTGCCCAGAGTGATGTGGATTAAAGGGAAATTATGAAAATGAGTATAAAATGATTGGGTTACCCCAACTCATAAAAATGTTTTTAATGAAGATGGTGCAATGAAAGGTAGGCATGAATTGTCATCAAATATATGGTGAATATGGATGAATACATGAGAATTTTTAGGGATAGCCTAACATTAGTGCTCACATTTATGTTTTTACTATTGATAAATTACTATTTATTGAATAATAATTATTGTATAGTAATTTAGTAGTTAGTTACATTAATATATTAAAAATATATCACATATAGTTAGTTGGTTTGTAAAATATATTGTTTATATAAATAATATATTTTTCTTATACCCATATCTCTATTAACGAGTTTATTGTTAGTTTACCTTCCTATTCTATAAGAAGCTGGTTAGTCAGTCTTGGCTATTTAGTAGCCTATGTACTATTCAGATATTGATATGGAGAAGAAATATAGAGTGATATATTATTGTTTTAAGTTGTTTATGTAATCTATGTAAACATTTTGTAATCTTATGCAAGTCTAAACTAGATCCATTAAGAATAGATTGTTACAATTTTTATAACAAAAGAGTCAGAAAAACTTTGAGTATATGAAAACATAACTCTCGACCATTGCCTCATATTTTGGGAAAGACACAACTAAGGTTGAAGATAAAAATAAATTTGTGAAATAAATTTAAGAGGATTTGTGAGGAAGGCATAGTTCTATCCAAGGTCTTACAATGCAACTTGTGAATTAAAAAACCAAGAGGCATGAATGATTCCAAAAAGGGATGAAAATAATAATAAAACTAGAGGTTTTGACAAGATTGAAAAACCCAATGGTGTTAAAAATGAACAAAAAAATTTACTAAGACTATGAACTAAGGATAATGTGTAAAAATAGAAACCTAGGGATGTATAAATAAGTGATACTAATGCTATGTTACATAATAAAAAGTCTGAGTAAGACCTGCAAGAAATGTTAGCTTCATAATTTATATAAGACTAAATACCAACATGTAATTAAATAATAATAGAAGATAAATATATAAATATCATGTAATTAAGCAAAATATTTATTTAAAAACTAAGCATTTGTTGGTTATTTGAAGATGTGCCCTTCGTTAGTTTGTAATTTATATGTACTAGGTCTAAGAATGCCTTTGAATAGGTAAGGACCCCACCATTTTTTTTACTTTCCTTATTTATCATGGGTGTAATCTAATTTGAGTATTAAGTCACCAACATCACAAGTGCAAACTTTGACCTTTTTGTTATGTTATTTAACAATGTGAGCTTTGTATTGGGAATTATGTTGCAATGTGCCCATATGTCACTCTTTTAAATAAGTTTAATGCATGAATATGAGATTCACTAAGTTATTCATTAGGAATGATTCCATGAAGATAAATTTTTAAGGAAGGTAACTCAACTTATAGTGGTAAGATATCTTTAGAACCATATACTAATTTAAAGGGAGCTTACCCAATGGAAATATGAATGTTAGCATGATAAACCCAAAATGTAGGATAAAGCTTAATATGTAAATTAGATCAAGAATCTAAAATAGACTTTAAAAAACATTATTAATGATTTTATTAGTGGATTTTTCTTGACCATTACATTGAGGGTGATATGGTTTAGAAAATTTATGTGTAAATTTCAATTTTGCACATAGTTATTTCTTGTTTTTTTTAAGTTCCCACCATTTTCAAAAATTATGGTGTGAGTAATCCTGAAATGACATGTTATTTAATTAAGAATGAATTCTGAAATAATGATCCTAATAACATTTACAAGAGGCATAACTTCAACCTAGTTGGTAAAATATTCAGTGCCCATAATGATGAATGCATGAACATCTTGTGATTTAGGTAATTTTCCAATAATATCTAATCCCCACATAGAGAATGGCCATGGAGACTTCAAGGTTTGAAGTTTAGCTAGAGGATAATGAATTAGATCATCATGAAGTTAGAAAGGATTACACTTTTAGGAAAATGTAATGGCATATATTTCAAGAGTAGGACATAAGTATCCCATGTGTAGGCATTTATGGGTTTTATCATGTTTGCTATAGTGACCACTGAAAATGCCCCCATGTGCTTGTTCCAAAAAATTAAGAACCTCATCTTGAGTAACACAATGGATCAAGGTGAATTTGACGTTGTGATAATGACACATATCATATCAAAGGACATATTTGAATGTTTCTTTATGAATTCAATGTGATCACATGAATCAACCTCTGCAGGATAAGTATGATGCTTAATTAATTATATGATGTGTTTATACCATGGAATTTAGAAATTAATGATAGACTTAATGTGGAAAATAATGGAATCATTCTTAAATTGGATGGTCATTTCTTCATATGAATGACAAATTATGAATCATGGAGTGTTTGATGAGGGTGAAAGAGAGGTTGATGAAGCAAGAGAGTTAGCTATAGTATTTTAATCTTGTGGGATTACTTTAATAGTAAATTATCCAAATTAATTCATCAATATTGGTATTAATTTGATGATATGTAATAATATTTTCACTTTTGCATTGATAATCACCACTAACTTGATTACTTATGAGTTTTGAATCTCCTATGACATATAAATATGGGATGTCTAAATCATTGGTCACTTGCATCCATAATATAAGAGCTTCATATTTAGCCATTTTTTTAGTAACTTCAAAGTTTAATTAAAAATATAGAGGCATGATTTTACCATGAGGGTCGGCTAAGACACAACTTACCATACCTCCTTAAATACATTTGATACTATCAAAATGAAGTTTCTAAGTTTCTTCATGTAAATAAATTATAACTTTAGGTAATTCTTAAATGATGACATTGTATTTAGGTTTAAAAATAGAAGTATCAGGTTATTCTAGGTTTTGTGCCTTAAGATCAAAGATAAAATTATGGAACTAATATTTAAGTGAAATGACTTAATTGAGACCTTCAATATAAAGGATCTCTTCAATAGGAAGAGTGTCCTAAAAGTGATTATTAGTTAGGATAGGGGTGGCAGCAAGTTGATTGATAATTCCTTAACCTTTAACTAATTTTTGTGTAATAATTGTTAAGTCAAATTCCATTAAGAAAACCATCCATTTTCTAATTATATCTCTAGGTAAGAAAGCTTTAGAAAATAATTAGATAAGTGGATCACAATGTATAATGACATAAGAATTTTGATAGAGCATATAATGTCTAATATTTTTTATGGTTAAATAGATAGTGAGGTAATCACATTCAATTTTTGTGTAACATGTTTCATAATCTATTAAACCCTAAATAATGTAATAAATGTCATATTATCATATTATTTCATCTTGTTGACCAAGCATTACCCCAATTAATATGGGGGTAGATGAGATATACAAGATGAGGGGACAATCATTAGATGGTGGTCAAAGAGTATGAGAATGAAGTAATTATTCTTTCATGTTATTGAAATACTTTTGATATGTGTAGGTCCATTGAAATCAATACCTTTATTCATGAGTGAATTTATTGAATATATGTGTTATCCATCTCAGGGATAAATTATCAGATTGCCCTAAGTTTATAAATATATGTTTGTATGTTTGGAATGGAATAGGGATAGGAATGTTGATTATATCTTTTATTTTAGCAAGATATACATCAATTCATTTGAGGGAGACTAAAATCCCTAAGAGTTTGATGGAAATAACACTAAAAACATATTTTTTGAGGATTAAGTTAAACTTTGTATTTGATGAGTCGATCAAAGATAATATCAATATCATGAAGATGATTTTCATGATGTGTTAGTTTGACAATAATATCATCTACATAGGTTTCAACTATTTTATGAATGGGGTCATGGAAAATATGGGTCATTGCATGTTGATAGGTCACTCCAACATTTTTGAGTCCAAAAGGCATTGTAATGTAACAATAATTTCCCCATTTGATGGTGAAGGTAGTTTTAAGTTGATCCTCAGAAGTGATATGAATATTATTATATCCCAAAAAACCATCCATGAGATAACATTCCATATCCAGCTATAAAAACAATAATGGCATCAATTCATGGTAAAGGAAAGTTATCTTTGGGACATGTTAAATTAATATTATGAAAATATATACATATATGAATGACCATAGTGACTTTTTTATGAATAGGGACAATGTTGGAAACCTATTTCGAGTAATCTATAGGTTTAATAAACTTAGCATCCAAAAGATTGATAATTTATTTGTGACATAATTTAAAAAATTTAAGAGGGAATTTATTTTGATTTTGATGCATTGTTTTGGCATCAAGATAGGTGATGATGTTATGAACCACAATATTAGGATTGATACTAGGCATGTCTCTATAGGACCAATAAAAAATTAATGTTATTTGTCAAAAAAATACTACAGTTATCATATTCTTCATGACAAAGTTCTTTAGAAACAAGAATAGGTTGAGGAGTGTTCATGATACCATAATTGATTGCAATAGTTTATTCGATGAGCATGGTATTTCAATCTTGGAAGTGGTATGGAGCTAGAGAAATATTAGATACAAGATTCATTTTATGATCAATACTGATGACAAAATTATTGAAGCAAGGAGCTTTTTTCTGAAAATGGACAAGCATGTGATGTTGGTGGGGAAGCTGAGACTCATGAGCATGCAGTAATTCTAATATGCTTAATCACTAGTAAGTGTTGGTAAAGGTCCATAGTATTCAAAATATACTTCAAGATGAATTATTTTATTACCTTATCTCTATAACTTATAATATATTTATATTATAATAGTAGGATTAACCTCTAAGGTAATGTTAGGATGTTGTGTATAAGATATAGATTTAGTAGTATCAGGTTGATCATATAATAAGTTATATTGGTTCTATTTAACACTTTCATAGGTTAGATAAATAGTAATATGGTTGATTATATCAAATTGATCAAGTGTAACTATAGGAATCGATGAATCAGAAAGAATTATATTAGCTAGGAATTGGTTGTGATGAAAATAGTTGGGGATTGATAAATGAATTGTGTCAGGTTGGTTACTACCATCAAAAATATGAGAAATAGCGTGTATATCTAAAAGAGTGGATTGAATAATATTAGTTTTATCAATATCATTATAATTTATAGGTTTACATATTTCTTTAATATCCCATGAGGTGTCTTAAAAGGGTGGATTGGTAAGAAAGACATAGCCTTTAGGTTTGGATGATAAATGAATAACATGAACATCATGATTAAAGGAATGTATTTTATCTAAGGTATTTTTATAATGTATTACATCTAATTCTCTTGATCAGGATTGGGACATGATGTAGGTATCATCATAAGAGGGATAAATAGTACATGTATCTATTTTAGTAGGGATATCAGTAGTAGATACACCTATGTTAATGAAAGTAGAAAGTGAAATGGATAAAGGTTCCTTAAAAAGTTTTGATAGCCTATATTCAGTAAAATTGAAGTCATATTATATGTAAGAGGCTTCATATGTTTTATATGGGGGAGGACTATCATAAATATCATAAATTAAAGGAATGGTATGATCTCATGGAATAAGAGGAGGAAACCATTTCACTATATAGGGAGGAAATCTAGTGGTATTTCAAATGGTTTTAAATTCATTAATTTCATCATCATCAGAGTCTACAAGAGTGACATGTAAATTAGAATGCATGTTAACAAATCTATGTAGAGGAGGACTATTAATATGAGTGATCGTAGGAATGTGGTATTAAGATTTAGTATTTGGAAGTTGTATGCTCCAAGGGTTTAGATATGATTCATGTTTATAATGTTTACCATTATGGATAAATTTGATACATTGGTTACTAGAAGATGCAATAGATCTCATAGATGAGCCCATGGACATCCCAAAATTAAATTATAAGATAAATGAAGATTAAAGACCATGAGTTTGGTTTGAACTTTTTTGGGTCTAATTGTGATGGGAGCCAAATACAACCAAGTGATTTTTAGTTGGTTTTATCAAAACCATGACAAGAAAGGTGATCTTGTTTAAGGCTTTATTTGGAGTATTTGATTTGTTGGATTAGCCAAAGAGAGGTAAAATTGATACCTGAACCTTCATATACCAATACTTTTCTAATTAAGGTATTGTTAAATATTATTTTGATAAAATAGTGGTAGGCCATCAGCTCAAAAAACAATTTTATTGTTACTCATATCATCTGCAGGGAATTCTATGGTGGGTTTTTTATAATAAGATATTATTTCAATAATGTGAACTTATGTTGGTGGAGGACCTTCATAAGGTAATATAGGTACATTGAGATCATCAGATGGGGGTTATTCAATGTCTGGAAGTTATTGAATGATGAATTTATGATGATAAGTGAAAGTTATGATGATAAGTGAAAGTTCTGATAAATTCCATCAGTGGAATTTTTCAAGGCATAGAGTTAAGTCCATCCAAAAAAATTCAATGAGGTTTGGAAGAGGAATTAGCATGAGGATTAGGTAGATTAGAAATGGTGCTCTATGTAGGAATGGTGTAACTAGGTTGAGGTTCCACTTGTGTGGAAGGATCATCACTAGTGGGTGGTTTTGAAGATGATGGAGTAGTTTTAATATATTTTGTTCCTTATTGGAGTATTTCTTGGGTTTGGTGATAAGATCTTTGTGTGCAGATTTATGATGATAATTGAATTTCATCATGTTCACATACTAAACATTGGTATAATATTGGTTGTATTTAGAATAAATAGAAAAAAAAATTCATTGGGATGTTATGTATTTAGATTGGAAGAAGATTTTTTAAATTAGTGCTTGGTAGATTTAGGAAAAAATCTTTTTTGAAGCTTTAATGTATTCTTAGCAAGCCTTGATCATACATCATGGTCAAAAGCATCTCCTAACATGAATGAAACCACAAATTTTTTAAGAGCACAACATTTTTCATGAGAGAAACTAATATTGGCATGGAACAAATGGAATTTGTTAGGATCATACAATGAGGGAGAAGAAGTGGTAGTGTGAATTAAAGCTTTGTATGGAGGTAATAACTTTCTCATTTATAACACATTCAAGGGTGAGTGGGAGGGAATTTGAATATCTATTCAAATTTATCCTATTTTGATTTTAATAGGCTTAGATTTTGTGATATTAATTATTATTTCATTAGTTGAAGTTTGGAAATAATCCTTGAAGAGACTATAAGAAGGTTCAAATTGAGTCATGATAAAATATTGTCATTTGGCTTGATCAAAAACACCTTATAAAGTTTGGGGAGAGAAAATTCAAACCTTGTATTTAAGAGAAGGTTATAAATCAATGATAAATACTTTTAATATAGTGTCATCACTCATGTTATGATCTAATTTTTGATCTAATGATTTCCATTGTTTGATAAAAGTATGATTAGATTCATTAAGTAATTGCTAAGTAATGATGAAATGGCTAGGGCTATTTTAAAGAAGGTCTTATATTGGAATGCCTTCACTACAGCATTGACTAAATCCTTTGGTTGTGGAATAGAATGTCTAGGAAGTTGGTTATACTATTTTAGAGCATCTCCCATAAAAAAAAAAAATGTTGCCTTCACCAACATGCCCCATTTTCAAACTAAAAATGGGAACCTCTTTCTTATATAAACTTTTTTATGGGGTTGTGATGGTATGTGTAATTTAGCTCTTCTTGATTGTAAGTTTACTAGATTCCAAGTTACAAATGACAATTCATTCTTATTTCTAATGCCTTTGAATTTTCTCTAATCAGTCTAAGCTTTTATCTATGAACATTATTTCCCAACTTACAAGTTTATTTTAAGCCTTTAAAGTCTATTTACCTTACTTTTAAATCATTTTATAATTCACTTTAGATTTTTTGATTTGAATATTCAAGATTAAATTTTAATTTTATGCAAATGACTAATTTCAATTCCTGTATTAAATGACTAATTCTCACATAAGAATCACCTATAGAAACTTAGTTTCTTCAAAAATCTTTTAATTAACTATTTTCTTATTTTTTCATAGTTTTTCAAAAGCTTCATGTGGCTCCTCAGATTCATCCACACATCCAAATCTCATCGACACATGACTTCAGAGTAAAACATTTTTGAGAAAAGACTAAGTCTTTTGAAATCCCTAGGGCCTTAAGAAGACATCATGTGGCATCCTCTCAAAATGTTGGGAGCTCAAAATCATTAAGACTTTAACTTGAAATATCAAAACCTTAAGACCTCAAGGGCATCAAAGCATTAACCAAAAGGTAAAGGCCCATAGCCCCAATTCCATGATAAGGTTCCATGTGGCACCCTCTTATAATCTTAAGATTTTAGAGTGTTTACAACATTTACCCAAGATAGAGTAAAGCATGTAGATACTAAAAAAATTCCAAGTGGCAAAGTAGGACCCGTCAAAGCTAGCCAATAGCCTAGTGAGGGAAAAGGAATGTGAAGCTATGAGAGATCTATGTAGCATTGGTGATGTTAGAATATGAAGGGATTAAATTTGATGTTCATCTAGCCTGTCAAAAGCATAAAAATCTAAAATGGGACTGTGCATTCAATTCGATATAAAAATCAAGTCATAGCTCAGGAACGTGGTTATAAATAGTGTAGTTAAATGTAGAGTAGTTGTCACAATGAGCTGAATTTATAAAAAAAATGTTGGCCTAAGTATAAAATCAATAGAATTCAATATGATAGTGTCTAAGTAAATTTATCATAGTGTGGTAGGCCATGTTTATATCATATCAAGGACATAATAGACAAGATCATTGTCTTAAGAGAACATGGGGATCTTATACCACTACAAAATGTAACATAGGATTATGAAAATAATGATTAGTCTCTCTTGTTAGTGGATAAAATAAAACAACTCAATGACAACTAAAATTCTAAGCCTAAGTACTAGGGTGATCAATGATAACAAAAGAAATAAATCTACAAATGGAAAACAAAAAAAATATTTACCTTCCTAGAATGAATTTATCTTGTAATCAACATGAGAGAAGGCTTGTGCTCAATATTGTGAATAAATGATCTTTGATGATTCTAATGTTTTTTGGGTAGCACCTCATCTTGTGTAGTTGTAAATTATCTCTTGGCTTGTGTTGGCAATGAAGCTCTCTAGTAATAATTTGGCATTATTTCTTTGCACCTAGAATTTTGTTGAAGAATGGTCATGGTACTTGTATTTATAGTTTTTCAACTAGCTATAACCCATGTGTATTCAATCTAGGGTTAATTTTGGGAGTCTAAATGCATTTAATGATGGTTTTAATTATGAATTTATGGAGGCATAGCTCAACATTTCTAATTTTATGACATTTTTTTTATATTTTTCAATTCTTGACTTTGAGGTTACTTGTGTCATGATGATGTCACCTTTTCAATATTTGTTGAATTTATGAATTTCTAAAAATAAAAATTCATTATTTTAATTTGTATTTTTCACTTAAGCATTTAATTTGATTTAATTAGTTGTTAAGTGAATCTGATTAGGTTTTTAATCATTTCAATAATTTTGTTAAGTGTCATGTACATTAGTTGAAAATGTTAGTTTGTTTTGTCATAACTTGACTAGGGATGAATCCATGAGAGGTTCTCATTATGTACATGGTATTACTCTAAATATGGAATCTTTGATGTAATTTTGGGCATTTATGTCCAATATGTAGATGAAATTAGGATGTTTAGTGATTTTTAGGCTTAATTATACATTATTTGCTAGAAATCATTATGAAGTCTATCTAAACATGAAAGTGGCCAAAAAGTAGTGTCTACATGTTGCCCCTATTTGAGAGGGCATTGTAAGGCATAGTCACAATAACATCTTCTCCCATAATTAAAAATTTGTTATGCTAAAAATTTTAATGCCAGAATGGCGTGTTGATAAATGTAGATTTTTATGAGCTAACAGGTACATGTTAATGCCCTAGAGGGTGGTTGGTGAGCCTTGGCTTCCCCTTAAAGGATAAGGTAGAAAATAGTGTAACCGAATAGGAGATTAAAAATAAGAAAATGACACGGTCTATTGGAACATAGGTCTAAATAATGATTTCACCCCAACAAGGTGGCCTCAATAATTGGCATAATGCTTTTTACCCCAATAGGGTGGATTTGAGTGTGATACAATCTATTTTAATCTAATAGGGTATAATTAAGCATTTATTGGTCTAAATAATTTTCCCTGTTATGTCAAATTAACAAATGGATCTTACATAATGAACCTATAGCATGGACTAATAGTGAGTTGGCATAGGGAATGGTATGATTCTAGGTTACCTACTAGCACAAAGATACATGTCCTAATTAGTAGTGATAGTACAACTATAAAATATTATTATTCTGGGTTTATTTTTTGGGTAGGGTACACTTTATGTGAACAAGAGGAAATACCACTAGCACCACTGCTTGATAGATCTTTTAGCATAATTTTTATTGTAGCATGTGACATTATGTATCATAGTTATAAACAAACCATAATAATAATGTGTGTCATATGTATTGACAAACTTAATTTAAACCCAAATATAACCAACTTAGGTGTAAGATATGGTCAATCAAATCTAAAGTTTAAATATAATGTGATAAATTAAGTGTATCATTGAATACAAATACTCATAACTCAAATAAAAGATATAAAAAATCAAGACTTAAGTGTAAACATAATGTAATAAACTTATAGTAATAGAGGGGATGGGAAGAAAAAAACACAATTTAAATTCAAAAAGTAAACAATTTAAGCCCAATTAAGAAGTAAGACTCAAGTGTAAACTAATTTTTCTTAGACACAACACTTAAAATGAACAAACATAAAGCACCCAACTAAAGGGAGATAAAAAACAACCTACGGCATAGTGAAATAAAAAAATTAAGGAAAATTAAAGAAATAAATAGAATACTAAAAACCAAATGCAATAAACAAACTTATATAAGGTAAATGAAAAAAACAAAATACAAAAAGCAATGAACTAAAACTACTTACTAACATTATTCATGTATGTGTAAGAGAAGTGTTATGTGGAATAGTGACACAAGTATGAAGGGAAGGGGGAAAAGAAGAATAAGGAAGGGTGGCTGAGTTACCTCTAAATTCACTAAGAAAATGGATACTACTTACATAGTCCCATAGACACTAGGTCCAACATGGACTTCAGGACAAATGTAGTTCTCCTAGGAATTGGGAAGTGAATAAATTCAATGATAAGTAAAAAAGATTGATTGTAAATGAAAATAAGAATGGAATCACAAAATGGTGAGAGCATGAAATAAAAAGGTTGGTGCTCATGATTTTGAGAACATTAATCATATAAACTCTATATTAGCATTAAATGGTAAATTTAAAACCATCTGTATGTATGATAATTTCCTATGTTAATTTAAGTTTTATTATATTTTTGGGTTATTAGGATTTGTTATGGGAATCTCTATGTTGGTCAGGATTCCATTGAATGCAATATGGAGACCTATTCCTAATATGGTAAATCTAGAACTTAGAGCTATAATAATTAATAACTATAAGTATTTGTAATGAATGTAATACAATGGTTGATGATTATGTTGATTCTAACATGTATGTAATTAATGGGATGATGAATGTTATTCTCAAAAAGCTTCACATAGAGTATTGATAGAATTGGACATTGATCTATGAGGTTTTCCTTTTTGTAATATCTAGTACTAGATCTTTTAATAATAATTCTAAGTATTTGTGTCCTTTATTTGTATAATCATATATTTTCCTATGTTCTTATGAATGTTTCCTTCATTATGCTACTCTGATGCATAAATATCTATAGCTGTAAGTAGTTTCCATCATGTGTTGAATCCTTAAACAAGTGTATTTATCTATGGTAAATCTTGATTATGTATTCAAAGTCTTGATTAAACCATTCTAAAATGTTTTTATTTAACTTCACACACTCTATCCCTATAATTAGCATTTTCTGGTAAAACCTAGTAACCTCTACTAACAATGGTGTAGTAAGCATGGATATGTTGTGATGGTTACTGACCCAAAAAGAGGTGGAGAGCTAGTTAGACCAAAAAATTATTGAACTCACAGAGAAAGAAGGCCTAAGAATAGGGTGTACTCCAAGGGAGATTATACAAGAACAACTTTATAGTTAAATTAATGATATCTTTTGGTGTGAAGTATCAAGCTTGCTATCTTGTTGGTTGGATTGAATTGAATATCATTATTTCCAATCACAAGCAAGTGACACCATTGTATGGATAGAGGGGAAGATAGAACAATTGTAAAATTTAGAGATAGATTGGACTTATATAATTAATCATTGGATAGATGCCACTATTAATGGATATATCACTAAGTTTACAATGCAAGGATATTTTCCCTTTGACACAGTGAAGGATCTCTTTTTGAGAGGAATCAGAGGAAACTTTTTTTAGCAAATCCTGATATTGATCAAAATGTTAGATATATAAAATGCCATGGTACCCACTCCTAATAATATGGATTAGTTGCCTTAGGAATATGGGGGGTGTGTGAGATAGGGGAGAATGAATCAAAGATGAAAAGATAGATCTTGATTATGAGTCTATCATGATAATCCAAAGGAGAAGGATCAAAAAAAGACTCTAGAGTTAGAAAGAGAGTTGAAAAAATAGAGGAAATGGAATAGATAAAGTACATTTAAATAAATTATGAATAGGAGTGGTAGTAGTATTGATTATTTTGATGAGAGGAGATGACAAGGAGAAGGGTACGATGAAGAGAAATAGAGCAAGGAGCCCAAGCCAAGTAGAGATAGAGCAAGAGAAAGTAATGAGGATTTAACATGGATAAAAGAAGAAGGTATTAGTATAGAAGTAGAAAAGATGAGTAAAATTTCATAGTTTCTAAAAAGTTTATTCCATAAATAACATCAAGGATTACCTGAGAGTTGTAGAAATAGTATAGGTTTAAGTTTTGAGAGATACATCTTTAGAGGTAAGGATCATCTCCCAAGGAATCATAGATACCCTAAGTCCATATTTTTTTTAAATCACAGTAATTCTCCTATGACTTTAGATGAAAACACTTGTCAAGGACTAATTATATAAGAAGTTTTTATAAAAACCCTAGAAATATAAAAGGTTACATATCATGAAGTTGCATAGAGTTTATTAGACCAATAGAATAAGAGCATAACAACATTGTTTTCTATAGAGATAGATACTTTAATCCTTTTTTAGGCTAAGAATTTCATTACACAACTTTAGATATTATAATAAGAAGAAGTAAATAATAGAGATATATTTATAACTACTATATCCATAGAACTAAAGGAGATGTCACAACCTCTACCAAAGTAGGAGCCATCTCAAAGTGTATAGAAGTCTCTAAAACCACAACCATCCCTGACATTAGTTACAACACAATAAACTATGATACCTGTAGGAAACACTATTATGGTAGTGAAATTGGGTGATTTTATACACCTAGATCCCTATGATTGGTATGCAGACCCTAAATAGTATTTATTTATGACATGAAATGGTAGGCAAAACTAATCTTGATGATAATATAAAGAAGTTTGAATTGATTAGTGCTTTAGGTAGATGTGCATTAGAGTTCATCTTTAATGAAAATATATCCAGAGCATCCCTGGATGATTTTAAGAACTGGCTCATCATAGAGTTTAATATTTTTAAGAGTTCAAGCCAAATAATCCAAGATTTGAAGGAGATCTAACAAGGACCCCAGGAGACCATTGGTATCTACGATCATAGATTATCTGACATCATGAATAAATTAGAATTTATTTTGGAAGATAAAGATAAACCACTTGGTTTTTAGAAGGTTTATGCCCAAGGATCAGATTTTCCATGTCCCAAACTCAATTTGGAAATAAAGCATATGTCATAGTTGTTGCAATTTAGGTGGAGTAGATTGAAGAGTATGAGGATGAAACTGTGCCATCATCCAAGGTAGAAAGTACCATATAAACTATTTTGAGTATATTGGATTAGTTTCAAGGAAGATTTGAGATACTCAAGCTAGATATATGGTGTATAGAGTACAGATAATAAGGGAATCATAGAAATGAATGCCCTAGGTTTATGATGGAGTTCTATGAGATATGTAGAGTGGTAAGGCATGCAACCTCACAATGTCATATTTTACGATAGTACATCAAAACTCCATAAAACATGTATTATAAATTCTATAAGTCACCTACACATGATGACAAGGATCATCGTACACTCCAAGAATTAAAGGAGGATCTAACTAAGAATGTGTTCATGATTTTTGTGTAAAATGCTACAGTGACATCATAGGCTAATCCTAACCTATGGAGCATCATACCAAGTCAAAATCCCTCAATGATGCCTTGGGTACCTGAAGCACAGTAAGAACCTCAGACATTAGTAGGTCCCCTACCTTTTACACAAAACTATAATATCACCTCACAAAAATTTCCAAAACCACTGTGACCTACCCATATAAATCTCCATAGAATCCTATGATTCCTCAAGTGTAATAATTAGCATGGTCCCTAAACCCACCATGATCATAAGTGGCCAAATTTAATGAATATCCACAACATCGAGGATGGCATGCATCCCAGAATACTAGTAATTTTGGGAAACAACATCACCAAGGTAGATAGGGATTTTAGGGGAATAGAGGAAGATATCAAGGTGGTGTACAAGGAAGTTGAGGAAACAATGGGCCCAGACCACCCATTCATTATTACCTTTATGAATAACTAAACCATGTGTATAAAAATTATCCTACAAACCCTCAAAGGCAACCTTATTTTTCATACTAAAAAGTGATAAAATAGCATAATACATAAGATTGTCTTGTCTTAGAAAGACAACAAAGGGAGAAACCTATTGGAAATGTTAACATGATCTATGCACAGCTAAGGGATGATGCCACATTACAGGTAGTAACTAGAAAACATCATGGAGAATAGGGGTTACCTTTGTTGGAAATGCCTAAAGACTTGGGTATTAAAAAGGTACAACCAAATATATATCCCTAACCTGCTAATGAAAAAGGCCTAATGAAAAAATATTCATAGATTTTTAAGTTAATCTAGTACCAAAGGATGAATTAAGTGGATGATACATCTCTTAATGCATATATGTATGGATAGATATTGCATATACTGAAATAAGATGAGGTTGTCATTGCACTAATAGATTTAATCAAACTCCTCAGTACATTTCATAATTAATATATCTCCTATAACATCATGAACCTACTCCATGACCTATTATAATGTGTATATAAATGCCAACAATGAATGGATAAGTTGGTTTGGTTTGTAAAGACCAAAAAACCTTGGGATATTAATGCAAAGATGGACATAGAATTAGATAGGTATGATATACCTAACACTATATTTGAATTTGGAATCACTATAAATATGATCCCCATATCCACTTGGGAATCCTTTAGAAGACTCGCATTGAGATATATTCCTATCATGCTTAGCCTTATAGACTATGGAAGGGTCAAACCTATTGGTCACCTGGAAGATGTAGAAATCAAAGTTATAAAACTCATATTGGGAGTTAATTTTGAATTTATTGATATGAAGACAAATGAGACTCACTACCTTGATCTAATAGGGAATAAGTGGGCCTATGATGGGTGTATGACTATTAACATAGTCATGAATCAGCTAGAGTCTCATCAAGGTGACAAGATAATTGGCATTCCTTTGAATAAGACTAATGCTAGGCCTTATATCATCCCAAAAGAGCTAGACTCACATTATGCTAGTGTTAATGCCAGATAGATGGTCATATTCAAAGATAAGCAAAAGGCTCTGTGAGAAATTGAGTATAATTTCTTCTATAAGAATACTATTTTGTAGACTCATATTCCCAATGTAAATGGCTCCTAGACAAGATGGATCTGATTACCCTAGATATCCCTTATAAATTTTAAGAGGATGTGTGATTGATGACTATAAGATATCTAACACAATTTGATATAGATTTTATATATCAAACATGTTATACTAAGTAGGACTACATAGAACCCAATCTAGAGGGTATTCTCCCATGGGACAAAGCTTCTTAAATTAGTGAAGATTTGGACACCCATGTATTCAATTGGGAAAAAGGATATTATGAGATGTAACCATTATGAATGGTGTGTATACTGAGTGATAAATATCCTAGTATTTTACTAGAAAGGATGTTGGTGCATTCATCAAACATTTTCAACAATATGTATGAGATGATAATTAGAGGGTTAGCACTCTCAACTATGTGATGAAGGGGATTATTGAAAACTAGTGGGCCATCCATAGGGATGCAAGTTAACATGGAAATAAGCGCGTGGGCTTCTAGTATCTTGATTCTAGTTTCTAGAGACTGTTATAAGAGACTAGCCTATCTATCAAGAGGGTGAATGCACAAAATTACATGTGTATCAGTGTACTGAGGTATGGATGTTAGAGGTTATTAATACTATATTTTTGCCACATAACTTCATCTATACCCTAGGTGTTTTCCTTATAGCATGGTACATCCATTAAGAGTGAAGAAGAGAAATGAAATATTGGGTATAGATCCAAGCTGATTTAATCTAAACATTCATTTTTGAAAGCGAAAATACTCAGATACAAGTTTCTTTACAAAATATGAAAACCTTTTTATGCCATGGAATATTTGAATATTTACAAGTTCTATGAGAACTTAGTTCACATGAAGTCGTAGAGAAAAACCCAACACACATCTTATAGATTCTAAAAATTGGCTAAGGTGAGGCCCAACCATGGATTCAACCCTATTATAGGATATAGGAGGAGGATGAGAAATCCTTTAAGATAGATAATGAGGATTAAATGGATATTAGGGATCTCTTTGAACCAAAGAGAGTTAGAGCTCATACTAGAACTAGTCATAGAGGAAATAGAGAATGAAAAGATGAAACATATACAGTTCTTAGAATGTGAAGGAGAGTGAATATTTTGAGAATTAATTCTTGAATAAGAATGTATGATGTATTAGGAGACATTAAAGGAACACAACAAATATTTTCATAAAATATGGACCCAAAATGGTACATGTCAGAGACTCTTGGATGTAGTAAGATATCTCAAATGTTTTACAATTACATCTAGACTATTAAGATGTATTTCTTATGACTTTAATAGAAGTCAAAGGTGTTGATCCTTATTTGGTGGAGATGAGCATAGAGTTAAAGATGTATACTTATCCAATCAATAAGATACCATATAGGTTGAACCCAAATATGAAGATGAAAGTGAAATCTGAACTTGATCACATGTTATAAGCAGGCACTATCTTCCTGATCAAGAAAGCAGACTGGGTTAGCTATATGGTAATATAGCCAAAGAAGAATAGGAAGATACCCATATATGGATACTACCACATCCTCAATGATGATTGTGTCAATGCCCCATTTCCCATTCCCTTCATGGATGAAGTTTTATAGGCTGTCATAGGGAATGAAGTGTTCTTATTTATGGATGGATTTAGTGGATTCCATCAGATACCCATCATAGAAGAAGATAGGACTAAAACCAAATTCACAATAGAATGGGGTTTGTTCACTTACAATGTCATGCCATTTGGACTCGAAAATGCACCTATAATATTATCTAGAGCTATGTTGACTATGTTCAAGGATTTCATCCATGACTTCCTAGAAGTATACTTGGATGATTCGGTAGTGTTCTCTTTGTTCAAAGAAAATTTATCAAAACTTAGATTAATGTTATAGATATGTAGAGTGATGTGAATAGTTTTAAATTTTAATAAATATATGTTTTCACACCTTTTAGTGTTTTATAAGGTCATGTAATGTGTAGTAAAGGAATCCTAGTAAACCAAGCTAAGATCACAATCATTACGAGTATGCCACCACCTAAGACTTCAATAGAATTGAAATATTTTTTGGTACACACCAATTACTACCAAAAATTTAGTAAGGGGTACGCTACTATATCAGCCCCTATGGAGAAGTTGCTACGAAAAATATTCTAAGTTTATATGGATAGAAGACTATCAGACCATATTTATTGATGTGAAGCAGTGACTAGTGACTGCTTTGATCCCAGATTTCCTAGATTGGAATAAACCTTTTCATGTAAATGTGGATGCTTCAGGGCTTGTAGTTGGAGTATTACTCACATAGCTAGGAGAAGGAGGATTGGATCATCTAATCAACTTTACAAGTAGAAATTTGTTGGCCATAAAGAGGAATTATATGACAATTAAGTGGGAAGAATTAGCCATAATGTCCATATTATATAAGTTTAGGCACTAATTTTTTGCCACACCATTCAAGTTTTTCACTAATCATCAAGATTTATAATACCTTATGAACAAGCCATTTTTATGTGGATGGATATCTCATTGGTTGATGCTTTTCCAAGAATTTTAATTTTAGATTAACATCAAACCAAGATAGGAGAATTTTGGTCTAGACTATCTCATTCAACTAAATAATGGCAAGGACCCCGAAGAACTCAAAGATGAGTTACTAGATACACACCTATTCTGGGTGATTATGATATTGGAGTAACTATAGGATATCACATAGTTTTTTGAATAGGGGACATTCCCATAACACTATACATAAAGAGATAAGAAATACTTGATCACTAGAGCTCTTCTATATAGTATTTTTAATGGATTTTTGTATTACTTAGGTAAAGACAAAGTGTTGCACATAGTGTCACTAGAGCATGAGCATTCATGGATCATGAATGAAGTGCATCAAGGATTCATAAGAGGCAAATTCACAAGAGATGCAACAACAAATAAATTTTTACAAAGTGGCATTTAGTATCCCTATCTCTTTTAGGATACGTAGAGAGTCACATAGTAGTGTTATGTATGTCAAAGGATGGGGAAGCCACACTAATGGGATGATATGCCTTTGCATCCTACATTAGAATAGTATCCCTTTGAATAATGGGGCATTGAATTTATAGGGCTAATCAATCCTCCAAGTAAATGTATCAAGCCAAGGTACATAATCATAGTGATGGATTATTTTATTAAGTGGGTAGAAGTTGTTGTGACTCCAAGTTATAGTGTGAAGGACACAACTAAGTTCTTATATGATAACATCATTACTAGGTATGACTGCCCTCTTAAATTGGTAAGTGATAGAGGTACTAATTTTTTGAATGACCGTAAAATCCCTCATAGATGAGTTCCTAATAGTGCATCATAAAAGCACCACTTATCATCCACAAGTAAATGGCCAAGTTGAATCTACAAACAAGGTGATTAATAAGATGCTCACTAAAATATGCAATGTGAAGTGAGATGATTGGGAGGATAGAATTCTAGCAATCTTATGGTCTTATCACATGCATTATAAACATGTGATAGGATTTAAACCATTCTAACTAGTCTATGGAATATGTATTTCCCAGTCTATGAGTTGTCAATGTGTTATGAATAGATGATCAAGATTTGATGACTCATATGCTTCTAGACTTGAATTGCATGGATGAAGTGAGACATAGATTAGTATGGGCCCAAGAGATAAATAAGCATAGCTAGAAGGCATGTCATGATAAGAACTTATGAATAAAGGAATTCTATGTAAACAACTTGTTCTTATGTATGATAACATGTTTATAGATTTACTTATAAATATTAACATCCAGTGGAAGGGACCTTATATCATCCATGAACTTTCATAGCTTGGAATAATGATCCTACAAGATTTGTATGGAAATGTCTTACCTAGGTGGGTAAATGGTAGTAGGTTGAAGTCTAACCACCATTAATTTAGAATAACATGGAATAAAGGTGATATCTCACACCAAGTAGATAATTGTCAAGCTTGTAAAGGGTTACTTTTAGGATAGTTTGAGTTTTGTGTGTTTATTTCAACATGTGTTTGGTAAATGTAAGTTTACGTATAAGGGTTTGGGATACGAGAGATCCATGAAAATTTTTAAGGTTCCATCACTATAGATAAAATTAGAGAAGGTGGCCAAATGAGTATAACATACAAACTTCAATTAATCTTAGGAAAGACACATGCATCAGAATCTTGAGTAGATAGTGTAGTTTAATGGTCAATCCATTACATTTAATGATTAGGTATGGGGGGAGATTGAGAAATATCTTAGAGAAATGATGGGTCTATGTCAAAAATGGAATGATTAATTTACATACAAAGTCTATTTAATGTGATAGGTCAAAAAACATCAATCACCATAATAATTAAATGTCACATAAATAAAATAAATGCTACATCAACAAGAAAGGATCTACTCCATTCAAAGTTCATGTGTGAAATATTGCATGATATAACATCTCATCAAGATATAAAAATGTCAAAAGTGGTGAAAAATGTTACAAATATGACACTTAGGTGGCTCAATTCTTATCCATTATTAAGTATATTGAAGTGCTACATAATTCCAAGGTGATTCCTAATCTATACTTTACACCTTCCAAGAAATTATTTCAGAGAGAGATGCACAATTGTTGGGTTTGATCAATCCCAACTCATCAAAGGATTCATAGAAGCATATAAAGAGGACATGGGCATCAGCATATCATTATGAAAAATATGATTCATAGAACTAGATGGTTATGAGTTTGCTCACAATGTGGAGCTATGAATGTTTATCTTAGACATATTTGAAAGAGCATAACCAATATCATTAACACAAACACATAGGCTCTGTAACATAAATGTGGAGTAATTGATTTGATTTCCCACTTTTGGGAAACTCAGTGATGTAATGGAGGTTTTGTTAGGTTGATATAATGAGTAAAATATGTATCTTTCCTAAGGCATAACCATCCACATCAATACTTCTACAATGGCCAAGGTGATAGGATTACCTATGAGAAGGAGATTGATAGTGCACTACAAATCATGAACTCCACCCATCCTTCTAAAGATATAGGAAAAGTGCCTTCATAAATCTATAGGAATTCCATTGGAAGACATTAAAGATGTGTTGGAGTGCATCCTAGTCAAATGAATTTATCTTATATTTTGGTAGAAAACCATGGATGCCAAGCAAGCTACAAAATGCGTCATCAATATTGCCCATTGAATGATCCATCATAGGGAGGAATTCAACTAGCTAGAATTCTTGGTTAGCAAACTCACTTCCAACATTGATAAAGTCTTGTTGACTATGAAACAAATGTTCTAGTACCAATTTTTGGTATTGTTATTGGTGTTTATGTAGTGGAAGTTTCCTAAGGGTAAATTTCATCCTAATGTTGACTAATGGATAGATATTTAAAATCTCACTTGGACCCATGAGATCACCTACATTGGGCATCAAACCAAGTTCACCACTTGGTAGAATGATTTATTCAAAATAATTATAGAAAACCCATGTATACCAACTAACATCATGCAGTACTTAGAACATGTAGTTTTCATGAAACTACCAAAGGGCATTACTATATGATTCCTTGAACTACCCAAGGTACCATATCTACCCATTTCATACTTTATCAATATATAGAGGGTGTAGATCAAGGTAGATAATTAGAAGGAAATCATAATGATGAGATCCACCTCATTGTAGATAGTACCATAATTTTTTCTAGATCATATGACTATAACTTTGTAACCTTAATAGCAACCACCACAATCCATAATTCTATGAAGCACAACGTACCTAAAGGCAAAATATCTTCATCTCCTCCAAGGTGGAAGACTCACAGCCAACTCACTTAGTTGGATAACCCAAGTGTACCTAAAATAATTAGCCTCTATGGATTATCACATATGTGCATTGATGACTAGCAGGTATACCTAATGATGATGGCCAATATAGTCAGAGAATTATTAAGGAGGAATAAAAGGAGTATTTTTTTGGGGAAATCATTGCACACCATCCAGGTGTAAAAAAAAGTATCTAAAAATCTTTGGATTGAGTTAACTTCATGCCTATCTTCTATAATCATTGATATAATGATTGAAGAAGCCAAATTGTAGCAAATTTGGCAAATGTATGAGGCAAGAGGATCAACTATGATTCCATCACAGTCAAGAGCTATTGAAACTAGTCCTCTAGTACTACTATTCTAATGTAGGGAAACCCCATGTAGCCCTAAAAAATTCAAGGCCAAAACCTCACCTGTTCCTACACATGTCATTAGAGAGCCTATGATGGAAGAATAGCAAGAGTATAAAGTTAAACCACCAAAACCCTCAAGACACCTAGTTTACAAGGGGAAGGTTTCTCAGGTAGAGGTGTAAATGACTATCCTTATCGCCTCTCCATCCAAATATGGGGAGTCTAATAGTGACACTAAATAAATAACACTAGACACTTAGACTATAGAATAATAGAAAGTCATATGTGAAAAGGCATAAAGAGTATTTTATCAACATGTATGCCAAGAATAAAAGTGTAAGTCTAAGGTCGAGGCTAAATAGAAGGAAGAGGTAGAGCAGTAAGATTGAGAGGAAGCCCAATACCAAGACAATAGATTAGAGGCTTGTAATCAAGATAAGTATGTTGAGACTATTTGACAACAACAAGAGGAGTAAGACAAAGAAAATACAAAAGGAAGTCATAGTTATAGAAAAAGCTTAATAATAATAGCATACAGTAGACCAAAAATGCAAGGATGCTAAGTTAGAGGCAAAGAGAAAATATAAAGAAGCAGTCAATCATCAAAATAAAAACTAGCCTATACAAGAGAAATCATAGAATAAAGATAAGTATCAATAAGGTGATCAATAACTAGCCTATACAAGACAAATCTTAGAACTTAATTTATGTCAATAAGGTGCATTTGTATCTGAGCAACAATTCTTAGATGGTATTTTTTTTATAAAAAAGTTGATTAAGTCAATTAATTTAAAAAAAGAGGTAGTCATGATCCTAAAAATGGATACCAGTAAGCCCTATGACTAAATGAAATGGCCTTTATTGATGAATTTATTAGTAATTTTAGATTCTCATAAAAATGTTGTAATTGGATTTATAATTGTATTGTGACCTCAAATTTTTAGTTCTAGTTAATGGTGTTCTAATGGGTTTATTTAGGGTGATTGGATGTATAAGGCAAGGGGATATTATTCATTTCCACCTTTTTATCATCTTAACAGAAACTTTAAGAAGATAGTTATTAAAAATTAAGGCATTGGGAAGGATCATAGGTGTTAACATTTTATAAGGTCTTGATTTTTGTCATGACCAATTTGTAGATGACATACTAGCAAATAAAAAATCTTAAGTTTTAGAGGCTAGATTTATTAACATAATCATGACACTCTATCAAGAAGCCTTGTGTCAACACCTTAATATAAACAAATATTAAATATTTTTCCTAGATACTTCCCCTCTCTCAAATGAGAATCAA
This sequence comes from Torreya grandis, assembly GCA_037957365.1. Taxonomy (NCBI): domain Eukaryota; kingdom Viridiplantae; phylum Streptophyta; class Pinopsida; order Cupressales; family Taxaceae; genus Torreya; species Torreya grandis. The sequence goes on from JARHVA010001807.1 coordinate 490,472, forward strand.
AGGTATCTTTAGATTTTTAGTGAGGATTTTACCTAGAAAATATATGGGTATACCCATTTTTTATGGTCATCCAAAAAATAAATTATGGGACACCATAATCTATAGCTTTTTATAAATGATTGAATTATTGGAAAGGAAAACAAATTTCATGGGTAGGGAGAATCCTTCTCATTAAACTAGTTCTTCAAACAGTTCTTTTTTACATGATGTCTATTTCTTGGCCCCCCCAAAAGTGTAAATAACTAATTGAATATGATTATGAAGAGATTATAATAGAATGGAGTGAGGATTAAAATGAAAATAAATCTCATGAAATGGAAAGAAGTTAAACTAATTCATAAAGGTGGTCTGAGTATCAGAAACCTTGATATTATTAATAGAGCCTTAGGATCTAATTTTGTATTTTTTTAAGATAAGGATGATTTCTATAGTAAGGTATTTAGGATAAAATATGTTAATATTATTCAATAAGTGTTGATAATTTTCACTAATCTAGGTTATGGACTGCCTCCATAGAGTTATGGAGTGATACTACGGATGATCACCTTTGGAGTGATATCAAATTGGAGATTGTCCCAACTTTTGAATTTAATTGTGATGTTAATGTGGCATAAGCATATGAATTTCTCATACATGATTTTGATCTCTTACAATCCATGATGATCAAGAAATATCTTGATCACAATCCATCAATTGAGGATAGGCAATTGTTAATCAATGTAGTAGCTACTCAAAAGGGTGACTACAACTTGAGAAGTAGGCAAATAGGTACTACCTGTATAAATCTAAAGGTAGGAAATGCATGTAAGGAATCAATGAAAGCTACAACAGTCCAAGAAGCTTCCAAGATGGCACCTTTAACCCAAGATGCTAAGCCCAAAGGTGCTCCTGTTAAGAGGAATAAAACACCTATATTTTCAAGTATCCTGAAGGGTGCAAATGAGCTTAAGCAAAATATGCATTTAAAGGTTGTTGTCAAAGTCCTACAACCAATCAAACCTTCTCCACTTCAGATTTTAAGTGATTGTATCCCAATCAAAAGTGTCATTACCCTTACACCAAACATGCCTCTTTCAATGCATAGTGTGTGTGATATGGCTCAAGTGTTGAGTCAAATAAATATCACTATACCACTTGTTGAGTTATTACAAATGCTTGACCACATGAAGAGGGCCTTAAAATATTTTGAAATTAGTGAGAAGTTAGATTTAAATGAAGTAAAGCTACCCCAATCACCCTCAAAAGAAGATGAAGAATCAAAAGAGGTTGTTGAACCTACTCTAGAGGTCTATTTGGGAGCAATATTAGTAGATATTTGGCTGAATATGGATCTATTTTATATGACTCTGTTGATCAATGGTCTGGTTTTTCACAATTACATGTTTGATTCTAGTTCTCCTTGTAATGTGATACCGCTGGGTGTCCTCAATAAGCTTAGGGTGAAGATCACTAAAGCCTTTTCTAAGTGTTATACCACGGACTCATGAGAGGTTCTAGTTGATAAAGTGATGTAATGGAGGTTTTTTTAGGTTGATATAATGAGTAAAATATGTATCTTTCCTAAGGCATAACCATCCACATCAATACTTCTACAATGGCCAAGGTGATAGGATTACCTATGAGAAGGAGATTGATAGTGCACTACAAATCATGAACTCCACCCTTCCTTCTAAAGATATAGGAAAAGTGCCTTCATAAATCTATAGGAATTCCATTGGAAGACATTAAAGATGTGTTGGAGTGCATCCTAGTCAAATGAATTTATCTTATATTTTGGTAGAAAACCAAGGATGCCAAGCAAGCTACAAAATGCGTCATCAATATTGCCCATTGAATGATCCATCATATGGAGGAATTCAACTAGCTAGAATTCTTGGTTAGCAAACTCACTTCCAACATTGATAAAGTCTTGTTGACTATGAAACAAATGTTCTAGTACCAATTTTTGGTATTGTTATTGGTGTTTATGTAGTGGAAGTTTCCTAAGGGTAAATTTCATCCTAATGTTGACTAATGGATAGATATGTAAAATCTCACTTGGACCCATGAGATCACCTACATTGGGCATCAAACCAAGTTCACCACTTGGTAGAATGATTTATTCAAACTAATTATAGAAAACCCATGTATACCAACTAACATCATGCAGTACTTAGAACATGTAGTTTTCATGAAACTACCAAAGGGCATTACTATATGATTCCTTGAACTACCCAAGGTACCATATCTACCCATTTCATACTTTATCAATATATAGAGGGTGTAGATCAAGGTAGATAATTAGAAGGAAATCATAATGATGAGATCCACCTCATTGTAGATAGTACCATAATTTTTTCTAGATCATATGACTATAACTTTGTAACCTTAATAGCAACCACCACAATCCATAATTCTATGAAGCACAACGTACCTAAAGGCAAAATATCTTCATCTCCTCCAAGGTGGAAGACTCACAGCCAACTCACTTAGTTGGATAACCCAAGTGTACCTAAAATAATTAGCCTCTATGGATTATCACATATGTGCATTGATGACTAGCAGGTATACCTAATGATGATGGCCAATATAGTCAGAGAATTATTAAGGAGGAATAAAAGGAGTATTTTTTTGGGGAAATCATTGCACACCATCCAGGTGTAAAAAAAGTATCTAAAAATCTTTGGATTGAGTTAACTTCATGCCTATCTTCTATAATCATTGATATAATGATTGAAGAAGCCAAATTGTAGCAAATTTGGCAAATGTATGAGGCAAGAGGATCAACTATGATTCCATCACAGTCAAGAGCTATTGAAACTAGTCCTCTAGTACTACTATTCTAATGTAGGCAAACTCCATGTAGCCCTAAAAAATTCAAGGCCAAAACCTCACCTGTTCCTACACATGTCATTAGAGATCCTATGATGGAAGAATAGCAAGAGTATAAAGTTAAACCACCAAAACCCTCAAGACACCTAGTTTACAAGGGGAAGGTTTCTTAGGTAGAGGTGTAAATGACTATCCTTATCGCCTCTCCATCCAAATATGGGGAGTCTAATAGTGACACTAAATAAATAACACTAGACACTTAGACTATAGAATAATAGAAAGTCATATGTGAAAAGGCATAAAGAGTATTTTATCATCATGTATGCCAAGAATAAAAGTGTAAGTCTAAGGTCGAGGCTAAATAGAAGGAAGAGGTAGAGTAGTAAGATTGAGAGGAAGCCCAATACCAAGACAATAGATTAGAGGCTTGTAATCAAGATAAGTATGTTGAGATTATTTGACAACAACAAGAGGAGTAAGACAAAAAGAAAATACAAAAGGAAGTCATAGCTATAGAAAAAGCGTAATAATAATAGCATACAGTAGACCAAAAATGCAAGGATGCTAAGTTAGAGGCAAAGTGAAAATATAAAGAAACAGTCAATGATCAAAATAAAAACTAGCCTATACAAGAGAAATCATAGAATAAAGATAAGTATCAATAAGGTGATCAATAACTAGCCTATACAAGACAAATCTTAGAACTTAATTTATGTCAATAAGGTGCATTTGTATCTGAGCAACAATTCTTAGATGGTATTTTTGTTATAAAAAAAGTTGATTAAGTCAATTAATTTAAAAAAAGAGGTAGTCATGATCCTAAAAATGGATAACAGTAAGCCCTATGACTAAATGAAATGGCCTTTATTGATGAATTTATTAGTAATTTTAGATTCTCATAAAAATGTTGTAATTGGATTTATAATTGTATTGTGACCTCAAATTTTTAGTGCTAGTTAATGGTGTTCTAATGGGTTTATTTAGGGTGATTGGATGTATAAGGCAAGGGGATATTATTCATTTCCACCTTTTTATCATCTTAACAGAAACTTTAAGAAGATAGTTATTAAAAATTAAGGCATTGGGAAGGATCATAGGTGTTAACATTTTATAAGGTCTTGATTTTTGTCATGACCAATTTGTAGATGACATACTAGCAAATAAAAAATCTTAAGTTTTAGAGGCTAGATTTATTAACATAATCATGACACTCTATCAAGAAGCCTTGTGTCAGCACCTTAATATAAACAAATATTAAATATTTTTCCTAGATACTTCCACTCTCTCAAATGAGAATCAAAGGTATCTTTAGATTTTTAGTGAGGATTTTACCTAGAAAATATATGGGTATACCCATTTTTTATGGTCATCCAAAAAATAAATTATGGGTCACCATAATCTATAGCTTTTTATAAATGATTGAATTCTTGGAAAGGAAAACAAATTTCATGGGTAGGGAGAATCCTTCTCATTAAACTAGTTCTTCAAACAGTTCTTTTTTACATGATGTCTATTTCTTGGCCCCCCCAAAAGTGTAAATAACTTATTGAATATGATTATGAAGAGATTATAATAGAATGGAGTGAGGATTAAAATGAAAATAAATATCATGAAATGGAAAGAAGTTAAACTAATTCATAAAGGTGGTCTGAGTATCAGAAACCTTGATATTATGAATAGAGCCTTAGGATCTAATTTTGTATTTTTTTAAGATAAGGATGATTTCTATAGTAAGGTATTTAGGATAAAATATGTTAATATTATTCAATAAGTGTTGATAATTTTCACTAATCTAGGTTATGGACTGCCTCCATAGAGTTATGGAGTGATACTACGGATGATCACCTTTGGAGTGATATTAAATTGGAGATTGTCGCAACTTTTGAATTTAATTGTGATGTTAATGTGGCATAAGCATATGAATTTCTCATACATGATTTTGATCTCTTACAATCCATGATGATCAAGAAATATCTTGATCACAATCCATCAATTGAGGATAGGCAATTGTTAATCAATGTAGTAGCTACTCAAAAGGGTGACTACAACTTGAGAAGTAGGCAAATAGGTACTACCTGTATAAATCTAAAGGTAGGAAATGCATGTAAGGAATCAATGAAAGCTAAAATAGTCCAAGAAGCTTCCAAGATGGCACCTTTAACCCAAGATGCTAAGCCCAAAGGTGCTCCTATTAAGAGGAATAAAACACCTATATTTTCAAGTATCCTGAAGGGTGCAAATGAGCTTAAGCAAAATATGCATTTAAAGGTTGTTGTCAAAGTCCTACAACCAATCAAACCTTCTCCACTTCAGATTTTAAGTGATTGTATCCCAATCAAAAGTGTCATTACCCTTACACCAAACATGCCTCTTTCAATGCATAGTGTGTGTGATATGGCTCAAGTGTTGAGTCAAATAAATATCACTATACCACTTGTTGAGTTATTAAAAATGCTTGACCACATGAAGAGGGCCTTAAAATATTTTGAAATTAGTGAGAAGTTAGATTTAAATGAAGTAAAGCTACCCCAATCACCCACAAAAGAAGATGAAGAATCAAAAGAGGTTGTTGAACCTACTCTAGAGGTCTATTTGGGAGCAATATTAGTAGATATTTGGCTGAATATGGATCTATTTTATATGACTCTGTTGATCAATGGTCTGGTTTTTCACAATTACATGTTTGATTCTAGTGCTCCTTGTAATGTGATGCCGCTGGGTGTCCTCAATAAGCTTAGGGTGAAGATCACGAAAGCCTTTTCTAAGTGTTATACCACGGACTCATGAGAGGTTCTAGTTGATAAAGTGATGTAATGGAGGTTTTTTTAGGTTGATATAATGAGTAAAATATGTATATTTCCTAAGGCATAACCATCCACATCAATACTTCTACAATGGCCAAGGTGATAGGATTACCTATGAGAAGGAGATTGATAGTGCACTACAAATCATGAACTCCACCCATCCTTCTAAAGATATAGGAAAAGTGCCTTCATAAATCTATAGGAATTCCATTGGAAGACATTAAATATGTGTTGGAGTGCATCCTAGTCAAATGAATTTATCTTATATTTTGGTAGAAAACCAAGGATGCCAAGAAAGCTACAAAATGCGTCATCAATATTGCCCATTGAATGATCCATCATAGGGAGGAATTCAACTAGCTAGAATTCTTGGTTAGCAAACTCACTTCCAACATTGATAAAGTCTTGTTGACTATGAAACAAATGTTCTAGTACCAATTTTTGGTATTGTTATTGGTGTTTATGTAGTGGAAGTTTCCTAAGGGTAAATTTCATCCTAATGTTGACTAATGGATAGATATGTAAAATCTCACTTGGACCCATGAGATCACCTACATTGGGCATCAAACCAAGTTCACCACTTGGTAGAATGATTTATTCAAACTAATTATAGAAAACCCATGTATACCAACTAACATCATGCAGTACTTAGAACATGTAGTTTTCATGGAACTACCAAAGGGCATTACTATATGATTCCTTGAACTACCCAAGGTACCAGATCTACCCATTTCATACTTTATCAATATATAGAGGGTGTAGATCAAGGTAGATAATTAGAAGGAAATCGCAATGATGAGATCCACCTCATTGTAGATAGTACCATAATTTTTTCTAGATCATATGACTATAACTTTGTAACCTTAATAGCAACCACCACAATCCATAATTCTATGAAGCACAACGTACCTAAAGGCAAAATATCTTCATCTCCTCCAAGGTGGAAGACTCACAGCCAACTCACTTAGTTGGATAACCCAAGTGTACCTAAAATAATTAGCCTCTATGAATTATCACATATGTGCATTGATGACTAGCAGGTATACCTGATGATGATGGCCAATATAGTCAGAGAATTATTAAGGAGGAATAAAAGGAGTATTTTTTTGGGGAAATCATTGCACACCATCCAGGTGTAAAAAAAAGTATCTAAAAATCTTTGGATTGAGTTAACTTCATGCCTATCTTCTATAATCATTGATATAATGATTGAAGAATCCAAATTGTAGCAAATTTGGCAAATGTATGAGGCAAGAGGATCAGCTATGAGTCCATTACAGTCAAGAGCTATTGAAACTAGTCCTCTAATACTACTATTCTAATGTAGGCAAACTCCATGTAGCCCTCAAAAATTCAAGGCCAAAACCTCACCTATTCCTACACATGTCATTAGAGAGCCTATGATGGAAGAATAGCAAGAGTATAAAGTTAAACCACCAAAACCCTCAAGACACCTAGTTTACAAGGGGAAGGTTTCTTAGGTAGAGGTGTAAATGACTATCCTTATCGCCTCTCCATCCAAATATGGGGAGTCTAATAGTGACACTAAATAAATAACACTAGACACTTAGACTATAGAATAATAGAAAGTCATATGTGAAAAAGAATAAAGAGTATTTTATCATCATGTATGCCAAGAATAAAAGTGTAAGTCTAAGGTCGAGGCTAAATAGAAGGAAGAGGTAGAGTAGTAAGATTGAGAGGAAGCCCAATACCAAGACAATAGATTAGAGGCTTGTAATCAAGATAAGTATGTTGAGATTATTTGACAACAACAAGAGGAGTAAGACAAAAAGAAAATACAAAAGGAAGTCATAGCTATAGAAAAAGCTTAATAATAATAGCATACAGTAGACCAAAAATGCAAGGATGCTAAGTTAGAGGCAAAGTGAAAATATAAAGAAGCAGTCAATGATCAAAATAAAAACTAGCCTATACAAGAGAAATCATAGAATAAAGATAAGTACCAAGCATAGAATCAAAATACATAGGTAGAAGAGGTTGATAAAAAGGTAAAGGAAGATACAGAGAAGAAAACATAAGATGAGGTAGCTAAGAAGGCATAAGAAGATGTTTCCAAGTAGGCACATGTGGACATTGAGAACAAAAGTGTTGAATAAGCCCAAGAAATTGCTTTTAAGGCACAATATATGCCAATCCATCTAGTTCTATTACAATGCAACCATCTCATGAGCTACTCCAAACATAAGCACAAGACATTCTAGTTGCCTCATGAGATAATAGTGCTTCCTCGAGCTTGTCTAACATTTGGTTATGGGATGTGTTGGTCACTTCTACATGGCACACTTTTTTTTATTTACCCATTTCTCTATTAAAAATGGATCCTACTATTACATCAATTGCACATCTTGATTTAATTCCTTCCACCACTGAAGCATCCTTGGATGTTTCCCAATTGTCATTGTCAAATCAAATTGAAGGTGTTGTTGCATTTCAAGAGTCCATTTCATATAAGGTAGTTGCATTAGTGTAAAAATTTGAGGAGCTTTATGATACAAATTTTCCAATCTCAAAGAAGTTTTGCATTTTAATGAATACTATCAAGGACACTTGTCTCAATCTATACACCCAGATGGTTATGGGTCTTTCACTCGTAGATAATGACCAACTTGTTCTTCTTCTCAATAAGCTGACCATAGATTGACAAAATTTAATGAATTTATCATCATCCATAAAATCTAAAACTAAGGTCCTCTATGAGTTTCTAGTTTAGTATCAAACCACTATAAATACTCCTTATGCTCAGGCTATGCACATTACACTTCAACTACTCTATTTGAATAAGCAGTTGGATACAGTTTGGACCACTATATAGTATTAATTTATGATATCTAATTTCACACACACTACCATCATAACACCAAATAAAACTCCTAGTGCCATGAATAATACACCGTAAACCTCACTTAGTGTGAGGGATATTTTCATGTAAAATATGCAGACCTAATAGAACTAGATGTTGTATAACTCCTTTATCAGTGTGCAAGTAAGATGACATGTAGATAAGTTGGTTCATCTCCATGGTGAATTCAACACCAAAGTCAACATGGTGAAGTCTACTTTACTAAAAAAAGTTAAAACAAATATTTACTAGTTGATGGCTAATAAAGCTTGACTACATGGGCTTTTATGTAGTGCTCAGTAAGTTCTACTTAATTATAAGTCTTACAAGGATGATTTGGCCCTCATCAATGTAATAATTTCACCACTTGTAGATTAGCTTAAGATTATTCCACCTAGCTAGCTATGCCACATTCTTCAATGATATAATATGCCTCCAACTAATTAATGCTTATGCAGGTTCATCAATTTTGAAATTTTAATCCATTTCTTTTGTAATTATAAGTTTGTATAGTCCTATGTAGAGCTAGTCTATTGAAAACCTAAAAAGGAGGTAGATTAGTATGCTACTTAGTTAAAATCTTGAAAATGTGGATAAGTAGTGCACAAAGGGTGAAAACCAATTTATCGACACCTTGAGCGAAGTCTATAAGTCCTATGCACTTCTATATTTTATCTCCTTTTTCACTTTTTGGATTGTTTACCTCTACGATATTGTCTTAAGATGAGACAACATTTTAAGTCTAAGAAAGTGTTAGTGGTAAATGGTAAATGTAAAAATATCTATATATACAAGAACATCCTATGATAATTCTAACTATATTCTATTTGTGGGTTATTAGGATTTGTTATGGGAATCTCTATGTTGGTTAGGATGCCACTGAATGTGATATGGAGACCTATTCCTAGTATGGTAAATATAGAAGTTATAACTATAGGAATTAATACCTATAATTATTTGTAATGAATGTAATATAATGGTTTAAAATTATGTTAATTCTAACATGTATGTGAGTAATGGGATGGTGAATGTTATTCTCACAAAGCTTTGCATATATTATTAACAAAACTAGACATCAATATATGAGGTTTTCATTGTAATCTCTATTACTAGATATTCTAATAATAATTTTAAATATTTTTGTCCTTTAGGTTTATAGTTATAGAGTTTCTTATGTTCTTATGAGTGTTTCCTTCATTATATTGATTTGATGCATAAATATCTATATCTATAAGTAGTTTCCATCACGCATTGAATCTTTAAACAACTGTATTTCTCTATGATAAATCTTGATTATGTATTCAAAATATTGATTAAACCATTTTGTGATATTTATATGTAACTTCATACACTCTATCCCCATAATTATCATGTTCTGATGAAACCCAAGAACCTCTACTAAGATCATAAAACTGTGAGAACATGGTTTTAAATATGAAGCAAAATGTGAGTGTTCACAAATGAAATAGGTTGGTAATTTGTAACATCCACTACATCTAAGGCTTAGAATAATAATGAGTTCTTAAAATAGTGAGAGTGTTAGACCATATGACTCAAAAAATGGTGACAACATTTTCAAGACAAACTAAGAATAAGGAATGGTCACTAAGATTATAAAATAGAATCAATAACTAAGACTAGTCGAGCTGACCTAGGATTACCCATGCATCCAAGTATTGCCTACATAGTCTATGCAAACCTTGGGTTGATGTAGTTCTTCCAAAAATGGGAGGGCACATAATTAGGAAATGGAATAGGCAAATGAAAATGGTCATGATGTGACCCATGTGAAAGCTTTAATTATACTAGTTGGCTAGGAAATACATGTCTTAAGTAGCATGGATACAATCTAAAGGATATAGTGTTTGAGACTTGTTTAAGATTTTTCTAGTATTTTTCCATGTTTTTGTGTTTTTCGAGCATCTCAACTCAATGGAGGATTAAGAGATATAGACTGGGATAACTCTCAAAATGGTGAGAGTGTTGGTTGAGGTTGCACTCAAAATGGTGAGAAAATTAGCTTAGGTTGCTCACAAAATGGTGAGAGAATTGGAATAACGATATTCAAACTAACCTTTAAAAACATTGAACATTTCCTACATAGTTCAAATGGACCTCAAGCCACTGTAGTTCACCCTACAATGAAAAATCTGACTAAGTAACAATAAGATTTTGAATAGGCAAATATCACAAGTATAATGTTACGATAAGGTATAACGGTATATAATATTGGAAAAAGATAAGGATGTAATTTACATGCTCACTATCATAATGCTTGAAGAGGACTATTGCTTCAAATAATACATGAAATAGTCCCAAATTTGAATCATCTACTAAAATTACATCTGAACCCAACCACTAATAATGTCTAGAGTACTAATGGATCAAAACCAAGGTTAAAAGAGGGATGGGAGATTATATTCTTAAGTATATGGAAAAGGCACAGTTAGAAAGGAGCATGGTGTAGTATAGTATAAAAGGGACGGTCATGACACAAAGTAAACAATCATCATCGACAATACTTCAAGTCACTTAAGGAAAAAATCACTTGAGGTGCATTATGTTCATCATGTATACACATAATATTTTTAAAATTTTATCAAATACTAATGCTTTACATCTTGTAGGAACCCATTGAGACTCAATCTCTCTGAGTGCATGCCCTAAGGGTTGCACCAAGAAAGGGGTGGGTAGACCAGTGGTGCTTTATAGGATTTTTATCCCTTATTTCCATTTATTACCAATACAAATAGCTCCTAAAAACCATTCCCTAAGATATTACTCCTTATTTACATACTCCTCTAGTTTTTTCCCACTTTTCATCCTTCTTTTCCTCACCTTATGCCCCTTTTGATAGTCAACTATACTAGGTCAACTGGGTCAACCTTGTCCATTTTTGGGTGAAATTCATTTAGGTTCTAGGTTGGCTCTTAGCTGACCTAGCCTATCACCTAGTGAATTTTTGTCCTTAATTATACTAGGTCAACTATGTCAACCCTATTAGCTAAAACTTTTGGAAGGGATTAGGGTTAAATCTGCTTATATATACAAGATCATTTTCATCATTATTCACCAATGAACAAGAGTTATTATTTGCTTGCACTTCTTTACATTATGATCTTCTATCATTCTACTTCAGGAGTTTTATCTTAGGGTTTCTACTTGGAGAATATATATTTTTAGAGAAGTCTTAGATGATTTTTCCTTTCTTAGTGATTCTTACAAAACCACAACAACCTCTTTTGAAGCCCCTTTGGCCAAGGGAGAGATTGGTTCTTGACGAGTTCATCATTCAAGTATGTATTCTCTAACTTTGTTCCTCTCTTTAGTAGATAGAAGTAGCATAAGTATTGGCTTCGAATAATATTACTCTTATCTTTCCATGTATTAGGGTCTTATTCACACATAGCTTAATTGAGATTCTCTTATGCATGTTTGTTTTTTTACTAACCCCTAGTTTGTGCCACAAGCTTTGGTGAGCGTTAGATGATTTTATTTTACTTGTTGTTAGTTTAGTGAATATAAAACATAGGACTCCCTTAGTGTTATTGTGTGATTATGATTTACTATAGACTTTAGAACCCTCTCTAGTATTATGTATTATGATAAGAGATCCTTTAATTAGGTCTAGTAGATCCCCATATTGGTTATATTCCTGATTATAGAATGTATCCCAAATCATAAGTGTATGGTATGATCTATCTTCTCTGAGTTAGGATTGATTTATTAACATGATGCATTTTTTATTGCATATATTCTGGTGAACCTGACATGAATCTAACCCTTGTAATTTTTATCTCATGTTTTTCATTGTTTTATCATTTTATTTCTCTATATTTGTGATATTGGGTCGATAGTGTCAATATAGCTCTAACTTCTATGCATAGGTTTAACACAAAGTCACATCAATATGAATTTTTTTGTTTGTATAGTTTTTTCATCAAATACATGCTACTAGGTTAAGTCTATTGACTCTATACATTTTTAGACTTCTAAAAATCATACTAGGTCGACTCTGTCGATATAGTACACTTTCAAACTTCTAGATCAGGTTACTAGGTCAACCCTATCAATATAGTACATTTCTAGACTTCCAAAAATCATACTAGGTCATCCCTATTGACATAATACATTTTACAAGTTTTTATAAAATAGGAAACTGCAAAACTAGGTGAACCTAGTTGACATAGTTGGCAAAATTTGCAAGTATAAATCAAGGTACTTTAATAACAATCTCAATTTTGTCTGCATCCTCCAACCCACCAAGGTTCCTTTCTATCCTTCTCTATCATTTATCTTATTCATTGTAGTTCTATATTTTATATTCTTTAAAACTACCCCTTTAAAGTCAACTAGGTCAACCATGTTGAGTAGTTCTATATTTTGTATTCTATCTAGAAAATGAGGTTGACACTATTGACATAGTTCTTTTTCAGACCCTTGCTTCTATAGTATAGTAGAAACACTATCAACTCTATTATGTAATCTATGCATACATTGTCATCTAAAATGACACTACATTGTATTTCAAATTTTGAATTAACACTTATATGCTAGTAATTAGCTCACAGTTTCATTTATTGTTACTTGCATGCTTAGAATAGATCACATAGTATAATTCAGTGGTTTTTTAGTATACCATTTAGTTTCACTATTTTTATCTTTTATACACACACTACCAAATTACAAAATCTTAAAATTCATTTTAATAATTGTCTACCCAAGGCCTACCTACTTATATTTCATCACTAAAGTGGAAGCTAACTTGGTTTTTTGGCTAAGTATAAACATGTGGTTAATGGTATATATTGGCTAAGCATCTGATACCCTTATCATTATGGTGTGTGAAGTGAGGGGGTAGGCCCTAATACAAAGCTAGTACCATTACCAATACATATCCCTTTTAGCCTAAACATCCTGAAACCATCCTTAGATTACTTTCTAATTCTTTACTTACAGCCAACTTCCCATCACATATAAAGCCATATTTTAATAATCTAACATTCAAGATGGTCACTTAGTTAGCTTTTACTTTCCAATTTGGCTACTTGCTCTTTGATCATGTGTGTGTTTATTACAAAAATTTGTATTATCCAGCATTGGTGCAAGGTTTTTTGTTATGTGCCTCAATTGGATCAGCTTCATTTATCTAATTGATTGTGTATTTCCTTTTATTTCTTGCTTTCAAAAGTACTTGGAAAAATCTTCCTATTTCAGTACATAGGCATTATGCTTGACATAGTCTCTTATAGGTTGTCTGTTTTTCCTATTCCTAGTACTAATTCAACCTTATTGACTCTGTACAAATTTTCAACCTTTCTTCCTAGTACTAGGTTGACTCTGTCAACTTTGTACATTTTTTTAGACCCTGTTTCTAGTACTGAGTTGACCCTGTCGAATCTTTACATTTTTTTGCCATCCCTATTTATCCAACTCAATCATCTCTTTCTCTTTCTTAGCATTTTCTTCATTTTTCTCAAGTCATCATGAAATCCCCTATCATAATCTTCTTGGATAGTCTGAATCTATTTAGATATTATATGGGATATTCATTCCTCCCTCTCTTTTCTTCCCAAGAGCACCATCACTCTTGGGGAACCTCTTCCCCTCCTTCATCCATGGCTTGTCACATGGTACAAATCACATCTCAAGATAAAATTGATGGTTCTGACCCTTTATATACCTATCAAGACACTAATCATCTTCAAAACATTCAAACTAATGTGGGAGCAATTGACACAATTTTAATTAATAATCCATCTTCTAATAACCTTCCCCCTAACACCAATTTGGGTAGTATTCTTACCAACACCAACCCACCTATTGATACAACTCAACTTATTGCATAATTTATCCATCAAATTAACATAATGCAAACCTCTAACACATATTAAATGATGTAACTCCAAAATCATTTGATTAATATGGCTAATCAACCTCTGACTATCCATCCTCAATCTAATCCCAACTATATTCCTCCACCTCTTCGAGATGCCTTAGGAAATGTTATTCTTCAACCTATAATGAATAAAAAATGATTCAAACTATTAAAATGAGCCTTTACATCCCTTCATCATGTCCATTAATATTAGTAATATATCTCCCACTATTAAGTATGATGAGACTAAAGATCCTGCCTCATTTCTCAAAGCCTTTAGAAATATTTACAAAGAGTGGATCCAAACTAATACTTCACCACAATGAAAATCTTAGTCAAAACCTTTACTATCAATGTATTAGAATGGTACAACCAAATTTTTAAACATTCCATTTGTAAATTAGAAGATTTGGCCAATCCTTTAGTTAAACAATTTGAACATAATGATCTTCCCAAAAATGTCTTATCCACTTCATAAATACCAAGCAATCTCCCACTAAATTAGTTCATGATTTTATCAAAAGATGAAAATAATTGGCCTATAAAGCTGACCATAACATGACTGATGATAACTTTTTCAAACTCTTTATAACTTATTTGACTCTTCTTCAATATAAGGTTTGAACTTTTGCTCCCCAAACACTTAATGAAGCTCTTGACCAAGCTAAACGTCAAGACTTTCTCATGAAGAAATTTAAATCTAATCCTAAACTTCTCAAAGTATATTTTAAAACATCTTCTAATTTTATCACTAGTAATACTCTACAAACCAAACTAGAAGTTTCTAAAACCAACATACCTACATCTTCTCACACACCCCTTTTGGTGCAGTAAATGAAATTATTTTTACCACCCTCTAAACCTTTTACCTATTCTAAAACGCCTCCCAAATGTTATGACCCTAATCAAATTTGTTGGTTCTATTCTAACATTGGTCCCTCCCATGGATCTTATAGAGGGATCATCAAATCTTTTGTATCTTATATTCTTGGTGATTCATTTAATCATGAAGTTATGAGCAACCTTCATTGTCAAGAGTACATTGTTGCTTCTCAAAAATGAAAATTTTACAAAGCTTCTACCTCAAATAACCAAAAATATTTTTCCACAAATAATAATCAATAAAATACCAAGGATATTTATGCCATTGACATTGATTATGACCAATATTATTCCAATTCTCAATATGTTAACACTACTAAGTTCAATTATCATCATAAGCTAGATTACAAAGATCCTATTAGCAAACCTAAAAATCCATATTTAGAAGGGAAAATTCTCAAATATACTACCACTACTAATCTAGTTTTTAAATCCCTTGAGGAATCATCTCCTCCTTTCAAACCCCCAACCACTTCTATTCCATTAAATCTACTTTACCTCCTAAAAATAGTGTTGGTTTTTCTTATAAATCTCATTGGAACTTTTGTGAATAACTTAAATCTATTCCTTGCAAGATTATACTTATCAATTTGGTTCAGACTTCCCCTATCATCACAAGTTCTTCATGTAGTGATTACCAAAAATTGAAGATCCATCGTCTATAGATGAAGAACCATATTCTATTGAACGTTAACCTACCAATGTACATACTATTAAAACCGTGTGTCCTTATTCCAAGCCTTATATTGAATTTATTTAAGAAGACATGATTAATGATGAAATCCTTTTTCAAGCTGATGATCTGCCACTATTCATTAAAATAACCCTTAATACTATCCTTATTTATAAGGTTCTAGTTGATGAAGTCTCTAGTATTAATGTGACATCTTTGTGGCTTATCCAACAACTTAGTTATAACAAGGATCATCTTAAGCAAACCGATCTTAACTATCATGGTTTTGATAAGACTGATCAAAAGCCACTTGGTTTTATTTTCCTTCCCCTAACAATCAGACTTAAGACTGTTTAAACTAAGTTTATTGTCTTTGATTTATTCTTATCTTATAATATACTCCTGGTTCACCCATGGACTCATAGAATGAGGGCCATTTCTTCTTCTGGTATCCAATGCATTAAATTCTTACATAACAAAAAATGGTATAAACGTGAAGCTGATCCCAACCCTTGGAGTATTTAATTTCCTAATCCCAAATCTCAATATCATATTCCTATAATTCCTAAAATCAATAGTGTTACTTTACCCGAGTTCATCAACATCAATCCTTATTTACAAGTCACTCTTGTTGACTCAAATAATGATGAACCTAATGATTTTCAACATACTTTCAATATTACCAAGTTACTTCCCTACATTTTGGAGTGGTTCCCTCCTTTATTACCTCAAGACCATACTATTCCTCTTATTGATGAGATCACTTATTTTCCCTTCCATGTAATGCTTAGGAGCCTTCTTTACCTAAAGATACCTTCACTTGTAATGATTTTAAAGTAGATAAACTATTTCAAGATCCTTTCATCATGTCTCCACATACATTTAGTAATATTGGGATTACACCTTTTGAAATTCCCCCTGAATCTCAAGCATGTACCATTTCTCCAACATGTGATAATTATATTATGGCCCAATATTAATCTTGAGACTTAGATGTCCAAAATTATCTAAAAACCTTATCTCAAATTCATTATTTTAATTGAGATGTTCATACCATTTCTATAGATCATAAAATTGATCCCGAAGGTTATGTACCTCCTACCAATTATCCACTTCTTACTACTCCTTGGGTGGTAGAGAAAATTATACCTTCCAACCCTATAGAAACTCCTATGGCTTCTTTACCACATATAGATCCCATCATTTCATTTGATCCTTCTCACATCATAAAAAACATCAAGACATCAATCCCTTTCAATCCATATACTTCTCCTACTCCCAAGATTATACTCAATACGAAGGTAACCAATGTTTGTCAAATACATTCTAAGTATGATCCCCATGGTAATCATATTCTAGATCTCAAAGTATATTTTTATTAATTTGGTCCTCTTCCAACATTTCCTAGTGATGAAGCTACTCTTGAAATACTTCATGCCTAATTACCTTAATTTCCTTGACAACATCAAAAACATGGGAACTTTAAAACCAAAACCCCTTGTTTTAACAACTTCATTGCTAGCATTAATCTCATAACTAATCCAATTTTTGATTTACCTAATGCACCATACCATTTCTAAAATGGAAATGATATTCTTATTAAAGAAACCACTCACATTGAATATGGTACTCCATTTTGTCCTCAACCAATTACAGTTTCTAGTGAACTCTCACCTACTGAATATGATAACTTTAGCTCTCTTTTTTTAAATGTCATGAGATCTTCACTTGGTCATATGAGTACATGTTTGGTATTGACTCTATCATTGTGGTACATAACATCATTACTTATCCTGATGCTAAGCCTAAGCATCAAAAATAGAGGAAATTCCCACCTGAAGTTTCCACTTTATGTCACAAAGAAATCATCAAACTTCTTGATGCTAAATTTATCAAACTAGTGGAATATTTTAAATGGGTCTCTAACATAATTCTTGTTCATAAAAATTCCACTATGGTCATTCACATATGTATTGATTTTCATAATCTTAACCTCATTTGTCCTAAGGATAACTTCTCCTTACCTTTGATAGATGCCATCATTGATTCCATAGTTGGTTAAGAAATGTTATCTCATATAGATGGCTTCTCGGGTTACAATCAGATTCACATTACCCCTAATGATCAATATAAGACCACTTTCACCATAAAATGGGACACCTATTGCTATGTCAAAATGCCCTTCAACCTCAAAAATGCTAGATCCACTTATCAATGAGCAATGACTCACATCTTTCATGATCTTATCCATAAAATTGTTGAAACCTATGTGGATGACATCATTACTAAATCCAAAATCCACAAGACTCATCTCTCTAATCTTGCCATCATATTTGATCATCTTATTAAATATCTAGTTAAACTAAATCCTTACAAATGTGTCTTTAGTGTTGCATCTTGAAAATTGTTAGGATTTCTCATCTCTCTCCATGGTATTGATGTTGACCTAGCTAAGATTAGTGATATCATCTACATGCCCATTCCTTGATCTATTCCAAACATTCCTATCTACATAGGCAAACTTTGGGCAATTAGATGATTCATCCCCAAAATGGCTTACCATATCCACTACTTTAATTCTCTTCTTAAGAAAGGTAATGCCTTATAATGGATGAGTCCTTGCCAAAAATCTTTTGATAACATGAAATAATCATTGCTTCACCTGCCTACACTTCATCCTCCTTCTAATGATCAACCCTTAATTATATATACTTCTTACACAACTATATCAGTTGGGGCAATGCTTTCCCAACAAGATGATATAGGAAGAGAATATGGTATCTACTATATTAGCTGAGGATTCATTGATTATAAGAAAAATTATACCAAAATTGAACTTGATTGCCTTACCACTTATTTCATAGCTTAAAAACTTTGTCACTACATGACGTACCAGACCACTTATGTCATCATTCATTCTAACCCTCTTCATCATTTCTTATCTAAAGCCTTTCTTCTTAGATATAGAATTGGCAAATGGATGGTCTTCCTTATGGAATTTGATCTCCACATTGTAACTCAAAAAGTTGTCAAAGGACAAGTCATAGCTAACCAACTTACCACAGCTCCTATGCCAGTTACCAATCACCTTCATGATAGTCTTCTATATGAAAATATTATCTATATTAAATGTCTTAATCAAGTTATTTCACTTAAATATTACTTTCATAACTATATCACTGATCTTGAAGCCATTGATAATGATGAATCTTCTATTCCCCTTGATACTAATAAACCAAAAGTAGTTATCATATAGCTTCCTAAAATTAATGTTGACTTGCATGAGGATACTTGGACCCTTCAATTTGATGGTGCTAAATGCCTTTAAGGAGATAGGGCAGGTTTCATTCTCACAAGTCCTCTAGGTAAAATCATTCATTTATCTTTTTTCTTAACATTTGATGTAACTAACAATATGGTTGAATATGAAGCTTTAATCTTAGGCATGCAAGTTACCCTAGATTTAGACATATAATACCTTCATTCTTTAGGTGATTCTTAGCTTATTTACCACCAAGTCAATGGTGATTAATAATGTAAAATTGATAATCTCATTACTTATCATTAAATTTTAACCACTCTCAC
Source organism: Torreya grandis (assembly GCA_037957365.1). Lineage (NCBI taxonomy): Eukaryota > Viridiplantae > Streptophyta > Pinopsida > Cupressales > Taxaceae > Torreya > Torreya grandis. The sequence continues at coordinate 509,968 of JARHVA010001807.1, forward strand.
TAAAGACTTCATTTCTTTCACTATTGAGCCTATTCCTCAAGATCAAAATTCCATTGTTTATTCCCTTGCTTCTTCAGACTCTCTCTTTCATCCCCACCAAGTTATTTTCAATCCCACTTTTTTAGATATAAATAAGAAAATCTCTATCTTCTACTCAACCACCAAATTCGCTATCTACCACATTGAGGTTGACACCATCTGACAAAGTTTGTGGTATAAAGACATCATTCAATTCTTGGAACATCAAACTTATCCTCCTAACTTAAATTCTCATGAAAAAAATTGAATTCATAAACAAGCCTTTAAATATGTATTTTGATACAGCATCCTTTATTATCATACTATTGAAGGTACCTTACTCCATTATGTTATACAAGATGAGGTCCCTACTCTTATTGAACAAGCACATGGGGGTATTTGTAGTGGTCATCGTAGTGGACATGCTATAGCCTGAAAATGCTAATGTATGGGTTACTTTTAGCCTACTCTTGAAAAATATGCTATTGAATTCACTAAAAATTATATTCATTACCAACTTCATGATGATCTAATTCATTCACCTCCTATCGAGCTTCAAACTATTTAATATCCATGGCCATTCTCCATATGTGGATTAGATCTCATCGGCAAATTACCTTACTCTCAAGATGGGCATGTTTTTATCATCACAGCTACTGAATATTTTACCAAATGGGTTGAATACATGCCCCATATTAATTTCACTAGTAACACCATCTCCAAATTCATTATTAACAAAATCATTTGCTATTTTGGTGTTTCTCATACCATCATTTTTGATAATGGTGTTAATTTCAAAAATAAGGATGTCAAACAACTTTGTGCTAAATTTAAAATCAATCACAAATTTTCTACACCTTATCATCCATAATGTAATGGCCAAACTGAGGCCACCAGCAAAATTGTCAACAAAAATCTCCAAAATATAATCATGAGACTTACATGGATTAGCACCTTCATCTATGTCTTATTCTTTGGAACTATCATATTAGCATACATACTACCATTGGGGCAATGTCATTCTTTCTAGTATATGGTTCTAAGTCAGTCTTTCCATTATAAGTTGACCTTCCCTCTCTTTATATATCTCTTCATCGCATCATTCTTGATGAATAATTATGTGAATCTCTCCTTAATTCCCTTGATTTACTTGATGAACACCATCTTTATGTTTTATAACATTATTGTCAATACAAGGCTCATATTTCTAAACAGCATAACAAACATGTTAAGATTTGCACATTTGATGTTGGTGATCTTGTACTTAAATTAGACTACAACCATGATAAAGAAGGTAAATATGCCCAAAAATGGTGGGGCCCCTACTTATTCAAAGATATTATTTGTCTAAGTACCTATTGCCTTCAAACTAATGAAGGCCATATTTTCAAAGATCCCGCCAATGCCTAGTTCCTCAAGAAATATTTTGCCTAAATCTTTCCCTTCTTTTCATGTTTTCTATATATACTATATATCTAACACTTTTTTTTGGATACTTACATAGGTCTCACCCTTTATAGCAATCCTCTCTTTTTACATACCTTAGTCTTCTCTGTTTGGTCGTCTAGTTTCCCCTTTTTTCATGAGTTGTATTGTAAAACCACAGATAGGACCTAGTCTTCCTCATGATGTATCATAGTTTCTTTATTTTCATACTTTCTACACACTTTTTGGCACCCCTTAGGTTTCTCTTTTATTATTTTTAGTGTAAGATCATGGATAGGACCTGGCCTTCTTCACAAATACCATCTTTTTTCTTACCTCATATATTCTTCTAGTACTTTGTGGCACCCTCATGGGTTTTCCTTTTATGGGTTGCCATGTAAGACCATGGATAGGACCTAGCCCTCCTTATAAAATTACCATCTTTATCATTCCTATTTATAATGTGTTTTAGCAATGGTTATAATTTCTTGCTTTGTGTTCTTCGCTTTAGCTTTTGCTTCTTTTTATAGATCAAATTTGCATAATAATCCATGTTAGCATGTTTCCATCCATTTCCCTCATTCTTATGATAAGGAATCACACTGTACTATCATTGTATCCTTTTTTCACCTTTTGTCACATTTTTTGTGATTTTAAGTAATTCAAATTGTTTCATGTGTCATTCCTCTTGATTTCCTTTCCTTCTGCTCATTGCATAAAATAAGGTCAAAATCAAGATAGCACTTTTATTTCACCTAGATTTACAAGACTTTTAGACACCATGCGCTTTGAATTTATCTCTCTTAACAACTAAGTCCCAAATATTCAAATGAAAGTCATATTTAACACCCATGTTTGTTTTTCTAAATCCGTATGGAGGAGGAATAGAAAAATATATCAATAAAGTTAAAAACCAAATCATTTGAAATAAAAGGCAATTATATACAAAAGGCAGCATAAAAATCTCAAAAGTCAAAATCACTCTAAAAGATGTGATTACAAGCACATATCCTATCTCTAATTAAAGCTCAAACTCCATTATTAGCCTCACACAGAGCTGAGGTCCATTGGGGTGTAGTAGGCCAGTAGATTAGAATAGGAGAATTCAACAAATTTTATGGTTCTACCTAATTTTTCATGCAAGTACCCAACCTTTGCAATAGATTGATGGATCTATAAGAGGTCCTGAGGAATGAGGAACACGTTGTAAGAAGGTAGGTATATTTTAATTTTCATGTATATATCCTTCATGGGATGATCTACATACTTCATTTATTGATCTAAAACTTGTGTGGCTAAGAGAAATTCTTTAGAGTCCTTAAGGTCAACAGTCCTCTCATTTTGACAAACTTAATTTGAGTGTCTTGACTCCAATAAAGAGTTCCTCTACCTTGGTTTTTCCTTCATTCTCCCCTCCACCCATTTCATTTCCCCCCTTGATAGGTAAATTATGTTTCCAAATCTATTTTCCCTCTTCTATACTTCCTTCTTATTCACATCTTTAAAATATGCTAACACTATTTTGTTTTCAATTTTATCTATCCTTAGAACAAAACAACATGTTTAATCAACTATGTATTCCTTTATTTACACCATGGCTCTACATTCCTAGACTTGTTTTGATTTGCCTTTACCATTTATCATTTTTGTATTACCCCTTTTTGTGAACACCTAAGTCCATTTTTACTTTCATGTAGTTTTTCCATTATTGATTTAGATTGGCTTATTACTTCTCACTCACCCATGATATTTTTCATTTTATGCACATTTTCCCATTGATGAGTGAGATAAGGATTGTTATTACTCATTCATAAATGTTGTTTTATCATTTTTGCTTGTCCATCTTTGTTTAAGTAAGGATTGTTACTGCTTTTACATTGATTTTTTATTACCATTTTTTTGGCATGTATCATTGGTTTGATTCGGTGAATTTGTCTTTCTTACTTAAGGTTTACTTGTTGAGTTTTTTAGTCTTTAGTAGCCTTGGATTTTTAGTTACCTAATTTAATCTAAATTTTGACTTGTTATTTTGGTTTAACATAGCATCTATCACCCAACTTGCCAAATTTTCAAGTACATCCCATCCTCATATCACCATTTATCTTGCCTTTCCTGCATTTTTTTTTTTTCCTCTTTAGTTTTATATTCTTGGATTTTTCAAAAGTAGTGTGTGCACCCTCCACAATCAAAAAACAAATATAGAAGATAACCATCCAATGATAAAGGTAAGTCAAGGTATGCATTACATTTACTTTTTCAGTTATTTCCATTTTTAGTCATTTATTTTCAATTATTTTATGCTTTAGAATACTAAAAAAATATTTAGCCTCAAAATTGTGTGTTACTATGTTCTTTCTCAAAGCACCATCCCCTATTACACCTTAGTGACATGTGATGAGCTTTGAGGGGGGCATATGTATACACATAATATTTTCAAACTTTTATCAAATAATGATGCTTTACATCTTATAAAACACCTATCAAGACTCAATCTCTCTAAGTGCATGCCCTAAAGGGTGCACCAAGAAAGGGGTCAGCATACCATTGGTGATTTATAGGATTTTTGTCCCTAATTGCCACTTATTACCAATCCAAAAAGCTCTTGAAAACCATTCCCTAAACTATTACTCCTTATTTTCATACTCCTCTAGTATTTTACCAATTTTCATCCTTATTTTCCTCACCTTATTCCCTTTTTGATAGTTGGTTGTATTAGGTCGACTAGGTTGACCCTGTACAATTTTGGGTGAAATTCATTTAGGGTCTCAGTCAGCTCTTGGCCAACCTAGCCTATGACCTAGTGAATTTTTTTCCTTAATTATACTAGGTCAACTAGGTTGACCCTATAATCCAAAAATTTTGAAAGGGATTAGGGTTAAATTTGCCTATATACAAGATCATTTTTATTAGTATTCACTAATGGATAAGAGTTATTATTTTCTTATGCTTATTTATAATTGGATTTTCCACCATTCTACTTGAGGAGTCTTAACATAGGATTTATACTTGGATAATATAGTCTTGTGGAGAAGTCTTATATTTTTGGCCTTTTTTAGTGATCCTTATGAAACCACAACCTCTTATGAAGCCCCTTTGGCTAAGGGAGAGAATGAGTCTCAACTGATTCATCATTCAGGTATCTATTATCTAACTTTTCTCCTCTCTTTAGTAGATAGAAGTAGCATAATTATTGGCTTAAAATAATATTACTCTTCTATTTCGATATATTAGGGTCTTACTCATACATAGCTTAATTGATATTTTTTTATGCATGTTTGTTTTGTTTAATAACCCCCACGTTGTGCCACAAGCTTTGGTGAGTACTAAATTAGATTTTACTTTACTTATTGTTAGTTTAGTGAATATAAAACATAGGACTCCCTTATTTTTATTTCATTATTGTGCTTGAATGGAGGTTGTGGAACCCTCCTTAGCATTGTGTGTTGTGATAATACATCCCCTAATCAGGTCTCTTGGATCCCCATAGTGGTCATGTTCTTGATTATCTAATATATCCCCAATCTAAAGTTTATGGTATGATTTATATTCTATAAGTTAGGATTGATTTATAGACATGATGAATTTTTATTTCATACACATCAGATCATTAATTTATTCTCCTTTTTTCATAGCCAAACCGTATACCCCAAAACCATAGTTAGCAGTAATGATATAGGGCCCTAACCAATTAGGCTTAAACTTTACTTTTTTCTTGTATTTAGTAGTGGTGTTTTTCTAGTTTTATTTAAGTAAAATATCACTATTGGAAAAAAATTCCACCATTGACCCCTATCATGTTAAAAAAAAATGATTCATTGTAAGTTCTCCTTTTGAGTCAAACTCCCTTCAAATAGAATGTTTAGCATTGTTTAAGGTTTCTTGTGTGAGTCGAGGTTTATGCTAGATATAAGAATACTAATGGCATGTCATGATTATTTTAGGTTGAATGATTGTGTTAATTATCTATCATGATGAAAATAAAAGTTATATCTTTTATTTGATTTTAAATGTGGTATGTATCTTTTTGGAGATATTAAGGTTTTTTTGGAGAGTTTTTTTCTTTTACTTTGTCTATATTGCTTATTTCAATATTGTAATATAAATCTTTGAAAGAATATAAAATGTGAGGGCCTAATGTCATTTATATGGGTTAAAATGTTATTTTATGTCATTTATCACTTGTTTAATAACATATTACATGTACCTTGTCTGTACATATGTCTAAGATGTTATAAAACTCCTTTTCCAACATTAGAGTACATTTAAATTTTCCTTAATCATAATTTCTAATGTTCAAACAAATAAAAATGTGTAATATGTATGTAAAATAAGGTTAATATGATCTTTTTATGTTATACTATCAACATACAAGCTAAGAGAGACTCCATTAGCACCTAGTTTAGTAACTATATTAGGGTTTTCTGGTAGAATATGCAAGTTTATTAAAAAAAAGAGGATCTATAAAGGTCTTATTTCAAGGGTTTTCAAGCTTTACATTGTTTTATAATCCTATTAAATTATTCTTCCATATTCCCCAAGATCAAAAAATGCTTAAGAAGAAGTTGCATGTCCATGAAAGACAAAAAATCTCTCAGCTCCTTCATTGATCCCTTGGCAAGCTTGTGAGGGTTAATTTCATACATTTAGTATGTGGTGGAGAGAGAGTTGGAACTAGAGATATTAGGAAAAGGAAGGGACCCTAATTTTATTATAAATTATGGAATTGGTTCATATATTGAACATATCTCCTTTACTGAAAAATTACTAAGAGTGTTTACAAATCCTTAAATCCCTCCAAAACCGCAACCTCATAGTTTTCTCTTGTTTGAGTGCATTTATGAATCCATTGATGAAAATGGAAAGTTGTGTGATCTATTAAAGAAAATAAATAACCATAATACACCTTATTCAATCAAATTTTCAATGAAAATAATGGTGAAATGTGTAGGTATAGGTTGTAGGGTTTTAAGAATGCAAATGCTATAGTTAAAAAAGGTGTTTTTACGAGGTTTTTGTGTTTGATTTAATTTATCAAATGGTTTTAATGGTTATATGGGATAATATAGGTCAAAATTAAAAAAATAATGAGGTATTTATACCTCATATAACTTAATAAAATGCTAAAACATAGACTTATAGTCATGTAGAAATGAGAAAATGCAAGGTGAGGCAACACTAAAAAGGCCATAACTTGAGTTTTAGAGATTAAAAACTCATGAAATTTTGAATAAAGGTTGGGATAAACATTTTAAAAAAAAATCAAGTGTTTATAGGTTTGTACAGTTCATGATTATAGATTAAAAAAATATAAAACACATGTCTATACTATGAATAAAATCAAGGTTTTCTTAAGAGTTTGCTCATGGATGAAGTATGAGTTGGGTGTTTCAGACCTTTTCAAGGCCACCCAAGCTTATGATATGGTGTATAAATTTTTTTAATACTTGAATCAATGATAATCCACCTCATAAAGAGACAAAATGATCCCAATTCACTTCAAAACACCTCTATGTCACCTACAAGGTAGGAAATAGTCACTTTTGAAATAATTTTTGTTTGAGGGTTTGGTGAGGTAGTTTTGAGTTTTTCCAAATCCCATAGGTCTAACCTATAAAAACTTATCCAATTAACCCAACAATAGATCTAGGTGATCTATAAAACTTATTTTTTACCTCCTAATCTAATTTAGGGCTTTTTGAGGCCTAGAAAGACCAAATTAGGCATTTTTGGGAGTTTTAGGTGGAGTATAGAGATAAAAAACATACATGGAGTTATGTGACAACATGAAAATTATTTTAAAATCCTTATTATGTCTCTTCTCTTCCTAAATCATGTGAATTCACCAAGTTTCAAGTTTTCACTTTGCATTTGGTAAGCTTGGAAAGATGACAAAGTGAGCATATGAGATGTCAAACCTATTTCATCAATTTGAGGAGTTTAATATCATCTCATGAGGTTTAAATAATATATTAAAATGTGGTAGAGTAATTTATGTAATGTGTAACCCCTAAATCAAATAAGGAGGTTAGTTTTATGATCAAGAGTGATAAGTCATCCAAGGTGATGAAGAGATCCTATGTCACTTCTCAAATAATCTCATCAAAACAAGTGTGACACTTGTGTAGAAGAGTTACTTGAGCTTATTCTTGTCCATTTTTATGATTTGTAACTAACTATGTGGTTTTATGGAATCCATGAGGCATCTCTATGCCTACCTTGCTCTCTTCATCCATCTTCATCTATATATACATTAAAAGTTTATTGTAAAAGGAACCTCTGTTGGTTATGGTAAAACCCTAGCCTTTTTTGTACCTAAATATCTCTTGAAATAATAAATGAATTTGATTTTGTCTACCTATATGTTGTTTTATGTGTGAATTCAGCAATTTTTTTGATTTTTTTCTAGTGAATGGTTCATCTTTCCTATATTTTTATCCATAGTTATTCACCATTATGGGGAGAAGATAGCTATTTGAGGTCATTATTAGTGTTCTTTTCTCAATGTATGAAGGACTTAGAAGTGTAAATACATAAATTGTATCTCTAAAAGATCAATTTTTGCCCTCATAGGTGTTATCCTACATTCTTGAACCTCACAAATGAAATAATTATGCAAGAATCATATCAATGTTATAGGTTATGTAAAGAGTATAACTTGATTTGCCTTAAATAGTGTATGTTAAGTCAAGTAGAGGAATAATTATATTGGTGTGTCACCCCATATATGTTATAGAGTAGCATTTTCTTTCTTTTCCATGCAATTAGATAGGTAGAGTAGTAATACAAAGTGAATCATTAAGGGAGATATCCCTAATCTAGATATTCACCTCAATAATTAGGCCACCCATAGCTAGAAATGTCTCCATGCTATCATCTAATTAAAAAGGCTAGAAAAGCCTTATTAATCTTATAATTTAGAGTGATAATAAATCTATCACACCCAATGGGACAAGTACAATAATAACTTCATCTATTGGATAACTATTTGTGTGTTCTTCAATATATCATCCTTTGGAGGCATTCCTATCAAACACCAATGGAAACTCCAAGTTTTAATTAGTTGGTTCTATCAATCTAGGTACCTATTTCAAAGATTTATTGATAGTTTCCTCTTTTTTTTTTGGTTGCCTTATGAATTTTGATGGATGAGTGTGGAGAGAATTTTTGTTTTAAACCTCCTTATTAGCTTTATAATGATCCTTATCAGCAATATAATGATCCTTATCAGCCCTATGTTGATCCATACCAACCCTATGTTGAGACATATCAGTCCTATTATGATCCTAGTTCCCCCCATATGACCCAAGCTATGCAAATGATTAACCTTATTATCATGAATGTTATCCTCCTCTCCCACACCAAGATCTTGGTCATTTTTTCCCTACCTCCTCCAATGATTTGTATGATTTAATGTAGTTTCTATAGTTGGAGAGGCAAAAAATCCAATACAATCAGCCTTATTAGCCTTTTCTTTCCCCCAACCTTATCCCAAGTTAAAACACACCATCAAGAGGAAGATTTTAGGTTCAAAATTAAAAGTTAGAAGTAAGTGGTAGAGTCATGGGAGAAGTAAGATAGAAGGTTTATAGATTTTGGAATTTAAGCTAAATAATAACATTTGCTTAAATAAGCTCCATCCATCCCTCCATAATAACCTCAAACCTTTCCATCATGGAGGTTAATCCAAGAATACATCCAAAATAAGGAAGAAAAGAAGCAAGAAATGTCTGTTGAGGAAGTTAAGGATCAAATCACATTAGAATTTGAGAGATTGATTGGTGAGTGGAAGGAGAAGAATGAGGAAGACTTTAAAAACTTGTATTTTCCCCCTTTCAAAGACCGCCTAGATAATCCCATTGCTCTCAAAATCCCAATATTTAAGAGTGCCTATCCAATCCCAAAGCTTATTCATGATCATGATGAACCCATATTTGGAGAAGAACCTATTCTATGGAGGGTGGATCAAGAGTTTACAGCTTAATAAGAGGACTCCTCAAGTGAGTATGATGAATATATCACCATTGGTAGTCCTCTTCACAAAGGAAAGGTAAGTAAGTCTTTTGGGCATGTTCTTGGTGAGGAGGTTAAATAAGTTACATCAGTTGAAACTAGTGAATTTTTATAGGTTGTTTCACAAGAAAAAGTCATGCTCCCAAGCTTTGTGAAACTTCAAAATGAACATGAAGAGGATAATCCTAAAGGTGGGTAAAGTGAAGGCTTGAATGAAAGTGTAATAGTACTTATTGAACAAGAATGTTTTAATCATTTGTGGTAAAAATACCTTAACATTTCTAATGATATTGAGATTTTTTTCAGGATTGTATCTCTTAATGAAGACATTGATAGAGTGGATACCAAGATTGGGAAACATACTTAAGAATATGCTAGTCACAACATACCCCAAAAGGCCATGAAGAATCTTGGAGATAGAATTTGGAGAATCTTGAAGGATTTGAACAAATTATAACAATTTTCAATCAAGATGATATTATTAAAATTTTCATGAAGGACCAAGAACAATGTCTTAAGGATCAAATAGGGGTTTAGGTAGAATTTTTTCCCATAAATCAAAATGTGATTACTTTTGAAGGCATTTTCAATGTTTGATAACAACATGAGGTTAGCATAGAGCCATAAGAAGAATATGTTTACATTCGATATATTTTTTATCTATCTGATCCAATGGATGTTTTGGGTTTTATTGATAGTAAATAAGGCCATGAAAATGCTAATATCTCAAGAGGTAAATAATATCTCTCACCTCACAAGAAAGTTTCCATTGGAATTTATCTATCAAAGGCTAATTTTCTCATATGTAGTCAAGAAGATTCTAAAATTTTTCCTTTTGATCTAGGTGGAATAAGCTTTTGAGGTCTTTTGCATAGTAGGTTAATGTTTTTACTTTCTTCAAGTGCCTCTTGCACATTGTTTGTATAGTTATTTGTTGTTTTATCTTCCCTAAGTGCTTCTTACCATAGTATGTATTGTTTAGTCCATTGCTTTGTTGTGTGTGTTCTCATTTTATTTTTTATATGTGTTGAGGTATTATTAGCTATCCCTTCATTTTTTTCAAGGAATTTGTATCCCTTTTTTAATTTCATATCAATTTGAAGTGATGATGGGTGACTCCATAGCCCAATGGACTAGTAAGGCTACTCAACTAGAGTGTTTAGTAAGAAAACACCCCCTAAAGGTCACCATGAAAGTTGGAAAAAAAATCCACCATTTACCCCTAACATGTTCAAACTGATGTTAAGTCATTTTAAGTGGTCTCTTTGAGTCAAACTCCCTTCAAATGGCATATTTAACATTGTGTAAGGTTTCTTATGTGACTCACGGTTTATGCTAGATATAAGATGCCTAATGTCATGCCATGAGTATTTTAATTTATAAGAGGGTTTTATTGAGATATCATGATGAAAAATAAGGTTATATACTTTATTTGAGGTCAAATGTGATCTATAGCTTTTTCGAGAAACTATGGTTTTTTTGGAGAGTTTAAGGTTTCCTTTACTTTGTCTTATATTGTTATTCTAATATAACTCTTTGAAATAATATGAAATGATAGAGAATAATATAATATCTAAGGTTTAAATGGGTATTTTATGTTATTTATCACTTTTTGAATAACATATTACATGTACATTGTCCATACATATGTCTAAGATGTTATAAAACTCTATTTCCAACATTGGAGTACATTTAAAATTGCCTTGATCATCATTTCTAATGTTCAAAAAAATCATAATAAAGAATGGGTAGTGAAAATAAGATGAATATGTTATTGATACGTTACACCATCACTGTACAATCTAAGAGAGACTTCATTATCACCAGGTTTAGCAGCTACAGCAGTGGTTTTTTGGTAAAACATGCAAGTTTATTAAAGAAAGAGGGTCTATAAAGGTCTCATTTCAAGGTTTTTGTAGTTGTATATGGTATTATAATAATATATAAGGATTAATAAATATTTCCAAATCTCAAACCATTATTAATAAGAATTTTCAAGTCTAGGAAAGACAAAAAACCTCTTAGCTCCTTCATAAAGCCCTTGACAAGCTTGTGAGGGTCAATTTCAAATGTTCAGTATGTGGTGAAGAGAGAGAGTTGGAAATAGAGATATTATTAAATGTATGGTACCCAAATTTACTTATAAATTATTTAATTGATTCATATATTTAATAATTTTCCTTTATGAACAATCACTAAGAGTGTTTGCATCTCCTTAAACCCCTCCAAAACCTCAACCTTGTGGTTTTCTATTATTTGAGTGAATTGATGAATCCATGGATTCAAATGGAAAGTTTTGTGAGATATTAAGTGGAATAAAAAACCCTCCTAAACCTTATTCAATCAAATTTTCAATGAAAATAATGGTGAAATATGTAGGTATAGGTTGCAAGGTTTTAAAAATGCAAGTGATGCAGTCAAAAAAGGTGTTTTTAGGAGTTTTATGTATTTGATTTAATGTATATAATGGTTTTAATGGTTATAATGGATAATATATGTCCAAATTAAAAATAAATTATGTATTTATACCTCATATATCTCAATAAAACACCAAAACACATACCTATAGTCATTCAAAAATGAGAAAATGCAAGGTGAGGCAACACTAAAAAAACCATAAATTGAGTTTTAGAGATCAAAAACTCATGAAATTTTGGATGAAGGTTGGGAGAATAATTAAAAAATAAATAAAATTATTTTTTTATTTATATTTCATGATGAGAGATAAAAAAATCTAAAACATAGGTCTGTACTATGAAGAAAATTAAGGTTTTTTTAAGAGTTTGCTCATGGATAAAGTATGAGTTGGGTGTTTCAGACATTTTTAAGGACATAAAATATTATGAGATGGTGTATAAATTTTTTTAATACTTTAATAAATTATCATCCAGCTTATAAAGAGAAAAAATGAGCCCAAGTCACTTCAAAACATGTCTATGTCACCTATAGGGCAATAAACATGCACTTTTGAAAGAATTTTTTTTGAGACTTTGATGAATTATTTTTTATATTTTCAAAATATAACATGTATTTACCATTTAAACCTATCGAATTAACCCAATAATAGATCTAGGTGATCCTTAAAACTCATTTTTGACCCCTAAGCCAATTTAAGGCTTATTGAGGCCTAAAAAGACCAAATTGGGCATTTTTGAGGATTTCACATGGAGTAGAGAGATAAAAACCTGAATGGAGGTATGTGAAAACATTAAAATTATTTTAAAATCATCATTAGGTTTATTATATTATCAAATCATGTGAATTTATCAAGTTTCAAGTTTTCACTATGTATTTGGCAAGCTTGGCAAGATGACAAAGTGAGCATATGAGGTGTTAAACCTATTGCATTAGTTTTAGGAGTTTAATATCATCTCATGAGGTGTAAAATATATATATATATATATGTGGTATATGTATTTATTCAATTTTTAACCCCTAAATCAAATAATTAGGTCAGTTTCATGATCAAGAATGATGAGTCATCTAAGGCAATGAAGAGTTCATATGCCACTTCTCAAAGAATCTCATCAAAACAAGTGTGACACTTGTGTAGAAGAGTTACTTTAGTTTATTCTTATCCATTTTCTATATTTTTAACTAATTGTATAATTTTATGTTATCCATGATTGTCATCTCTACACCTACCTCTCTCTCTTTACCCATATTCTTCTATATACACATTGAAAGTTGATTGTAAAAGGAACCTCTGATGGTTATGGTAAACCCTAGCCATTTTTGTAATTAAATACCTCTTGAAGAAATAAATAAAGTTTATTTTTCCTAAATATATGTTTTTTGATGTTTGAATTCATGCAATTTTATTGATCTTATCTAGTGAATGTTTCATCTTTCCTAGATTGTTATCCATATTTGCTCACCATTATGTAGAGAAGATAGTTATTAAAAGTTATTATTTTTCTTTCCTCAATATATGTAGGATTTGGAAGTGGAAATACATAAATTATATCTATAAAATATTAATTTATGCCCTCCTAGGTATTTTCATGCATTATTGAACCTCAAAAATGAAATACTTATGTAAGAATCATATCAAGGTTATAGGTTGTGTAAAGAGTATAACTTTATTTGTCTCAAATAGTGTATGTTTAGTCAAGTATAAGAATCACAATATTTTTGAATCACCCCATCTAGGTTCTAGAGTAGTATTTTCTCTCTTTTTCATGATATTAGATAGGTAAAGTAGTAATTCAAAGTGAAACATCAAGGTAGCTATCCCTAATATAGAGATTGACCTCAACAATTAGGCCACCCATAGTGTATAAGTGTATCTATGCTATCATCTAAGTAAGAAGGCTTGAAAAACATTATTAAGGGTATAACCCCCAAGATCACATTCTCTATTTTAGTCATGCTTGTTGTATTGACCATGTAACTAGTTTTGATATGCTTGAAGGTTATTCAAGGTTGCCATTCATTTTGCATCTAGTAATTCTAGCTCTTACAAGTGAACTAGTCTAAAATCCTCATCATCAAGGATATGCTTCATTTAAATATGTAGAGAAGGAAACTTGAACTTGATAGGAATAATGGCCTTAATACCATAAATGAGTTAATAGGGTGTGGCTCTTGTTGGAGTGTATAAATTGGTTTGGTAAGCCCAAATGGCATAGAAAATTTTCAAGTGCCAATCATGGCTAGCATCATTGATGATATTTTTGAGGATCATTACAATGGTCTTTTTATATGCCTCTACCTTGCCATTACCTTATGATAAGTATGGATTAGAAATTTTTTGGGTAATATTATATTTGGTATAAAGGGTTTTGACGTATTTATTCTTGAATAAAGCACCATTATCAGATATAATGTCGAATATAATACCATAACTATAAATGAGGTGATTGAAAATGAATTTACATATCTATTTGTCTATCACGTAAGTTAGGGTAATGTATTCTACTAACTTAGTGAAGTACTCAATGGTTGTAAGGATATTTTTATGGTCATCTGAGGAGGTAGGGTTAATATTTCCTTCAAGGTTGAGTCCTCACATTGAAAATGGCCATGGCATGGTCAATTAATTGAGTGTTAAGTTGGAGCATGTATTAAATTAGCATGCTTTTGACATTGTGCACACCTTTTAATATATGTATTGGCATCATCCTCCATAATTGGCCAATAATAACTAGTACGCAATAAATTTTTGGAAAGGATGGCCCCATTGGTGTGGGCCCCATAAACTCCTTCATGAACTTCCCTCAATGTTAATCTAAATTTTGTTGAGGTTAAATAGTAAAGCAAAGTTTTATCAAAGCTTAGGCAATAAAGAGTGGGTCTAAGTAATGTATAATGAGAGGCTTGGTGAATGAAGTATTTTTTATTTTTGAGAAAGGTTAGGTGGGATGCTTTGGTCATGAAGTTAATTGTATAGTTCAACATACCAAGAAGAAATGGGACCAACAATATCACAAATCATCTCGATAGTTAAAGGTTCATGAGAATGTGCTAGAATATGTTCAACATAAAACAAGTAAACTTTTACCCATGTCTATAATTTGGATCATATATCCAATCATGGCCATGGAATATAATATTCTAATATCTTCTTGAGGTATCTGCTCAAACTAAAGATGAGCAATTTATTGTTTGAGAGTATCTACCATAGCCTTGTAAGGCACACTTTTCTCATCCTTGGTATAAAATTAATTTGTAACCTAATTGATGATAAGTTGATAATTTACATGAACTATTATATTTAATACATCCCATTATACCACTAAACAAATTCTTATAATGAGTGATAGTATTTAGCCATGTTATTGGTATAAGGAAATATGATATGAAAGGACTTGGGAATGAGTTCCCCTTGTGGTTTATGAACAAAATTCATGCTCTTGATCCATGAGACATGAAGGAACCATGAAAATAGAGTGTCCATTGATTTTCTTCATATGGAGCTTCTACTATGGTCATTATGGACTCATTTAGAAACCCAAAAGTAAGTGGTTGAGTGTCATAAAGGGGATCTTTAGTAAGCTTATCTGTAAGTACATCCTTTGATGGCCTTATGATTAACATACTCAATCTAAAATTCACTTAAAATAATGATGCATTTATCCATTTAGCCTTGTAAATCCATTTTTGAAAGTAGATACTTGAGCAGATCTTCTTTGGTTATGATGATGGTCTTATTATTAAGCATGTAGTGATGCAACTTTTGGGTTGTGAAGATGATGGCTAAATAATATTTCTCTATCAACTTATAATTGTGATCATACATTTCCAATGTATGGATTAAGTATTATACAACATGTTATTTTCCTTACCATCATGCTGGGCCAAAAGTAATGATGACTTTTTTGGTGTAAGTGGTAATATAATAGGCAGATTAGCAAGTATTATTTCAAGTGGTCAAAGGCTTTTTGGCAATCATAGTTACATGAAAATGTGGTACCCTTATTTATTAAGTGGGTAAATGGATGGAATTTATCAGTCAATTGAGAAATGAAGCACTTGATAGAGTGTATCTTACCCTATAAATTGTAGAGTTACTTCAAAGTAGGTAAAGGAAACATCTCAATAATGGCCTTAACCTTGACTAGATCAAATTCAATACTCCTAAGAGAGAAAATGAAGCCTAAAAACTTACCTGAAGTGACACTAAAGATTCACTATTTAGGGTTAATCCTTACTTTTAACTCACAGAGGTATTCAAATATTATACTCAATAGCTCTAGATGTCCTAATCTGGTCTTATATTTTACTAAGATATCATCAACATAATCCTCAACAATATCATGCATCATGTCATGAAAAATGATAGTCATTACACATTGGTATGTGGAAATATCATTCTTGAGGTTGAAATGCATTACCCGATAACAAAATGTTTTAAAAGGAGTGGTGAATGTTGTCATTTGTTGGTCTTTTGGCACAATTTTGATCTAATTATACCCTAAAAATCCATCAATGAGGGAAATAATTTTATACCTAGTTGTAGAATCCACAATCATGTAAATATTTAGTAGAGGAAATATATCATTTGGGTAGACCTTATTTATGTCATAAAAATTATTACATAATCTGATACCCTATGGCTTCTTACTAATTGGCACAATATTTAAGATCATTTCAAAATAGTCGATGGGAAAAATACATCCCACCTCTAGGAGTTTTTATAGTTATTTCTTAAATAATATGTCAATAAAAGGATGCATTTTTCTTAGCTTTTGCTTAATTGGCCTAACATCAGGTTGTACTAAAATATGATGTACAACCAAGGAAGGATCCAAACCTAGCATATCAAAATAGGCCCATGCAAAAATATTAATGAACTTCCTAAGGAGAGTAGTAAGAACTTCATGTTCCTCCTTAGTGAGAGATGTGCCTAATTTTATCCACCTTAGATCATCTGGAGTTCCAATATTAACTTTAGATGTGTCCTACACAAGGAGTGTAGAAGCATATTCAAGGAGAGTCATTAAAGAAGTAAACTTATTGGCAATATCATAATCCTCTATTATGAACGGTTCATAAAGTTTACCCAAATAAGATGATTCAAAATCACCAAATGATGACAAAGGCCTTGTAAAAAACACTTCTATATATTCTTGGATAATCTTCTCAAAATCCCATTATTCTTCTACACTAATATCTAACCCAAATATGATGTGGTATTGGTGGCACCTTGATATTTATTTGAATTGAGGTAAACATCCTCATCTAATGGCACCTAAAATAGATTTTCACTAAGAGACTAGAATTTTTATTTACTATTACCCTATTTTGAAAGCACCTTAAAGAGGCTTTCACATTGGGACCTTAATATTTGATTTTATTTTTATTTTTGGATAATGAAGTTCACCTACTCTTTAAAATAAAAAATCAAGATCCAATGTGATAAATAAACCATTTTTATGATCTTCGAAGGAATATTATCTCTTAAGCCCAAGAAGTTGTAAATGGCCTCATCATTTTTGAAATCATCAAGTGATACTATGGATTCTTGTTGGTCCCAAATATATGAGTTGAGGATGATGAATGAAAAATGGGGATAAATGAATGATAGGTGTAAATGGTACATATGGCATGAGGGTTAAATAGGTTAGTATTAGCTAAGTCTTTGTATACACTATAATCAGACTGTGTCACTACCATAATTATCACCACTAGTCATTAGTGTAGGAACATGGATAAGATAAGTGGGTTCACCCCCAGGTGTTTTAAATCTAATACCATAAAGTATTTTGTGTTTGGTAATGGAGATAGGCTCAAGAGTGCCTTGTTGATTTTCCCCTAGGCCTCTACCTTCATAAGCCTGATTATGCATGATCCAGTTAGGGATGGGATACTTTTTACTTTGGTAGAAATCAGCTAAATATTCATTATAGATCCAATAATCATCCTCAACAAGTGGATCTCGTTCTTGGCTAGTAGCTGATGTAAAAATATTAGATTATTGGGTTTTAAATGTTCCTTTTTATTATCAGTCTAACTGAACAACCTTAGATTTGGGTCTCTTATAGGTTTTAGCGGCTTGTGGAAGCTTAGCTATGTAGAACACATTGCACATGAGTTATTCACCTAGACCTTTGTCAGGAAGAGTAAAATGATTGGTTATCTTAGGAGGGGCACAGATCAAGTGAAGGAAAGGCTATCTAGGTATATATAATTATATTCTAAAAATTCAACAAGTACATATATCTTTATTTGGTGTGTGGTTTAGGCGAAAGTGATAATTGTATCTCTTAGATTTAGTTTCTAAATTCTTGTAGAATTGATATGGTTGTGGGTCTATATGAATAGTCACTTCCATCCTAGAATGGGAGAACTTGAGACATCAGTGCAATGTAGAATGTATTACATGAATCTCATGTATCCACGGTCATACCAAGAGCAAGTTATATTATAAATCTAAATCTATAATATGGTAAAGTTTGTCATGGGTCAAAGTCCTAACAACCACTAGCAAAAAAACTATTCCATGTGACTCCATTTCTTCATTATCTAGGCCTTAATAGTAAAGTTCACTAGTTAAAATTTAGCTTCCATGTATCCAAGATGTTTGACTAACCTTAGAGACACAATGTCAACACCTGATCTATTATCTATGATGGCATATTTAACCTTATGTTAGGCTATGACAACTTAAATATATAATGGGTTATTGTCGAGAGGGCCAAGGGATGACATGTCACTTTGGTCGAAGGTAAGTTACTGGCCAAGAGCTAATTATCCTAGCAAGTCTTGGAATTTATTTGGCATAATATCAATTGACACTTGAGATTAGCTCAAAAGCTTAATAGGGATGTTATTTTGGATAGTGAAGGTACATAACAAATATAAGATAGATATTTATTTAGGTATTTTTTGTAATTACTCCATAATATCATATATTTTCTCCTTAGCATTGGTAATTGGTTTAATTCTAGCTAGCGTGGGTGCTTGGATAGGTTCATTAGTAGAAGAAGGTTACGAACCTGGAATGATATCTTTAGTTTGCCAAGTTATGATTACATAATTTGGATTGGGTAATGAACCATTGTAATTAGAAGGAGGGGAAAGGGGATTAGGATGGTAACTCTTAAGTACTACCAAGCTTGGTTGCCCATAGAGATCACATAAAGATTATGAACATAAGGAGGAGGTTGAGTATGATTTGGTATTGGTCATTGGTGATTGGTTGTTACTATAGGTTAATGGAAATAGTGGATATGTGACCACCCATGATATGTCCTAAATTTTTTTTTTAGTTATGTGAGATGGAATGATAATCCCCTTAGTTAGAAAGGTCATTTTGACTTTGGTTCCTACTATTTTTTGGTTTTGGTTATCATCATTATTGTTTTTTTTATTGTGGTGGTGGTGGTGGTCTATGTTATTGTTGATTTTGATTATTAGCATTATATTGTGGAAAAAGGGTTTTCATAAATGCCCATATTTTGATTATAAGTATGGGGACTATTATCTAACTCTATTTCTCCATTTCCCAACATATTTTCAATGAGGTGCCTTAATTGCACACATCAACATATGGAATTCCCTTTGACTCAATGATAATCAAAATAATCATGCTCTTTATACCACTCATGGAAAGTAAAACCATTAGGAAATGGATTTGGAATGGTCCAACTAATCAGATTGGTAACAACCAGCTTCTAAAATACTAATTCAATGGGCTCTCTTGGATCACTAAAAACTCTATTAACAGGTGTCCTTGTTCTTGGTTGAGGCATTTGCAAAGGAGGTGGATGGAGTGATTACATAATCATATTCACCTATATAATTGGATTTGGTTGAATAGATGGTATTTTCACCATTTTTACATGGCATGATTCATTAACTCCATTACCCACAATGTTCTTGTGGTAGTTATAAACCTTGGGATTCTTAGAGGTTTTAGATTGGGATGGCACAGGAGCTTGAATCTAAATTTGGCTCTAACTCTAGTTTAGGCCTTGATACTAGTTTTACATCTAGTTAGGTTTATACAACTTGATTACCCATTTATTGATAAGGGCTTTCTTAATTTTTAGGCATTTATCAATAATCTCTTCAAATGTGTGGGCACACTAAAGCTCTACTACAAACTATTTATCACTTTAAAAATTATAGGTAAACACCACTACCAACTATTTATCTAGTATATTATGTGTGAAATGGATAGCAAGTTCCCTCCATCACTATAAATAACTTGATAAACTCTCACTAGGTCTTTGTTGAGATTGGCCCAAATCAACCATAGTAATCTCATGCTTGATATTATAAGAGAAATGTTGAATAAATTTTTTTGATTAGTCATCAAAATAAGGCACATAGTTATTCAAAAGTTGGATAAGCCACTCTAAGGCATATCTAGATAAATTTTGAGGAAAAAGGAGAATCAATTATAAATTGATAAAGGCCATTGGCTGGTAAGTAATATAGAATTCCTTTAGATGTTCTTTCAGGTCACCTTTGCCTTTGTATTTGTTTAACTTTGATTGCTCAAAACATAGAGGAAATGGTATCTAAATATAGTCCATGTTGAAAGGGTATGATCATATTTAATTAAATTTTAAAAAAATTCCCTACTTTGTTATCTAAAGAGCAAAAATAACATTCTTCACCTATTATAGTGTTTGAGCTAGGAATGTAGACAGTATAGATGGTTGTGGTTAGGGTTAGGTAGTACAAGGTGGATTACTTTAACCAGGGTATAATGGAATAATGGAGAACTATGGGATGTTTATTTGGTTCATCATCTTACCAATAATATGCATTTGTTAGTTATGGCTATATTACTAGTATGACACATGTTATTGGTAAACATTAGAATTGGGATTGGTAGTGCAGTTTTGACTTGGAATGAATCATGGCCCGAGTGGAGGTGTTTGGTATTAGGGAATGAACTATGTATGGTGGGTTTGAAAGGGAACTTATTAATGGCTAGTTTAACCCTATTGTTCATGTTATTGGTTGAAGACTTGTTATGTAAATTTCTTTGTATTAGGCACGTGTTATAGATAAGGTATATGTTGGGTATGAGGTAATTGTTGGTTAGTATATATTCATTGGATGTTAAGAACTTGTTGTTGATTGAAAAATTGTTATAAATGATGCACTTATTTTTTGTTAGGTATTTATTTTAAGTGACTTCCTTCTTATTGGCTACTTATTTGTTGTTGGCTAGGCATTTATTGTTTGTTAGGCATTTGTTATTGGTTGGGTACTTGACACTATTGGTTAAACAACATTTAAGGTAGCTAGTTTACCACTTATTGTGGTGGTGTGTTGGTTTTAACCTACCAAGGTAAATGTTTATTACCTCTTATTTTAGTGGGGTATTTGATGATGGTTGATTTATTACTCCTTATTATACATGCGAGGAAGCAGATGGTCATGAAGGGCTAGTCGCCTATTATGAAATAGATATAATTGCTCCCTATTGTTGTGATCTAATTGATGTAATTTAAGGAAGGATATGTTGGGAACTATTTTATTGGGTGTTCCTTAATATAGTGGACCTTAATTGATGCATATTATGGAACACCTATGTGTTATCCACCACATTTTGAAAATGGTCTCCTAAATAAGCCATTGATTATTCTTTATTTACAGGAACATTAAACATGTCTACAAGTGGAGTGGTTTGAATAAACAGATTTGTATGTTCATTAGAAGAGCCTATAAAAATAGTTTGTAGTGCACTTGATGAGATAAATCTATAAGTAATGTGTTTAGATTAGTAATGGCATTAAATTTTCTTGCTAAATCAAGGTAGGTTTGATAGGCTTGTTTCACTTGCATAAATTGGTCAACACTTTAACATTTTCCATTAGCAAATTTAACAAGTTCTTGATTAGGAATTAGTAAAAGGACCTGATTTTGACTAATAGAGGCTTGATCAAATGTTTGGATGAGATATGCATGACTAAGTTCCCTAACTAGGCAAGGTAGACTTTTCTATGGGAAATCTAACAAGAATTTTACACCTAATTCCATTGCTCTAACAAGAATCTCATCTTTATGCTCTAAAACATGATGATCAAAAAAGTATGGATTATAACTAGCACTAGAAGTTGTTTTCACATAATATGGTTGATGTTTTTGAAACATTTCCATACTAGGCAATAGGTTGGTAAGGTATTATGTAAATGGGTCTTATTCTTGTCCTAGATAAGGAGTTGTGTTTGTGAGGTACTATTGTAATTTCTCTTGCCCCTTCCCCATGTTATGATATGCATACATAGGATATATATATATATATATATATATATATATATATATATATATATATATATATATATATATATATATATATATATATATATATATATATATATATATATATATATATATATATATATATATCTCATACGCTATGTTATCACCATGAGTCACATAGTCAAAGGGATCACTTGTAACAATTTTATCATAATCAGGATTATATAAATCTCCATTATGTGTATATTGAGGCATGGTTAACTCTATGTTTTTTTCCTTGGGAAAGATTGGTCTTATGTTTGTAACTTTTTGAACATGGTTTAAAATGATGTTGATTTGAAAGCTAGCAACAAAAACTTGGCCTAAACTATCACTAAAACACTTTATGTCTTTGGAATAAATGGTCAAAAAATGAAAAATTGGATTTATTTTTGGCAAAAGGTCTAAATGAACTCAAATAGTGAAATGAAAATTTGAACTAGGTCTTAGAAACAAACTTGGTATAGGTCTAGGCACATGAGACCTTGAAATTAAATGGAAAACAAACTAAGTTTAGGTCTAGGCACATGAAATTTGAACTAGGCCTTAGAAACAAACTTGGTCTAGGTCTAGGCACATGAGATCTTGAAACTAAATGAAGAACAAACTAGGTTTAGGTCTAGGCACATGAAATTTTAACTGGGTCTTAAAAACAAACTCGGTCTAGGAAAATGAAATTGGTCTTGGAAACAAACTTGGTCTAGGTAAAGATCTCTAAACCAAACTAAAAATCGATCCAAGTTACACAATTTAAACACATAAAAGGTGAATAACTCAAGCATAAACTAATTGTCTTTAGATCTTAAATTTAAAAGATAAATTTTGAACTTGGTTTGAGATACTTGGATTTTAAATGAGAAACAATCTAGGCCAAAATGGGTAGCATAACAACATCTTTTAGAAATCAAATCACAAATGATTTTTCAAGTCTTTGGACTAAACCAAATGATTCTACCAAATTTAGATAGCATAACACTTCTTAGTGTGAATTTGTGTATATATCAATTGTTTTGGTATCGGGCTTGTTTATTTGCACAAATGGTTTTGGATTAATTATACAAAATAAGAAAAAAACAAGCATGCATTCCTATCTTAATAATTGACACAAGGTTTGCATAGTATTAACTAAACTTTCATCAATATACCAATTATTGAGAGGAATTAAATGTTATTCCAATAAATAAAAGCACACGAAGGTAGAGTTTTTATCCCTCCTCTATCTCTCAAGAACTTGTATGTGGCATGGAACTTAGAGCACAAAATCAACTCAGAATTGGTAGGATAATCCATGGTAAGTTAGGTGTATTAATCTAAAAAACTGAATTGGATTTTATATATGGTCCACAAGTGCCTAAGAACACTTGGGAACAATAAAATATATGTCAATTGGATGAAAAATTGTTTAACTTGTTATGAAAGTGTCTTGTCCCTTTCATAATTGTTGACCATTTTTTATTACTATGGAAAATCAATCTCTGACTTTTATTCAATAATTCAAGATCACTTACAGGATTCTCAAGACTTAACCAATTGTGTGCAGTTGCTTGTAATCCCAAAGTAAATCTCTACACTTAAAGGATATATGAGTTTTGGTCTCCTAGCAGCTCCATTTTTTGAAGGAATCACTTTGACATAGCCATTTAAGGTTTTCCCTAGTGTCAACTTCATGAGGTGATGATATTAAATTTGATGGGCCCTAGTGATGTCTTCAGAGCTTCCTAGGATATTAGTCACAATAGGACTCTATTCTAATTAAATGATGCCATATAATAATTATTTGTAACTCTCATTAGTCTTGAGCCCTTTTAAAGTGCCTTTTGACACTAAGTCAATTTTTAAGAAGTTTCCCAATGGCTCTCCACATTAGCATCACTCTAGGCTAGTGGGTTAGTAGGATGTTTCCACGTGTTGCAATTTCAATGACCTAGTGTCTTAGAACCATGTAAACTAGTGTAATGCCTTTGGTCTAACAAGTTAATGAGATATTACCATGTGGCATAATCTTGTTATCCCATATTCCCAAAGATATTGATATACGTCATGGATCTCCTATATAATTGGGTAAGTTAGATGATGATACATGGTGAAATATTGCTTCACCATAGAAGGAATGGTTAGCATTACATTTAAATATTCATTTGATTAATAAAAGAGTGAGAAGGAGCCATGTGGATTTTGAAGGCCCCGAACACATAGTGGTAGAATAATCCAATGAATAGGAGAATACCAGATAATAAACCCATAGTTTAGAGCCTAAAGTGAATATGGAGATGACATGTGGAGACCATATACTATGGTCAACGCTTAATGGGTTAAATGGGTTTTGTGGCCAAGTAACAAAGGAGGTAATGAATGGAATGGTGCCACATCATTAATGCACCAGCCTAAAATTAATGGGCCATCCAGTCGTCAAAACCATCAAACGTAATATTTTCATAGTGGCTCAATTGCAAATCATAGATTGGGTGGGAAAAATGACATAATTTGGCTAAGTCATTATGGTATCATGTGTATGGGGAGAAGGAAGATAAAAAATATAATTACAACCTTAAAGAGGAATGGTATACAACTATGCAGACATGACC
Source organism: Torreya grandis (assembly GCA_037957365.1). NCBI lineage: Eukaryota > Viridiplantae > Streptophyta > Pinopsida > Cupressales > Taxaceae > Torreya > Torreya grandis. The sequence continues at coordinate 534,711 of JARHVA010001807.1, forward strand.
AAAGTTAATTCTAAGGAGATTAGAGTGGTTGAGCCACCCCATTCATGTAAGTTATTATTAATCATGGGTACCCATCTGTTTCAGTCAAAACCTTGACTACTTCCCCAATCATCATTAAAATTTATAACTATCCTAATAGTGGGTGAGACTAAATAAATGACCCATAGGCTTCCAATTACCTATAAAAACTTGAGTTTTACATCATAAAATGGTCCACATTTTTAGGGATAATAATGCTTCCAAAAATTGCCCTTCACAAGCCCCTTTATCATTTGAGGCGTACAACTAATGGTAATTGAGTTTTCCTTTCTTCATGATTCTTGTATTTTTGTTTTTTTTGTCTTTGCAAGTGGGTAATTCTCACCCCTCTCATTGTTGTCCATTATTTTACACCTCTGTGCATAACTTGGATTTCTTTTATAGGTCATATGTTTTACACATCTAGGTCTATATAGGCACTACTTGTGCACCATTTATAGTCCCTATTAGTGTTGTATTGTGTCTTGTACATTCATACGAATCACTTATGCAAGTGTAATGTTTATATTGGTTATTATGTAATTTTTTCTTATTTTTTATATTTTAGTGTGTTCTTTAAATCCTATAAAGGTGCTTTTTCTAGTCTTGGTGTATCACCTTTTACATTTCAACATCCCCTCTCTCCCTTTTCCTCAAAATAAATTTTATATTTAGGATTCGTAGTAGATTTCCTTTCAACTCTTTTAGGCTTATATGTTGATCCTAAATCAAATGCATTTATGCTATAAGGAATTTGACCTTTTTTGAAGGTTTGTCCTAATGAGTGCAAGAGTCCCACACCTTGGGGGACAATATCATTGTCTCATTAAACCCATTCTTCTAATTCAGTAGGTGTAAGGTTTGAGTGATAATAACAACCACTCCTTCCATTGATTTATCAATAGAGTATGATTTCTATATCATGCATGATCTAAGGCTCTATTCAGTTGGTCAGGTTAACCACTCAACCACTATCCCATTAAATAATATGCTTAATTTGTGTACCCTACCAAATAAGTGAGGTCAGTACGATGTTAGGAAATGAAACCCCAAGTTAATGCACCCCTAAAAAACTTATGAGGAGGTGATGAAATACCACTTTAAAAGCCACAAAAAGAAAATAAAAGGGGAGATTCAATTATAAGTCACCCATGTTTAAGAAAATAAGGTGAGAGCATATATGACTTGAACTTTGGGCTGAAATGAACAATTAGCTTAGTCACATTTTTGGGTCACCCTAAATAGGGGAGATCATACGCATGACTACATTAAACAATGCTAAAAAGGAAAATGTGAAATTAAAAGTGTAAAATCAAATTGTTTTTAAACACCAAAATGGAAATGTTTGAAAACCTTGTAAAAATCTTGAAATGAAAATTAAAAAATTTCAAATATTTAAACACTAAATGTAAGTGTGACAATGTTTTTAAAACACCAAATTTAAAATGTGATGGATTTATTTTGGGATGTAAATTGGTTTATATTTACTTGTGAAAACCTATAAACACTTGGTAGTAATTTGATTGGGCCAAGATAGTGAAGGCAACTTGTAAAATTAGGTCAAAAATCACAAAAATCTTGCTCTCTGGAAGGATTTCACATTTACATAATCAAGATAAATAAAAAAATTGTTAGGTTAATGGATATCAAAAAATAGTGGAAAACCCCACATAACTTACAGTCATGATTTCATGATTTTGGGATGATTTTGTAGCTATGGCTAATGATTTCATTATTATCTGATGCTTTTTTAACTCTGGTCTATGAATTCACTACTAAATTTTATGATTTCATAATTTATACCTATTATTTCATATTTTTGGTAAATGAATTCATAATTCAGGGAGCTAATTTTGTAACTATCTTAAACCTGCATGAAAAACTCAAAAATAGAATAAGATAATTTTGCAATTATATTTTAAGATTTTGTTAGAGGTATAATCATTATGAGGGGGGGTGAATAATTGATCCCAAATAATCTAAATTCAATTCTTATCTTTATATATAATTAGTTACAACAAGCATTCATGAAGCATATACATCATTCATAGCAATGAGCAAGAGAGACAATGCAAGATCAATCACATAACACATGACATATGTGGGAAACCCTCTTGGAAAATGAAACCCATTGGAACCTATAATTAGACTACTATAATATAAAAATAAGATCCAATTTAGATGATATACAAACTATCAAGGAACTATCATCCCTATTTAGTGAGACTATAATCCCACAAGGTGTTGCCACACCTATCTAGTGGAGTTGCAACAACAACTAAACCTTTTAACAAGTTTTACCTTGAAAGGAGGATGCAACCACCTTAGATCTTGAGCTACCACAATAAAATATATAAAAACATCCATGTATTAACTAATGTCTTCAACACCTGATGATGGACTTCTACTTATCAATCTTCACCTTCACTCACACTCAATCTATAAGATCATTATTCTACCAATAGAATTATGACCTACAAGTCATACAAATAGTCCTCAAAATTATCTGATCTTCATCTCATCCACAAGTAAATCTACCCTTTATTTTCTCCACAAAACACACACACAATCCTCTCTCAAATATCTCTTTAGTCTTTCACTCCAAGTCTAGAAATCACCAAATTTGATTTCACTATTTATAGAGCATACTTGATAATCATCACCTTGGTCGGACATTAGGCATGCCTTATCCCTCAAGGCATATTACACATGAAGACACAGCTCAAAATAATATTAATAGGTTATCAATAGCATCTATGGGTCACCCTTAAGCATCTATACCTTTTAATAAGGCCTTTTAAGCTCTTATAGGTCTCATGAAGACCTCTTCACCCATTTAGCACACCCTCAAGAAAAACAAGAAAATAGGACCAATTTTAAATACATGGATCAACTCCTTATGTCCCCTTTGACATCTTAAAATGATCATAGTCATCTTATCTCACCTTTTCATATGCTCAAACAACTCAAACACTGACCTGGTCATAATGAACATTATGAACAAATACATAGTCAACTTCTTAAGCATTGTTCATACTCAAGATAGATTGATCACACCTCCAAAAACCACACATAGCATCCTCATGGATCCTATAACATTCCCCAATATAAAATTTATCAATAGACATTGAAAAATCATCTATATAAGCTCAATTAATCTTCTCATGTCATTTTTATAATAGGCACGAACACATATTCAACTTTGAACATTAATATCTTTGACTATACATACTTCCATATCTTCAAATTAGGTTAATTAGATGTGCCATGGAGTCCTCTTCATCTTATATTTTTATAGCACCAGTAAATTTGAATTCTATCAAAATGTATGGACAAAATATAGATATCTAGTTTTTCCCTATGTTAAATTCAAATATTTGAATTCAAACGGTCACAGTTAACCTTTGAACACAATGCTCGAATCTCGTGTCCTCTTAGTTTTGGATCAATCTTGCACCATCAATCATGTCTAAACTTTAATGCCTAGTCTACTAATGCCAAATGTTAAACCTTAGTCATGTTGACCTCATCTTATGCAATCTTGAAGTGTTGAATCAATGCACTCCATCGATCTCTATGGATTAGTCGAGTCTTTAACTATCAACACTCACTGTTTGATCAATCTATATGAATACTTGCTCACTATTGGATCATTATCCTATACCTTTTCTCAATTATTAAAAATAATTCAAATGTCCTCACATCACTTCTTCCTAAATTCTTGGAGAAATTTACACCATCAATCTTTCTTGAACTTTAACTTGTGCAAAAATGACCAAGTATAGGAACCTTGCTTATCTATCTGTGTAGCCATTTTTGAACCTTAATAACTTATTTTTTGCTTACTCGCATGATCTCAAATTTGGACCATATGATCTCCTCACATAGGAGAATATAACCATGTGACAAAATAATCCTAAAACTTTCACACATGTGAGATATAACTCCATTAAAATTCTTTCTCAAAATCTTATGTCACAGAGCTAACTATGCTTAGAATTTGTCTAGGAAACCAACTTTGCTCTTGCATAAATTTTGTCATGCTTTAGTGCATGATCTAAAATTTAGTAAAAATTAAATATGTTAAAAATTAAATAAACCCATATGATAAATTTGTATTCAAAACTTCACATGTACAATGTATATCATAATCAAAATGCCTACTTAGCTTTTTTGTCACATGCAAATTTGGCTATGCAAAAACATAGTCAAACTACCTAGGAGCCCAACTTTGCATATGTATATCTTTTGACATGAAAAATTTAATGATATAAAATTTAGCATAAATAAAATAGCCACAAAAATAAACAAACCCATATGATATTTTTTTCTTTTTACCTCCACATGTGTGAATTATAACCTTATCAACATATTCACTTGGCTAGTTCTGGCCACATACAAATTTGGCCTAGTATGGAAAAACAATGAACTCTAACTGAGAATCCAACTTTGCACACTCATAAATTTGATCACACATTGATGCATGACTTGAGATATGGCACATATAAACTAATGACCAATGTGATCATAACCATATGACCAAATCCCCTTGACTCATTCCCATGTGGTAATGGTGACATCATCAAACTACCTACTCAAATTTTCTACCAATAGACCCAAAGTGTCGAGATGAAAACTATGATCAAAAATATTAAATACACTCTTGAAAATAAGAAGTCAAATCTTATAAAACATATTATGGAACTCTTTCATATCCCAAATACTCCACACTCACCCTAAACATCTCTAACCATGCCAAAGTAGAAGATCAATCAATCATACTTCAAGCAAATTAAGACAAGCACATTGCACACTTTGTCATTATTACTTAGGATATCAAAGAACTCCATACACTCACTAGGATACCTCCATTAAATATTCATGAAATCATCATTAAAACTCTATAATAATCTCCCCCTTTGTCATATATGTCAACAAACATCATATATAGTAATAAACAACTCACCTTCTCTCTCTTCAAGCACTCCCACAACAAGAACTTTCTCCCCCTTTGACATCTAACAAAGTGGGAAAAAACTAATCATAAGGACCTAAAAATACTATAAATAGGAAAGAATCATCTTATAAATATGATACAAACTCCCCCTTACCTTGAGCCTACTTCTACTTATCTTTAAAACTTCATCTTGTTCCATGCCAACACTCTCTTCAACCAAGCACTACAACTAATGAAGAAAGAACACACAAAACAATAAAATATGATGGAACTTACCAAGATAAATATGAGAGGGACTCTCCCTAATATTTATGAGTAATTACACCACTTGAGCATCTTCATATCTCCACACACCATGAAAAATCACCACATATGCTTATTAGCCTTCTCTCTTAAGCTACCCTAAGGACCACCAACAGAACTCATGCTACTCACCAAGTAGGAAACATGCACTAAACCAAATTTATAACTCACCTTGAAACATACATTCCTTGATATTTTGGATAAACTAAGCAAAAATCACTCTTCTTCAAACTAGGCTTGTCTAACCTCCTTATAGCCCTACCTAAAAATTACAGAGCCCATAATTTCTAATAGACACATCTTTAGGACCTAAAACTTCATATATGGATCACTCTCATATGCCCCCTTAATAAAACCAATTTTCATCACCAAGAACATCTTCTAAAACATACTTCCTTCACAAACATACTAACCAATTAACCCTCCATATTAACAAAAACATGAATAACTAGAGAACCACAAACATTCAAATATATGTGAAGTTTGATTTGACCACCCATTTGGCCCATTAAACATATTAATAATACTTGGACCTCAATTCATAAGGAAAATCACTTTTCTGGCATATCTCAAAACCTTAAAATCTCAAAAACAAATAGGGTCAACAAACCTCCTTCAATTCAATGCATATCTCTGAGACTTCTTACACACATAGAAACACCCATCATACACTTTTGGACCAATAATTGAGCCTTCACACCTTTAGGAACCATAACTTCGTATAACCCATTTTAGGCCTGCTTGCCCTTGAACCAAAAACTAAGATAACTGAGAGCACTCAAAAATCTTTAATTAGCACAAACATACCTTCAAACCACAAAAGTGCCTAGATCATATCACAAATAAGTGCATAGACCTTTCTAAGCACCAAACACTTCTTTATATTTCATTAAACTCATTATGTCATCTATAAATACCCATTTTGATCATATACTATAGTGCTTTCACAAACCAAAGGAGCAAATTCATAAAGTTATTGTTCCCCCTTAATTAATGACCTTCTAAGATCAACACAAGTCTTTATAAATATTAGCATTATGATATTGATCCCATAAACTTGATTCTCCACTAAAAAGGATCCTCTTAAGAAGCATAGATAGAGACCTTCTCTACACCATAGAGCTCTACCATTGTGTGAAACCAGGAGTTGCCCATAACTCCTCATATTCCTTTTCCTCCTTGGTCATTTGATACTTATAGTTCTTCTTATTCTTCTTCTTTGGATTAATAAAAAAAACTTCCTCATCCAATACAACATTCTCCTTTTCTTCTATGATTGAATTGGCAATACATGGAGACAACATAGATTCATGGCATACCTTTTCATCTGAAGAATCTTCCTTATAGTTTGGAACCTCATCAATAGGCATAGACAATTAATGTTGTTTGCATGATACATGATCAAAAATTTCATGATGTTAGATTGGATCCATACATACCTCATGACTAGCCTTAACCAGTATCTCGGTCTTCTCCTTGAGCTTGAACTCTTCATTCTCAACATGAGCAGATAATGAGACCTCTTGGTACTCTTCAAATTCTGAAGCATTATCCACCTTAGCAAACAAATTACTTAGACCTATAGTCTCATCATGACTCACACTTTTCACCTTTATCTTTCATGTGTTAACATGCCTCCTTCCTTTCACTCTATGATCCTAATTAAACCTATTCTAATTTATATACCTTTTCTTGTAGAACCTAGCAATGTGACCTCTTTGTTCACAATTGTAACACACTATAACTTTTACAAGAAGTGTATTTTTTCTTTAACTTATTTAGATATAAATTTGTAACATGTCTTAAGTTATGACAATTAAATCACTTGACTCTATTCATAACTTTTGATTGATGACCCCCATCATAGTTCCATGCAAACTCATTTCTAACAGGTATCTTGCATTCTCTAGCCCTATGACCAAATTGATTACATGTGTAATAATAACCATTGAATATTACATACCTCATGGAATTTGGCTATCTGATCTGATTTGTCTTCATTCTACCAGCACCTTCAATCTTTGTCTGATGATTTATCTTCAAAGTATGATTGTCCTAATTCACATTAGTCTTCATCTTGTCTTGAGTAACATTTTTTTTCTCTTCTTCAAATCCAAGAATAGTTTTATCACTAGTATAATTTTGACCACTCAGAATGTTGTCTAGATCATATGAGCTCTTATCAAATCTCACAATGATTTCACCTTACTATATGTCTTCTCTAACTCAGATTTCAAAGACTCATTTTTAGTAACATTCACCTTCTTTAGCATTTAAGCTTGTAGATAGAATTTCTAATTAATAATTGAGATGCTTGATTATATCTTCATGCTCCTTGGTGTCTTCATTTAAAATTTCCTCAAACACATTGAATTCCTCCTCATATTCCTTGATTTTATATTTCATCTTATTATTGATCTTCTTCTCAATATTTAGTTCTTTAATAACATTCATTAAAAGAGTCTCACAGTCCACCTCATCTTCATCATTATTTGAATCATTCCAAGTAGACACTTTATTGTGTGAGCAACTTCCTTCCTTAGCCATGAATATAGATTCATCTTCAATAGAACCATCATCTTCATGATCATATTTTGATTCACTATCTTCACTCTCATCTGATGAGTTGTAATCTTATTTGGTGTAGAGTCTCCTCTTATTTTTGAAGGACTTCTTCTTGTTGTTAAACTTTCTCAATACTTTATTCATGTATGTCTTCTTGTTATCATCTTGGCCTTTACCATGCTCTTCATCATCTTTCTTATCATGGTTATGAGGGAAATTACAAGCAAAATGTCCTATCTCTCCATAATTGAAACATTTCAAGGGTAGTTAACCCTTGTACTTTCCTAAGCCTGTGTTCAATTTCCTAGAAAGTAAAGCAATTAGTTCATCCTCATGAATTTCAGTTATGTCATCCTCTTTGGATTTATTACCTTGGAACTTCTTCTTGGGCTTCATCTCTATCTTGAATGCAGCTTCCTTATTTGGTGGTGTATCATCATTTATTCTCATCTCATATGTAGTAAGGGTGCCATGCAATTGATCCATATTTAATTGAGTAAGATCATGACTCTCTTCTTTAGTAGATACTTTTGGATCAAAATTGAGATATATATACCTTAATACCTTTTATACTATAGTTACCTCTTCAATATTCTCTCCAAGACCTTTGATGATGTTCATAGTCTCATCAACTCTTTATAAAAAGGATGCCATAGAATCTTCTTCCTTCATCTTGAGACTTTTAAATTTCCTTCTATGAATCTACAACTTAGCAAGCCTAACCTTTGAATATCCTACAAAAATAATATTCATTTTGTCCCATATCTCTTTAGCAGATGTATAATGGATAACCTTGATGTATTTAGTCTCTAAAAGACCACAAGTGATATCATTCATTGCCTTAGAATTATTCTCACATAAATTCTTGTCTACAACACTAGATGGAGTAATAGGAGCAACATAACCATACAAAATAGATTTCCATACATCAAACCCTAGGGACATAATATATATCATCATCCTTGAACTCAATTTGTTAACTAACCATTGAACATTGGTGCTTGATTAGTAGATAAACATCTTTGATGACTACCTATATTGTACCTTGGATCACTTTCAAGTTGTTAAGCCTTTACTAGAGGACCTGTTCTGATACCAATTATTAGATGTAAAATCATTGAGAGGTGGGTGAATCAGTGAGCCCAAATAATCTAACTTCAATTCTAATTTTTACAAATAATTAATTATTTACAACAAGTATTCATGAAGCATATACATCATTCATAACAATGAGCAAGAGAGACAATGCAAGATCAATCACATAACACATGACATATGTGGGAAAACCTCTTGGGTAATAAAACCCATTGGAACCTACAATTGGAATACTATATTATAAAAAAATATCCAATTTAGACCATCTAAAAATGATCAAGGAACTACAATATTTATTTAGTGAGACTACAATCCCACAAGGTTCTACCACACCTTTCTAGCTGAGCTAAACAACAACCAAACCTTTTAGCAAGTTTCACCTTGCAAGGAGGTTGTAACCACATTATATTTTAATCCTCCAAAACAACACCTACGAACACATCCACCTATGAATTGATGTCTTCAACACCTGATGATGGACCTCTACTTATCACTTTTCACCTTCACTCATGCTCAATCTACAAGAGCACTATTCTAGCAACAGAATTATGACTTATAGGTCATACAAATAGTCCTCAAAATGATCTTATATTCAACTCATCCATAGGTAACTCTACCCTTCCTTCACTCCATAAAACACACACATAATCCTCTCTCAAATGTCTCCTTAGTATCTCACTCCAAGTCTAGAAATCATCAACTTTGATTTCACTATTTATAGAGCATACTTGATAATCATCACCTTGGTTGGCCATTAGGCATGCCTTATCCCTTAAGTCATCTTATACATGAAGACACAACTCAAAACAATCTTCATAGGTCAGCCATAGCATCTATGGTTCACCCTTAAATAGATACACCTTTTAATAAGGCCCTTGTAGCTCTTGTGGGTCTCATGAAGACCTATTCACCCATTTAACACACCCTCAAGAAAAAAAGAATACAAGACCACTTTTAAATACATGGGTCCACTCCTTATGTCCCCTTTGACATCCTCAAATGATCATATTCATCTTATCTCACCTCTATGTATGCTTTAAAAACTCAAACACTGACTTGGTACATACAAACATTATGAATGAATACATAGTCAACTTTTTAAGCATTGTACATACTCAAGATATATTGATCACACCTAAAAAAACCACATAGATCATCCTCATGGAGTCTAAAACACTCCCCAATATTTAATTTATCAAGATACATCAAAATAGTATATATAAGCTCAATTGCTCTTCTTGGGTCATTTGTAGAATAATCACGAACACACAGTCAACTTTGAACATTAATATCTTTGACTGTACACACTTCCAAATATTTAAATTAGGTTCATTAGATGAACCATAGAGTCCTCTTCATCTTTACTTTTTGTATCACTAACAAATTTGAATTTTATCAAAATATATAGACAAAATATAAAGCTCTGGTTTTTCCCTATGTTAAATTCAAATATTTCAATTCAAATGGTCACAATTAACCTTCGAACACAATGTTTGAATCTCATGTCCTCATAGCTTTAGATAAATCTTGCACCATCAATCATGTATTAACTTGAATTCCTAGTCCACCAGTACCAAATGTTAAACCTCAGTCACTTTGACCTCATCTTATACAATCTTGAAATGTTGACTCAACATGTTCTATCGATCTCTATAGATCAATCAGGGCTTTAATTTTAAATGCTCACTATTTGATCAATCTATACAAATACCCACTCTCCATTAGATCCTTATCCTATACCTTTTCTCAGTCATTAAACATCATGCACATGTCTCATCTCACTTCTTCCTAAATTTTTGGAGTAATGTGCACTGTCGATCTTGATTGAATTTTAACTTGTACAAAAATTACCAAGTATAGGAACCTTACTTATCTATCTGAGTAGCCTTTTTTTAACCTTAATAACTTATTTTTTGCTCACTCGTATGATCTCAAATTTGGACCATATGATCTCCTCAAAAAGGATAATCTAACCATGTGACAAACTAATCTTAAAACCTTCACATGTGTCAGATATAACTCCATTAAAATTCCTTCTCAAAATCTTCTATCACAAAGCCAACTATGCTTAGAATTTATCTGGGAGACCAACCTTGCTCCTACATAACTTTTTTCATGATTCAATTCATGATTTAAAATTTAGCATAAATCAAATATGCTCAGAACTAAAGAAACCCATATGATTAGTTTCTATTTACACCTTCACATGTGTAAGATATAACACCATCAAAATTCCTACTTAGCTTTTCTTGTCACATACAAATTTGGCTATGGAAAAACATAATCAACCTACTTGGGAGCCTAATTTTGCATATGCATATCTTTTGGCATGCTAAATTTCATGATCTAAAATTTACAATAAACAAACTAGACATAAAAATCAACAAACCCATATGATCATTTTATCCTGGCACCTCTACATGTGTGAATTTTGACCTTATCAATATGCTCAATTAGCTCTTTCTAGCCACATGCAAATTTGGCTAGGTATGGGAAAATAATGAATTCTGACTGAGAAGCTAACTTTGTAACCTCATATATTTGACCATGCCTTGATGCATGAATTTATATATGGTGTATAATAACTAATGACTAATGTGATCATAACCATATGACCAACTCCCCTTCACTCATTCCCACATGGTAATGGTTATGTCATCAAATTGCCTACTTAGATTTTCTACCATTGGACCCAAAGTGTCTAGATTAAAACTATGATCAATTAGATGAAATTAAATTATGCACACAAGTAATCAAAGATTATAAAACATCTTAGGGACCTCTTTCATATCCTCAATATTTCATACTCATCCCTAAACATTGCTAACCATGCCAAAGTAGAAGATCAACCAAGCATACTTCAAGAAAACTAGGATAAGCACATTGCACACTTTGTCATTATTACTTAGGATATAAAAACACTTCATCCACTCACTAGGACACCTCCATAACATCATAATGATAACTCTCCAATATATTTCATAGTTATGTGTTCTTAATATGTGATTAAACATAAAAACATTGAAAAAAAGGAAAAATTCATGATTTTTTGCTAAAATTTTGCTAATTCAGTTTTTAAATTTACATTTATGTAGGAAACATCTAAAATAGAGAAAAATTTGAAGGATGATTTCATCATTAACCCCCATTATTTCTCAAAATAATTCTTTGAATTCATAGTTCTGTAGAGCAAGGTCCAAACAGAGATGATTTTGCACTTTTCTATGATGATTTCATAGATTCCCACAATGATTTTGTTGTTTTAGGCTTTAAATCCATAGTTACATGGTGGATAAATTCACACCTCCATATTCAATCACAAAACATGATAAAATTAGGGGTAAAAAGCTAAAAATTAGGTCATTGATGACCTTTTCATGATTTGGAAGAGTCCCAAAGCACTCTTAGGATTAATGTGGGGTACATAGTCCCATTAGGCATGCAATATGTAACATAGGATTACAAAGATAATGATTAGTCTCTCTTGTTAGTGGATAAACCAAAAAAAACTTGGTGACAACTAAAATTTTAAGCCTAATTACTAGGGTGAGTAATGATTAAAAAAAATAAAGAAATCTACAAATGGAAGATAAAAACACCATTTACCTTCCTAGAATGGCTCTATCTTGTAATCGGTGTGAGAGAAGGCTTGTGCTTGGTATTATAAACAAATGATCTTTGATGATGCTAATGCTTTATAGGAATTACCTCCTCTTGGTCACTTGGCTATTTAATCTTGCTTTGTATTGGCATTGAAGCTCTTAAGTAATAATTTGGCATTATTTCTTTACAAATAAAACCTTGTTGAAGAATGGTCATGGCACTTGTATTTATAATTTTTCAACTAAATCTAACCTAGGTGTAGTTAATATAGGCTTAGGAGTCCAAATTCATTTAATGATGGCTTTAATTATGCATTTATGGAAGCATGGCTCAATATTTCTAATTTTTATGGCGTTTATGTTGATATTTTGCAATTCTTGACTTTGAGGCTACTTATATCATGATGATGTCACCTTTTCAGATTTTTGTTTAATTTATGAATTCCAAAAATATAAATACATCAATTTGATATGGATTTTTCACTTAAGCATTTAATTTGATTTAATTAGTTAAGTATTTCAATAATTTGGTTAAATGTCATGCACTATTAGTCAAAAATGTCAATTTACTTGGTCACAACTTGACTAGGGATGAATCTGTGAGAGGTTATCATTATGTATAGGGTATTACCCCAAATAGGTAAGCCTTGATATGATTTTGGGAATTTACATCTAATGTAAAGATGAAATTGTGATGTTTAGTGATTTATAACCTTAATTATGTATTATTTTTTAGAAATTGGTTTGAAGTCCTTTTAGACATTGGATTAAATGAAAAGGAGTGTCTACACAAGGTGTGGATTATCTATAAAATCTATCAAGGATTTTAGACACATTCAATTTTAGAATGGCTCCAACTGGTAAAGTGGTTGAGAGGAATAACTCAAATCATAAAATCATTAGCATGGCATGTGTATCAAGATTAGGTGAAGAGCATAAGACAAATTTATCCTTCAAGAGGTATGGTGCTTAACCACATAAAACACATTTAAATTGAAATCTCGAATCAATCCTAATGACCCTATACTACCAAAGTTAAATGAAACATTTCAAGGCGTAATTGAGTAGGCATGTCTATTAGAGCCTCAACTACACCTTCTAATAACATTGATGATTGCTTGTAACCATACCAGTAGTGGGACAAATTTAAAACTCCATGGACTGGGAGTTTTATATAAGATTAGCTCATGTGGTGTATCAAGGGGTTGGTCCTTTTAAAATTAAAAACTATATCTGGTTGGCTCCTTTTAGTCTTAGCATTAGAGTAATGGACCAATCATTTACTTTTAAGTATTTTTATTACTTTTTAAGTTAATGTTTTTTTAGTTGAGGTTGTTTGGAAGGCATGTTTATAACTCACATGAGTATTTGATGAAATCTTAATCGATCCCTTTAATAGAAATATCTTAATTTGAAAGCTTTGTCATTTGATAGACTTAGTCTTTGCATGCATATGGTGACCTTGTTTTCTTCATTGTCTCGTCTACTTCATTCCACAGACTCTTGCATTATCTTTAGTTAGAGTTATGCTAAATCTAGCTCAACTAAGGACCAATTTATCTAGGGACTTGTATACTCAAGAATAACATAACTATCTATTATAAATCAAGATATTTCTTCTCTTTTCTCCCTTCCCTTTTTTCTATTTTTTTCTTTAGCCAACTTTGTTAGTTTAGAATCTATGTAATATACTCTTAGTGTTTTATCTTAATTGCTCACTCTGTATATTATCATTTATGCATTATTGAATCCATGCAATATATATGTTTGTTTGAATCAATTTTTTATTCATGGTTAAATCTCTATATGTTGATTATTTTAAGGCATAATCTCTACATTTAGAATGCATGTGATTAGTCTGAAATACTCTAAATAGGCCTCTTGAATTGGAATAGTCATAATAAGCCAACTACGTTACCCTACGTACCAAGACCTGGTAACTAATACCTTGGGTATATTTTTTCACATGAGTAGCATTTCAAGAGAGATGAGGATTAACAATCCCTACCTATTTTTCATCATGTTAAAACATAGATCAATATATTGGTGCTAGAAAGATCACCTGAGATGGAATTTTAGACTTATCTATTATTTTAAATAGCTTTACCTAGTAGTCCAATGGCCTTATCCTGGATAAGGGGACATATATGGCATGTGAATGTTCTACGACCTTCCCGTGAATCTCCCAAGAACCCCCATAAATTATGTGTGAAGTATATATGTGGTGGGGTCAAGACTACTAAGGAATGCATTTAGGATTTCAAAGAAGCCATTATCATAAGGCAGATTCAACATTAGGATGTGGCTTGTCACTTATTTCACCTTTTTCTAGATCAAACAACCTATTCTTGGTATCTTGGTTTACTAGAAGGGTGTATCACCATTTGGGCCATCTTTGAAAAAAAAATCCTTAACCATTTTAATGTGTCCATTGACCCTTATGTATTTTTTTTATCAATTTTTCATAGCTTTTAAATAACCTA
Source organism: Torreya grandis (assembly GCA_037957365.1). NCBI lineage: Eukaryota > Viridiplantae > Streptophyta > Pinopsida > Cupressales > Taxaceae > Torreya > Torreya grandis. The sequence continues at coordinate 549,734 of JARHVA010001807.1, forward strand.
ATGAATGAACTAGTACATTCAACCATAGATTCCATCATCTATACACTAGGTTGAAGGATCCTTTCCTAAAATCAGATGATGCACCTATGGGAGTATATCTCAATGTGTTGGATCCTTTAACTTCTATTTTCATTAAGATGAACTCATCTACTCTCACATCATTAATGTTGGTCTAACAAGAGGTTGTAAATGTAGAGTAATAGCCAATGACTTAGGGATTTGATGGCTTCCCTTCCTATTCTTTAGAGCAGTATAGAATTTGTGCCTAAAACGATTTGATTTTCATGCCTATAAATCATCCCATAAATCAATATATGTCCCATAATGAAGTATTACCCTAAATTTACAACCAAATTGGTCTCTTTCCCATAAATAAGAACCTTGCTTACTCTTTTAAGGCATGTGACCCAATTAATTATGTGTATAATCAGTAGGTTGCTTCATATTACTAGTCAAGTAACATTTTTGATAGGAGATAATTAGTGGGCAATGCACAATCCAAGCTATGAGGCTATATTCTCGAATGCATAATTGGGAGCCTATAAATATGGATGTGGAGCTAAGCTGAGATAATCATGCAAATTGATAATATGCCATATTTAAAATGTGATCCATTATATGAAGGATATGGTAGTGATGATGAGGAGTCTGATGGTGAATTTTTATTGGAGATTAAAAGCATCCTAGTGGTTAAGAAGTAAATTGATGAAAATTTGCCCACATAAAATGAACAAACTGACATCTCTTGTAATTATCCAGAAGACCAATTAGAGGATTTAAATCTATTTTATGAGGAAGATGCATGTTATGCATCTAAATCATTTTTTCCCTCTCTTATTGCTCTTACATTTAAAAAATCGGTCTAAGATGTTCAACAACTCAAATGCAACAATCTAACACCCATCTCATCATTGGAGATGGATGAGCAAAAAAATAATGATAAAATAGTTCATCCAAGTGAAGAAGGTAAGTTGGAGGAGTTCAAAATGGATTATCTATCACCTCAAGATAGTCTAACATTTTATCCAAATGGCTTGAACCTGAGTGGTGTATCCATAATGATCCTCTTAGTAGTAGAGGTAGCCAAATGGGAAGAAAAATGACATTGTGGCTTGAATGGAGAAATCATGTCACTAGAGATATATGTTGGATATGGATTGATTCAACCTAGCTCTCCACACACTTCATCTATGGATGATAAATTCAAGGGGGATTTAACATGGTAAGAACCACTCCCCCACCTTTTCAGCAAATAATAAAACCAAGAGGATGTTGCCAAAGCATCCATTATAGTCCAAAAATAGCTCATAATTGATTTATCTATTGGATACAACAAAGAGGATATGCTTCCCAAGTTAGATATGCAATATGTTATGGTATGTATTGTTAACCAACCCTACTCCTTACCAAATTATAATGTGTAGTTTAATCTATTTCTCAAACCCTATCCCTCATGCTTTCTATAATCTAGTTACAAATATAATGCTTAATTTTAAAATCTTAGTTTGCTTGAATTGCATGAAAATAACATAGACAAATATTTATGGGATAGTGTCCATGAACATAGAGGACAACATAGAATAAATTAATATTTTCATTTTCCTTCTTAAAATCCTAAAAATAAATAGGTGTCTAACTAGTTTCAATCATGCATCTACTTGAAAACCTCTGTGAATAATTCCTCTTTTCCTTTCTAGTTTGCTTTCTATTTTTTTCCTTCCCATCACTTGTTGTTAGTTTAGTTTCCCTTTCTCATTTTTTTGGCCTGGTCCTTTTTTTTCCTTGAGGTTTCCTTGTTAATCAAAGAAATGAAATAAAAGGCATGTTGTGTAGCTTACATGAATGGCACTCAAAAGCCTAATTGAACTTTACTTTAATATCTTATGTGAAATGTTGTAATTGTATGGTTCATTTCTAAAATTTTGAAGGTCAATTATTCTTAACAAAATTTATGAATTTAGAAAATATATTTTCATGGTTGAAGACATTTATACACTTAATTAAAACATTTGAAGATAATATAGCATTGTCTTCTTTAGGTTTGTCTTAAATAATCATAAACTTTTTTATTTTCCATAAACCCATAGATTGGTCCCCAACCCTCCATAGATATAAAAGTAAATTTTCCTTTCCAAAATAATTAAGCCAAAATGCAAAATCTAAAAATATTCCTCAAAAGGGCGATCTTGGTAACCTCCAGCATAGGCTTTCTAGCCTGGTTGATAATGGAGAAAGGCCTTAGAAAGGGATCAGAGGTATCTCTATTGGGGCTATGGACACCTATCTGATAGTAAAATAATGCCCAAACCATTCCCCCCAAGCTAAGTATCTAAATATTTCCCCTCCATAAGTTTTGATTATTTAAGTAAATCTAAATTAATATGTGTGACTACAAAGAAAATGAATTAATTACTCAATCACATACACAGATGGTATTTTATAGGTTCTTAGCTTAGTATGTCATAAGTTATGAAAGACTTTAGTGCATTTGTATTCTAAATTTTTTTTGATTGATTATATGTAGTTAATATTTTTTCTTTTTATAAAACTAGAGATTCTAGATTCCTTAGATACTCAGGAGTATCTACCAACAGGAGTCACCATTTTTTGTTGCCTTCACCAACATGCCTCATTTTCAAACTAAAATTGGGGACCCTCTTTTCTTATCTGATATTTTTATATGGGGTTATGATGGTCTATCTAATTTAACTCTTCTTGATTAGCAATTTACAGATGATAAGTTATTAATGATTTTTCATGCTTATTTCTAATGCCTTTGCATTTTATTCAATTCAGTGTAAGATTTCATCTATGAACATTATTGTCTTACTTATAGGTTTATTTTAAACCTTTAAAATCTATTTCCCTTAGTTTTAAATAATTTTATTTTTCAATTTAAACTTTTCCATTTGAATATTCAGGGTTAAATCTTATTTTATGTGAATGATTGATTTCAATTCCTATATTAGATGACTAATTCTCAAATAAAATTAGCTTGAAAAAACTTTTTTGTTTAAATCTTTTACTTATCTGATTTCTTATTTTCTCATAGTTTTTCAAAATCTTCTAGTAACTCCCTAGATTCATACATGCATCCAAATATCCTCAACACATAACTTTGGAGTCAAATATTTTTTTAAAAATTGTTAAGTCTTTTTAAAGCCTTGAGACATTGAGAATATGCCATTTGTCATCCTCTCAGAAGTTAGGGAGCTCAAAAGCATTAAGGCACTAACTTAGAACCTTGGAACCTTAAGACCTTAGGGGCATTAAAGTAAAGGCCCATGGCCCTGGGAATCTAAGAAGGTATCATAAGGCACCCTCTAAGAATCCCAAGAGCTCAGAGTGATTACAACATTTTCCTAAGATAGAGTAAATCCTAGGGATGCTAAAAATATTTCAATTGACAAAGTGGGACTAGCCAATATCCCAATGATGGAAAAGGAATGTGAAACATAGAGAGAGACATGTGGTAGTGGTGACACTAAAATATGAAGGGATTAAATTTAATGGTCATCAAATCCATCAAATCGATCAAAATATGATATGGTACTATGAATTCAATGCAATATAAAAATTAAGTTGTAGCTTAGCAACTTGGTTATAAATAACACAGTTAAAATCAAAGTAGTTAACACATTGAGCTAAATTGAATAAAAGACTATTTTCCTAAGTATAAAATCAATGGACTTCAATATGATATTGGTTAAGTAAATTAATCATAGTGTGTTAGTACACATTTATATCATGGCAATGATATAATATACAAGAGCATCATCTTAAGAGAGAATGGGGATCTACTACCACTATAAGGTGTGGCCTAGCTAGAGGATCTATCAAGGATTTTGGATATATTCAATTTTATCATGGATCCAACTAGAAAATTGGTTGAGAAGAGAGACATAAAAAATAAAATAATTAGCATGTCATGCACATTGGGATCAATCAAAGAGCATAATATAAATTTATCCTTCAAGAGGCATGGTTCTTAACCACACAAAATACATCTAAATGGAAATCCCAATAACCCTATGTCACCAAATTTTAATTCAATATTTGAAATACATGGTCAAGATGGAATGTCTATGAGAGCCTTAACTACACCTTCTAATCATATTGATGATTGATTTTAACCACCCCATTAGTGGGACAAATTTGAAACTCTATGGACTTGGAGATCTATATAAGATCAACTCATGTAATGTATCAAGGGGTTGGTCCTTTTAAAATTAGTAGGAATATTCATAGTTGTCTCCTTTTAGCCTTAGCATAAGATTAGTGGACTAGTAATTTAATTTCAAGTATTTTTCCTACTTTCTAAGTTATTATTTTCTAAGTTGAGGCTATTTGGAAGCCATGTCTATAACTCAAATGAGTATCTAATTAACTCCCAATCTATCCCTTTAATATAAATATATTAATTTGAAATATTTTTCATTTTATATACATGGTATAGGTATGTGTATGGTGACCTTTTTTTCCTCATTGGCTCTACTACTTCATTCCATAGACTCTTGCACCATTCTTAGTTAGAGTTGTGCTAGATTTAGCTCAACTAAGGACTGGTTTATCTAGGGACTTATCTACTCAATAGGAACATAAAAATTCATTATAAAGTGGGTTGTTTCTTATCTTTTCTCCTTACCATTCTCTCTTTTTATTTTTCTTTATCTAGTTTTGTTAGTTTAAAATCTATGCAGTCTACTCTTAGTGTTTTATCCTGATTGCTCACTTTTTCTATTATCATTTATGCACTGTTGAATCTGAAATAGATATGTTTATTTGAATCAATTGTTTATTCATGGTTAAATCTTTATATATTTATTTTTAAGTCATAAATTATATGTTTAAAATGCATGTGATTAGTCTAAAATACTCAAAATAGGCCCCTTGAATTGGAATGGTCACAACAAGCCAACTAGGTTACCTTACATAACAAGACCTAGTAACTAAGACTTTGGGGAGATTTTTTCACATGAGTCTCCTTTTAGGAGAGATGGGGATTAACAACCCCTCCCTATTCTCAATCATTTCAAAACACAAATCAAGATTTTTGATGAGAAGTTTAGTAATAGTGATGGTATTAGTTTGGACCCATTATTTATAAATATTACCAAAATATTTAAGGAAAAAACCAAATTCTTAATCCCATCATATGTAATAGTTGGAGAAATATTTCCAATGTCTATGTATATATTAAAGGGAGTTAAAGGTTCACTTCGAATATTTTAAAACATTTTTTTATGCACAAGAGGTTGAGGAATGATGTTCCCATTGACATCTTGAAGAGGAGGGGGAACAAAATTTTGATTATGTTGAGGCAATATGATGGGAGATTGACTTTCCATTTATAAGATATGATTTTGCATTTGGAGCATTTGGGAGTTATTAGTTATTTGCATCACATTCATTTTTTGAATCATTTGTGCAAGAATTTGAGTTGTATCAATAGGTGTATTTATATTATTAGGAGATGGAAGATTCAAGGTCTTGGTAGGAGGGTCACTCCCTAGATTATTGAGAGAAGGATTCCCTAGAGGGGGTTTTCGAGATTAGTATCAATTTCTCCAATGGTGAAGCAAATAATTTTGGATAAAGTACCATTTGTAATATGGGTATAAATGGTATTATCATCTATATTTTTAAAGATATGTGAGTTATCTAGATCATCATTTTGAGTGATTTGTGCCATGTTATAGTCAATATATACAGATGGTTGTTGTGAGTAGTTACACCATGAAGTTTGGTCTTGATTTGTGGGTAAAGTAGGTAAGAAATAGCAACACATGTAAAAATTAAATGGGTTAAGACTATCATTTAATATTCTAATAGGTGATTTCATATGATAATTAAATGGGAGAATTGATCAAATATGTGATTAATTATAATAAATTAATGCAATCATCTTGACATAATATAGTAGTTTTAGATACAAAAATGTTAATGAACTATATTGGATTGGTCGATGGAATATAAGAAAAAGATGACATAGATGGTGGCTAGAAAAATAGACTATAGGTCAAATAGGACTATTGTAGATACATAGATTGGAAATTAGGATAAAATTATATTGTGCCTTGTCGATGTATTTATATAGATGGAAATTATGAAATAAAAAGTTTATTGAATTGATTCAATGTAATCAAGTCTAAAAATTTTAACAAAAATAATGAATGTACTATATTAATCCTAGTTGATGTAGTTACACAGGTAGAGGGGTTAAATAATATACTATATCAATCATGTTCAATGAAGTCTGATAAGCAGAGGGAAAGAAAATTTAGAAAACTATAGTGAACCTGGTCTATGTATTTTGTTCACATAGAGATAACTATATCAGTAATGGTTGATGTAGTTGGAACACACATCACATAATTATATCTATGTTGGTTGATATAATATGCAATATAGAATATAGTAACAAGTAGAAAATTAAATTTTTAACTATTTTTCCTAAATATTTATCTAAAATAAAGATCAAGTAGATGGGCTAAAAGGATTTGATTGATTTATAGGCTCTTAAAGATACTTGTTTGTCTATTGGATAGTTTTATCCTGATATTTCAAAGTGGATGAAGTATCATTCCCATAGCCCACTAAACTTAGTTTCAAGGGTAAGTTAAGATAAACTTCCTATCACTAACCACAAACTAGTACACTACAAGATTAGATGGATGGTTGGCTTCCTAAGGTTCAATAGAATGAAAATCCTAGGCATTTCCTAAATACCATGAGGTTCATAGAAACTAAAGTCTATGTTTATCTATATACTATAGATATTAGTATTGGAGCAAGCCCCTCATGACATGACGTATGTAAATAATAGATAAGGATTTTAAATAAAACACCTCCTATCCCTTTACAATAATAGCTAATTAATTTGAAAATTATTGAAATATAGTTTCTATGGAAAATCAATCAAAGAGAAAATATAGGTGAAAATCAATGTCAAAAATCAATTTGAAACTTTTATTTAATGGAAATAAATAAGAAGTCAACTTGAAATTAGATGTTTAATTAATTATTGAAAAGTAAATTTAATTTACCTTATTTGTGTAAAAAATGAAAACATATAGAGCTAGATCAGTGCAAGATGATGTAGTTATTCAGATAGTACATAATTGTATCTATGTATGTTGATGTAGTCTATGAAAAAATAGTTAAAAATAGGTAGAGTAAACTAGATGAAACTAAGCTGATGAATTTTAATAATAGGAAATACAAAAATAGAACAACATCAACTTGGGTCAATGTAGTTTTAAAAGAGAAGAAAATAATTGTATGACTATATCAACCTAGGTCGATATAATTTTTTGTCAAGAATTATTTTTTGACAAAATGTAAAATTTTAAGTACAAATCTGAATTAATTTGATTAATGGAATTATCTATAAATATGAATAAAAATTTATCAATATGGGTTCATAAAGTTGGCATAAAAATAATTGAAATATAAAGCTAGATCATCATAGGCGAATGTAGTTGGATGAATGGAGATAATGTAGATCTGAGTGTGAAAAGTGAATCATCTTATGTCAAGGTAGCCTACTGTAAAAAAACATAATTAAAATTACATTTACCTATTTTTATGTAGTTTTATGGAAAGCATATAATTAATCAAACTAGAATGATCTAGGTTAATGTAGTTGCTTGCAATGATGTAACTTGTTAAGAAATACATATAAAATAAAATTGTATTGACTTGCACTGATGTAGTTTTACCTACAAAAAAATATATGTTAGACTAGATCAACCTAAATCAATGTAGTCTACAAAAAATAATAGAAAAATAATATTATAATGACCCACAATGATATAGTTTACTGAGTGAGGAAAGAGTAATGGCTAGTTCACATCAAGCTCACCAAAAATTATACAACAAATTAAGATAGACCTGAAACTTATCTTGCCTAATAGATCTAGATTCATAGAAGGTAAATCAACTAAAACCTATTAAATACTTAGTTATATCGGGGCATGACTAATTAGATTCACTAAACCTAACTATAGGAGAACTTAACACACAACATCAATGGAAAGGGTTTTAAAGCCTCTAGGTAATCAATATAAACAATAACCCTAATTAGATATCTAATATTAATAATGAAATTAATATAATTTATTTTTATTGTTGACCATTTTTTCCCCACAAGCCAAAATGGGTCAACCCCCTATAGTCAAAATCTTGTATAGGGACTTTTTATATATGTTATAGGTGTATGTTGTAGCTCATCTAGTGTCATTCCTTACTTAGGAAGCTCCTGGTATTCATCCAGTTATTCATTGTGTTCACCATTTGGGTCCAATGATAAAAAGTGCAAGTGGGCAGTTTACTGTAGATCTCGCACATGTAGATTGGTATTAATATACACCAAAAGGGACCATTGTTTTCCCATAGAGTCATTTTATGCAAGTATTATGTCTTCATAGTGATCAATGTAGTTAGGGCATAGATAAGGTTGTTAATGGATGAGTAGATGGAGAATGTTGTCCCAACACACAACTCAAACATAGAGTTGGTGTTCACCTCCACCAGCCAGTAAAGACCCTATGAGATGTTAAGAGTGCTTGGAATTACTTAGGAAGCTCCTAGTATTCATCCAGTTATTCATTGTGTTCACCTAGGAATTTTGGTCCAATGATAAAAATGCAAGAACCCTTCTGATTCTCCAAACTAGACTTGGCACTATGGCACTAGGAGATCTCGCACATGTAGATAAGTCAAGAGGAATTGGTCATATGAGTTTGCTAACTTTTATACCAAGATCATATACACCAAATCTCTTGTCCTCTACCCAAGCATAATAAAAGTCTTAGTGAATCCACAACCTAACAATCTCCCACTTGGAGATAAATGAGTTGCACTGTAAATACCTGTCCTCAATCTTGAAGACCAACCACCACAAATCATGTGGTGTACCTCCTATCATCTAAGTAACATGCCACATTTGACCCTTCATAGCATGTCGACCTGTTGCTAGTCCCTCTCAGATCCTTGCCCTCCAGTGTCACTTTCTGATAGCAAAATTTTCCCATATCCATTTTTATGAAAGTTCATAGCAGAGTCTCCTATTGAACATCTTCATAAAGCTAGAACCATGCTATAGTTAAAGCTCAACAAAACCCTGTAGGAAGGTGACCACATGGGTTTATTCACCTTGGTCCTAGTTTTCTATGAACCTAAGGCCAAAGTCCTTCATCAAAGCAAAAATATAGTTATCAATGTATTTGACCCTTTCAAATATGGGCATTTTCCTGACAGCTTGGCAAAATTTTTTGACCAACCTTAACCACACAATTGCATTTCCCCAGTTTAGTCATTGATGAGTTCGGCCATCACTAAGGATCGGTCTACTATAGAAGAAATTATGAACCGAACCATCTTGAAATTTGACTCAGAAGTATCCAACCCCCTATCTTTTATTCCTCCAAGAACACCCTTAAATCAAATACATTAGTAAATCAAAGAACATCCATTTGTGACCAAGCCTACAAAGCCACACCTTGCAACATGAAATGGAATCAGTAATACCTTAATGAACTAATCTTTTGAAAGTTTGATGCTCTCCACAAGCTACATCTCACGCTTCAAGATCCAAGCTTTTCAAAGCTTGGTCAAAAAGGCATAATGATGTTCACATGAATATCATAATTGACATCTCACAGGTACTTTCCATCAATTTTAAGATCATAAATTGTCATTAGTTTCCCTAAACTATGGGTCATAGTAATATAAATGGCATGTATGAGAGATAATACCCAATTGTATTAATTCATCATATGTAGATGATCCAATAGATCATGATGAAGTCAAATTGCCAGTCAAATAAGTACATAAGCTCCAAGTGAGAGCATAATGCAACAACCTGCAACTCAAATGATATTACTTTGGAAGGATCTACCTTGCCTTCCTCTTTGTGATTGCTCCCAAGTGTCACATTCATAGAGATTATCAAATAGAGACCCAATGAGCATAAGCTGGTTAGAGTTAATGATAAAGCTTATTATAGATATCTAATATCTCATGCTTGATCATGATAAGGAGATCTGGAGCTTCAATGGCATGACATGCAAACAACTGGATGAGTCAACTAGTTAGAAATTTTGAGGGATCGACACATAACATAAGCACATGAAACTTGGCAGACTGATGATATGATCTTGAGGATTAATGTACATCATGAACCACATGGCATAATTGGATCAAATGGATGTCTATTTTAACCTTAAGAACATCTTTTAAGTTTGAAGGTTGATCCAACAATTTATGAGGTGTATCTAAGGGCTTTTGATCATTTGAATTCATCTAGAAAATCTAATTGGAATGAGCTGAGTCAAAGTGTCAATGAGCCTAGTCATTTAGTTAGATAGCACATAAATTAGAGCAAAGGTGATAATGTACATTTGCCCAAGGTATCTAAGGGCTTTTAATTTGAAACTAGAAAATCTAATTGTCAAAGTGTCAATGAGCCTAGTCATTTTTTGATAGCCAATAGAGCAAAGGTGATAAGATGAAAGTTTTCAAAGCCATTTTTGATAATTCAATATTTTTTTATAAATCATTAACACCATTGAAGCTGGTTTAAATGCCATGGAGTAGTCAATACAATGTAGTTAAGCATAGAGAACATAAAAGGACCACCCATGTGGCTAAATATAGACTTTTGGCTTATAAGTTTTCAACATAAAGGGATCCTTCTCTGACTATGTTCACCATTTCTAGCAAAAGGAGCTACTATTTCAAAGGGTGCCATGAAGGTAAACAAATGGACCCCAATAACTCATTGAATGGACCAACTACTTGAAAGTGACCTTTTTCTCTTCTATAAATGCCATGACAACCATTCAATAGAAGTTGGTAATAAGACATTATTCTAAATGATGGATCTGAGTGTTGTAACTGCACTGTTACAAAGACCCAACTATAAATATATTGATCTTGCTACTACAACCACCATGAAACATCACTAAGAAGATACCATAATGATGTAATGGATTGGGGTGACCTAGATAAATCAAATGGTCTAAATGAGCATATTTTTAGAGGTAGTTGTAACCACTTTTCAAATGGTTTTGAACTATTTGATTCCCCTTTTGAGCACCAAGACCCCCATTATCTTGTGGCCTTTCTTTTATAAGTATAAATCTTGAGCTATTGTAAACAAGTTTCATTCCATGTATGGTTAATCCCTGCTGGAACCTTTGAACATTAATACAAATCTAAATTTTAGTTCTTGAGCAATTGTCTAAATGTGCAAACAATGTATGGTGATGCGAAGTGATTATTTTCTAGCCTTTCCTCCCTTATCTTTTTATGTTTGTGCAGTAATTTATATTATAACAGGTCATATGAAGTGTTTTTAAGTGTATGAGCCTATTTTTTAAGTGTATAATGAGCCTTAGTGCCTGTAACTAGCCGATGGTTCACTTACCTTGGATAAATCTCATACATCTCACCTCCATATAAAAATACTCGTGTTAGGATCCATATGACTTAGAAGTCAATTTGTGTGTCTTATTTATTAGTATATGAAAGTATGATGGTCATATGCAATACATCTTGGTATATCACCCCCTTCGATTAGGTTTATTTCATACAACTTAAAAATCTTTTCCCATAAGCAAGCATTAGCATAGGTGAAATCACTTTAAGATGCATTTAGGGAGTTATCCCTTAAAATATAGAGGCTCACTTCCACTATAGGTACACCCACATACCTGGAAGTGTTCCCATGTTTCCCAAATTGAGAAGACGATTGAACACCCTCTTTTAGGGTGTGAGACTTGGTGACAATAGTTTTGGCATGCCTAGTGGGATGAAGGTCTAAGAGAATAGAAATATTATTGGTGTGTCTTTCCTCTTAAAACTTTTTAAAGTAATCAATCCATCACTAATGGTGACTCCTAATGATAGCTTATAGTTATAAGTAACCCCGGTATATCTAATTGAAAAAATTTATTAGTTATTGTATTTCCCTTTATGTATGAGGTTGACATGAACATACATGGTGAATATCCCTACCATAGGCCTCCTTACCATCCTTGCTATGAACCACATTATACTCCCTAATAGCCCTATCAAAATGACTATCACTCCTATGAGCCATGACGACCCTATAACCCTGCATTTTCCCCACCAAAGAGACACCATGTTGTTAGACAAACCTATGTGGAAGGTTACCAAGAAATCTATCAATATATACCTCCCTATTAGTCTCAATATGAATCCTATCAACCATACCATGATACATATGAACCTCAAGAGTAGTCCTATGAGTCTTTTCATGAGGAATAAGATGTTTCTATGGACTCTATATCAAGGTATTACAAGGCAAGATATACATTCCTACAAACTATAATGCAACAAGTTGAAGCTAGTCTTTATCCTTATCATTACCCTCCCCTTCCTCCATTATCCCTACCTCATGTCTAATCCTTCTTGGCACTCTTACTAGATCTGATAGATAGTGAAGAAAATATGATAACATGGGATGATTAGTTTGATGTGCTTCCTAACCATCTCATGGAATGGTTAAGAAGTTTTGTCCAAAAATGGATGAGTTCATGGGGGTTGGTTGAAAATGAAATTCAATGAGATATCAAAGGATATCTAGACTTGGTAAATAAATGCCTTCAATGCTCAATATATTGGCTAAGTATGTGGGAAGATAAAGAGCTCAAAAATAAACATGTTGAAGAGTTTCAAGAAAGTTATTGGCAAGATGTAACTCCTACTTACGTAGGCATCCCTCTTTCCAATAATCCCAAGAATTCACTTTCATATGGGCTTACTAGCACATTTATCTTTCTTAAATCCACTGATAAGCCCTCTCCTCCATTCCACACTTCATATCCAACTTCCCAGCCTTCCACTACACTTCATATCCCATCTCCTTCACATGAACCCATCTTGAGGAAAGTAAGTGGAGGGGATCAAATCCAAGCCAAATCTAACCAATAAGATGTCATGAGTGACTATGAGGAGGAAATCACCATAGGGACACCCTTTGGTGACTACAAGTGCAACTCTACCTTCCTGGATGAAGAAAAGCATGTTAAAAATCCTATTGCATCTACTGGTGCAGAGTTTAATACGGAAGAGGAACTTTTTGAAGACTCTTTTGTAGCTATCCATGAGAAATTTTGCCAAGACCAAAAGGGAGAGGCATTTGAGGAAGACTCCTTGTCTAATCATGAGGTTGTAGATGACCATCTCAAGCATAAAGATGAAGGTCATTTTGTTGATCAAAAATATGCTATCATAGATTAATCTAGTGATGTCAGTGTCTAAGATGTTGTAGATATGGAAAGTGAGGAAAATGTGGAGGTTGAATTTCCTCAAGAATAGTTAAGATATCCCTTGGTATTGAGACATATTCAAAGATAAAGGGACATGGAGAATAGAAGCTTGATGCTCTCAAACATCAATCACATTATGTCAATGATGATTGGTAGCTATAAATGAAGCTCTTTCAAGATATTGAAGATATTTTCCAAGTTGAGGGTAAAGTATATGATAAGGTGGAATAAAAATTTTCTATGGAGGATAATGAACAAGATTGGGTGGACTATTTAGAGCTCATGGATGAGCTTGAGAAACTTGTAGTTGAAGAGAAACCCAATCTTATTGAGAGCACCATAGAGATCAAGAAGGTAAGACTTATTTAACCACCATTATAGGTCATAACTAAATAACTATATGAAAATTTTGAGTCTATCTAGATGCACATATTTGACCTATTTGGAGCTACTTGGCTCTCGATGAACATCATGCTAAAGAGGTTGATCATTGCAATAAATAAGAAGCAAGCAACTTGCCTAATTCAATCCCTCATTTCATGATACAAAAAAATAATCAATCTTCCCCTTTGATCCTAGAAGAAGTGTTCATCTTAGATTAGTTAGTGTTTAGGTGTGTGTTTCCCTTATTATTGTGTCATGGTCTAATAAGTGCTCTTGTGTATTCTACTTAGTTCCTTATTTTGCATTTGGTTCCTATTATTTTCTATTGTTTGGTGTGTTTTTCAAGGATTTTTTTATGTCAAACCTATTGTACTTATGACTCCATATCCTAATAAATAGGATTAGACAACTAGTCATGGCAAAGCAAGCATGCCACCCTTGGCAAACTGCCAAGAATGTTGATCATTTTTTTCCCACAAGCCAAAATAGGTCAACCCCCTATAGTCAAAATCTTGTATAAAGGATATTTATAATGTTATAGGTTATGTTAAATCTCATCTAGTGTCATTCCTTATGTCACTCTAGTTTAGTCACAATCTAGCTTGATCCTTGTGTCATTTGGTGTTTAAGGGACCATTTTAGAGTCATTTTATGCAAGTGGTGTGTCTTCATGGTGATCAATGTCATTAGGGCATGGATAAGTTTGTTAATGGATGAGTAAATAGATAATATTTTAGAGACCTTATGGGATGTTAAGAGTGCTTAGAATGAATTAGTAATCTCTTTTTATTCATCCAATTCTTCATTGTGTTCACCTAGGCATTTTGGGTTCAATGGTAAAAAATGCAAGTAGGCAGTTTGTTGAGGCCAAATCTCACACATGTGGACAAGTCAAGAGGAATTGGTCATATGAGTTTGTTAACTTTTATACCAAGATCATATGCACCAAATATATGGTCCTCCACCCAGGTTTAATAAAATTTACAAAGGTCCAAAGTTGGCTCCTCAGTCACTTTTTGCTTGTTTTCCCATACTTAGCCATTTCTAGGAAAGTTCCAGCAAAGCCTAGTGAGCATCTTCACAAAGCTATATCTTTCACATGCAATAGTTTCAAAGGAAGGTGAACACATAGGTTTATTCACCTTATTCCTAGGTTGCTATGATCCAAGCCCAAAGTCTTCCATTGAAGCATAAATATAGTTATCCATGTGCAAATATGGGCTTCTAGGCATTTTTGCTAAGTTCCCAATATTTATTCATTTGAGTTCAACTGTCACCAGGACATCATGTAGAAGTATTTATAGACCATCCATATTAAAATTTGAATATTTTTAATTTTTAACCTTGTGTACCCAATGGATCAAATGGGTTTGTCCCTTTTGACCTTAAAAACATCTTCTAAAATTTTGATGCCTCCATAATTCTCATGCTTCAAGATCCAAACTTCTAAAATTGGTTTAAATTCATAATGATGGTTGTGAATACATTATTTGACATCCCATAGGTCATCAATTTTAATATCATGAAATAGCCTTTGGGTTTCAAATTATGGGTCTTGATAAGATCAATATCCTATGCTTCATCATATGCAGATGATCCAATAGAGCACAATGAAGTCAAATTGTCAAAAGGAGCTCTAAGTAAGCACATAAGTGACAAGTGTCACATTCATAAAGTTTTTCAGATAGAGACCCAATAAGCATAGGCTAGTCATAATTAATGATCAATATTTTCAAAATATCTAATGGCTCACACTCGATCATGTAAAGGAGATCCAATGGTGTGAAATGAGTCAACCAGTCAGAGTGCTTGAGGGATCAACACATGGCACAAGTGCATGAAGCTGATAAACTGATAGAAAGATTTTGAATATTAATGTTTTTTTAACACATGGTGTAAATAAGGATAATGTTGACAATTCAAAGGTAGATCTGAGGGCTCACACTCATTCAGACCTAAAAAATCCAATAGAGTGAGACGATTCAAAGTGTCAATGAGCCTAGTCAATTTTTGATAGCTAATTGGAGCAAAGGTGAGCCCATGGTTTTTTATTGAAAATTGAATTGAAGATAATTTTGATAAAATCAATAGGGTTTTGTAGAGTCATATTGATGCCATTAAATTTGGTTTAAATGCCATAGAGTAGTAAATATGATGCACTTAAGCATAGAGAAGATAAAGGGACCACCCATGTGGCTAAATATGGACTTCTAGCTCGTAAGTTTGCATCATAAAGGGATCCTTCTCTAACTATGTTCACCATTTCTAGCAAAAGGAGCTAATATTTTAAAGGGTGCCACAAAGGCAAATAAATGGACCCTAATAGTTCATTAAAAGGACCAACTACTTGAAAGTGACCTTTCTCTCCTCTATAAACACCATGACAACTAGTCAAGAATAGTTGGAAATAAGAGATGATTTTAAATGATGGATCTGAGTGTTTTAACTACACTATTACTAGGATTTATCTAGAGATAACTTGATCCTACCATTACAACCACCATGGAGCATCACTAAGAAGATACTATAATGATGCAATGGACTGGGGTGACCTAGATCAATCAAATTTTTTGAATGAGCATATTTGTAGAGGTAGTTGTAACCACTTTTAAAATAATTTTAAACTATTTGATTCCTCTTTTAAGTGTCAAGGCCCATTTTCTCTTGCATCCTTTCTTCTATAAGTATATCTATTCAGATATTGTAAATTGATTCCACTCCATGTATGGAGAAGCCTTGTTAGAATGATATCATATTTTGCCTTTAAACATTAATGTAAATCTAATTTTTAGTTCTTGAGTAATTGTCTAAATGTGCAAGTGATGTATGGTGATGTAAAGTGATTGTTCTCTATCTTTTCTTCCCTTATCCTTTCATGTTTGTGAAATTTTTTTGTTCAAATAGGTCATATAAAGTGTTGTCAAGTATATGAACCTATATTTTAAGTGTACAATGAGCCTTAGTGCCTAAAACTAGCATAAGATTCACTTACCTTAGATAGATCTCATACATCTCACCTTCATATTGAAATACTCATGTTAGGATCCATAAGACTTAGAAATCAATTTGTGTGTCTTGTTTCTTAGTGAAGGAAAGTATGATGGTCATATGGAATATATCTTGGTGTATCACCCCCTTAGATTAGGTTTATTTCATGCAACTTCTAACTCTTTTCCCATAATCAATCATTATCATAAGTGAAATCACTTCAAGATACATTCAAGGATCTAACCCTTAAAATCTAAAGGCTCACTTCTACTATAAGTACACCCACATACCTAGAAGTGTTCCCATGTTGCCTAAATCTGGAAGAGGATTGAATACCCTCTTCTAGGGTGTGATATTTGGTGATAGTAGTTACCAAATATTATAACACTAATAAGGTAAATGTTTAAAATAACACTAAAAGGGTTAAGGAAATCTAGTAGGTAAATAGAGGCCTAGGTTACCTAGGGTGAAAAAAAGTAAGTTTGAATAACCCTCTAGCCACACTAAGTTTAAGTGTAGAGGAGATTTAAAAAAGGAGTTATACATTTAAAACTATTTATTATGTAATATCTTTCTCCTAAATGAAAAATCTAAATTTATAAATACTTACCTTGAATGGAACCTATTGAGCCTCAATCTCTCCATTGGCTAATGGTGTTTTACCAGATGTTGTTGTTTTTTTAAGGATGATAATGGTTGAAATCAAATCTAGGCTAAAATACTTCTTCTATTTGCATCCATGACTCCACAAGATAAGTTATTTCCCTCCAAGACAAGATCTAAGAAATGGCTTCTCCCAAATGTAGACTAAATTAGAATTGTGAGCCAAAATATTGTGAAAATGAATGCTCCTTTTTATTAGATTAAAATGAGACTTATATTTATATAGGTGAGTTGACCCTAAGCCCTTCCAAAATTTTATTTGATAATATTATCCTACCTCGACGTGGTTAAAAAGTGATCATTTACCCTCGAACTAGGTTAGCTTGGGTTGACCTAATTGGGAAGCATGTGTCATGAATCTATAATGGGATTTATCAGAGTCAAACACAATAGAAACTAATTCACATAGAGATCATGGTGAATACACAGAAATATTTAATCACACTGATAATATATTATTCTCTCTATTGTAAATTTATATAGGTATTACAAACATATAGGAAAAGTCTTTCCTATAAAAAGGGTGACCTGTATCACCATAAATCTCTCCCAAAATATATCCTCATACCCTATGAATATGCATATACTTATAATCTCTCATACGTAAATAAAAACTAAATTATTTATGTACTATTGTTGTAACTCACAAAAATAATATAATTGATAATATATTCTAACAAATATATTCTAAAAACTAACTATATGTAATAATGAATTATTACTCTCATAATTATTCACATTATGATATATAAATTAATGTGAGGGATAATTATTCCCTAACATTCCCCCCCCTTAGGCCTTACATGATAATTTGTGTTTCACAAGACTTAATGAAAGTAAAGAAAAACACATCAACTTCTTATTAACCATTTATTATAGAGAACACATCAATCAAATTAATGTGGGAACTTCAAATAGGTACAACTTCTATCAACCATTCACTAAGGCAAATGCATCAACTTATATAGTGTGGGAACCATGAACAAGAACCATCTATTCAACTTTCACTCCTTAACCCTTTTAGTGTTATTTTAAACAAGAATTGGCTCATATAGAATTATATGCTAATGCATACTCTTAGGTTTACATACTACTATTTGAATATTGTTGCACATGACCACTACTATGTGAAGAATGCATCCTACATTTACTCCATGTTAACATAATGGATATTTTACCGATTGATCATCTTCATAAAAGATTAAGGTAGTCATAAGATCTATACAGTTAGTTTCTCTCCTAACTATTACCACATTCCTGTATCTCCTAAACACCTTTTTTATGTAGTACACTATGTGTGAAAATAGGAAATACACCTCATATTCATCACACATACAAAAAAGTGATGAAAATAAAAAATATCTATATGCACCACTATATCAGAAGCACCCCTTCATTAGTGGCTAATCAGAGGCATAAAAATCCTCTATCCTCCAGTTCCCTCCAACCTCCAACAAGTTTGTTGCTTACTTAGCCAAAGAAGTCGTGAAGCTCATATACATAAATTTGTTGAGGAAAAATCCCCCCCCCCCCATAATTTGGACGTCACATATAATTAAAAATGCATCCTTGTACAACCAATTATTTTTGATTTTGATAATTTTGACATGAAATTGACTCTTGACACTTGACTCATTTTTTGACATTTTGACAATATTAAAAAAATGACTAAACTTAGACCAACACTTTGGATTTTTGATGTGACTCTTTTAACAACATAAAAAAAAGGCTATACACAAATATTAGTAAAATTAAAATCTAAACTTGACATATGATAGTAATACTACTAAAATAAATAAATAATACAAATTTAAAACATCTAAAATTTGAGGAATACTAAATAAACTCTTATTGAAAGTTATTATAATAACATGGCATGCTATAAATAAATGACCAAAATTAAATATAAAGAAATGATTTTAAACCCTAAACAATAAAAACAAACAAATGTAAAATAATTAACAAATATTTAACTATGACTTAAGAAAAAATTAAAACTGATGCAAGTTAATTATTTGAATACTGACCAAGACTAACATTACATGCACAAAGAGATATACATTTGTCAAGTGTGACACTAAATAAAGTAAACAAGACTTAAGGTCTGCCAATGTGCCATTTATTTGATTTTTTTGGGGTTCAAGTGAGCACAACGTCTGTATTTCATGCATAACTTATTGTATCTCTTACTTATCCACTATATAGATTTTATTCATTGAAGAGATATCCCTATCACTAGATCGGCAGGTCCGTTACAGTAATCACATAAAGGAAATTTATAGTAAATTTGAATTATTACTTCACTTTTTAATATTTTTTATACCTATCTGAGGTTGATGGTACGTAGTCAAAGTAGTTAGATTAGAAAAAACACACTATTCTGCTCAATAAAGTACCTTCAAGTCTAACCTCAGGTGTGGAGCATATGAAAACCAATGTCTAATTAGAATAATTATAGGAATAATGATAAGAGTATGCACATGAATTAAATTTATATAGGAAATAAATGGTTTAAGCATAGATGATGAAGCTTGCATGAAAGAATATGATCCCCAAGGTACTAAATAACATCCAATAATAATGCAATCAAGCCATTCATACACATGTGATAAAAATAGATGGTAACCACAATTTGAATGCCTTCACATTGAGAATTCATAGCTACACACAGGTCTACAAGAGCTTTTACAAAATGGATTTGGATGGATAAATACATAAGATCTTGAACATTTCATTTTTGAATTGATAATTCATAAGACATGTGAAACTCTATACCATAGTCATTAATCTGATGTTATTTGATCTACCATGCATATAAATAAAATATTATTCTCCTTAAATCATATAGATTAGATATGGTACCACAAATCTAGCATTCATGATGATCATAAACACTATAAATCTGGTCTTTATATGGATGATGTCATCTCACATGTCTTGGATCTACATAGAATATTCACATAGATGAAGACTATGATAGAATATTCAATAGTTGGTTGCTTAGTGCTTTCTCCACATTCAAGCAGAATGGTGCTCTCTCATTTTTGCCTGCTCTAATCCTAGATAAATGGATTTATTAGAGGCAAACATAGCAAAAACTAATTCACATTGAAATCATGGTGAATACATAGAGATATTTAATCACACTAATAATATATTATTCACTCTATTGCAAATTCATACAGGTATTAAAAATATATAGGAAAAGTCTTTCCTATAAATAGGGTGACCCATATCACCATAAAGCTCTCCTAAAATATCTCCTCACAGCCTATGAATATGCATATATCTATAAACTCTCATAGGTAAATAACAACTAACTTATTTATATACTATTATTATAACTCACAATAATAATAAAAATGATAATATATTCTAACAAATATATTCTAAAAACTAACTATATGTAATAATGAATCATTACGCTTGTAATTATTCACATAATGATTTACAAATTAATGTGAGGGCTAATTAATCTCTAACACTTTAACAATAGTAACTACATCGACTTGGGTTGACCTAGTTTGAATTTTAGTAGGAAGTGGAAATACTACACCGACCCATGTTGATATAGTCAAAAAAGATAGGCCTTGGCTTAGTTAGAGGCTATTTAGGAGGAATATTGCTTAAGAGATTAAGTAAGTGGGATTTTGTAGTGGATATAGGCATGATAGATTTATAAACTAATGTTGTGAAGCACCAATGGTCTACCCACCCTTTTCCTAATGCACCCTTTAAGGCATGCAATCAACGAGATTGAAACTTGATAGGTTGTTGTAAGAGAGAAAGCTTTAGTAAATGATAAAGTTTAAAAATATTATGTGTATACATATACCCCACTTGAATTTCATCATGTGTCACATGAGTGTAACACGGGATGGTTTTAAATATATTTATGATTCCAAATGAAAAAATCATGAATTTAGAGTGATCATAATGGGTCTTAAATGTTGTAGGGATATATTATTTGTGAATTCTAAATTTATTATACCCATCCCTCATATATATCTTTGAAAAGATAGTTTCCCCACACATTTGATCAAATTTATCATTGATGTGGGACAATAGTTACCAATTTTTATCATCTATTTATTTATCATCTATAAGTCAATGCAAATCCAAAGGGTTACATGCTTCTTATTCATGAACACCATAGGTACACTCCTTAGAGACACACTAGGATGGATTAATCCTTTTGAAAGCATCTCTTCAAGCTCTATTTTTAACTCAAAAAAAATTATCCATAGTTTAGTAAGGAGACATGGACTTGGGATTTAATCCATGCATAATATCAATCAAGAAGTCATAAAACTCTTCTTGAAAGAATTCCATGTATGAAACACATCCTTATATTCATAAAAAAAAAATAGTCTCTAAAAGCAGGATCCATTGAACCATATATGTCATCAATGTGCATTGAATATAGTATAAATCCTTTCATGTGGCACTTTTTTAGTTGCATGGCTAAAACATTTATCAAGTGTATTTTCCTCTTAACCCCTTTAACACTAACTAGTTTTTAAAGGTAATCCAAACATGTCATTATTTTGTTGAATCAAGCAGTATTTTCCCTAATGTATTTATCTAGATCAAACTAAGAACTACATCATATGAACCTAAAAAATCTATAAAAATGTTTATTTTAGTGTAAAATCTAGGTATCCCTAACTCAAATTCAAATATACATTATTTTATCTTTTTCTTAGTTCGATTACCATGCTACATTTTTTAGGGCTTAGCTATAAATATGGATATCCTTAGATTCTTGGTCAAAATCTTAGGAGACACAAAATATTTCATTACTTCCCTATCAAATATAATATTCACAAATACCTAATGCATATAAAAGTATGATATGATTATTACCTTGTTGATTATTCACCATTGCATGAATTCTAGGAAGTGGAGGAGGTCTAGTGTTTTTGCCCTATCTAGTGTGAGGACAAGTGTTCATATAAATATTTCCACAATGGATATAACATCATTTGGGATGACCCTAATTTTATGTTGATTCTCATTTTTGTTTCCATTACGGCTTTAAATCTTAGATCAATTATCATACTTTGAGTAGTTTGAAGCATTTATAGATCTTGTTTTAACTATTTAGGGTTTATGGAGTTTAAGCCTTGTTGGCTCAAAAAATTGTCAGGGGGTCAAATTGGTGACTTTGATTTAGTAGTGTGGGAACTGAGTCCTTGCATTATTCATAAAAATTCAAGACAAAGTCCCTCTCCTATTAATAGGCATAGATACCTTTATTGAAATCCAAAAAAAGAAAAATAGGGGAAAAGATATTCATATCTATTTATAGAAAAAAAAATCTATGGGGGGTTTTGCACTTTTAACCAAAAAACATGAAAAATAATTAGAAATAAAAATGAGAGGAATTATATAAAAGAGGGGGAAATGAGAAATGAAAGGAGGAATAGGGTTATTATAACTAGTTAAATATAGAAGCTACCATGATAACCCCAAGAGAAATGAAAGACAACTCTGGGTAGCTAAATACAAAAACTTACCAAAATAGACCAAAAAGGGGGAAACATCGTGTGCATGAAATATCTCTATTAAATATGTGGTAAAGACATAATTAAACCCTTATGAGTGCAAAACATACACTAAGACAATTTTCTTATACTGATAGCAAACCAAAGACAACCATCTCATATTTACTTGTAAAAGATAATTAAAATATTACTTAAACTCCACTGAGATTTCACATTTATATAAATAACACAAGAAGATTCTAAAAGAAATAATTAATTTGAAATTCCCATTATCTGACAATTTAGTAATGATGACGAAGATAAATTGAATGTACATATATAAAAATAGGTGAATCACATAGAAAGATATAACTCATGAAGAAATTTTGAATACAAAGCTTACAAAAAATCTCCCAGTTTCGATCTTTATTGAGTTGATAACAAATCTCAACTCTTAAAACAAAATATTTGCATAGTTTCACTACCCAAAAATTCCAACTATAATGAGCCCAACACTCATATTTACAGGATGGGAAGGTGGTTATGGTGTGTAACCACCTTTTTTGCATTTTTGAAGGTGCAAAAGTGATTTTACAAAAATGCACCACATAAGTGATGCAAAAGAAAATTAGTGCAATTGCACCATGTGAAAAAATGAAATTACTAAATTGCACCTCTTTAAAATTACATAAATGCTTTGTTTTTTTTACACCTTTTAAAATGTGAAAATCAAAATTACACAATTTGAGACTTACAAAGTGATGTAGTGCATTTATAGAAATCACATTTACGAGATTGCATTTACAAAATTAAACTTAGAAGGTGAAATAAAAGATTTGAGATGAATAGAATATTGATGAAAAATTCATCCATATTTTTCTTTGATGAAGACAATCTTGATCCTTGTTTTGTGTTTTTAATAAAATATGCCTTGCTTTGGCAACTATGATTCTTTTTCTACTCCTATATCATCTATGATTTTTCTCACCCTTACCACATCTTCCCACTTACCATCTATAGCATAGATTTTTGAAATCAACACATAGGTAGAAAAATCATTTGGTGCTAACTATAGCATATGTTCAGTTATTCATAAACTTATCTCCATATTATAGGACCATCTCTTTGGAGGTTCATAAATTAAAAGCCTAACCTAAATCCGACAACCTAATAATATTATAAAATTAGGGACTAAAATTTCACATGAAATACATGGAAAGATATGTTCCACATATTGTGTCTCAGCCCCTCGGTACCCTAGGGGATGCATTCTCCTTCATCAAGAATTAGGCAATGAAATGGGAGCCTCTCCAAACCATCTCTTCTAATTAACACACCTCTATCAACTTTGTATTTTCATTTTGATGTTTTTCTCTAGTGATGATCCCTTATATATATGTTAATGGAGATTTATTTCATATAATCACCAAACACATCCAATACCCATCCATACAGATTATATTTACCAGGATAAACATTTTCTATGGTAAAATACCCATAGATATCAGCATGGCTCCAAAATTGGTATTTCTTACTCTTGATTTGATTATATCCCTTTACCCCTCTTTTATAATTTGTGACTTAGGATATTACCACATGGAGGATGTATGAGTCCCTCTTGATACATAATTAAGGTAAATAAAGATCATCCTAAAAATCTTTTGCCATGCTTCACCTGAATGAAACTTAGGGCATAGATCTTCACCAACACATCCTTGTTAATATCCTAAATTTCTCATAACTATTCTTGGTATATAAAATCCCTCTACAAAAGAGAACCATATTTTTGAGGATAAAAATATCATACATTCTTGATAAATATGATTTTGATGGACACGTCCATCAGTCAAAATAAATATTAAAATTTCCACTTTTTACACCCATTAATTGCACAACTCCAAATTTCATGAGGACATAGTTTCTCAATTGCACCATTCCATAGCTAATATTTTCCCATCTCAAAAAAATTCAAATGTATCCACAACAACATTTGTTATCATTATATAATTTAGTTATCCCAATGAGTGTGATCCCATCTTACCTCTTCTATTTTGGAAAGTCATAATGGTGTTAAGGCTTTTAAATCATCAATATGAAAAATGAGAAGCCTACCAACTTTGTCATGATATTCTAGGTGTTTTGTGTGTATCTGAGTGATAATATTATCACATCTAATTATACATCTATATATTATCTACCATAACTTATCCTAACTAGGGTTTAATAGGTGTGTAAGTATGGTGATCAGAATCTAGAAGGATTGTAAATAAAGGGCTCGAGTTCTGGATTATGATTAAACAAATATTAAAATCTACATACCTAATTAAGTTTCTAATGACCATTTTCAAATGTTACGTTTGAGTTCTTGGCACAATCAACTTTATTTCCCCAACATCTTTAGGTTGGATGAGATAGCCACATGTATTAATCAAATTTCTAATTTTGTCTTGGTAAACCTATAAATAGCATAGTAATTATTTGACAAAATGAATTGAAGGAAATTCAATCATTTTTCTTAGCCACCAATGTGATCATTTTTTTTTTTTTAATAGAGTACTCTTTTATTCAATAGCCCAAGATTTCTAGTCATTGGCCTGGGAGTACACTTGTTATAGAACTAGATTTACATCTATCTATCACATTTTGCCTTGAGTCTACAAGTGGCATGGTAACCCTTTGGAAAATACCCCAAATATAACTATTCACTATTTGAAAAAATGATTCAACAAAATTATATCTCACTTGGACATCTAGTAAATTTTACTAGCATGAGATGGATGCTTTCACCTACCTTATGGATGCTTTCACATTGTCCATACATATCTACCAAGGCACTTGAAACTAAGTCTAAAATATATATACTTTCCATTATGTTTGCATGGATGTCCATATTATATTTCAAAGCTCTTATTTTAGGATAGGTTGGGAGTACACTAGCAAAGCTAAAGTGATTGGGTTGGATACCTATTTATTGCATTTTGATGAAACATTATCAAAGCCTGGTGAGGTCACCCATATATTTTGTAATTTTCAAAACTTGGGGAAATAATCATAGTAGTTACATGGGAATAGAGAGATAAAATTGTAAATTGTATTATCAGTAAATTGGAAAGCTTAGTTACATAGCTTGGGAAAATAGAATTTAGAATTGTAAAAAAAATAGAAGATTAAAACAAATTTATAACTTGCATGAAAACCCAAAACAAATTTTCAAATTGCACAAGAGATAAAAAAAATATTTTGTAATTTACATGAAATCTTAAAACAATTTTGCAAATTGCATGGAACACAAAATTAATTTTACAATTTGCACCAAGCAAAAAAAAAAATTGCAATCTGCACAACTTTTTCAAAAGTAACATGTGTCTAAACAACTTATAAAAAGTTAAATGAATTTTTCAAATCGTAGGTAATGTTAACAGCTTGTTTTTTGTATGGGAGGTCAAATGCATTTTAGAATAGCTCAGGGTAAAAAAGTGATTTGGCTATGAATTTTTAATTAATTAATTGATTAAAAAATTTAAATTTTTCAAAATTTTGATAGTTTTGGACTTAGTTCAAAAAAATTGCCATTTAGCAAAAAATTGAATTTCCACTAGTTTTTACCCATTTTCAAAAACTGTGACAATAGTTGGATCTAACTAGGATTTCAAACTACAAGGAATGAAAAAAACTTAGATTTTTTGGTTTACATGCTTACATTTTATCTATTGGGCAACATATTTTTTAGTAATAACTTTGATAGATTTGAAAAAAATCTGATCTTCATTAAAGGAATGGGTTCTCAAGCCATAGAAGAGCTATCACATGTCAAAAGATAGTGTATGTGAGGGTTAGGTACTCAACCTGATAGGTGATATCACATGTCAAAAGATAGTGGATGTGAGTATCAAATACTCAACCTGATAGGTGATTTCACATATCCAAAAATGATAGTGTATGCAAGGGTATTTTAGTTATGTGTTTTAACACAAACTAAAATGTGAATAGAGAAGTGTCTTTATTTCATATACTCAAAAGTGATAAATTTTATGGTTTGCCTTACAAAATTTATCAAAATTTCTTCTTCACCACTAAAACTATGTTTCTTGACTTTGTAATGTCAAAACTTTGAAGTTCTAAAAATAATTAGATATCAATATTTGACTTGATCCTTGTCCATTAGGCTATGGATTTGATGTTCCATTCTTAAAAAAAACTAAAATTCTTATTCTAAAAAAATTCTATATCTCATATTTGTATATCCTGATCTGACCAACAGATAGTAGTTCACCCATCTCAATCTATGAGAAATAAACATGTCTTATCAAGATAGATCACCTATTCTAAAAATTTGAACATTTATCACCTATTCATGTGAAAAAATCCATGAAAAAAACTTGTTTAATCTATCACTCTTGAAAATCATGTGACTACCCATGATATTTCCCAGATAGAGATCATGGCTACAAATATGTGTAGGTAGAAAGACTAAAACATAGATAATGAAGAGTAACAGATAAACTATTGCATTTATTAAAAAACCACACACACACACACCAAAACAAAAATGGGAAAAGGAAACAATCCAAAATTGGGAAAGTAGAAATATTTATAGGGAACTGATGAAAATGAGAAGATTATATAAAACCATTCACTAGCTAGAAGAAGTACCTACCATTTTTAAACAATGGATTTTACTTATGAACTCCAAAAACATTTAAAATTAGTGACCAAGTAGGTGGGAATATGAACTTATAGTTATCATTCACACAAGGATGATCACGAATGAACAAATCAACAATGTTTTCCTATTTTGAAATGAAATCATTATGATTTATCTAATCTTCTATGAGCACTTTTGAGTAATACTAAACTTTTTCAATGTCTTCTTGTATAACTTAAAATGCAACTGTGATAGATACAATATTTGAATTCAAGAGAAGTGTGTCACATATCTATTATTGAGTTATAACCACAATATTATTATCTTTCAAAATGAATAAGGTGTTGATATTATTTTCTGAATCACTTCCCATGGTAGAAATGAATTCATCACTGGATGAGTCATCATCATTATCATAAGTTTATTCTACCTTGACAATTTCCATTTTAATTGTAATGATTATTAGGCACCATTCATTTTGTTCTACATTGATGTCTTCTTTGACCTTAACCTTGGCATGATTATGATTTTCAATTTATTCAGGCTTGACTAATTTGGATTCAAATCTTGTACAGAATTCTTCTATGGTAAACCCCAAATATGAAATAATTGAGAAATATTCAATTTTTACTATTGAGTCATTCATTCTGATAGATAAGGGATCATCTTCTTTGATGAAAATGAGTTCCACAATATCTTCTCTTTCAAAAAGTATAACATCACACTCTACATTATTACTCCTTTCTATTTTTGATTTTATCACTTGTTTTTTAGATAACACATTTTCTCTTAGGACCATGGGATTTAAGCAACCTAATGAAATAGGCAAATATTTCTCTTTTTTCCAAGAAAGAAGTAAAAAAATTTATCTAATCTATGATCAATCATTAGTTCTTCCAACTATTCACCTTCTTTCATGATTATGAAACTAAAATAATCATATGTGATAGGTATCACCTTCTCTTTTCCTCTGTTAGAGTTCTGACATGTTTGATCAATAACTTGCCTTCAAAGTCTCTTTTATAAATATTGTAGACTCTTTATTCTATCAATTTTCACTATTTATTCATCACCATTTGAAATGGTTTTAGTACCTTTAGAAACCTCTTTCTTCATAATTCCATACATGATCAAATCATCTTCAATCTTGATGGCATCTTGTTACCTAGCCACCAAGTCATTTACCTTGTTCCTTATCAAGATGAACTTGATCTATGGGTGAAGAGAACCAATGAAAATCTAGAGTTTATTGTTGAGACTTGGTTGATTTACTTGATGGATTAGTCCCAACAATTTTTTAAAATGTGCTACAAACTCTCTTATTTGCTCATCATCTCACTTTTAAATCTAGAAGAAGTCTGACAAAAGTGCACACATGTTAACAGTTGATTTTAACCTATCTAAGAACCTATTTTTCAAATATTTATAATCCATAACATGTCCATATTCTAAGTGTTATAACCACTTGGCAGTAATTCCAGCAAAAGTTTCAATGAAAAGTCTCATAGCAACA
The DNA here is from genome assembly GCA_037957365.1 of Torreya grandis. NCBI lineage: Eukaryota > Viridiplantae > Streptophyta > Pinopsida > Cupressales > Taxaceae > Torreya > Torreya grandis. The sequence goes on from JARHVA010001807.1 coordinate 578,711, forward strand.
TCCTTATACATAACTCCTAATGCTACAAGACATTGTGAAGGTCTAGATATGTTTATCTACATCTTGACCATTTTCTCTAGATAAATTCAATAATATCTTCCTTGATCTAGATAGAAACTCATTCTAATTGGACAAATCCAATTAGCCCAAAATGTTTTCCCCATGGAACATAGGGAACATTGGGGTTGGGGTGGACCAATGCCATTTATACAATCAAGAAGGTGTAGGTACTAGGTACTTATTATCAATAGAGTTTAAAACCTCCATTCTAAGAGATGTTCCTTGAAATGTCTAATAATCATATGCGTAAATCACCTTGATCCCCAACAAAGTCACCAAAAATTGTTGGCTCAAAAAAATCAGTGGGACAAATTGGTGACTTTGAGTCAATAGTGTGCAAATTGAGTCCTTACATTAGCTGGAAATGTAAGATAAAGTGCCTCTCCTATTATTAGGTGGAGTTACATTTATTAAAATCCAAAAATGGAAAAACATGGGAAAAGCTATTCATATCTATTTATAGTAAAAATGTTTTCTATGGGGGGTTTCGTACTTTAAACCAAAAAGCATGGAAAGGAGTTGGAAAGGAAAATGAGAGGAATGATAGAAAATATGGGGAAAATGAGAAATGAAATGAGGAATAGGATTATTATAGCTAGTTAAATAAATAATCTACCATGATAAGCCCAAGAAAAATAAAAGACAACTCTAGGTAGTTAAATACATAAACTTACCATAATAGTCTAAAAGGGGGAAAACATTATGTGCAAGAAATATCTCTCCTTCAATTGGTGGTAAAGATATAATTACACCCTTACAAGTGCAAAACATACACTGAAACAATTTTATAATATTGATAGGAGATTAAAGACAACCATCCCATATTTACTCATAAAAGACAATTAAAATATTGCTTAAACCCCATCAAGATTTCACATTTATAAAAATAAAACAAGAATATTTTAAAATAAATACTTAATTTGAAACTCCCATTATCTAAAAATTTGGTAATGATTACAAAAATAAATTGAAAGTATAAATATAGAAATAGGTGAATTGCATATAAAGATATAACTCACAAAGAAATTTTGAATACAAAGCTTGAAAAAATCTCCTAGTTTCAATCTTTATTGAGTTGATAACAAAGCTTAGCTCTTTAAAAAAAAATCTTTGCATAGTCTCACTACCCAAAAAATCCCACTATAATGATCCCAACACTCATATTTATAGCATGGGAAGGTGGTTACGGTGTGTAATCACTTTTTTTGAATTTTTGAAGGTGCAAAAGTTATTTTACAAAAATGCACCACTTGAATGATGAAAATTTGCATTAGTACAATTACACTATGTGCAAAAGTGAAATTACTAAATTGCATCACTTGAAAAGTGCATAAATGTTTTGGTGTTTTTACACCTTTTGAAATGTGTAAATAAAAATTGCAAAATTTAAGACTTACAAAGTTACATAGTGCATTTGCATGAATCATATTTATGAGATTCCATTTACAAAATTATAATAAGAAGGTGTAAGAAAAGATTCCATAGGACTATAATCTTGATTAAAAATTCATCCATATTTTTCTTTGTTGAAGATAATCTCGATCCTTGTTTTACACTTGTCAATAAAATATGCCTTGATTCTACAACTATGACTCTTTTTCTACTCCTATATCATCCATATTTTTTCTCACCTTCACCACATCTTCCCACTTAACATATATAGCATAGATTTTTGAAAGTAACACATAGGCAAAAACATCATCTAATGCCAATTCTAGTAGATGTTCAGTTGTTCACAAACATATCTCCACATTGTAGGACCATCTCTTTGTAGGTTCATAGATCAAAATCCCAACCTAAATCCTATAACCTAAGGATATTATAAAATTAGGGACCAAAAGTTCACATGAAATATATGTAAATTTATGTTCCACATATTGTGTGGCAACCCCTCAGTACCCTAAGGGATGCATTCTCTTTCATTAAGAATTAGGAAATGTGATGGAAGCCTCTCCAAACCATCTCTTTTAATTGCCACACCTTTATCAACTTTGTATTTTCATTTTGAAATTTTTATATAGTGATGATCCCCTAGATATATGTTAATGGATCTTTCTTTCATATAGTCCCCAAGCACATCTGATACCCATCCATACAGATTTTAGTTACCAAGAGAAACATTTTCTATGGTAAAATACCCATAGACATTGGCTTGGATCCAAAATTGGTATTTCTTACTCTTGATTCACCAAGATCCCTTTACCACTCTTTTATCATTTATGATTTAGCATCTTTCCATAGAGAGAATGGATGAGTCCCGCTTGATACATAATTAAGGTAAATAAAGATTAGACCAAAAATATTCTACCATGCTTCATCTGAATGGAACTTTGGGCATATCTCTTCACTAGTACATCCTTACTAATATCCCAAATCTCTCATAACCATGCCCGGTATATAAAATACCTCTAAAAAAGATAACCTTCTTTTTCTAAGGATCAAAATAGCATACATTCTTGATCAATATGATTTGTATGGACATGTGTAATAGTTAAAATAAAGATTAAAATTTCCTCTTTTTACACTCATCAATTGCATAGCTCCGAATTTCATGAGGCCATAGTTTCTCGATAATGTCAGTCTGTATCAAATCTTTTCCCATCTCACAAAAATGAAAATTTATCCACAACAACACTTGTTATTATTGGAGAATTTAGTTATCCCAATGAGTGTGATCCCATCTTAGCTCTTCTATTTTTGAAAGTCATAATGGTGCTAAGGATTTTAAATCATCAATATGAAAAATTGATAAGCCTACCAACTTTGTCACAATATTCTAGGTGATTTTTATGCATTTGAGTGAGATATTTATCACATCCAATTAGATATCTATAGAGTATCTACCACAACTTATCATAATAAAGGTTTGATAGGTTTGTAAGCATGGTGATCAAAATCTAGGAGTGTAAATAAAGGGCTTAGGTTCCACATTATGATTGAACAACTCTTGAACTCTAGAGACCTAAGTAAGATTCTAATAACCATTTTAAAACATGACATTTGAGTTCCTGACATATTCAACCTTCTTTCCCCAACATCTTTAGATTGGATGAGATGGCCACTTGTATTATTAAAATCTAGAATTTGGGCCTTCAAATATTGATGAACCTATAAATAGCATAGTAACTATTTGACAAAATGAATCAAAGTAAATTTAATTATTTTTCTTAGGCACCAATGTGATCCTTATTTTTTTTTTTATATAGAGGACTCATATATTCAATAGCCTAAGATTGATATTCGTTGGCCTAGGATTACACTTATTGTGGAACTAGATTTACATTTATCCATCACATTTTTCCTTGAATTTATAAGTGGCATGTTAACCATTTAGAAAATACCCCAAAGATAACTCTTCACTATTTGACAAAATGATTCAATGAAATTGCATCCCACTTAGACATCTACTAAATTATCTTTGGCATAGGCTGGAAAGATGCAATTGAGGATATGAGAAAATTTTTGAACCTAATATTTATAGTTGTAGATTACATTTGTATTTTATTTTATGCATATCCTAAAATCATTACAATCCATAAGACCACATTTCTTTGAGGCAATTTGTCAAATAATTCATGTGCCTTGTGTATACTTCCACATTGTACATACATATCTACAAGGGCACTTGAAACTATATCTAACAAAAATATGTTTCCATTATGTTTGCATGGATGTCCATATTTTGTTCTAAATATCTTATTTTAGCATAGGCTGGGAGTAAACTAACAAAGTTGACATGATCAGGCTGGACACCTGTTTGTTGCATTTTGATGAAACATTGCCAAAGCCTAGCTAGGTCACCCATGTCTTATGTAATATGTATATCTTAGAGAAATAATCATAGTAGTAACATAGGAATGAAGAGAGAAAATTGTAAATTGCATGGTCAAGAAAGTGGAAAGCTTAATTTCATAGCTTGGGAAAATAAAATTTGGAATTGCATGGAAAATAGAATCTCAAAACAAATTTGCAACTTTCACAAAAACCCAAAACAAATTTGCAAATTTCACAAGAGATGAAAAAGATTTTGTAATTTGCACAAAACCTAAGAATAATTTTTCAAATTACATGGGAACTAGAAATAAATTTGCAAATTGCATAAAACACAAAATTGATTTTGTAATTTGAACCAAGTGGAAAAAATAAACTGTAATTTATAGAACTTTTTGAAAAGTAACATGTGTTTGCATAAATTATAAAAAGTTAAATGGATTTTAAAAATTGAGAGAAATGTTAACAAGTTTTTTTTTCATAGAAGGCTCAAATGAATTTTAGAATAGTTCAAGGTAAAAAAGTGATTTGGCCCTGAATTTCTAATTAATCAATATTTAATTAATTAATTAAAAAAATTAAATTTTTCAAATTTTTGATGGTTTCGGGCTTAGTTCAAAAAATTTAGCCATTTAGCAAAAATTAAATTTCCACCAATTTTTACCCATTTTTCAAAAACCATGATAATAAGCCCTACATTATTAAAGGTCTAAGTAATGTAAATCAGGTTAGAAATATGCAATAAATACATCCATTGATTCATAAATATAATTGACTTAGTTTGACATTTTTTAAAATAGTAAAAAATAATATTAGCAAGTACGTAGATATAAATTGACTAAGATGAGAGATATGGAGGTTGCAAACTGGGATAAGAGTTGTTCTAAGTGTCATTGATAGGACATAGGTGTCAAAAACCTTCCTAGATAGAAGTGCCCTAATTGGACAGTTGGATTATGTGGTGCTAGTGTCCTCTATGTAAAACTGCTTTGAGATTTTAGATGCCCTTGTGTATGGGTCTTCGAAGCCTATTCCTATGTACACATGTTCTAGATATCTGTAGGTGACCTATTTTGAATAATTTTGTATACAAACCTTAAACCTCCATGTTTCTAGGGCATCTAATTGGCATAAGTAGTAAAGTGTTTTGTTAGTGGAGTAGATTAGATATCCTCAACACCCCATTTTGATGAGAGTTTCCTACATACTAATACTTTGAAGAGGGATGAAGATTGATGTAGTTATCCCCACCTAAGTGTTGGTGTAAGTGAAAATAAAGATAGTATGAATACCCATTTGAGTGCCTTGAATATTCTTAAGATTGGAAATCTAAGTAATTTGAGATTAATAATGTTTGAGATGGTTAAATGTAGAAATAGGGTATAATAATGATTGATAACCTTGATTGTGCACAACTTATTCTGAGTTTGTTTGTGTAATTTGCATCTAATTTCCATCTAGTGGATAAAGTGATAAAAGTCATGTATATATATTCTATTTTTTATGTGGGTCTTAAAAAAGGTCTAGGCCAACCCTAGGTGGTTGCTCATTTGAAAAGATATCCATCAGAGAAAAAAGGAGGGAAAAGGACAATAGTGCCCAAACTAGGACACTAGCATCATGGGGAGCTATTGTCCAAATTATGGTGCTAGTATTTAGGTGGTATAACCTGAGGCACTAGGGGATAGGATGTTAAAGTGAGGGTGTTGGACTACTTTAGGGATGTTTAGGGATGTGTGTGGCCCACACAAAGGCTAGATAACTATATAAATGGCCCTGAGCTAGGTATAGGGATAATCTAGGGGTGGGTGGTCTCAAATAACCCTCTTATCACTCAATTGTCATTTTTAGATGATTACATTTTCCCCCTTTATTCTAGAAATGTAGCAAAGTGAAATTACTAGGATAAAGGAAATAGAAGCATACCTAGACTTACCTAAAAGGTAAATCCCATGAATCTAGATATAAGTATGTGAAGCATGTTCCATTGTGTGTCTTTACAATGAAATGTGCATATATTATTCCTTAATTAAGATATATCAAAAGTAAAATACAAAACTAAGTAAAGAAATAAGATAGAGGAAATGAATGAATAAACCTCACTGGGTATGTGAACCAATACATAAACCTAGTGACAACCTATATGTATGCATGTAAATAGTGATCAATCAATGAATAAATTGGAATTATTTTATGGCTTTCTCAATCCCCATGTGTGGTGTTAGTAATTTGACCTATCAAGGTCAAATTACTACCGCTATCATTCAAAACTTTTCTAAATTTCACCAATATCCCTTTGTACCAGGTCAAACTAATCAATTATGGCCTAAAAGCACTAATTTTGGTAAAAAAACATCAAAAATGGATTTTAAATGGGTTATTTTCATTTTAAAAGAGCATTGTAAAGTTTAAATATGCAGACAGTCCATGCACAGGGGGTCAATTTTGAAGGAAATTGAGGATTCTAAGAGCTACATGTGATTTCAAGACCTCAAATTTAATACACAAGGTCATCATGACTTGAGGAATATTTTGAATAAGTTTCATGGTAATTTTATGAGTGTATATAATCACTATTTTGTAACAGCCCTCAACATATCCATTGGAGATCACCATTGGAGCAGACATCATTCTGGAGTGCCATAGAGGTTTTTAAGTCTAGGTAAAAGTTTAAAAATAATAAGATGATGTTTTTACATCATAATAATAAATTTAAATAGTGTAAAAACTCCAAATTTTAAGAAAACCATGCTCATACAGGCTTTTACAAGCAAACAAGCACAAAGGCCAAAAGGGGGGTTTTTACTTTTCAAGAAAAAAGTGTTTTTAGAGAATTTTAATAGCATGTTATATACCCCATGATGATTTTTTGAGGAATTTGGAATTAGGTGAAGATTTATTTTTATTTTGGTGAATTTTTCATCTTTTGCAGTTCTAGACACCCTTCCAAGCCTCCTGTTCAGATGCTCATATCTTTGACCATGTGTGGATTTTGGCTGAGTGATCTTAATATTTTTTGAGTACCCATATTTACTTAAGATTAATGAAAAATTAATACTAGTTTAGGGTCTATAATTTATGACAATCATTAAGAGTGTAGGTAGCTCAGAATGTAGTCAAAACCCCACAAGTAGATTTCTCCACGTGATAGCTTTTCATATATTTTACATGGTAGCCCAATATTTTTAGGGATGTTTTTGGGGTTATTTTGATTCACATAAATATAAATAGTTTGAGATTAGAGGTATGTACCTCATGAACCATCATTTTGAAGATTCAGCTTCAAAGCCCTCCTAAACCCTCAAAAAATTAGTTTTAAAAAATGTTGATTTTATTGATATCAAATCATCTTGGATAAACCTTAAACCTTTTCAAATATCAATTAAACTTAGAGAAGATTTGATAAATGTCAATTTTATGTATGGAGATGTATGGATGAGGATAGAAATCATGTTTTTTTGGAAAAAATCATGTATTTGAAGTACATGACACTTCAATGAAATATAATAAATGGAGCTCAAAGCCTAAGACTTTTTATTCATCCTAAAATTTTCATTTGTTTATAAATCATCCCAAAAGTATCCCAACCAACTTAATCACAATGGCCAGTCTATAAGAAAATGAAGAAAAATAGGCCTAGTCAACCCTGTTGACTGAATGGTGAGTGTTTTCTCATCAAAATCACATATCTTGTGATGATAAAAAAAAATCTAATTATATTTAATTACTTTCTCAAGTTTAATGGCATCTATTTTTAGGTTTACTGGAGTCCAATTAAGCAAGTAAAGAATGGCATTAAAAATCTATCAAATGAATTCATTTTGGAGTTACCACATGCCATATCTATTTTTGAAGTGGATATATCATTCTCAAGTCAATACATAAGTTCCAATTCATGCAAATTGAGCTTAAGTTGAGTTAACTAGGCTTTAAAGGTCAAATCTCTTGATTGACTAGTTTGACTAGTTTCATGCATCTCGCATGCTTTTCATGCAAGATAAGGACATTAAAGAACTTAAAATCACTTTTAATAAGAATTTATCTTCCAATTTATGGCATTATTATCATACAATGAAGGTTGACAAGACAACATGGGCCCACCACTTCTCAATTTTTTGCCAAAAATGAAGAACATGCAATTTTTGAAGACTTGGAAGATCTTAAAGCTTTTAATTAATATTGTAAAGGGATTTTAGTCTTAATTTAACTCAAAGAAGACTAATCCTTCTCTTTTCCATTCTGTTTTGGTTTAGGTTAAGCTTTTATAAATATTTATTGTCTTTTTTAAGCCATTTTTTCATAATTCCTAAAGCAGAGAAGAAATTGTAATTGACACCATTTATCAAATAAAGAAGATTTTTTTCATATGGTTTTTAGATCAGAATAAAGTGTAATTTGACTATGTACCAGCATACATGTGGCATCTAATTTACCTTTTTTTGGGTCCTTTCCACACCTACTATGAAAATCTCATCCTCTACAGGTCATTTGAAGAGCTAGGATTTGAATTTGCTTTGCAAACTTCTTTCCAGCCTTCTTTTGAAACATTGATGTTCAAGATTGAATGTAGAGTTTTATTTTAGATTGATATGTGTATCTTACTTAGTTTTATAAATATTTCATATAATACCAATCATTCAAGTGCATCACTCAATTAGATAGGATTTTCTACTTTAGTTTTCTTCTCCCTTTTCATCTCAAAAAATCAAAATAGTTTAGTTTTTAAAGATAAATATTAAGGAAACCAGCCCTCTTTAGAGTTTATTATCGATATTAATTCACCCATACTCTATGAAGTTCCAATTGTATCATCTAGAGAGAGGGTGTGTTTTACACATCTTCAACATGGTGCTCTCTAGAGTGATAACATGTGGGTGGCTCAATAAATCAATCTAATTTTGATTCCAGTGCCCACCCCTGCTTGGTGGATCATGACCTATGAATAACTTGGATTTGACTGATGGTGTGTCTAACCCTCTCATGTAGGTGGTTCAATTATATTATGATTCCATTGCCTACCCATGTGTAGTAGATTAATTTAAAACTAAAACTACATGATGTAACTAAATATTTGTAACTATAATTGGAATTATATATGTTAGATTTATAGCCACTCTAGAATATTAGGTAGCTCTGGGTGACTTGGGAATGACAACCACTATAGATGGAGTAAGGCATGAATCTAGTGTGTAACTTGGAACACAGTTTTTGATGTGTAAAACATAGAGAATGGCATTGAGTTTGTCATTACATCTGGTCAACTAGTGTATAAGTGAGCATATAAAAATAATGTGTTGTGCACATGCCCCCAAATCTAATATCTAAGTACACAAATTTTGGATTGAGTTATAATAATTTGTATCTAATTATCTAAAATTGAAATCAAAATTATCATGCCATGTATGATGCCCTCAATCTGAGTAAATTGGTATGAATTTGAGCTAAATTAAGCCAAAACCAGTAATCTATAACTAAACCTATGCAAACCTAGACTACACATGTTGTATTTTTCATGCCAATATATAATTTCTTGAATTAATGCTACTAGATAGTAGTACCATATCTTATATAGTAGTTCCATGTGGTGCTAGTGTCCTAATTTGGGTGCTAATGTCTAACTATTTTGATTTTTGTGCAACTAAAATTGATTTGTGTTATTGTTTCCCACTGTATTTTCCTATACTAATTTTCTATATTATGTGCATGTGTGTTGAAAACTATACTCTGAGTATATTTGGATAACTTGATCTTTATGACAAACCTCTATGAATTCCCCCTATTTTGATGGTAGTTATTTTACCTATGAAAGAACTATCCTTAAAATAAAAATCTCTATAAATTATGTTTTAGCTAGAGCATATATGATATCTACGTAATAATCCAATATAATGTACATACATAACATTAGAATATATGATAATATGAGCATAAGTTTGTAGTGTATGATGTATGTTAGATCTATAATTCACAAGGTTGTCAAGATAGATATAACAATGTATATGAACAACAAATCTAAGTAATAACTACATAGCTACTTAGGGGGATGGGGCATGATATCCATCACTTCACCCAACTAGGAAGGGGAGATGCATGAGGCCCCTCATGGAATCCAAAATTGAAGTGTAACAAGTAGGAAACAAGTGTTATGGCCATGACACATATAATAAATCATACATATAACACATATGAGGCATGCAAAGTAGGCCAAGGGGCCACAATATAAGGGGCATGGGTACATGTCACTAAATCTAAAAAATCAAGACATATAAGGACATGTTCAAATGTCCACATACACAAACAACAATAAAGTTAGATTAGAACCAAATGGAAGGACATGTTCAAATGTCCTCATACACAATCAAGAAGGCACACACAAGGACATGGGCACATGTCCAAAGCATACCTATAATGAAATAAGTGGTGTAAAGCCATATAGCAATGGCATATTCAAATGCCCTTGAATATAAAAATCATAGAGACACGATCAAGTATAAACTAAGATATATAAATGAAAGTATGCATGAACATGTGGTACAAATATGTATAAGATGTAAGTTGTACATAGGTTGATTTGAAAGTAATAGTAGTTAGCAAAAAATTGAGTAGGTGTAGGATGATCAATATCAAGATATAATAATGCTAAATTTGAGGTGTATATTTTAGAAAGATTTAACCTAGAAATAGAATTTATGTATAAGAAGCCCCCTAATAGGTAAATATATCAAATGAAGAACTCATGTATCTATGTATATTCCCCTAGTGGGTAGATAGTAGAAAATTTGGATCTGTGTAGTGGACCTAGGTATTGTAAGTATCTTTGAACACTCAACAAGAATAAGTGAAGCATGTATGTGTGATAAAAACTGACTATACTAAGATAGCTAGCATTTGTAGTGTTTGTAAAATATAAGAGGTGTAAACATGGAAATGCATACAATCTATAATTTATATTTTTAGAGTAAGTATTTGAATGTTTTTTGTTTCAACATATTATATTTTTTATATGTTTTAGATATAATCTATGTACAATTAAATGCTATAAATAAATGAGATAATGTACAACCAAAGTGTAATGTCTTTATAGACCTAAGAGCACATATATGGGATGTGGATAATCAAATAGTGGATCACATGGGAGGTCATCTAGTGTCAGATACTAGATCTTTCCAAACTTAAATAAGTCCTCATCATCACGATCATCATACCATGTTGTGTGTATTAGTGTAACCTTATCCTTGGTGTTAGTCTAGATTCTATGCATTTGAATAGCATGTTTCTCTACTGTTTAAGATGCTCCCCATAGATTCCTAGGGTAAACCACATTAGACCATAAAGTATTATTATGAAACCTATGGTTTTCATGTATTCTATCATATAGAATGTGGACCATGTCTCCCTTGTGACTGAATGTTAAACATGTGTCTGATCAATCAACTATGGCATCCATCTCATGTAACCATGTACTACCAAGTGTAATTTGTATATGAGTGTCTATGGTCATGAAAAATAATAATAATTTGGCCACCTTGGGACCACATGTAACTGGTAGTGTGATATGTTGTATAGAATCCTAAAAATGCATGGCATGTTTTAATTTGTTCTCCTGATGTCCTATGTGTTGTAAAAATGCCAAAGTGCAAGTACTGGGATTAGACTCCTCATGTAGCAACATGGGGGATGCATATGTCCTCAATAAAAATTTGGATAGTTAATGTATCATTACATGAGTATCTATATCAATGATGAGTCTTTTAAGGTGCCTATACCTATGGAGGTGGAGGATATATAATCTAAATAGTGCCTTGAGCCTTGAATTTATTCAACTTGTGTTGTTATATTGAGCATGTATCTTTATCATGTCTTGTAAGCTTATGAAAATTAAAAAAGGGTTGACCTTCCTATTATAAAAATCTTTTGATGGATCTATGATGAACTATGGGTAATTCCATAAATCCTCTATCAAGTAATATATGTAGAATATGATGTGGTCTATCATATGAACTTCTTGCCTTAATCTATATAACTAGGTCCATATCCATATATGTAACCATATGTACTAAGTGAATGGAGGGATCTACCTCTAACTATAACTAAGTAGGTGGGAATGTAGTTGTAGGACTATGAATTAGTAGTTTTTTTAGTGTATCAAAAGGCATGAGTGCCTTAGAATCAACTCTATACTCTCCAGTGCCCATTAGTGTGAATTTCAATCCACATAAGTAGTCATAAATGTAATTGGGTGTTAGATCATCCTCTATGATGGCCTGGTAATCTCTATCAGAGTTGTGGATGTATACTTCTTCTGAATTAACAAGTAATGGTAATTGTATTGTGACAATCCCATCATCCACCCTAAGTGGGGATAAATGTACTATATGGAGGTCCTCCTTTATCATGGGTAAATGTAAGTGTGTTGTATGAGGATATGGAATAGGTGTAGTGTGATCAATAGGAATCAAAGAGGATAAATTAGCATTGCCTTATTATGATCAAAATCAATCAAAGAGACACTAATAAGACTTACACCTTTATCCTAGACACTCAAGGAGCTAGATAACTATTAATTAACTATCAAATGAAGATAAAATAAGCAACATTTTACCTTCCTTGAGAGCAAGAGTTGTATGTTGGCAATAGATTGATTTGCTCAATTATGTGATCAAAAATTCTTTGGCAATGGAGCTTCTTTCACCACCTTTCCTTGTCACCCTAGTAATTTTGGACTTAACTTTAGATTTGGCTTAGCTTTAACAATTTAGAATCATAACATTACACAAAATAAACTTGTTGAACAATGGGTGAGGCCTTGTATTTATAGCCTTCCAAACTAACTCTAACTCAATTGTAGTTAGGTTAGAGTTAAATGTGGTTGAGTTTTAACTAACCCTAGTTGAGTTAAGGAGGGGACAAGCATTTAATATTTAGGATAGAGATCACATTTATTAAGCATGGCTCTCCATTTCTAAATTTATGGCTTTAGAGAAGATATTTTTGATTCTTTGACATTGAAGATGATTACATCATCATGACGTCATTTTTATTAAAATTTCTTTTTTGAAAAATTCACTTTCAATAATTACACATGGAAATTTAACTTAAGCATTTAATTTGATTTTATTATTTAATTCATTATGCTTAGCATTTTTTCACTTTAGTAATTGTTCAAGTGTCCCACTTAATGGGTCCAAAGTCCAAATTATTGATTTGCTAGGTCATAATTTGACTAGAGATAAATTATGAGGTTACTATTGTGTAAAGGGTAATACCACAAATAAGGATGCCTCAACATGATTCTAAGCACTGATGTTTGATGTGTAGATGAAAATTGGACATTCAATGATTCTTAGGCTTAATTTGCATTGTTTGGTAGAAATCAATCCAAAGTCCGGTTAGAATCTAGTTGTGGCCAAAATGGGGTGTCTACAGTTTGCCCTTATTTGGGAAGGCATTGCAAGACATAAGCACAATAACATCTTCCAAAATAATGTGAAAATATTTAATTCCTAATGCCCCAAAAGTGATGGTTGAGCCTTGGATGCCCCCTCAAGGGAGCGGGCGGCAAAAAAAGTCAACAAACATTCCCTTGAAAAAAAATGATGTGACCATGAGGTAAAAAGGGGGAAAAGACTAATTTTCCCAAAGGTGGTTATAATTAGTGGCATAGTGATATGCCCCAGTAGGAAAAATAAAAAATATGATTTGCCCAAAGGTGGTTATAATCATCAGCATAGTAAAGTGAAAAATAATGATTTTCTTAAAGGCGATTATAATCATTAGCATAATGAAAATGACCTAGTAAGGCAGATAGAGATATTGATTTACTCAAATGCAGTTGTGATCATTATCACATGAAAAACATGTCTCATTAGGGTAGTAAAATGATAATGATTTGCCTAAAGGTGGTTATAATCATTAACATCCAAATAGATCAAAACATAATGATTTTCCCAGAGGTGCTTATAATCATTGGTATTGTTGTTTTCCCTACGAGGGTGGATGGAATCATGACATAAGTCATATTTTCCCCAATAGGTAATTTTTTAAAAAGGGGGCTTAATTAATGAATCCATAGGCATGGAGTAAGAGTAATCTAGTATAGAGGATAAGCATGAATTTGGGTTACCTACTAGTATGGAGAGGCATGTCCTATCTAGAAGGGATTAAACATCATTTGTGATTTAATTAATTTATATTTGGGTAATATTTGGATAGGTTTGGAATGTGTCAGGCATGAAAAAGGATAAGTATTGTGGCACCATTGCATGTAAAATCCACCAAACTATTTTTTGTTATAGCACATGATGGTATGCACCATAATATAAAACACCATGGTGACCTAGCCGTAATATGCCTAAGGACTGACTCTAGATCCAATAAATAATTGAAAACAATTCATCAATGATAAAAACCATGATGAAAATATTCACGTATGAATATAGATGGACTTAAATATCATATGCAAGGAATCACCCAATGAATGCATATATACTAAGTCAAGGCATAATAATGAAAGCAATAAATAGGAACATAAACAAACAAACAAATAAAAACACTAATAAATAAAAACATAAAGAAACACCAATATAAATAAATAAACACAAATAAAATAATAATAAACAATAGAACACCAATAAAATTAAATAAATGCACAACAAAACACCAAAAAATAAAAATGGCAATAAACAAAACAAGATAATACAAACAAAATAAATAAATAATTCAAAGCAAAGAAAAATGAAATAAATAAACAAATTGTTCATGCATGTGTAATAAAGGTATTACTCTTGTAGATAGGGTAACCCCTAAGCTAGGTAGTAATGATGTAAGTTCAATAACATAAGAACAAAAGACTAATAATTTCACCCCTAGGCTATAGGGAACAATGACACACAAACAATATGGCAAGCATTGCCCCTAGGCAATAAGAGATAACAAAACAAACAAATAGAATTGGGGGGAATAGAAGAAAAGATAACGTTAGTCAAGCTAACTGTAGATGCACTAGGAAAGTGGGAATTGCCTACATAGTTCTATGGATGCAAGATCCAATATGAACTTCATGCCAAATGTAATTCTCCCAAGATATGGGATAAAATAAAATTGATGATAAGGTAACCTTTATGGATGTGTAGAGGAATATGGGAATGTCTCACAAAATAGTGAGTGCATGAGAAAAGATGGGATGACGTTTCATAATCATGAAAACATAAACAAAAACAAATTGCACAAGTGTAATATTATGGTTTAGTCTAAAACCACACTAAAAGGTAATACACAAGCACTCACACATGAATTGGGTTCATAATGCTTACTACATCTAAGGCTGAGAATGAGAATAAGCTCATAAAATAGTGAGAGTGTGAATAACTCACAAAACATCAAGAGCATTGGAAATGGTTGTTCTCAAAATGGTGAGAGTATAAAAGTAAGTCAAGTAGTCATTAGTCTATCAAATTTGAATACGAAATGCTCACAATATAAACTTACAAAATGATGATAGCATATGGCTAAGGGCATTAAGGATGGGTAAACTATAGAACAAGTGAAATATTTAAGAGTCCCATGATTCTTAAGGCAAAGAAGGGGTTGAAAAATAAAGGAAGTTATGGTTAAGCTAACAGAGATACCCCTTGTATCCAAGTGTTTCCTACATAATCTATGTGGACCTCAAGCTGATGTAGTTCTCCTAGAAATGGAAGGAAAAAGACCAAGGTGGTCTAGAAATAAAATGAATAGATAAGATGGATCATCCCAAAAAAAATTGATAGATTTATATCTTACATGAAAATTCTAAGCCAATTTTCATGATTTTGTGATTTTTTAGGATTTTTTAGATTTTCAAATGTCTTTGGAATTTTTTAAGCATCTCAACTCAATTGAGAATTATGAGATACAAAATGGTCTAACTCACAAAATGAAATGAGTGTGGCTTAGGTATGTTCATAAAATGGTGAGAGCATGGTAAAGGGGTGACTGAGATGACCTTAACATGAATTGAGTGCTACCTACATAGTCCTGAAGGACCTCAAGTCATTGTAGTTTTGCCTAATAGAAGAGGATCTGACTAGGTAGTAACAAGTTCATGAATGAGGCAAATGGCACAGCATAGAACAGGAATGGTAAGGTGATGTGGCAATGCATGGTAAAATTGTTTCTCTTAATTTTACCATAGGTGATTATAATTAAAAATAATGGCATAAGTTAATGACACTAATTTTCCCAAATGAGATTATAATTAGTGGCACCAAGAATTGAATAAAATGTGACAATAATGAATAATGCAATTACTAACCACTGTCATACTACTCCTAGATATTATCTCTTTTTGAAATATTGAATCAACTATTGAAACTTCATTTGAATATTTGTGTTAAAGTTTCCCAAAGAACCAATGGATTGTAACCAAGGTAAAAAAGGGGTGGGGAGAGAGGGTAAAATAACATCATCCAATAGGGAAGTTATGGAAGGAATGGTATACGATATGATACAAGGAAGGTGACAGTATGGTATGACATAAACAATCCACTTATTCAACACTTTGGGTCTCTCAAGTGAAATAATTCTTGAGATGTATTATGTTCATGGGCTCATCAATTTCATCTTTGTCTGGTGTAACATGCATAAATGCTCTAGAACCATAATTAGTAAAAATGACATAAGGGATTATCTAATTAGGCTTAAATTTGTCTTATTTTTCTCAACTATGGGGTTCTTCTAGTTTTCTTTGAGGATGAGATAACCAAGATTGAAATATATATGCTTGACATGTCAATTATATTGACCACATAGTTAGTTTTGATATGCTTGAATATTTTTTATAGTATCCATTCATTTTTTGTCTAGTTTCTCTAACTCTTGTAGGTGAGCTACTATGTAATCCTCATCATCGAAGATGTGTTTTAATGAGATACATAGTTAAGGCAACTCGACCTCAATGGGAAGAATGGCCTTAGTGCCATAGACAAGGGAATATGGCATAATTATTACGGTAAGCTCAAAAGGTATGGAAGATTTACATATGTCAATCATGGCCAACATCATTGACAATATTCTTAAGAATATTGATAATAGTTTTATTATATGCCTATGATTGGCCATTACCTTGTGGGTAATATGCAATGGAAAAGTTTTGGGTGATATTAAACTTGAAATAGATTGATTTAACATCCTTGTTTTTAAATTATCTATCATTTTTATATATAATTTTGGAGGGGAAACCATAGTAGCATATGATATGGTTCAATATGAATTTGGAAAGTTGTTTTATAGTCACATGAGTTAGGGGTATAGCTTCAACCCACTTAATGAAATACTTAGTGGTGGTAAGGATGGATTTATAGCCATCTAAGGAGGTGAGGTTAACATTCTTAATGATATTGAGTCATCATGTTGAAAAAGGCCATGGTATAAGCATCATTTTGATTTTTCTTGCCAAAGCATGAATCAAATTGGCATGCCTTTGACATTTGTTGCATCTTTTCACATAAGTAGTTGCATATGCTTCTATGGTTGGCCAATATTAATAGATATGTAGGAGTCTTTTAGAAAGGACATCCTCATTGGTGTGTGTTCCACAAACTCCATGAGCTTTCCTCAATGCTAATACAACTTCTATCAAATTCAAACAATGAAGCAAAGTTCCATAAAATCTTCTATGATAAAGGGTTGTGGTGAGTAGGGTATATCGAGAGGCTTAGTGTGTAAAGGTTTTTTATTGTTTTCATGAAAGGTTGAGTATAATTACATGGTCATGAAGGTATAAATACCAAATAGAAATGGGACCAATAATATCATAGATCATTGTAACGATCAAAGGTTCATGAGCAGGTGCTTACATATGTTCAATGAGGAATTGATAGTCTTTTGAATTGTCTGTGTTTCATATTAAATAATTAATGGTAGCCATGGCATATTTTAACTTG
Source organism: Torreya grandis (assembly GCA_037957365.1). Classification (NCBI taxonomy): domain Eukaryota; kingdom Viridiplantae; phylum Streptophyta; class Pinopsida; order Cupressales; family Taxaceae; genus Torreya; species Torreya grandis. The sequence goes on from JARHVA010001807.1 coordinate 596,464, forward strand.
TTATTGGGCCTAGGTATGTGTTCAAATTGAATATGGGTAATCTACTACTTGATAATGTCCACCATGGCCTTGTATGGTACCAATTTAACATCTTTGGTCTAGAATTGGTCAACAACCTAATTGATGATTAGTTGAGAATCACCATGAACCATAAGATGTTTAATGTTCCATTATAATACTTAAATAAGCCTTGAAATGAGTTCTTAATATTCAACCATGTTATTATTACAAAGAAACCTTATACAAAATGATTTGGAAATGAGAACCCTCTATGGTGTATTTAATAATAGGGTTGCCCCTAAGCCATATGAAGTGAATGACCCATCAAAATATATCTTCCAATGTTATTCCTCAGTATGGTTTTCTATGATGGTCATGATGGATTCATTTGGGAATTCAAAAGTAAGTGGTTGAGTATCTAAAAGGGGAGCATCAACAATCTAATTTGTAAGTAATTTTCCTTTTATGGCCTTTTGATTGATGTAATCAATATCAAATTCACTCAAAAGAATGATCCACTTGGCCATGCGACCTTGTAAAACTATTTTGGATAGTAGATACTTGAGTGGATCTACTTTGTCAATGACTATGGTCTTGTATATAAGCATATAATGATGTATCTTCAAGGTTGTAAATTCCATAGCTAAAGAATCTTTTTCTATTGGTGTATAATTATATTCATACACTAAAAATGTATGGCTTAGATAGTACATGGCATGTTCTTTCCCATTTTCATCATGCTAAGATAAAAGTTCCCCTAGGGATTTATTATTGGCAAATAGGTATACTAAAAATGGCCTTCCTAGCAATGGTGGTAATAGAATAGGTGGATTGTCAAGATATTCCTTTAGGCACTCAAAGGCTTTCTAACATTATTCATCTCAAAAATATGTAGCACCTTTCTTTAATAAATGAGTGGAGGGATGAAATTTATCATCCAAATATGAAATAAAGTGTTTTATAGGCTATATTTTTTCCTACAAACTATGAAGATGCTTCAAAGTGGAAGGTGGTGGTATTTCGATAATGGGTTGTACCTTGGAAAGATCAACTTCAATGCCTCAGTGAGAGACAATAAATCCTAATAATTTTCCTAAAGTGATACCAAAGATGCACTTTTTGGGATCAAGTCAAACCCTATACTCATGAAGCCTTTCAAATATCCTTTGTAGTATGGTTGGATGATTTGCATGGGTCTTAGATTTATCTAATATGTTTTTAACATAGTCTTAGATAATATCATGCATCATGTCATGAAATATAATAGTCATAACTCTCTGTTGTGTGGCCTTGACATTCTTGAGGATGAACAACATAACCTAATAGAAAAATGTTCCCCAAAGAGTGGTGAACACTATTTTGTGTTGGTCTTATGGTGCAATCCTCATCTAGTTATATCTTGAAAATCCATACATAAGGTAAAGAATTTCATACCAAAATTTGTATTCAAACTATCATTTTGATATTTAGCAAATAAAATTTGTCCTTAGGGCATGCCTTATTAATGTCTCTAAAATTAGTGCAAATTCTTATTCCTTTTAGATTTTTATTGACAAGCATAATTTTTAAGATCCACTTTGAATAGTTGATCAATCAGTTACATATCACTTCCAAGTTTTTTAAACTCTTTATTAACTAATATAGTAATACAAGGATGCATTTTACACAAATTTTGTTTTATAGGATTGGCATTAGGTTGTGCAATGAGATGATGTGCAACCAAGGCAAGGTCCAAACCTGGCATATCTGAATAAGCCCATGCAAAAATGTCAACAAAATACCTCAAAAGGGTTGTAATAACTTCATGTTTTTCCTCAATAAGGGATGTGCCTAATTTTATCCACTTCAAGGCATCTGGAGTCTCAATGTTGACTTTTGTATTATGTTCTACTAGGAGAGTTGAGACATCTTCTAGAATAGTTAGAAAGGATATAAATTAGCCAGCAATGGCAAAGTCCTCTGGTTATATTAGTTCATCAATATCTCCCAAATATGATGAAGTTGAATCTCTTAATGGTATAAATGTCCATGTAAAAATTATTGTTAGACATTCCTAGATAATTTGATCAAAGGCATGTTATTCCTCTATATTGAACTCAGACCCAAGAGCAAGTTCATCATTGGTGGTCTCCTAAACTTCATTCAAGGAAAGGTGAACACCCTCATCTAGTGGCACCTAAAATAAGTTTTCACCAAAAGACTAACATTTATCTTTACTGATATCCTTGGTCCAAAAGTGCCTCATAGAGGTTATCACTCTGGGACCTCAATATTTTATTCTTTTATGTTTGCCTAAGAGTGTTTGCCCACTCTCTAGAATAGGCTATAGAATCTAGTTTGATAGAGAACCCTTATTTGGGGTCTCCCAATGGAACATTGTCTCTTAGGCCTACAAAATCATAAAAGGCCTCATAATTCTCAAACTCATCTAAAGGTATTGAGGATTCTTATTGGTCTTAGTATATAAGTTGAGGATGATAAAGGGGAAGCAAGAAATGTCATATTATTAGTGTAATGGTAGGAAATGGTATATGGTTCAAATAATTTGGTAGTATCAAGGTATTCATATATGTTATGATCATAATCTAATTCACTTTAGGCATCATCATCACTAGTTATTGGTGTTGGAACATGAATAAGATATGTAGGGTCACCCTAGGTGGTTTAAATCTGAGACCATAAGTTCCTTTGTATGTGGTCATAGAAATGGGCTCAAGACTACCCTATTGATTTAGCTTGAGGCCTCTAACTTAATATATTTAGTTACCCATGATCTTGTTAGGGATGGGATGCTTTGTACTACATTAGTAATCAGCTAATTTGTCATTGTATAACTAGGAACCATCATTTCCAAGTAGGTCCTCTTCTTGGCTAGTGGTATGTGTGAAAATAATAAGGGTTGGGCTATGAAACTTTCCTTTTCCCTTTCATTTTTATTTCATGTAAGTTATCTTAGCTTTGGGCTTTTTATAGGTCTTTGGATTTTGGGGAAGCTTGGAAATATGGAATGTACCATGGGTAAAATACTCTCCTGGACCATTGTGTGAAATGGTAAAATGATTACACATTTCAATAGGAGGTATATGTGAAGATGAGGCAAGGCTATCAGGGTATATACAATTGGCCTCTAGTATTTCAACAAGTGTATTTTTATCTTTTTCCTTCTTGGGTACTGGGTCTAGACCAAAATGGTAATTATATAATTCATATTCAACCTCCAAATGCTTGTAGTGTTAATATGGCTATAAATCTCCATGGATAGTTACTTATATCCATGAGTGAGAAAACTTTATAAACTGGTACAATGGCAAAGTAATTACATGAATTTCATGTATCCATGGTCTATCCAAAAGAAAATTGTATTATAGGTCTAGGTCTAACACATGGAAAAGTGTATTATGGGTCAAAGGCCCAATGATCACTAACAAACTTATGGTTCCTTATGATCCCCACTCTTCATAATCCAAGGCCTTGATAGTAATAATCTCTAGCTAAAGGTCAACTATTGTATATCCTAGATGCTTGATTAGCTTTAGAGACACAATATTTAGGCCTGATCCATTGTCTATTAAGACACATTTCACTTTGTTCCATGTGATGATAACTTCAATATATAATGGTTATTATGGAGAGGGCCAAGGGATGATATATCACTTTGGTCAAAGGTCAACTATTGGTCTGGGGCTAGGTGTCTAACCAAAGCTTGGAATTTTTCTAGAGTAATGTCATTTGGCACTTAGGATTGGCCTAGGAATTTCATAAGGATGTTCTTATGAATTGTAGATGTACACAACAAATCTAGAATGGATACTTATGTGGGTGTATTTTAGAGTTGTTCCATACTGGCATACGTCCTTTCCTTAATAGTATTAATTATCTTATTTTCTAGCAAGCATAGTAGGTTGGAATGGTTCAGTGGTAGGGGGTTTTGGGCTTGGGATGGTGATTTTAGACCACTGAGTTGAAATTGCACAATCCAAATTAGATATAAGACCATTGTAACTAGAAAATGATGGAGATGGGCTAGAGAGGATAATTTTGTATTATTGGTGTGCTTGGTTATAGGCATAGGGTAATGAAGAGTTATTGGAATAAGGTCATGAAATGGTAATCCTTGGTTACTATTGTGCTTTGTTGTATTCACAAGTCAAGGAAGGATTACTAGCATTAGTAGGTTGATTGGCATTGTTAGGTAATGGTCCTAGTCTTTTATCATTTGATCTAGGATTAATGGTAATGGTAGATATGTGACCTCTTGTAATATGACCTACAACTTTATTTTAGTCATGTGCAATTACGTGATAAGTTTATTGGTTTTTGGGGTGATTTTGGCCCTCGTTCCTTCTATTTGGTTGACATTGTTATTACGGTTATTGATATTGTTGTTGTTGTTATGGCTATCACTAATACTATTATTTTTATTATGGTCTTAATTTTTATTGTTGTTGATTGGCATTATTATGCTATGGAAAAGGATTTTGGTAGATACCCAAGTTTTGATTGGAGTAGATGCTCTATGATCCAATTAGATTTCCCCATTTTTTAACATATTTTCAATAATGTGATTTAACTACACACAATGTCATATATAATGTCCATAAACATGATGGTATTCATAAGACTCATGTTTTTTGTACTAGTCTAGATATGATATACCCTTAGGATAATGTTTTGGAATCGTCTAACTAATCATATTGGTCAAGGTTAGTTTGAAAAAAAATGCTTCAATAAGCTCACCAAGGTTGTTGAATACTCTAGGGGTGGACCTTCTTCTTGGAGGAGGGGTTTAAAAAGGTGGTGCTTGTAGCATTCGAGGATTTGGTCTAGGTTGAGACATAGGTTACACTTGATGGATTGGTTTTATTTGTGGAATAAGTTGTATTTGTGGCATAGGTGGAGTAGAGGGTGTTTGTACCATTTAAACATGACATGACTCAATGACTCTATTACTAAAAAAATTATTTTTGTGGTTGTATGGTTTAGTTTTTTAATATTTATTATCTTGAGTTTTTGTAGACACTTGTGTTTGGACTAGGCTAGGTTTCTAATTTGGGCCTGCATTTTGGTTTTGGCTCTAATTATGGTTTAAGGAAGACAACTTGATAATTCCTTTATTAAAAAGGGCCTTCCCAATATGTATGCCTTTCTAAATTATTTCCTTGAATGTGTGTGCACACTAGAGATACAAGTGGTAAGATATTTTCTTACACAAATTTTTGGTAAACATAGCTACTAATTTTTTATCTAGTAGGTTGTGGGTGAAGTGACTAGAAAGTGTTCTCCATATTTGTAATTAGATCACAAAGCTCTCACCAACTTTTTTCTTAGCCTAAATCAAATATACTACTAAAATATCATGCTTGATATTTTAGGATAAATGTTTCACAAACTTATCTGAGAGATTATCATAGTCAGATACTAAATTTTTTGACAACTTGAGAAACCATTCCAAAACCTATCCAACTAGACTCTGAGGAAAGAGGAGTAGGTATATGTCATTATAGGCCACTATTTGCAAGAGATATATAACTCTGTTATATGCCCATTAGGGTTTCCTTTACCCTTGTATTTGTCAAATTTTGGTGGTTCATAACCTAGAGGAAATGGTATTTGATGATACTCCATGTTAAATGGGTATGAACACACATCATCCAATTCAAATTTCTTAGTCTACTTTCCTATTTAAATGGTTGTAATTGCATCATTCATCTATTTAATTTCTTAGGCAAATAAACTTGATGGCACATTTAGTTTTGGTTGTGTTTGGAAGGTCAAAGGTGGGTTACCTTGAATAGGGTACAATAGAGGTATGGATTACTATGGAATGTTGGTTTGATGGACCAGTCAACCAAGAATATGCATTTGTGCATTGGGATTAGGCTGTTGATATTGCATAAATTTTTGGTAAATATTTTAGTTTGAATTTAACATATGGCATTAGGTATGAAGGAATTGAGGTTGTGATGGAAGGATATGGCTCTATGGAATATATTGTGCCTATTGAGGTTGAGTAGGGACTTGCTGTGAACTAGTCAAACATAATTGAATAAAGAGAACTTGTTGTTGACCAAGACCCTATCTTGAAATATATGGCACTTTTTGAGTAAAATTCAATGGTTTCCTAATAGTTAATTATATGATGTTGGCACCTATTTATTTAATGAACACCTATTATAAACTAGATGCTTTTTGGGTGTTTGGCATTTATCTTTAACCAATAGAAATGCATTATTGATTAGACAATATTTATGATTATAGAGGTATATTAATCTATGATTGTTGAGGTGTATTTGTCACTAGCTATTGAGGTAGAACATTTTTCCCCCTATTGAGGTGGCATTGTGTTCTACCTATACATAGGTGGTAAATTGGTTTATGTCTGTTACCATGGAATATTAGCCATCACCTATTGAGGCAAGATAACATTTGGTGCTTATTAAGGAAAAACATTGGTTGGCACCTAATTACTTATCACCTATTTTTGTATGCTTTAAAAAGCAACTATTTGAGGAGTGGGAGTAACCTTTTATGGTTTAGAGGTATAACTTGTTGTTGACTAAGACCCTATCTTTGAATATGTGGCATATGTTGAGTAAAAGGCAACAATTTCCTAATAGATATTTGTTGTGTGTTAGAATATGCAATCATAAATCCATCATGTCCATAAATCAATTCTATATCAGATGGGATAGATCACACCTACACTTTCAATTAGGGAGCACACAATAGTTAAGAAAGAGCATGACCAATGCGAGGCTCTGCTAGACCTAGTTAGGGGATTGCTTGTCACAACACACCATGTGAGGGAGGGTTCCAAAGCCTAAAATATAACATAATCACATAACAACCCTAAAAGAGTCCTATGATTTAATATTTCACTAATCTAATAACAAGAAAAATAAATATAATCTAGTGCACACCAAAGCTTGTTGCACAAAGTGAGGGGTTAGCAAAGAAAATCAATCAAAACATGTATAGGAAACTTAAAATAAAGTAAGTATGATTAACACCCTCATAAATATAATTTGAAGAGTAATATTATTTGAGCCAATACTTATGGTACTTCTCTCTACTAAAAGAGAGGAGAACAAAGTTAGAATATACTTACTTGAATGTGAACCTGTTGAGACTCAATCTCTCCCTTGGCCAAAGGGGCTTCATAAGAGGTTGTTTTAGTTCATAAGGATCACTTTTTTATTCCAAAGAATCCAAGACCTACCCAAAAGAATAGATTCTCCAAAATTAAAAAATTAAGCTAAGTCTCCTCAAGTAGAATGGTAGAAGAGCAGATTGTGAAGAAGAACGAGTGAATAATAACTCTTGATTGCATATTCTAATAATGACCAAAATGACCTTGTATTTATAGGCAAAACTTACCCTAAAATCATTCAGCTATATTGATTGTGCTAGGTTGACCTGATTGACCTAGCACATTTTTAGGCTAATTCACTAGGTTTGTACTAGGTTGGTCAAAAGGCTAACAAACAAAAAGAGAGAAAAAGGTCCCTAGATTGTACTAGGTCAACCAAGTTGACCTAGTATGTTGAACAAGTCAAAATGGTGCCAAGAAAGGAAATGAAGGATAGAAAGGGGAAAAATATTGTGATCTAAGAATTTTACTCAAGAGAGGATGGTTAGTATGGTGTTAGTTCCAAAATGAAAACAAAATGAAATAAACACACTAATAGAATAACATCTCTTGGCCTATACACTAGAGAGAACTTAGTTAACAAAATTAAATGATAAACACGACTAAAAATCAAGGAATGAAAACATAAGAATTCCTTTCACCTTCCTTGGATGCTCCAAATGCCTTTGTAATGGTGTCTTTCTCAGTTTGTGCTTCAAGAGGTATTCTTTAATGGAGTGTGGCTACCTGCATATCCTCTTGGCACCTTTGGCTTATGGATTGGATTGGCTTGGAATCAATTTTTCATTATAACACTAGTTGCTTGAAGCTTTTGGAACCAATCTTTCATTATAACTTTTCACAAATTAAGCTTAGAAATGATGTTGTGAGGCCTCCTATTTATAGATTTTTAGATTTGATCAGAATAAACCTCAACCATCCATCTCAAGATTGAGATGTGTGGTTGAGGATTAATTTAATTTTTGGAATTAATTTTGTAATTATCCTCATCATGGCATTGGAAGAAGGGGCAATTAAGAGGCATGGAGGGCATCATGGAAGGTATTGATGAGGCATGGAGGGCATTAATCTTGATATCTATGGCATTTATGGCTTAGGGATATCTTCCCAAGAAATGAGGTCACTTGATGATGTAGATATTTAATAATCATTTCTAAAAACAAGTATTCATCAGGTTTCTATGGAATTATTAATTAGGCCTTGATTTGGGTTAATTAGCTCTTAAGCATGATTAAGCAATGTATGTACAAATTACTCAAATTGATCAGAATGCCTTGTTATTAGTCCTAAATTTGACTAGATTGGAACTGAAAGTCCATGTTAGATGTGTTGGATGTGTATTCCCATTTATAATGTTGCCAAAAGCAAATAACAAAGGCATGAGACCTGTGTAAAATATTTGATAGGAAAGATCAATCCAAAGCACATGGGTGTAAAATTGACATTTTGACTCAAAATGGGTTGATCAAAGTTAGCTGGCCCATAAATTACATTTCCCCATTTAAGGATACCCTAGCCAAAATCAGCACTTGAATATGTCATTTTATGTGTTTTAGTGTTTTTAAGCCAAATTGTGCATTTTAGTTGGAAACCAGCCAAAAGACTAATTAGAGGTTATCGGTGGCCAGTTTTAGGTGTCTACAATTTTCCCCTATTTGGGAAGGCATTGCAAACTATAGGCAAAGCAATGTCTTCTCAAAAAATGATAAATGTCTTGTATGCCAAGAAGAATATGATGACTAAATAATAAAGCTCCAAATGATTTTGGGAAGCCTATGATGATCACCACTTGAAGGAGTGGCCATCACATTTATTGATGGATGGTCCCTCAAAAAGAAACAAGAAGAAAGGTGGAATTAATCCATGGTTGAGATTAATCCAAATGAGAAAATGCTTGCATGCATTGATGTATAAAGGATGCTAATTTTCCCAAAGGTGGTTATAATTAGGAATAAGAGTCAAAATAATGATTTTCCTATAGGTGGTTATAATCATTAGGAGGACCTAGATTGGCTAAAGATGATTGTGCCCCTGTTAAAGCTGATTAATAAGCATAACTCAAGGATATAACTTAGAATATAGATTAAAGATGACTGGGCACAAATTGATGAAAGATATGGATAGAATAATGAGATTAATCAATATAATGATTTAGTTGTACTTATCAATGAGGAGATGCTCTTCCTGAATAGCAATGATACAACTAAAATGGTCAAATGAGTTAATTTGATCAAGGGTGGGATGGAAGGATTTGCCAAGGTACCAAGGAGAAACTTCTATGACTCCATTTATTTTATACCTTTATGAAGCTATTTTTTGTTGTAGCATGTGATGGTAGGCTTCATGATAGAACACAATGAAGACTTGGCCAAAATATGCATAAGAATTGACTCCCGATCTAATAAACATTCAAAAAATAATGCACCAATGATAAAAATCATGATGACAATGTTAATGGATGAATATGTATGGACTCAATAATAATGTGTGAAAATAATTTCCCAATGAACACATAGACTGAGTCGAGGCAGCAATGCTGAAATTAAATAAACAGGAAAGTGAATAAACAAACAAACATAAAAATAAACAAATAAAAAGAAAGCCCAAAAATAAAATCAAAAGAAAGCATATTAATAATGATAATGTCCCCAATAAGGTGGATTGAGTATAACTAACTAGGATTACATAAGAACAATATTTTTGGATTTTTGAAATGTTATGAATGTTTTTGGAATTCTGAGGTATCTTAACTTGTTAAAGAATGACAAGATACCTGCTCATAAAATGGTGAGAGCATTTGGAAAGGGGGACTAAGGTTACCTCAACATGAATTGAGCATGACCCACATAGTCCTAAAATTACCTCAAGTCATAATAATTCCATCCACACAAAAGGTGGGGAAAACCCAACTAGGTCCCAACAAGTTCTCAAATCTAGCAAATGGCCAGTCAAATGAAAATAGTAATGGTAAGGTGATGTGGTTATGCATGATAAATAAGTGTTGCCCCTAGTTTTGCCATAGGTAGTTATAACTAAGATACAATGACATAGGTCAATGATATTAATTTTCCCATAGGCAGTTATAATTAGTAGCAAGACTAATGAGACACTAATTTGCACATAGGCAGTTATAATCAAGCTCACATAAACAAACATGGATAGGGTGAAAGATATCTTGCCCTATCAACTATCACACTACTTTCATAGACTGTCATTTAAACATAGACTAGAATTATTATTGAAACTTCATTAAAATCCCTTCACAAAAAGTGCAATAAGAACCAAATAAACCAAGATCAAAATAGGATTGGGTAGGATGACTAAAAATAGGCTTTGGTCTAGATAGGAATGGAATGATAGGATGTGATGGTATTTCTAAGGATAATGATGGTTTAGATAGATTGGATAAAATGGTAGGAGGATTTCCCCCAAGTGATGGGGTGAATGGTTGGGTACTTTGCCAATGGAAAATGGATATGTAACAATAGCAATGGCATGACAATGTGAAATGGTATGGTACATGTTTTTAGATGGGTATGGTTTTTTATTTTGATATTCCTACTGATGGGGAGATGCATGTCCTAATCAAAAAATGAAACAAATATAATACTTGATCATGTTAATTACTATCCTACACCTCATTTAAATATCTACTCTATTGAAAATGGCTTACACATTTGGTTGTTAAGAATGCTTTTGTGATCTTCATTAGTTGTTGATTTTGATTCCTTCAAACATCAAGATAAGGTTTCTTTGTAGCCTATGCAAAGGAAAGTGTGACCATAGATGGTAAATAAGGACAAATAATGGATGGTACATTTGATTGTGAAATAGAATGAAAAATGATAATGGAATGTGGAATGGTGGGGAAATAAATGAAGATTGGTACTTTCAGTCTCACGTAATGTTGTTGATGTTGGATTCAACATAATTTTTGTTATGGTGGGGCCAAAGACTTGTTCTCTTCATAGGACCACCAGATTTTTCTATTATTTGATTTTGAGAGTAGCTACCATCTGGTTAGGCTGTAGATAAAAATTTATTTTAATTTGATCTTTGATTTTGTCTTCATCAAGCAGTGAAGAACTTTTGTGCTCAACTATTGGTGCCTTAATGAGGTTTTCACCGATGAAGTTGTCTTGATTGTCCCATAGCACCTTTGAGAAGGTTTCACTAATGAACATTGGATTTTGACTTTGATTGTCTTCTATCTCTTCTAAAAAAGTCTCACTAGAAGATGTTAGTTTTGACTTTGATTATCCCCTAGCACCTTTAAAAAGGTCCCAATAGGAGAGTGTTCTTCTACTACATGAATGTTGTCTTGGCCTCCTTGCTCTTCTTCAATTGTTATGTTTCTATGGATGCATTTCAATAAAGTGTGATTTTTCCAGTCCCAATTGACACTTGTGGGAGATGGACTGTCAGTAATATGGCTATTTTGGTTGATGGTAATGGCCTATGGAATGGTAATGGAATGGGGAGAGATTGCACAATATTTGTAGAAGATACTAGGATAACTTGTGTTGAAGCTAAAGTAATCATCCTTAAAAACTATAGAAGGATCACAAATGTATTCAAATTGATCTGAGGCATGCATAGCCAATATTGTAACATCTTTGAACATATTCTTCTTTTGAATCTGATTCCCACTCAAGGGACTTTGAATCTAATGTCACAACTAATATTGATTCATATTCTAATTTTGATGCTAAATATGATATCAGTTCAAGAATAGAATCTGACTCTAATTATGATTCTTCATTTGATGGGTACTCTATTACAATGATCTCTTGCTAAATTCTTGGATTTGGACAAGTAATAGCCTGTAATGGTATGACCAGCTCCATAAAGACTAGTTTGTCAAAGTGAGACTCCTCTAAGATGGAAAAAAGGACAAGAGACAACTCCTCATAAATTGGCTTGTCAATAGGAGGCTCTTGAAAAATAGGCACATTATCGAGGTAATGATTTGTCCAAAGGTGGTTATAATCATTAAGAAGTGACTCAACAAATTCTGGCTCATCAATGTGAGACTTCTCAACAACTAACATAGGATCAATAGGTAATTTATCATAGGTTGACTTATCACAAATGTTTGATTTAATAAAAACATCTTGGATTGGTTGGTTGTCTTGGCCTTAGTTTCTAATGAGTTGGAAAATACCAGTTCTAAACATAGTTTGGTCTTCAAATGATTAGATCGATTGAGGTTTGGATGGGATTGGTACTGGATGAAGAATAGCCTATGGTTGGATAATGGTAGGGCATTGAGGAGCATGATTTATTGGATGATCCAAAGGATGAAGTCCTAAAATGGTAATGATAGGGAATTGTGGGGCTTGATTACTCACACAATCTAATGGATGAGGTCCAGGAATGATAATGGTATCCCTTGGATATTTTGGAGCTTGATAGCCCGTATAATCCAATGGAGGGTTAGGGGTAGCCGATGATCGGATAATAACAGGACATCATGAAAATTGATTTCTTACACAATAAAAAGCATCCAAGTCTTCTTCGTAAACCATATCATCTTAGGTGTGAGTCAGATCATAAGTTAGTTCTTGACTATGTTCCATGTACTAATTATTGTAAAGAAGGTATGGATTTGTATCCCAAATAACATTATCTATATTTGGGTCTTCAAACTCCTCTTCACAACCTCTTCATACCAATCAAGGTCTTGAGTTGGATCGTAAGTTTTTTTGTGACTTTATTCCCATGAATGATTAATATGAGGTGGATAAAAATCTATCTCACAAACCATATTTGCAACATTGGGGTCTTAACAAAATCCATAAAAGTCATTTTGTATAGCCATTCTATCATAAGTTGGATTTTAAGTGAATATACCATAAGTGTATCAAGACATATCTACATAAATGATGAAATCTCTGAAAATAAAAAGACTTAGAGTTATATAAACTTTGAAAAACTATGTCTAAAGGACAAATGGTTCAAACTTGGTCTAACTTGGTCGAAGGGGTGAAGCTGTATCTCCGATATGGTCTAAAAGTGGAGTTGTATCTCCAAAATGATTTATGCTAAGACTTATCATAAAATATCCTAACATCAAATGTCTAATGTCAAATGTCATATCCACAAAAGGTCAAGTGTCTGAATAAAAATTGGCATCTCAAAGGTCTAGGTCAAAGTGTTCCAAACAAGGTCTAAACTAGGAAAGGGAAAGGTTGAGTTGCTATGTCTTTTTCCAAAATGCGAAGTCAAAATCTAGGCTCAAAAAAATATGCATGATGTGATTTGATTTAATATAACAGTTTTTGTAAAAAACTTTGACATAAACCTGGCACATGGAATCAAACGCAAACATGATTAGTTGTAATAAGGCATAAGACAAAAGGCTCTTTGAGAAAGGTTGTGTACTCCCAAATAAAGGTAAAAAAGATGATGAGGATAAGCTTTAAACAAATAAACCATCAATAATTTTCAATTTTGGGTAATCAATTAACTAAAGTTATGTAACCCAAAAGAGAAAGATATGTGTATCAACCCCACAAAGTAAGGCCTAAATAGAAATCAATCAATGTTTAGATCCAAACTTAACAAGGCTAATTGAAAACTCAATGTTGAAAACTAAGATTTAACTTAAATAGGCTAGACAAGATTGGATAACATAACGGCACAAGACAAAGGTCTAAATGGTATACAAAAAATGGTTTAGAACAAATGGTTTTGATACAATGGTAAACAAGTCTTGAAACAAATTGAGTATCCTAATGGTGTAAACATGCTCAATTCATGTGGTCAATGTTATGTTTGCAAAAGACTCAAAAGGCAAAATGGTTTGACATGATTTGGGTAGCATAACACTACCCTTCACAACTCAAATGACACACACACAAACAAGTTTAACAAAAAAAATTAAGGCACAAGTGTGGTGTAAAATGGCCAGCATAATGCCTCTTTAGAAAAAAGAGTGATGTATAGACAAAATGGTTTTGATATGGTTTACACACAAACAAACAATATTTAGTCTCAAAAACACCAAGTAACATAAATGACCAAAATACACTAAGTATAATCATCCAAATCTTGATAAGGGTATGGCATGTGGGGTTGACTAAACTATCAAGTTTCAAATGTCACTAGGGGAATCAATTGCACAATGACTTTCATGCCAAATAATGCAAAATAAAAGCACAAAATTGGGTTTGTATCACTTGGCTTATTGCAAAAAGGTCTAGTCCTTTTTTCAACCATTACAACCTGTTGTTCGCTCAGTGTAGTGCGATGGCCAAAGTACCACTACGTCCCATGTGTAAATCTAAAAAGAATCAAATGAATTCAATTCTAGAAGATGAAATCCTAGGTCAAAGCTTCCCTAAAGAACTTATGGGAGGTGATGAAGTCCCCCTCACTAGCCAAGATGCATAAATAAATAAAGCATAAGAATAGAAAGACTTTAGGGTCATTTTCAAGGTCACTCAAACTTTGATGAGTTTTTGGGGAGTGTTTTAGATGACTTTCTTTCTAAGCCTTGGACTAGGCTACTTGCAATAGGCTAATTGCACTTTTGATTTCAAGGGTTCTCTATAGGGGAAAAATGGAAGAACATACATGCAACATACCTCTTTTTTCCAAACAAGATTAATCTAAATAACTATTGTAAGAAAAAATTGACAAGTGTGTTCAGTTTTAAACCCAATTAAATGTTTGGTGATGTTATTTTTGACCCCTTGGTCTTAGTTGCAAACTTTAAAAAACATTCACCAAAAACATCTAAAAATTCCTTGTTAAGCACCAAAACAAAGTTATTGATCCACTTTAAGCATGTAAAAGTTATTTAAACATGTTTTGAGCAAATATCTCGCTTGGTCCTACAACAAAATTATTAGCATATCTTTTAGCTTTGAAACTCTTTTGAGTTTGAAACAAGAAACTTTGGAAAAGTAGGTCTTGAGTCTATGTTTTTGTAAAAACAAAGGGGCCAACATCGATCAATACCATCAAAATCAATTACAATCAACTGAGATCTGACTGATGTTGGTTCTACTGACTAACATCGGTTAAGCTAAGTAATTAATGTTGGTATTTATGCCGACATCATTTACTGTGTAAAAATCATGGCAACCAAAAATGGCAAAAAAAGTTAGAAAACCAATTTTCAAGAGTTTTAAAATATTAAATAAGTTTTTTAAGGTTACAAAAGGATCTCTTTTAGGTGTAATATGCATCTAGTCCCATTGGGCATGCCATTATGTGATCTATAAATTTGACTCAAGAGAGGATGGTTAGTATGTTATTAGTTCCAAAATGAAAACAAAATGAAATAAACACACTAATAGCATAACATCTCTAAGCCTAGACACTAGGGAGAGCTTAGTTAAAAAATAAAATGACAAGCATAACTAAAAATCAAGGAATGAAAACATAAGAATTCCTTTCACCTTCCTTGGATGGTCCAAATGCCTTTGTAATGGTGGCTTGCTTGGCTTATGCTTCAAGAGGTCTTCTTCAATGGAGTGTGGCTACCTTCATCTCCTCTTGGCACCTTTGGCTTGTGGATTGGCTTAGTTTTGAATCAATTTGACATTATAACACTAGTTGCTTGAAGCTTTTGAAACCAATCCTGCATTATAACTTTGCACAAATTAAGCTTAGAAATGATGTTGTGAGGCCTCCTATTTATAGATTTTTGGATTTGATCATAATCAACCTCAACCATCCATCTCAAGATTGAGATGTGTGGTTGAGGATTAATTCAATTTTTGGAATTAAGTTTGTAATTATCCTCATCATGGAATAAGAATAAGGGTCAATTAAGAGGCATAGATGGCTTCATGGAAGGCATTGATGAAGCATGGAGGGTATGAATCCTGATATTTATGGCATTTATGGCTTAGAGATGTCTTCCCAAGAAATGAGGTCACTTGATGATGTAGATATTCAATATTCATTTCTAAAAACAAGTATTCAACAAGTTTCCATGGAATTATTAATTAAGATTTGATTTAGGTTAATTAGCTCTTAAGCATGATTAAGAACTTTATGTACAAGTTACTCAAATTGATCAGAATACCTTGTTATTGGTCATAAATTTGACTAGATTAGAATTGGAAGTCCACGTTAGATGAGTTAGATGTGTATTCCCATTTAGAATGTTTCTAACAAAAATTACAAAGGTATGAGTCTTGTGCAAAAGATTTGATAGGAAAGAGCAGTCCAGAGCATGTGAGTGCAAAATTAGCATATTGACTTGAAATGGACTGATCAAAGTTAGCTTGCCCATAAATTGCATTAACCCATTTATGGATACCCTAGCCAAAATCATCACTTTAATTTCATTTTCACATTGTTTTACATTTTTTAGTAATTTTAGGCCAAATTGTGTGTTTTAGATGGAAACTAGCCAAAATCCTGATTGGAGGTTATCGATGGCTAATTTTAGGTGTCTAAAAATACTATAAGACTCTATAAAGGAGGAGAAATAGGTTAGGTAAAAGTTTTAGGAACTACTTGGATTGGTAATAATGTGGAAAAAATGGACAACAATATTACAAAGCACTAAAGGTCTACCCAAAACTTTCTTCGTGCACCCCTTAGGGCATGCACTCAGAGAGATTGAGCCTTGATGGGTTCCTTCAAGATATAAAGCATAAGTAATCAATAGAAGTGTGAAAATAATATGTATACATATGACCCAATCAAATCTCATCATGTTTCATAAAGGTATAACATGGGATGGTGTTTCGAGAAAGAACATAAGGGCACACATAACATTAATGCTAAAAAAAGTTGCAATATTTTAAAAGCATAGAATAACTAAAAGTAAATGACTAAAAGGGAAACTAATCTAAAAAAAGCAAATAAATAAAAATTAAATGATGTATACTTTGACTTACCTTTATCATGGGATGGTTATCTTTTATTAGTTTTGATTGTGTAGGGCACAAAGACTACTTTTAACAAACCCAAGAATACAACTAAAGAGCAAAAACAAATAAACAAACATAAGAAAGCCAAGATAGTTGGTATGATGAGGATAAGATGTACTTAGTAAATTTGTCAAGCTAGGGTGAAAGGTGTTATGTTAGACCAAATGACCAAGTCAAACAAATAAGAGTAAATTAGGTAACCAAAAATCCAAGGCTACTAAAGATCAAAAAACTCAAACGAGCTATCCTAAAGTAAGAAAGGCAAGCTAAACAAATCAAACCAAGGATACTTGTCAAACAGGATGGTAAAATAACAAAAAATGGAAACAAATGGTAAAAATACTAACTATAAAATATAAAATGGTAAAACAACCTTGATGAGTGAGCATTAACAATCCACATCTCACTCAAAAATGGAAAAAAAGATGCATAAAAGGGAAATAAGATTGTTGAGTGAGAAGTAACAATCCACATCTTATTCAATAATGGAAAAAGGGTATGAACTTATGTGTCCATAATATCAAGACACCAAAATCATGATAAATGGTAAAAAGAAGTTAAAGTCTAGTAAATGTAAAATGAGGTAAATAAAAATGTTCCAAAGTTGCTCAAACATGTTGTTTCACTCTAAGGATAGATAAAACTAAAATAAAGTAATGTTAGCATGTTTTTAAGAGGTGAATAAGAAATAATTAAAGAAGAGGGAAAATATATTTGGAATCACAATTTGTCTATCAAGGGGGGGAAATGAAATGGGTGGAGGGGGGAATGAAGGAAAAACTAAGGTAGAGGGAACTATTTATCAAAGTCAATACACTTAAATTAGGTTTGTCAAAACAAGAGGAGTTTCAACCTTAAGAACTATGAAGAACTTCTCTTAGTGACACAAGTCTTAGGTAAATAAATGGAGTATATAAATCATCCCATGAAGGATATATGCATGAAAATTAAAATGGACCTACCTCCCCATGACATGTTCCCTAATCTTCAAGACCCCTTACAGAGTCATCGGTCTACTACAAATATCGAGTACTTGTGTGAGAAAGTAGGTAGCACCATAGAATTTTTTAAATCCCTTATTCCAATCTACTAGCCTACCACACCCCAAAGGACTTCATCTTTATGTGAAGCTAATTATGGAGTTTGAGATTTAATTATAGATAGGAAATGTGCTTGTAATCATGTATTTTGGTGTGATTTTAACTTTTGAGATTTATATGTTTCCTTTTAAATGTCATTGCCTTTTGTTTGAATGATTTGAATTTTTCTATTCCTCCTTCATACAGATTTGGAAAACCAAAAATGGGTGCTAAATATGACTTTAATTTGAAAACTTGGCACAAGATTTCTAAGAGAGAGAAACTTCAAAGAGTATGGGGTCTAAGAGTTTCATAAATCGAGGTGAAATAAAATTACTATCTTAAATTTGACCTTATTTTATCCAATGAGGAGATGGGAGAAGGGGGAAATCAAGAGGAATGACACATGGAATAATTTGAATTGCTTAAAATTGAAAAAAGATGTGACAAAGGGAAAAAAGAAGGGATATAATGATATAAAAGTGTGATTCCTTATCATAAGAAAGAGGGAAATGGAGGAAAACATGCTAACATAGTTTGTTTGGCAGATTCCATCTAACCAAAGAAGCAAAAGCTAAAATGGAGAACCAAGATTAAGGAAATGAAAATAATGGTAATTTTATGAGGAGGGTCAGGTCATATCCATGGTCTTATAAATCAACTCATAAAAGAGAGACCCATGAGGGTGTTGATAAGCAAGAAAAAATCAAAGTAAGGGAACCTTTTTACAAATCAACTCACAAAGAAGAACCCGAAGGATGCCAAAATAGCATTGGAAAGCAGTAACAAGAAAAGATAAAAATAGATAAAATATGGTGGTTTTGTGAGGGATATTGGGTCTTATATATGGTATTGCAAAGCAACTCACAAAAGAAAGACCCAAGGGGTGTGAAAATCAAGAAAAAATGCAAGGAGATAAGGAATACTATGGTACATCAAGAAACCAAAAGACCAAAAGGGAGGAATAAAGGTTTGTGAAAGGAGGGCACTTGATGTAGGGGGTGAGACCTATGAATAAGTAACCTATAAAAATTGTTATAAATACATAGATAGAAAACATGACAAGAAGGAAATGTTTAGGCAAAGTACTTTTTAAGGAATTGAGCATTGGTGGGCTCTTTCAAAACATGGCCTTCATTAGTTTGATGATGGTAAGTGCTTGGACCAAGAATGTCTTTAACTAAATATGGATCCCACCATTTTTGGGCATATTTACCTTCCTTTTCATGGGTGTCATCTAGTTTAAGGACAAGATCACTAACATTAAAAGTGCAGACTTTAACACCTTTGTTATGTTTTTGGGTGATGTGAGCCTTTTATTGGAGGTTATGTTTTAATACAGAAAGATGATGTTCATGGAGAAGATCAAGGGCATGAAGGTGAGATTCACATAAATATTCATCTGTAATAATTATATGAAGATATAAATGAAGAGAGGGAAACTCAACTTCTAATGGAAGAACTGATTTAGAACTATAAATTAACAAAAATGGATTTGCCCCAGTGGTAGTACGTATGCTAGTCTAATAGGCCCAAAGTGCATGGTAAAGATAAATATGTCAATCCATGTGGGTTTCATGAATTTTCTTTTGGATAATTTTATTAGTGGCCTCAGTTTGACCATTACATTGTGGATGCTAAGGTGTGGAAAACTTATGATTGATCTTAAATTTGGTACAAATTTATTTGACATGTTAATTTTTTAAATTACCACCATTATCTGAAATGATGGTATGAGGAATGCCAAAGTGGTAAATAATTTGTTTAATAATGAATTTGTATATGATGGGATTGATAACATTAACAAGGGGCATGGTTCTACCCATTTGGTAAAGTACTCGATATCAGTGATGATAAAGATGTGCCCATCTTGGGAGCGAAGAAGTTTACCAATGAGATCAAATCCTCATGTGGAAAATGGCCAAGGAGATTTGATATTTTGAAGCTCAAAAAGAGGTAAATGGATAAGATCATTATAAATTTAACAAAGAGTACAATTTTTAGCATATTCAATTGCATATTTTTCAAGATTAGGCCAAAAAGAACCTATATGTAGGCATTTACATGTTTTAGTATGTCTGCTATAGTGACCACCACAAATTCCCCCATGTGCTTACTCAAGTAGAGGAAGAACCTCATCTTGCATAGCATAATGGATCAAGGTACCTTCGGCACTGAGATAGTAAGGGATGATATATCGAAATACATATTTGAAATTTTTTTATGAATGTGTGTTTTTTCATGAGAATCTATATCAAGAAGATAGGTTTTATGTTCTAAGTATTTAATAATATCTTGGTACCATGGGCTTTGTCAAATAGTCACAACCTCGATATGATAGATAAGTGAATCAAGTGGTTGGGTAGATGATGGATATTTTCTAATTTATATAATAAAGGAAGTATCAGAGAGAACTTGATGAGGATGAAAGAGAGAAGCTGAAGATGCTAGAGAATCAACAACGGAATTTAGGTCTTGAGGAATAGGCTCAATAGTGAAAGAGATAAAGTCCTTAGCAATAGTGGTTGTAATTTGATGATAGGTAATGAGGTTCTTACTTTTACATTGATAATCACCATTAATTTGATGATAAATGAGTTGAGAATCTCCTAAAGCATGAAAGTATTGAATGTATAAATCAAGAGCAACTTTCATGCCTAAGATAAGAGCTTCATACTTGGTCATATTGTTGGTGACATCAAAGGTGAAGTGAAAATATAAAATAATGATCTTATTGAGAGGAATAGTGAGAATGAAACTTGCTCTAGCTCCTTGAAGGAATTTATCACCATCAAAGTGGAGGATCCAAGTATCCTCATGTAAGTCAACATTAATTATGGGAAGCTCCTTAATAACTACCATTGGTTAGTAGTACTAGAGGGAAAGGAATATTCTTCAAGTTGGTTGGCTTCAAGATCAGTATTAAAGCTATGAAAATAGTCTTTAAAGGATATATCTTGATTAAGACCTTAAATGTAAAGGATATTGTCATTGAGAAGATCATATTAAAGTGAAGAAGTGGCCAGAATGGGAGTTACAACAAGTTGGTTAACTATGACTTACCTTTTAATAGTTTTTTGAGTGACGATGCAAAGATTGAATTCCATAAGTAAGACCATCCATTTACCAATTATATCTCTAGGATAAGAGGATTTAGAGAAGAAATAATGAATGGGGTCAGAATGAATGATGACATAAGTAGTTTGGTACAACATAGAATGATGAAGCCTTTCAGTTGTAAAATAGATAGTGAGGCAACCACGCTCAACTTTGGTATAACATGTTTCATAATCAATGAGGCCTCAACTAATGTATTAAATAGCATGCTCTTTTCTTATATCATCTTGTTGGGAAAGAATTACCCCAATTGAAAAAGGTGTGGAAAACGTATAGAGAATTAATGGTTTATCATTAGAAGGTGGACGAAGTGTAGGTGGATGAAGTAATGACTCTTTCATATTATCAAAGGATTTTTGACATGGATCCATCCATTCTAAAGCTATACCTTTATTGAGAATATAATTGATGGAGTGAATGTGATAAGCCATTTTAGGGACAAATCATTGGATTACCCCAAGTTTGCATAAATAATCAAAAATATCAAGAATAGATTGAGGAATGGGCATGTTAACAATAGCACTAATTTTGGTTGGGTCAACATTAATGCCATAGAGAGAGACTAAAAATCCTAAAAATTTGTTGAATATGAATCCAAAAACATATTTAAAGGGATTAATTCAAATTGTGTATTTAATGAGGTGGTCAAAGATGATAGAAAGATCAGAAATATGGTTCTTATGATGTTTGGATTTAGCAATTATATCATCCACATAAGTTTCAACAATTTTATGAATGAGATCATGAAAGATGTGAGTCATAGCACGTTAGTAGGTAGCTCCAAAAGTTTTAGTTTGAAGGTAATTTTGATGTAACAATAAGTGCCCTATTCCATGGTGAAAGTAGTCTTATGTTGGTCCTCAAGAGCAATGTGAATCTAATTGTATCCTAAGAAGCCATCCATAAGAGACAACATTTCATAACCATCCATGGAATTGATGATGGAATCTATTGAGGGTAAGGGGAAGTTTTCCTTTAGACAAGAAAGATTAAGGTTTCATAAATCAATACAAATATGGATGATCATAGTGACCTTCTTTCGAATGGGAACAATGTTAGAAACCCATTCAGAATAATCCACTAGTTTAATGCATCTAGTAGTTTAATGATTTCCTTATGACATAGATTAGTGACTTCTAGTGGGAATTTTTGTTACTTTCGATGCATTGGCTTAATGTCAAGATAAGTGATGTTGTTATAAACCACAATACTAGGTTCAATGCTAGGCATGTCTTGGTATAACCAAGTGAATGCCTTTTAATATTTATCAAAGAATAAGTTAAAGTTATCATGTTCAGTTGGTGAGAGTTCTAAAAAAACAATGATTGGTCAAGGAGAAGATGGAGTACCATAGTTGATATGAGTTATTTATTTGATAATCATGGCATTATCATCTTGAAAATAGTAAGGTGCATTAGGCAAGGTTGAAATTGGATTTGTTTTAGGATCAATGCTAGTGACAAAGTTGTTAAAGCAAAGAGTTTTATTCTTGAAATTTCTAAGTTTATCATGCTTCAAAGGAAGTTGAGGTTCTCAGGCATGAAGTAACTCAAGAATAGATTCATCACTAGGAAAGGTATCAAGAGGACCATAATATGCAACATCTACTTCAAGGTCTAGAATTTTATTGACATGGCTATCATACTCAGAATGAATCTGACAAACATCAGTTTCCTTGGCATCTAGTGTAATTTTGAAAGTAGATGAAGAGGATGGATCCTAAGAGATGGGAGTGTTATAGAGTTAATTATGGGAGAAGAATCTAAAGAAATGATAGGATCCAAAGGAGGTAGAGAATATGTAGGAAGATCTTTAGGTTTGAAATGTGTAATTTTTTCTATCACCCAAAGAGTATCGATAAGTGGAAAATTGGTGAGAGTTACATGACCCTCAAGATCTAAGTCATGATGTGTAGATATGGTGTATACATATCAATTGAAGGCATGGATTTGGTCTAAAATATTTTGATAGTGATATACATCCAATTCTTTAGAGTGATCTTGGGCCATGATATAGTTGTCATAATATGTTAGAGAAATTATACATGCTTGAGAATCGGGGGGAGTTTTAGAAGGTGAAATCCCAATGTTTCTAAATGCACGAGGGGACATGGTGAGATTATCTTGGAATAATTTAGCCACTCCAAAATCATTACAAGTGAAGGAATATTTCGGTAAAAATGGCTCTTGAGCATTACATGGAGGGGGTAAATTGGTAATCTCATCCATGATAGGAATAGTACAATCTTTGAGTAAGAGAGAAGGAGGAAGCCAATCTAAAATATATGAAGGTAGCTTCTTAGTATTTCAAGTGTGTCATAACTCATTGGGCTCATCATCATCAAAATCCATAAGAATAACTTTAAGATCAAGATTCATGTTGATGAACTCAGGTAAAAGAGCACTATTAATTTTAGAAATTATAGGAATTCGATATTAAGGCTTAGGATTGGGAAGTTCAATGCTCCATGGGTTGGGATCAGCTTCATATTTGTAACATTTTCCATTATGTAAAAATCTAATACATTTACTACCAAAAGAGGTGATGGCCCTCATACAATGAGTCCTTAGATGACCAAGAATAATGTTATAGGATAAAGGAAGATCAAGCATCATAAGCTTGGTTCTGATGGTCTTAGGTCCAATGGTCAATGGAAGCCAAATGCAGCCAAGTGGATTTTGATTAGTCTTGTTAAAGACATGACAAATAAGATGGGTTTGTTTAAGATGATCTTTGTTATAACCAAGTTGTTGAATAATCCATAAGGATTGGTATTAATATTAGAACCTTCATCAACTAGAAATTTTTAGATAAGGGTGGTATTAATGGCTACTTTGATAAAAAGAGGCGGATCATCGACATGAAAAATAATTTCATCATTGATCATGTCTTCTTCAGTAAATTCAACGAAAGGTTTGGAAGAAGGATACATAGTTTAGATGGTATTGACATTAGTTGGTTGAGAATCGATACAAGGTGGTTCTTTATCTATAGAATATGGATCTTCAATTTCTTGAAGTTATTACATAAGTAATTTATGCTGATAGGGTGAAGTGTGTACCAACTCCATAAGAGGAATCTTACAAGGCATAGAGTTGATTTCTTCAAGAAAATTCCAATGTGAGTTAGAAGAACCAACATGAGGTTTAGAAGGTAAATTAGACTTAGGAGGTATACATGTGATGAGAGGATTGGAAGGAGGAAGTTTTTCCTCAGGTGATTCCAAATCATCATGAGTAGTAGTAGTATCTTTAAGAAAATATTCTTCTAAAGATGGTTTCTTAGCTTGGTAATAGGATATTTGTGAGTCGGTTTATAACAATAATTAGCCTTAGCAATGTTGACATATTGAGATTTGTTATAATCTAAGTCATAATTAGCATTGATGGCACAGACATACTTGACATTTGATTGAGTATTATTTGAATAAGGTTTTTTATTAGTAGAAGTATAATCTTCAAATGTTTGTCATTTTTGAGATATGACAGCATACTCTTGATGATGAAGTTTTATCATAGCATCATGGTTGAATGAGTCACCAAGCATATAAGAAATGGCACACTTAGTGATCCCTCTACAAGATTCATGGGAATGCCCAATGTCAACATGAAACTAATAGGATAGATTGGGATCATACCACTGAGGAAGAGCATTGGGATAAATGAAAGGTTTCGATGGTGGTAAAAATTGTTTCATTTGTTGAACTAAAAGATGTGTGTAAGATGGTAAAGGAACATCATATTTGGAAATTCCAAGTTTGGTTTAAGAATTATTACTTGCGATAACATTAGATGTTTGAAAATATCCTTTAAGAAGTTTATGATTGGGTTTGAATTGCTTCATAATGAAGTCTTGACACTTAGCTTGGTCAAGATATTCATTAAGAGTTTGAGGAGCAAAGGTTTGAACCTTATATTGAAGAGTGGGAGTCAAATAAATAATAAAAATTTTGAATAAATTATCATCAGTCATATTATGATTGAATTTATGAGCTAAATATTTCCTTATTTTAATAAAGCCATGAGCTTATTCATTAGGAGATTGTTTAGAATTTATGAAGTGACTAAGATAATTTTCAAGAAGGTCATTGTGTTGAAACTCTTTAACCAAGGGATTGACCAAATCTTCAAGTTACCAAATATAATGTTGAAGAAGTTGGTTATACCATTCTAATATATCACCAGTGAAACTTTTGACTAATAGTTTAGTTGTGGCAAATGTATTAGTGTGAATCCACTCTTTGTAAAGGTTGCCAAAGGCTTTGAGAAATGAAGCAAGGTCTTTAGTCCCATTATATTTTATAGTTGGAGTTATGTTACCAATATCAATGGATACAATGAAGGGAAATAAAGGCTTATTTTGAATTATTTGAAGAATTTTGTTATTCATTATGGGTTAAGAAATAACATTACCCAAGGCATCCCTAAGAGGTGGAGGAATATAATTAGGATTAGCTTGAAGATGAATAGTTAGAGGTTGATTAGTCACATTGATTAAATGTTGTTGAAGTTGCATCATTTGGTTGGTATTAGAGTTTTGTATGATGTTCATTTATTGAATGACTTGAGCTAAGATTTGGTTTATATTAGGAGGTGAGTTAGTGTTGGTTAGAATACCTCCTAAATTATTGTTAGGGGGAGGATAATTAGGAGGGTTATTAGTGGGATTGTTAAATAGATTTATGCCAATCAATCCCACATTAGTTTGGAGATATTGAGAAGTATCTAAGTATGAAAAGGATTGGATCTATTAACTTCATCATGATTTATTATTTGTACCATGTTATATTTCATAGATAAAGGAGGAGGAGGAGTGCCCTAAAAGTGATGGTTCTCTTGGGAGGAAAAGGGAGGAAGGAATGAACATCCCATATATTATCTAAATGGATTTAGGTTGTCGAAAAATATTCTAATAGGAGACCTCATTATAATTAAAGAAAGATGAACAAGATGCAAAATTAGAGAAATGGAAAACTAGATTGAAAAATAGGAAAAGCAGGAAACTATACTAGGTTGACGAGATTGACCTAGTGCAAGAAATAGGGCTTACAAACTATACTAAGTTGACCAAGTTGATCTAATGCAATGCACAAAAGATAAAAAAAAGTATAGGATTGACTAGGGCAACCTAGTATAGTGAATAGGGAAGAGGAACAGATTGATAACAAGCTTAGAAATGAAACAAAACAATTTACAACTAATCTAAGAAAATAAGTGCAAAAAGGAAACACACAATCAATTGAATTAACACTAGCCAATCCAATTGATGCATATAAAGCAAAATCTTGCACTAACACTGGATAATGAAAGGTTTTGCACACACAATTGATCAAAGATCAAGAAAATAACTTGAAAGTGAAGCTAGTTAATTGTTCAACCTAGAATGTTGAATAGATTATTAAGAATTATTTTAAGTGTAAAAGGGAGATTGGCTATAAGCAAGGTACTAGATCACAATCTATGGATAGTTTCAAGTAATTTTAGGATGAAAGGGACTATAGTGGAAATGATATAGACTTTGTATCATGGCCTACCCCCTCACTTCACACACTATATCAATAACGGTAATGGGTACTTAGCCAAAATATACCATTAACCATGCTTTATACTTGACCAGAGCATCAAGTCAACTTCCCCTTTGGTGATGAAATCTAAGTAGGTTGGCTTGGGTAGTCAAATTTTTAAATTCTTATTGATGTTTATGTGGTTTATTTATGTGTGTAAAAGAAAAGAAATAGTGCAACTAAATGATTAATTGAAAAACCCTTAATTAGACTATGTGAACTATTTTAAGCATGCAAATAATTGAAAATAAAGATGTGATTAACATATATGGTTAATTCTAACTTTGAAACAAGGTATAGTTGAGAAACTATATGGATAATCATATAGAATAGGGTTGACAAGATCAAACCTATACTATGGAATCAAAGTCTAAAAGTGAACTAGGTTGGTTAGGTCAACCTAGTTATTTCAGAAAACACATAAAATAGAACTAAGTCCATAGGGTCAACCTAATTGACTATGTGGAGGTAGTTTTGAAGACTAAAAACTATGAAAGGAAAGTATAGAAAAAGAAAGATATATAGGAAACACAAACTCACCTAAATGGTTTAGAGATGAAAAAGATAAGATTTTTGATCTAAGACCTTGGAGTAAACTGGCAAAAAACTACCAAATGGGTCGAGTTGGTATATCAAGCTATACAGGAACTTGTTAAAAAATTGTTGAAAATGCATTAGGTCAACCTGGTTGACCTAGTAGGTTAGACTATAAGTTTTGAAACCTAAAAAACTTATAATGGGTCAAGTTGGTTGATCTAATTATCTAAATAAAATTCTACAAGTTTTGAAAACCTCCATTGGGTCAAGTTGGTTGAGCTAGTTACATGTTCTTACAAACCTGTGCATAGAGATAAATAACTAGGTCAATTGGGTCGATCTAGCATATTAATTATATGATAAAAATAATGATGAATAGAAATGAAATAAGTGAAAGAAATCTAGAAAGGGTTATTTTCACATTGGGTTCACCAGAATCTATGTAATCAAAAATGCATCATGTCCATAAATCAATCTTAGATCAGATATAGATCACACCTACACTTTTGATTGGGGAGAATACAATTGTTAAGTGGGAGCATGACCAATGTGAGGATCTTCTAGACCTGATTAAGGGATCACTTGTCACAACACACCATGTGAGGTAGGGCTCCAAATCCTATAGTCTATCATAATTGCATAACCACCCTAAAAGAGTCTTGTGATTTAATATTTCACTAATATAATAACAAGAAAATTAAATCTAATCTAGTGCACACCAAATCTTGTGGCACAAAGAGAGGGGTTATAAAATTAAATCAATCAAAACATGTATAGATAACTTCAAATAATGTAAGTATGAGTAACACCCTAATATATATAATATGAAGAGTAATATTATTTGATCCAACACTTATGCTACTTCTATGTACTAAAAGAGAGGAGAATAAAGTTAGAATATACTTACTTGAATGTGAAAAGACTCAATCTCTCTCTTGGCAAAAGGGGCTTCACAAGAGATTGTTGTCATTCATAAGGATCACTTTTTTAGGCCAAAGCATCTACGACTATCCATTCTCCAAAATAAGAAACCTAAGCTAAGTTTCGTTAAGAAGAATGGTGGAAGAGAAGATTGTGAAGAATCACAAGTAAATAATAACTCTTGATTGCATATTCTGATAATGACCAAAATGACCTTGTATTTATATGCATAACTTACCCTAAAATAATTTGGATATGTTAGCTATGCTAGGTCGACCTAGTCAACTTAGCACATTTTTAGGCTAATTCACTGGGTCTATGCTAGTTCAATTGGAAGGCTAACAAACCAAAGAGAGAAAAAAGGTCCCTAGACTATACTAGGTTGACCAGGTTGACCTAGTATGTTGAACAGGTCAAAAGGGTGCCAAGCAAGGAAATGAAGGATGGAAAGAGGAAAAAGACTAGAAGACTATGTAAGGGAGGAGAAACAACTTAGGGAAAGGTTTTAGGAACTAGTTAGATTGGTAATAATGTGGTAAAAAGGGACAACAATCTTGTGAAGCACCAAAGGTCTGCCCAACCCTTTATCAGTACACCCCTTAGGGTGTGCACTTAGAGAGATTGAGTCTCAATGGTTTCTTGCAAGATGTAAAGTGTCAGTAATCAATAAAAGTGTGAAAATATTATGTGTATACAGTTGGCACCTCTTTTTTTAATGAACACCTATTGTAAATTGGATATTTATTGGGTGTTTGGAATTTATCTTTGACCAATAGAAATATTTTATTGATTAGACAATGTTTATGATTGTAGATGCACATTGTTCTATGACTATTGAGGTACATTTGTCACTACTTATTGAGGTAGAATATTTTTTCCCCGTGTTGAGGTGGCATAGTGTTTTACCTCTATGTAGGTCATAAATTGGTTTGTGCCTATTGTTGTAGAATATTATCCATCACCTATCGAGGCAAGATAACATTTGGTGATTTTTAAGGCAAAACATTGGTTGGCACTTGATTACTTATCCCCTCTTGTTGTATGCTTGAAGAAGTAGCTAGTTGAGGAGTGGGAGTAACCTGTTATGGTTGGGAAGTATGGAATTATACCCTCTATTTTTGTGAGTAACTCATGGTATTGAAAAGAGGCACTTATTTTTGAATTTTATTTGTTGATACATTTAACTCACCTTAGCCTAGATTGGAAGACACTTGTGTGTTATCCACTATATTTGGCACACGGTCCTAAGTTGAGGCAACTATCACTTCCTCAATGAATGGGACATTAAACATATCACATAATGAATTAATTTAGGCAAATAGGTCCACACCTAGAGTATCTTGACCTAACAAATCAATTGGCACTCATGTTGAAGGAGTTAGTTCTATAAGTGGATAATTCGATATGGTCATAGCTTTGAAATTTTGTGCTAAACTAAGATAGGTATGATATGTTTGTTGCATTTTCATGAATTGGTCTTCCATGGGACCTTCCTTTTGAATTCATATTTGGATCTTGGTATGAAATCAACATGAGCATTTGAGGGTAACTAGTAGAGGCATGTTCAATGTTTTATGTATATGGTATTTTTTTAGGCACTCTAACTAGACTAGGTATGTTTTCATGGAGGAAGTATTCTATAAACTTGTCCCCTACCTCTACATATCTAATTAAAATCTCATCCTTATTTTCAATCAAGTGACAATCAAACAAATATGGGTCATAAGTTGATGGCATGTTAACATAATAATGTTATTATTGGACTTGTTTGAAAATAGATGGCACATTAACTAGGTATTAAGCTATTTATTCTTAGTCTTGACCTAGATAAAGAGGTGTATTAATCAGGTGGTGTGTTAATGGATCTTGTCTTTGTTATACATATTGAGCAGTGTCAAGAGGATATGGATCCATCTCATAAATTACAACATCACCATATGGGTCTTGAACAAAGTTATCACTCATGACTACATTTTCATAATGTGAATTGTACATGGTTCCACTATGTGTGTAGTGAGACATATAATCCATGACTAACATCTCTCAAAGAAAAGGTCTAGAATTTTACAAACTCTTAAAACATGGTCTAAAAGAATAGGTTGATGCTTGGTATATCTAGGAACTTGGTCTAAATGGAAAACTTGGTCTAAACTTGGCCTGGGAATAGAGTTCTTATCTAAAATTTTCAAATACAAGCTTGGTTTTAAATGTCTCTAAGGTCTAATGTCTTACACACAAATGGTCAAATGAAAGGTAAGTTTTGAATCCTTATTTTTAGAAAAGTACTTCGAATAAATCTAATCTAGGTCTAAGAATAAAAATTGGTGCTATGTCTTTGGAAACAAGACACAAATATAGACTCAAAACATCATGAAATAAACTTAAAAACTAATGCAAATTCTAGGTCTTTGGGAACAAGGCATAAAGATAGACTTTGGAACAAACTAGGCTTAAAAAATAATAGGTAAATGCTAGGTATTTGGAAATAAGGAAAAAATTTAGACTTGAAAACAAACTTGGTCAAGGTAAAACTTGCAAGGCAATTAATCTGACTTTAAAACAATTCAAAACATTTGGACTCAAACTAGGCATATGAATTCAAACACAAACTTGATCTTGGCATAAGACACTCATCTTAGGAACATGCCTAAAACTAATTGGTAAATTCAATCCCAAGTAAGCAAAAATAAGCATGATGAGTAAAGCATTCGATCCCAAGTGATAATCAATACTCAAATTTAAACTAATTGTGCTTAAGTTTGTACTTGAAAGGAGAGTTTTGACCTTAGCTCTAAGCAACAAAAATCAATGTGAGTCACACAAAAAATAGACCACTTCCTAAATCTAGACAAAAATACCTTCAAAACAATCAAGGAATTAGTCCAAGTTGTATAATTCAAAATTAAGAGGTAAACACCTAAGCCAAAATTAAGCAAGGCAAAGGTATAAACTACTCAACATTTGAATCTAAACTTTGCAAGACAAATTTAAAACTTGGTTTAGAATACTTGGGTTCTCAAATAGATAACATTCTAGACCCAAATGGGTGGCATAATGATAACAGTTGTAGACCATATATATACATGGTTTTGAGCTTGATCTGACACAAGGTAAAGTTTTGAAATAATATGAGTAGTATAATGATGTTATCTTGCTCAAAAGGTATGACAATTTTCTTTATTTAAAAACTCCAAGGTAAAAACTTGGGATGAAATGGGTAACATAATGATTCCCATTTCAAACAAGTGACACACACACATAAATATTTTGAAAATGTTTTAAGGCAAAAGTGTGGTATCAAATGGACAGAATAACACCTCTTAGGCTAAAGGGGTGCCAAAAAGATGTGATTGGTTCATGACATTTTTTGGACTTGTGACAAATAAACAAATTTTAAACACACATAAAAATTAAATAAAATAGAAATATTTCAAATGGATCATCCTATTCTTATAAATGACATGGGTGTGCATAGCTTCAACCAAAGTTTCCACCAATATACCAATTCTTATGAGGAATTAAGTGTTAATCCAAAAAAGAAAGTGCAGGTGTAGGTAGAGTTTTTTATACCCCCCTCTATCTCTCAATAATTGATAAGTGGCTTGAACTTAGAGTGAGGATCACTTGGAATTTGGCATGAAATTCCATGGCAAGAGGGGATTTATCTAAAATTTATAAGTTTCATGCATTTTATATGGTCCCAAGTGTGGCTAACACAAGGGATGTAATCACATCAATTGGGTTCATACCATCTAACTTATTATGCAAGGGTCTATTCCTTTACATAGTGATTCCATATGTGTACTTATTAGTGGATTCTAATGTTTAGTCAGAATTGACCCAAGTTTTTGTTAGGATCAGAGAGGTTAGTCATTCATTTCCTTAGCAATCTCAGTATCCTGTGCCCAGATTTATATACCCCATCATGGAGCAAGGTTGAAATGATGATAGGATATGAAATCTTGGGTAAAAAATTCCCTAAATAAATTATGGGGAGATGATTAAATCTTTCCCACCAGACAAATGTAATAAAATAAATAAATGAAACTAGGACATTAAAGGTCATTTTTTGAATCACCCAAGTTACTCAAACTTAGGGAGAGTATAGACATGTTGGACATACAATAGCTGAGATGGGGGGTGAATTAGTTTACTTATAAAATTTTTATCTTCACTTCAATATATCTTATAATCATTCGTCAAGCAACATCATCATATAAGCAATATCAACTAGTCTATCAACATTATAATGAGAATATACACATAGCAAGTATAAACACATCATATAAGTGGGAAACCCTCATGGGAAATAAAACTCACTGACCATATATTAGATGAATATTATTATAAATAAATGAATCAAATTCAATTTATCATCCACTCAACTTGGATCACCAACCCCAATCTATCAAGTACCAACTTGATAGAGTCTTTAGCAAGCACCCACTTGCAAGGAAGCACTAACTCCCTTAATGACTCAGCACCAACTCAGCCACCTCTTGACCAAAAACCACTCAACCAAGTATATATATGCCTTCCATGTTTTTCCTTGTTATAATATTCAACATATGATGGTCCTCTTATTCATCTCTTCACACACTTCTATTCCTCTCAAAGTTGCCTCTAGTTTTCTTTGATATACTAGGTCTCTTCAAGACTGATTAGGTCATATGAACTTGATCTCCATAATCAAACCTTATGTTATATATTCATGATTATTTTCTCTATATACCCATATGATGTTCTAAATGACCTATTTTTTTCCTCTTTATTATCTTTTATTCTCTTGCACTCTCTTCTTTTTCTAACACAAATAGACCTAAATAGTCTTGTTCATAAACAAGTCACTTTCTCTCACACACTTTGTTTAGCCATACACACTTGAAAAATTGTATTACCCTTAAAATATTTATTATAACATGAATAAAAAAATATAATAGGTCAATCATAACATATAGGACCAAAACCTATTTTAGGCCTTAAGGAGACCTAATCCCATTGTGCCTTCATTAGAACACATTACACTTTTTCTTTCTTTGAATGATACTAAAATCTATACACATCATTATCACTTAATATATTATTCAAATATACCTTATCTAACTTCACTTTATGTCCAAAACATTTTTTAAGTCCAACCACCACTTGAACCCCTTCTCAAAACACTATTCACAATAGGCATGTGCATACATAGAACATTTGTCTTGAGTAATTGAAGAATAAACACAAATTTGATGAAAAACCATAGAAAAAAATCACATATTCAAAAACATCATGACATCAAGGTCATTAAAAACTTAATTATATGTTTTAACTCAAGGTATACATGCTCAAACTCTTCTCTACAAGATGCTTACTCTGAACTGTCAACTAACCTCAAATCATAGTCATGGATACTTGAACTTATGTCATATGAAAGAAAATAATCAAGGGATTAAAATTCATGAATATGATCTTAAAACATAATTATAAAAATATCATAATTTCTAGTGTCAACTATTGGTTTTGTAGACCAATTTGTTAACTTTCTCTCTCACAGTCGTTACTCAGCTAGACAAGCCATTTTGGCTTCAATATTCCAACCTCTTACACTACCTCAAAGATTATAAAAATCATAGATAGGTAAATAAAGTACCAAAAAACAACATCATTTGAATTACATACTTAAACTTAGGGAAAAGAGCCTCCAACTCATCACTACAACTTGCTTACCCAGATATGCTAGTTTACGTTCAATACAAATCCATGGTGAAAATGACTTCCAATACTTATAAGATCACTTTAAAAAACTTAAAATACATTTATATTATTTTATGATATCATTAGGAAACTATAAAATATAAATATAACATGTTCATATGTTAATATTGGTATTGCAGACCAATCTCATAACCTTACACCTTCAGTGTCTCATTTGCACTGGATAGGTCAACTTATGAGCAACATTTTCATCATATCCACTAACCACAAAAACTTATATCCAACATTATCATGTATCAAAAGTATTTAAAAATGTCTCCATGCACTTTGATTCATCCCTAATCCATGATAGCACATCCATAATCATCTTCTCACTTCTTCTTCGGTTTCTCACTATTTTCACCATTAGGCCTTTTAGCAACTGGTCAACTTGTATGACCAGTTTAACACACCGAAAAGCTTCAACCTAGTCATAAACCACCATGAACATCAAACAAAATTCTCAATATTCTCCATCCAATAATTTTCATACTTTAACTTGGTCAACTCTGATCACTAAAATAAATCTTCAAAAAATAAGGCTTTTCTTGTAGGTTTCACTCACTCACCTGATAAACCAATCACACTTGGAGATGCTTGGGAAGTTTAATATAACCTTAAATCACTTAATTTTCCATACCAATACATTTTGAGCACTTTAGATAAACTTATTTCATATTGGGTCACTATTAGGGTTCCTTAAGGTTTTAAACCATCTTCCAATCTTAACGATCATTCACAAATATTAGCCCCTTATTCTAGAACTAATGCTTATAAATTTTAGCTATGACCCTTCCCCATATATCATGAATATCTTAGGTCATCATGTAGATGTTTCACATGGCAACAAACACTTGAAAAACCTTCTCATGTAGACAACTCTTCATTTTGTGCACTTGAAATACCTTAAAACACTTTTTCATGCCTTAACCTTAAAATTTTGACCTGAAACTTGGTTGACATAATTGAAACAACATGAAACACTTTTTTTAATCCTCACATACTCACATTTTCTTTAAAATTGATCTTGATACCCCATTAAGCCATGCTCTCTCTCTTTGTTCTCTAGGCCTTGACCTACAAGTCACATTAGGTCTTGAAACTAACCTTACAACCATTTTCCAAGCTATCAACACCTCATATACAAACTCAAGAAACCTCCCTCATTCTCAAAAATTGATTTACATCTTTCATGGGCCTTTAAAACTCCTCATGACACCTCATTAGGTCAAGCAGGGTCTAGAGGTGGTCTAGTTATAGATTTGGACTTAAGGTCTCACCCCTATAGGCTCACCTAAAAACTCTCCTAAGTAATCTAATTAATCATACACACTCTCAATAAAATTTATAAAATCTATTATGCCTTTGTGCATCCATCTCACTAGGTCACTATGCTCAAACTTCCTCACTAAGACTTTACATTCCATGACTAATCTTAGGTTACTTAAGTACTTAGCCTTCATGTCTCTTTTCATGCTCTCAAATCCTCATTATTATGCTCAAAATCTCACTCTCATATCATACAACATAATACCATGCTCAAACATGACCATACATCTTCTCACATGTCTGAAACCATTCATCTCACCAAGCAACCAAGCCCATGCCTTCACACAAGGTCTCTTCATGTCAGGACTAGGCCTTAAACTATCCTCAAAGATCTACCTTACAACATTTATAAAGGCTTATATACCTAAATCTCAAACCCATATAATTTCAAACAAATTCTCATATACCTTAGCTCACTCACTTTACCATGTTACCTACACATACCTTCTCACAAGGTCTAGAAAAGGCTTTACAAGACACCTTGATGCCTTGACCTATTCCTTCCATGCCATGACCTTAACACAACATCAACCAAGAATATATGAGGAACTTATACCTATACCTTTCTCTCTCATGGAAATCACTCCATACCTTTAATTCTCATTAGCTTGTCACAACATACACTACCAATTGGCCTTACTCATCTAGACACCAGTCTTAAAACAACTTCTTGACATCAACCTCATTCATCATGATTACATTATATTTCATAGAAACTACTTGTCACATCATACATCAATGATAATAATTAAATCATTATGTGAACATACTTTGACATTGATGACATCAATGATAACACTATGCCAACAAACTCCCTCTTTGTCATTGATGGCAAAACACATTACAGATTGATCAATCTCTTCTCCCCTCAATCCAGTAAATCTTTTTGCATGATCTTTTATCCCCCTTTGACATTAATGAATAGTAATCATACATAATACAATTCCTATAATCATTAATTCTCCTTGTTTTTCAACTTTTAAAAGAAATTGAAAAAGGCCTTAGATATACCAATCTCCCCCTTAGATCAAGTATAGTCTTTAAATGAACTCTAATCATAAGACCATAAATCTTGTTCTTGACATGATTGATATGACTCAAACTCACTATGTTATCTCATTTATTCTTATTTAACAAATATCTTATTTAAATGGACCTAGGTATACAAGAATACTTACCTTCCTTTATGCACCTTGATGTCACAGAGATGAATGATATAAAACTTATCTTTATGAATTTGTATACCTTCTCTATACTACACACTTGGTCTTGAAGCTCATGAATTATCTAAGTAGCTCCCCCTTTGTCCTTACATATTTTGAGTTATATAATGAATAATAATCTCTTCTAATATCCTTCATGCTTTATTTGATCTTCAACCTTTGTTCACACCATAAATACTCATGTTATCATCCTCTTAGCTCCATAATCCATGTCTGGTCCATCTACATCATGACAACCCTTCACTGTTCATTAGGTATGTAAAACACCTAGTTCACTATCTACCAGACTTCTATCTTGATTTATCACATTCACATTACAAAACTAGGGCATATTGAGTATGTAGACCTATGATACATGACCTAAAGGTCATCTTCAAACACCTAGAATAGTCACACTCAATTCTTATGAGCATAAAACATTTTTATACTCAATGTTTGTCCACCTTGTTAATTAGGTCTATTTGCAATAAAATATATTGTTCTAAGGGAACAATCTAGTCCTCCGTGCTAAAGTAAAGATATGTCATGTCCATATAGTATCTCATATTTTCTTCTTGCATCAATCTATCTCCTTCATGTTTCTCAAACCACCATGGTATGGATCTCATCATGGCATCTTCTTTACATCATTCTATCAACTAGGTATACACTTACATGATTCATTATGATATACCTATGTCATATTTTTTCTTCTTCATGATATACAAGCAAAGATAATACAACATTTGTCATAGTCCTGTATGACCTTAATGTCATCTTGATGCACATAGAACACTCAATTCTCTCTCACAACTAGCTCAACAAATAAAATCATGAACATCTTAGAAATAATGTTCACCTTAACTCCACAACTTTCTCACCATATGAATCAATAATACACATAGGCCATGTCTAACACATATCAATATCAACTACAACTAGATACCAAAAAATTACCTCTCAACATGCCAAACGACCACACTTCCATCTCAGACTCAACAATCTTCAACATGTCTAATACAACACATGTCAAAGATCAACAAGCATCCACCATGATTCCACTTACTAATGGGTGTCTCCATCAAGACTAATGGATTCACCCCTTCCATAGGGAATTATAATAACATAAATTTAGTAAAGTCCCAGATCTTCATACTCTCACAATACTAAGTATTCTTCAACATCCTTTTATGCATAACTGTCAACTTCAGCTTGATCTTTGACTTGGCATCTTCATCATCATTCTTGTCATCCTTATTATTCTCAGTAAACTCTTAATTCTTAATTATTTGATAAACCACATGAAAAACAATATTTTCCTTGATATCATGGTAAACACTGTCATCATTACAATCCATGCTTATGCTTCTTAGGATCACCTTTAGCTTGTTAGGCCTATCTCAAAGGACCTCCTCTAATACAAATTATTGGATATATAATCACAAAGAGGGGGGTTGAATTAGTGTCCTTATAAACTATTTAGCTTCACTTAAATATATATTCTAATAATTCATCAATCAACATCATCATATGAGTAATATCAACTTGTCTAGCAACATAGTAATGAGAATATACACATAACAAGTATGAACTAATCATATAACTGAGAAACCCTTATGGGGAACAAAAATCACTAACCATATATTGTAAAAATATTCATATAAATTAATTAATAAAATTAATTTGATCACCCACTAAACTTGTATCACCAACCCCAAACTATTAAGCACCAACTTGATAGAGTCTTTAGAAAGCACCCATTTGCAAGGAAGCACCAACTCCCTTAGTGACTCAGCACCAACTCAGCCACCTCTTGACCAAGTACCCACTCAAAAAATTATACCTATACCCCATATAATTTTCCTTTCTAAAATATTTAACAAATTATGGTCCTCTTCTTCAACTCTTCACCCAAGTCTATTCCTCTCAAAGTTGCATCTAGGTTTCTTCACTCTACTAGGTCTCTTCAAGATTGATTAGGTCATATAACCTTGATCTCCATATTCAAACCCTTTATTATATAATCATTAATATCTCTCTACACCCATATGATGGTATACATGACATATTTATACTCCTCTTTATGCTCTTTTATTCACTTGCACTCTCTTATTTTTCTAACACAAATAGGCCTAATTAGTCTTGCTTTTAAACAAGTCACTTGATCTCACACACCTTGGTTAGACATACACACTTTCACACTTGGATTACCCTTAAAATAGGTCTTATAACATATTCCAAACATTAATAAAAAAATACAATAGGGCATTCATAGCATATAGGACCAAAACCTCTTTTAGGCCTTAAGGAGACCTAAACCCATTAGGCCTTTCATTATAACACATTACACTTTGTCTTTATTTGAATAATTAAAAACACTATAAAAAATAATATCATTTCATATATTATTAAAATATACATTTTAAAACTTCACTTTAGTTCCAAAACACCTTTTATATCCAACCACCACGTGAACCCCTTCTCAAAACACTGTTCACAATAGGCACGTGCATACATAAAAAATCTATCTTGAAAACCTAAAGCATAAATACAATTTTTTTGAAAAACCATGGTAAAAAATCATATATTTAGAAACATCATAACCTTAGGGTCATTAAAAAATTTATTATATTCTTAAACTCAAGGTATACAAGCCCAAACTCTTCTCTACAAGATGCGTACTTTGAACTATCAACTAGCCTCAAAGCACAGTCATGGAAACTTGAAATTATGACATATAAAATAACATAATAAATGGATTAAAATTAATTAATATGATATTAAAACATCCTTATAACAATATCCAATAAAAATATCACAATTTATAGCATCAATTATTGATCTTGTAGACTAATTTGTTGACCTTCTCTCTCACAGTCCTTACTCAGCTAGACAAGCCATTATGGCTTCAATGTTCCAACCTCTTAAAATATATTTCAAGATTATAAAAAGAATTAATAGGTTATTAAATTCAAAAAAAACAACACCATGTGCATTAAATACTTTAAATTTTGGAAAAGAGCCTCTAACTCATCGTTGTAACTTGCTTACCCAGATCTACTAGGTTACCTTCAATACATAGTCATGGTAAAAATGACTTCCAATACCTATAAGATCACTTTCAAAAAAATCCTATGAATTTATATGATCTTATGAGATCATTATGAAACTCTTATATATAAATATAACATGGTCATATGGTAATATTTTTCTTTCATACCAATCTCATAATCTTATATGTTTAATGTCTCATCTGCACTAGACAAGTCAACTTATGAGCAACATTTTCATCATATCCACTAACCAAGAAAAATTTTATCCAACATGATAATGTCTTAAATTTCTTTAAAATTTTATCCATGCACTTTGATTCATCCCTAATCCATGATATCAAATCGCTAATCATATTCTCACTTTTTCTTAGGTTTCTCACTATTTTCACCATTAGACCCTTAAACGACTGGTCAACTTGTATGACTAGTTTATCACACCTAAAAGCTAGAACATGCTCAAAAACCACCATGGACATAAAATACAAATTTCAATATTCTCCATCCAATTATTTGCATACTTTGACTTGGTTAACTCTAACTACTACAACAAATCTCTAATAAATAAGGCCTTTTTTGTAGGTTTCACTCACTCACTTAACAAAAAAATCACACCTAAAAAATTTTGGGAGAGTTTAATACAACCTTAAATCACTTAAATATCCATACCAATCCATTTTGAGCTCTTTAGATAAAATTATTTTATATCAAGTCACTATTAAGGTTCTATGACGGTTTAAACCATCTTCCAGTCTTAATGATCATTCATAAAGCTTATCCCCTCATTATAGAAACCAATGTTTGTAAATTTGAGATATTACCCTTACCCATTTATCATTAATATCTTAGGTCCTCATGAAAATGCTACATGTGCCAACGAACACTTGAAAAACCTTCTTGAGTAGACAACTCTTCATTCTGTGCACTTGAGAGACCTTAAAACACTTTTTCATGCCTTAAAATTCAAATTTTGACCTAAAAATTTATAAAAATACTTGAAACAACATGAAAAACTTATTTCAATGCTCACATACTCACATTTTCCTTGGAAACTGATCCTAATACCCCACTAAGCCATGCTCTCTCTCTTTGCTCTCTAGGCCTTAACCTTTAAGTCACATTAGGTCTTGAAACTAACCTTATAGCCACTATTTAATATCTCAAAACATCATATAAAAAACTAAATAAACTTCTCTCATGTTCAAACACTATTTTACATCCTTTATAGGCCTTGACAACTCCTCAAGACACCTCATTAGGTCAGGTAGGGTCTAGAGGTGGTCTAGTTATAGATTTGGACTTAAGGTCTCACCCCTATAGGCTCATTTTAAAACTCTCCTGAGTGATATAATTCCTCATATTCATGATAAATAAAATTTATATGTTCTCTTATTCCTCTATGCATCCATCTCACTAAGTCACCATGCTCAAACTTTCTCACTAAGACTTTACATGCCACAACTAGTCTTAGGTTACTTGAGTACTTGACCTTTATGGTTCTTTTCATGCTCTTAAATACTCACTATTATTCTCAACATCTCAATCTCATTCCATAAAACATATTATCATGCTCAAACATTTCCATACATCTTCTCACATGTCTGAAACCATTCATCTCACCAAACAACCAAGCCCATGCCTTCACACAAGGTCTCTTCATGTCATGACTAGGCCTTGAAATTTCCTCAAAGATCTACCTTACAACAATTATAAAGGATTATATACCTAACTCTCAATCCCATACAATTCCAAAAAACTTCTCATATATCGAAGCTCACTCACTTCACTATGCTACCCACACATACCTTCTCACAAGGTCTAGACAAGGCTTTATAAGACACCATGATACCTTGACCTATTCTTTCCATGTCATGACCTTAACACAACATCAACTAAGTAGATATGAGACACTTGGACCTATACCTTTCTCACTCATGACAATCACTATATACCTTCAATTCTCATTAGCTTGTCACAACATACACTACCAACTAGCCTTGGTCATCTAGACACCAATCTTAAAATAACTACTTAACATTAACCTCATTCATCATGATCACATTATCTTTCATATAAACTACTTATCACATCAGGAAATAATGATAATAATGACAAAACTATGACAACATACTTTGACATTAATGACATTAGATTGACATCAATGACAACACTATGCCAACAAGACAATGTTCCTTATAGGCTTGGACTAAGCAACAATGCAATGAATAAAGTGATTTTGGTCACTTGAGTTCCCTAAAGGGATTGGAGGAGAGAATACATGCAAAGTTAAGTTTTCAATAAATAATAAACAAGAATGAAGTCTTAGGAACACTTAGTCTAATATTTTTGTTCTTTTTAAAGCACTAAGCAAGATGTGAAATAAAATTTTGGCCTTTGTAAAAAATTTCAATTTGCTTGAAAATTTTTTATGAAAAAAAATAAATTTGAAATTAGTTTCTTATTTATTTAAAATATTTCAAAAACTTTTTATTACTTTGATTGGCTCAATAAATCAAAGGTAACCTATAAAATCAAATTTAAAAACAAAACCAAACATAAAAAAGGATAGAAACTAGCAGTGAGTATTTTGACCATAACTTCTAAAATGTTTATTAGTTATTCAAAAAATATTTGGAGGTTGTTCATAGGTAAAATGAGTAATTATATGCAAAATTTTTTATTAAAATAGCAAATAAAAAAAGTTATTAGCTTTGTATCATCCATTTTTTATCAGAACACCAAAACACAAAAGTGGCGGTCACTAATTTGATGAGAATTGCTAAAATATAAATATTATTTTCATGAAATTTTTAGAGGATTTTAATAAGAAAAATAAAAACATACTTAAGAAAATTTATACAAAAATAATTAATCTATAAAAAATTATATTGACTTTATGGGACGATTGTTAGTAACATTCAAAATAAGA
Organism: Torreya grandis; assembly: GCA_037957365.1. Lineage (NCBI taxonomy): Eukaryota > Viridiplantae > Streptophyta > Pinopsida > Cupressales > Taxaceae > Torreya > Torreya grandis. Next base: position 638,976 of record JARHVA010001807.1, read on the forward strand.
GATTAAAAAGAAGATTTCTAGGGTGTGTGCTCATGAAGAATGTCCCACCAAACATGCCATTATGTGATTAATATGAATATAAGAGGGGAGATTATTATCATTTTATTTATTTATTTTCACTTGGATTTTCATATTTTTAGTAGATGTCTTAGCTCTCCTCATCTAAATGGCACAATTAAAACACCTCTAGGTTGTGGGTAAGCCTAAGAATGAGGTGAATCTCTAGATAGGGCTAGCTCCCTTGATGTACCACTTTGGATCACTAATACACCTAAAATTTAGGGGGGGAAGGGAGAGATAAAAATAAAATAAAACTATCTTAAGTGGGTGATATACCAAATAATTTGATGACTTTCAACCAGTAACATGTTACACATGAGAACAAAGGACTAACCAAACATACACTTTTCCAATCTAAGTCTTCTCACATCAATGTTTAATTATGAAGGTTATGGATGAATGTGTAAGGATAATAGGACTATAAAAAAGGACTTTAATTATTATATTTAAAATACTAACTTGCTCAATCCTTTACATTTCCTAGAACACTTCACTTGACCTATAAGAAGCTACAAATAGGTGAAAGAATGAGACAACATGCTAAAGAACCCATAGTCTTCACTAAGCAAGATCCATCATCCAAGTAAAAAAAACTATTAAAAATTATTAAATAAGTTAAAATAAATATTATTATTTATTAAATGGTATGGAAATGAGTATGTATTTACCATACTCAGATGGAACATAAGTTATAATGGCCAAAATGGATAATTCTTTTAGAACTTAAGAGAGAGAGGAAAAGAGAGCAGTCCAAGGGTCATAAGGACACTTTTAAATATAAGAGAATTAGTTAATTTTTCATGGTAAGATGATATGGTAATATCCATACAATTTTATAAGGAACAAGTGGCTCTCCAATTCATGAAACTCTTACAAAGTGGCATGAAAGTTCACATTTTGGCTTTAAAAATTGCCTTTATAATTTGGACCTATTTCAATGTCCCAAAACTGATTAGGGATAGGTTTTATTATTATAATGAATGGTAATGGTTTCATACATTCCTCTCCATGCATTATTTGTATGCCATGTCATCTAGACTCATCTAGAAGTGAACCATCATCATCTGTAGTCCAAAAAAACTCTTCCTTCATGCACCTTGCACACTTGGCCTCCAAAAAGGTATCATTTTTCCATGAAAATATATGGGAGGGAGTGGATGACATATATAAATACCCTTAATTAACTTAAAATCATTAGGGATACCTTAAAATCACATCCACTTAATGTTTTCACACTTCTCATTAGTTTGGTCACTATGCCAGTTTTGACTAGTTGAGATGAAGCTATTTATTTGAACACTTAGGATTAGTTATGAAGAATTAAATGGAAATTAAGGGTTATCCTAAGTCATAATACTTCTTCCAAATTTATTTTCATCTTTAGACTCCTCTTAGAACCTACAAAAATCATAAAATAGTCAAAAATACCTTGTTTTATACCCTATCCATATAATTTCATACAGTCAAAAGTATGGGGAGTAGATTGAGAGAGTATACTATAATTTTAAATAATAATCCTTCAAAAACTATGCCATTATATTATCTTTCCAACCTCATTTCTCCAAAATGGTCACTAGCAAGGGTTTGCAAGGGTTTTAGCCTATTTTAACCTCTTAGGCTTTGTTCATAAAAACTTGGCATTCAACCTAAAAAAAAATCTCAAAAAAATTATTTTCAAGGACCTTGATAACTCCTATAAACTTATTTTTCCCCCATGAAAATCACCAAGAGAGATGTGAGCTTCTAAATCTCTCTTATCGAGCTTGTTTTCACATTTTGCACAAGTCTGAATTATTTTTGGGCCAAAAATGGATTCCCATAAAACTTATCTTCCTTAAAAAATATTTAAAATATTTTTCTCCATCCTATAAACATTTTCCAATAATATATAAGACTCATATTAAATTTTTAAGTGACCATGTCTCTCCTTTTGGCTTCTAGGCCTAAACCTTATTTAACAGGCTTGAGTTAGTTTAAGACCCAAAATGACCTTATTATGATTTATCATGAATTACAAGAGATTTAACACATATATTATTCCCCCATAAACATTTATCAATGTTTTTTATTTAATATCTCATGATATAAGTGTGAATGATCCTCATTTGGATACCAAGCCTAAACCATGTCCAATAGGCCTACCTGTAACCTTAACCACCTAGGCCATATTTTTAGGTTACCTCATTATATGAAGTTTTATTCATGTTTTTTATATGTCCCTCAGATTTCCACATCTTCTATAAATGTTTAGATAACTCCAGGACCCTCTTTTCATCTCTATATGCCAAAACTACAAGTTCATGCACAAGGGGAAGTACCCTCTATCTAAGACAAAATAGAGGGTACTTCCCTTATTTAATTAGACCATTTTGATGTTTTGGAGGGATATCCAAGTGTTAAATACCATATTCACAAATTCTTATCATTTTTTAAAGTCAATGGACACCCCTACTCCTTAGATCTCCAAGATAGACTATGTAAAAGTTAGATTGTGTGCAGGGTTCTCACTGTATACAATGTGATGCATCATAAGAACCTTTCCTATAATTTTTTCCATATAATTTAGGATTAATTAGGCCATAATTATCAATATGAATGTTTTCTATGTCTATTTCATCATCTCAACTTTCCATACCTACCTCATACTACTCAACCCTCCATTCACTATCTTAGACTACAGACTGTACCTCTTGTTTTGGAGGGTGCTTGTAGGTATTCTTAGCTTGAATTTGGATTTGGATATATAAATTAGATATCTTAAAACCTTATTAGATAATTTTTTATGTTTTTATATCTTTTCACTTATGTTTGGAGAATACCAATCACCAAACAACCTCACTCTCTAGCTCACTATCTTGGACAGTCAAACACTGTTGGTTGTAGGTGCATATAGAGAGTCTGAAGAGGTTTATATAAGCTTGTTTCACACATTAAAAATATTATTGAGGTCATAATTGATCTAATGAAAGTGTTAAAAATATTTATTCATCATTACAACTTTCCCTATACCTTTAACTTTCACCTCAAGCTCACAAACTAAAAACTACTTTTATTCACCATGAATAGGCTAAAACATCACATAACTACCATGCTTAAGCCACTGTCTGCATACCCTATTATAAGTGAACATTTTGGGAACTAGGTACATCTATAGGTTTATATATGAGGTAAAAAACACAATTTATCATCTCCTTAAGAGGACTTTAGATCACAATTACTCCTTTCAACTATTGGAAACATTCAAACATGGTACATAGTCTAGTTTTTCAACCTTGAGTGGAGAAAGGTCTCTTTTGGATAAAACCTTGTAGATATTAATGTAGGATTTTAGTTTTTTTTAAGGCAACTTTGAGGCTTTAAAAAATTAGACTCCATCAACTCTCTACCCTCCAAACTTTGTCAAGTCCTTGTCTTTGATAAAGGCTACAAGATGAGCACATTAGGATGTATAAAGGGCATTGGGAACCTTATCACAAGATATCAACAAAACATATCAAACCTATGTTTTCTCATTTTAGGTAAAAGGTCCTTGTATACTATCATTTTGTATTTTTAAATTTTTCCACTTCAAACTTCTAACATGACACTCCAAATGAGTCTGTTATGGTCTTTTCAACCCACTAGAATTCCAAAAAGGGTTTGACCACTTGCCTCAAAACCCATATATGACATCCTAACTCTATGTGTAGACACAAAAATTGTGTCTACTCTTTTTTTGTCCTCCCCCCTTGGTCCCTTTCCACTTCTAACCATGCCTAACCTATGTCTTATTAATTTAAAATAATCATCTATTTTAAATTAATAATTCTCTCTCTCTCATGACACCTCAGCCATGCCACCTCTCCTCTCCTTGGATACCCTCATTTATCACCCTATGACCTATTCCAACTTCCCCTCCACTAATCCTCACGTTTATTTAACACGCCTTCAACCGTTTTCGCACAACACTTAAACCTGGCAGTTGGGAAAATAGATGAAAGGCTATTTTTAGCCTTTTTACCTGCCTTCCAGCCACCGACATCGGTCAACTATAGACCGATGTTGACGGTATTTCTGGCATCAGTTTCCTTCAAAACTGCATTCCACCTCCGGAGTGTGGATCCGACCTTTCAATCTTCAATCTGCCAATCTTCTAGTCTTCCTCGAATGTGAATCTGACCTCTCTCTCTCTCAAGTACACACCAACAGCATCAAGCAACAGGTCTTCTACACCAACAGCATCAGCAACAGGATTTCTACACCACTAGCATCAGTAAACAGGTCTTCTACACACCTCCTTCAGCAAGCAAACAGCTAAGTATTCTTCTTTGATTTCATTTTTGTATTTCAAAATGTTTTGATACTCAGTCTCCATTTACTACTTCTAAGCATTATCAACCCAGACCAGACCTGGCTATCAACCCAACCAGACCAATTAGAGACTCTTCTTGGAGAGGCTGAAAAGCTCTCCTCTTAACCAGACCCCTCTTGACACCATGTCCTCAACCTTACTCCCTCCTAAAACCCTGTCCATCGACCAGCAACCCTGCACAAACCCTTTTAGATTCCCAAACCCCTTTTGTTGACCACAGACCTTCCCTCAGACTCGTCCATAGACTACTACCCCCACCGACGTTGATAGACTAACTGACGTCGGCAGACTTGACCAACCAATGCCAATAGCCTAACCGATGTCGGTGACTATGGAAGACTGACAGCAGACAGCAGGTACGCATTATTTCTATTTCTTTTGCTTAGTCTTTCACTTTTTCTTTTTATCAGACATTTTCTTTATCAACAGTGGACTGTCATCCCTTTCAGAAAGTCTTTGCACTTCTGGGATCGAGCCTTTGCTCGGTAGTCCACCCTATTCCCATCTAACAATTTCCTTGTTCTAGTCTCTTTCTTCTGTAGGTGTCATCCTCCACAACCAAAGAGGAGTTCTCACAACGTCTGGATAATGGTGCACAGACCTCATCCGGGTATCTTCTAACCCTATACCATTTCTTAGTTTCTCATTTCCTTTTGAATGTAGAAAAGTGAAAATAGTTTGAAACATTCTGGCACGCTCGGTGGGACCCTAGGAATTCTCCTTGGGTTCATACTTTTCTCTTCTAAGAATACTTTTCATATAGGTGCATTAGGTCTCTCCTTGCATCTCTCTCTTCTATCTCTTCCAAAGGACACTATCAGCGAAGGTTAAAAATAATCATTCTTTTTCTTTCCTTTCTTGCATCTTAGACTAGTCAAAATCATACTCTTTAACCCTTTCTCAACTTGTTTTCATCCGAACGACACATTTCGATTTGGGCTTAAAATCTATTGCATCTCATTTCTGATTGCATGCATATTTAGTCCACACATCTAGTAATTAAAACCACATCATGAATTAATCACACTTATGTTACACGACCAAATCACTTGCACAAATCAAACATCTTAACTCACCTGAGACAAGGTCTGACTGGGATTTCATCACCCAGCAGATACCTTACCCGTCCCGGCAATCCCACTTGGACTTCACCACCAAGGGGAAAGCCCACTCTATTCTCTGGCAGAGGATAATCTCTAGGGGATGTATATACTGGCTAAGCGAGACCAGCTTATCACTGGGCTCGTGAAGTGAGGGGAGCTTGCTCCTTAGCACCAAGCCATGAACCGAACCTAATACACACTCTTGAGCACCGAAACTAACCTGAAACCAACTTTAGACTACCTCTTCTAGGACCCACTCTACAAGCCAACTTCCCAAACACATTCACTCTAAGGCATAAGCCAACAAGATTCTAAAAATTATTCTTAGGATTTAACGCTTAGGCTTTGCCTTTCTCCATCTGCTTTTCTATTCCTATCTGGTTTTTTGAGCTAGTGAGGACGTTTTCTTCTTTCCAAAAACTTTCAAATTCTTTGAGTTTCTGGAAGACACAGTAACTGACATCAGTTTCATCACCGATGTCGGCAGTCTTTCTTCGCCAGCATCGATTATCTGACCGACGTCGGCCACTTATTCTCACCGACATCAGTTTTTTTAACCGACGTCGGTCACTGTCACAATTTTTCTTCTCAAAATAGCAACCTTAAAACCCGACCCTTTTTCTGTCAAACACCCATTCTGGTTTTTTTGAGACTAAAAAACATAGTTTCTGAACCTGACCCTTCTTGCCTTGAATGGTTTTGACATGCATTCAAACCAAGACTCTTCTTGACCACGCGAGGCATCAACCGCTTCCACCTTCACCATTTATGCCTAGTCCTCTAATGGAGTATCATTCGGAGACCGAACGAACTCCTACCCGACCAACTCCCAATCAACCTTCAATTGTCCCCGAAGGGGACCCAAAATTTGAGAGACTCCTTAACCACAATGTTAAGGCTCTCCAACACTATCTCGTAAGGAACCAAATGCGAGACCTTTTAGGTGAAGCGGTAATGACATCAACACCATCCGCTACCCAGTCTTTTATGACTCAGACTATGGCCTCAACCATTAACTCGACCATGGCCAATATGCAAAGTTTGGCCTCCCCATCTATTTTTGGACCAACCTCCATCGAGATTTCATTACCCCCTTAACCACATGCAATTTAACCAAGTTCTACACCATACCAGAACTTGATTGTCTTGACTCCACACACTCTTGCGCCTATGAATGCAGGAGTTTCTACCTCCCCTTTTTCCAATGCCACCATGCAACCACCTTTGGTGGTATCTAGTCAACTCATGCCCTCCAACTTCATGACACAACCACCCTTGGCTTCCACTTCTATCCCAATGACTAGTCATCAATACGTTGCGCCTATACAAGTGCAACCGACTACATCATACGCTTCTTATAGCACATTCCAAGCCCCTTACAACCTAGGGGGTGCCCCACCCACAAATCCATCAACAGACTTAATCAAAATGTTGATGGACAAAATGTCTAGTCTTGAGGCTTCTATTTCTGGTTCAAGCAATGTCCTTTCAGATGACCAAATTTGCAACAAACCCATCCATCCCTCCATCCCAATCCAACCGTATCCCAGTCAGTGGGAGCTTCCTAAGTTTACTCCCTTCTAGAGTAAGGAAGACCCATAGCAACACCAGTGAGCATTCAGACATGCTTGTTGTCTCATAGCCCATGACGATGCATTGTTACTACGCACATTTCCCATGTCACTTTCTGGCCCTACCCTCGACTGGTATAGCTCTCTCACCAGTCACTCTATCTTTTCATTCACCCAACTAGCCCAAATTTTCCTTGACCACTTTTCTATTAATATCACTAAAAAGGTTTCAATCACAGACTTATATGCTATCAAACAATTTGACAATGAATCCATAGTCAATTTTGTCGCCCGTTGGAGAGGCCTAATCAACCAACTCTCCTTCCCTTTACCTCAACCCAAACTCATCAAGCTCTTCTCTCGAGTATGTGCCACCCACATTTCATCCACCTTGTGGGTTCAAATATTTCGCACTTTTGACGAAGCTTTCACCATGGCCCGAAAGCTTGAACTCTATGTTATTGAAGAAAACAGGGTCAAATTGCGTAATACCAATGCAAAAATTGATGACCCTTCTTCTTCCAGACCTTCTTCTTCCCAATCCAAGTCTAAAGGAGTGGTAAACACTATGGTCTTTAGATCGCCATCCTTGACAATAACTAATCAACCTCAACCTTCAACATCACAAAGCATCACCAAACAATTCCAACAATGGTACATACAGTGTCAGTATACTCCAATTAGAGAATCATATGCTTCCATTTTAGATAAACTTGTTAAGAAGGGGGTCCTCAATCTCCCTCCAATCTGACCACCTCAATTCAACCCTTCAAAATTCATCCCTACATGGTATAGGGAAAATGACTTCTGTCACTATCACTGTGTCCAAGGCCATGACATCACCAACTACCGAACCTTCAAGAACATTGTCCAAGACATGATAGATAAGGGAGATCTTGTTTTTGATAACCCAAACGTGCCACCCAATCAAAACATCGACATCTTCAAACAACCTTTTCCTAACCATCCTCATAATCAAAACAATGTCTAGACCATGGCCGATAGCTCCTAAGAGCATGATATACGCACGGTCAACACGGTCTCACCTCTTGTCCCTGACCAACCTCCTCCATAGGTAAAAGAACCATCTTCTCCTATTAGTTCTCCATCAACCTCTCTTATATTAGAGGACACTTCAACCATACCAATGCCCTTAGCCCCACCTTCATCCTTCCTCCTACCAATGGAGGACCATACCCTTCCTACTCCTCAACCACAAGTAGAAGGCACCATCATCTCTGCCCTCTACCCTCTTGAGGAGCCACATTCTCCAATTTCTTCTCCACCAAGAGAAGACCCTGTCTCTTCACCCACTTCAATTGAGGAAGACCCAGTGACAGTTTTCTCTCACCTTTTACCTATGACATCTACATCTCAATCACCTCCATCCACATCTGAACCCAAACCCATGCAGGCATCCACCATGCCAAAAGAGATTAAATCTCTTGGTGTTTGCCCCATATCTAATCTTTCCTTGCACAATAATGGCCCTCAAACTAAACCAAAGAAGGCCACTAAATCACACTAGAGAATTCTTCCCCCACTTTCATCATTGCCCTCTAGTTTGGGCCCACATCCATCCACCTTAATCGGAGTGCTTCTGACTCCAACACCTCATAGAGGAAAATTGCCTCCATTATCCCTTTTACCCATTAAACATATATTTCCTTCAAAATGACCAATGCCTCCTACGCCCCCAAAACAAAAGTCATCAACCCTTACTGCAATAAAACACACAGACTTATTGGTGGGTTCTTATGCCTTGTTGTTACGACAATTGTTGCAGTCTTCTCGTATCAGTCTTCCACCTCTTAAACCATACCAATCTCTCAGACCAAAACTACCCTAGTTTGATGACACTACAGTTTGTGCATATCATCGCATGCTAGGACATGACATTGAGCATTGTTGTGCCCTCAAGGTTGTCATTTGCCAATGCTTGGAGAAAGACACCCTTCTTCTTGACCATATTATCAACAAACCTTCAACATCGTCCCATGCTTCCCATACCTCCTCACCTTCACACTCATCAACTCTCGAATCAAGACCATCTTGGTTTGACAACACTAAATTTTGTCACTATCATCGCACACCGGGACATGACACTGAGCGTTGTTGCACTCTTAAAGTTGTCATTCGTCAACACCAAAAAAAGGATACCCTTCTCATCAAGGATCCTCTTGACCACCCCTTTACCAAACCACTGACACCATCACATGCCTCAAAACATCATCACCTAAATCGAGATCTCAACACCAGACTACGGTCCCTCCACCGCCTTTAACCCCATTATTCAAAATCAACACAGTCAACTTGACCACCAGCCCACCAACCCAAAAGGATAAAGGGAAAAGACATGTTTCTATCCCTTGGACATATCCATCTGCCAAGCCTTCACCACAACTAAAACCCAAGATTAATGTCTTAAACACATCTCGACCAGCATCCTCAAAGACAATCCTTGACTCTGTGGTGAAACAACCCCATGACACAACCCCTATGAAGATGTCTTTGTATGATCTCATACAAAACTCTCCACAGCATCATCAAACTTTGATCCAAGCCTTACAATCGATGGAGGTTCAGCATGATGACCCCCAACCATTAGCCACTTTAATCAAATCATCACCAACCATTTCCTCTGTCATCATCCATGATTTTGAGATTCTTGCCTCCAACCTGGCAAATCAGGATCTTACCCTCTCAAACTAAATCTATCAAACATTCTCTCTAGCAACTAGGGGAATTTGACCTTACCCTAACTATCAACCTCGACCAAACATCACATATCAATCAACCAAGCATTGACCAAATATCAACCAACCTTTTAAACATCGACCTCGACCAAACCTTGACCAAACATCAACCAACCTTTTAATCATGGCATCAACTAAGCCTCAACCAAGCCTCGACCAAGCATTTGACATCGACCCAACATCAACCAACCTTTTTAATCATGGCCTCGACCAAGCCTCGACCAAGCCTCGACCAAGTATCAACTGGCCTCGACCAAACCTCGACCAAGCATTGACCATGCCAACCAACCAAACATCAACCAACTTCTTCATCATCTTTAACATGTGACCAATTTGGAACGAAGCAAATGAGGCAAGTTTGCTCCTAATTGACTCGGACCTTACATCATAACATAAGCATGGGTCAGGGACTTATCAGAATCTAAGCCGCTTTATGCCTTGCATCTTCGACCAGTCTACTGTTAGTCAAGTAATTATTCACTTGACGTTTAACTTGAGCTCAATCCCTTGAGAAATGCCCATCACCATCATTCCTATTCCTTTCCAACCCTCAACCCTGCAAACATCAGTCAACCCTTTTGTCAAGCATGACTACTTTGTCCTAATAAAAGGGAAACCCTCTAAACCTCTATAGTCAAGTCCATGACCAAAAGTCCAGTCAACAAAAAAATAAAATAAAAAACTATAAAAGTGGGATGCATATTCCAAAGTCATAAATCATAAATGTAGACTGCTCCCTCGAAGGACAGCTACATAATTGTTGTATTTACTAGAATGCTCCCTTGAAGGATAGCTAGGCCAAAGTCATATCAAAAGCATATAAAGCAAAATATAGACCACTCCCTCAAAGGATGGCTATGCCTAAATCTTGCTACATACACAGCATTATCTCAAAATCATCCCGCATCGATCAGCTTCGCAACATGACCACTAAGCAAAATAACATCCCCCCACAGACTTCTCGCATCGATCAGTCTGCCCAAAAAAAAACTGACTAACAAACTACAAAGTCATGGACTTGTCTATAGTTGTTCTCGGGGTCACCTATAAAAGGGGCAAAGTTGTTCCTGCCAAAAAGGGTTCCCCCTTCCATCCATATCATATCACACCTATCACCCCAACATACTCAAGGGATTTCAAGCTCACTTAACGACAAGTGATTTGATTGCTTCTCTAACACAACCACTAGTCAATGACGCAATGCATGAATGGAGCTTTTGTTTATAAAAACCCTTACCTATGCTATCACTATGGTCCCTGTCAATGAAAGAGCAATGCGCCTTTCACTTCTTACATCTTGGTCACATACCATTCAACCAAATCATTATCTAATTCAACCCAACCCAGCCAAATCAAATCAAACATTTTCAGACCACCAACATGACATAGTCCATTTCACATAGTTTCTATGGACACCAATACACATAGAAACTATCAACCACTCAATTTATGTTAAGCATAAACCATTACTTGCTGAAGCATAAATAGCCTCAATTCATTTTTAGCATACATCCATCACCAATATGGAAAATTGCTAGGGATGAAATACCACTCAACCAATGTTACAGAATACACCATCACCTAATATGGAAAAGGCTGTAACATCATCTTACCCTTCATCATCATGACCAAAATAATCATCAACCACTTTGCCTCTTCATCTGAACTACATTGGTCTGAGGCCCTAAAACAAGGGCTATGTAGGTAGCACTCAGATGACATGACATCTTCTGGGGATAGCTCAACCACATCCATTTGTTTGTCTACCTAATGGACAAACTATCTTGCCTTTGACCATGACTTAATCTCATCCAACGACTAGTCCACAATCGACCCTCTTCCTCCCTTTTAGGGAGAAATACATTGGCCTGAGGCCCTAACGATAGGGGCTATGTAGGCAGCACTCAGTTGACACGGGGTCTTCTAAGGTTAGCTCGGCCATTCCTTCGTCCATCCGTCTAATGGACCATCAATCAACACCCGTCACTTGAGATCACTTATATCTCAGTCCATCCTTGACTAATGACCATAGAGATCGTGACTATCTCCTTCAACCACGACCACTTCCAAGACAACGTTGTCTTGGTTGTTTTTGTATGTATGCTACCTCACGAATGGTTAGCAGAATTGTCCGCAACCCATATCTCGACCCTCACAAGTATTGGATCACAAGCTGGTTAATCCCCATTACTTGTGACATTTTCATGTTTCTAACAGCACTTCCTGAGCCCGAGATACTTGGAGCACGATGACCATTAGAGCTACATCTTGGATCGAATAACCCAATCAGCTACAACCAAATGCTAGGGCCCAGTTATTTTAATTTTGGCACTCGTTGACCTTGACCTACGACAATTTGACCTAACCATCTCATGAAGTGGTATGCACACAATCTCGACTTTTGCAGCGTTCACACCCCAACTTCACCATTTTCATCCACTCTCTGTCAAATCAGCACTCGATTCCAGGTTCCCTTCCCTCGACTCCTGCTTTGAGGGGGAATACCTCATCCCATAATTAGGGCAAACAACATTCATTTTTTGTCTTGCAGTTCACCAGAATAACCAACAAGATAAAAAGACCTCATCCCATACCTGGGGCAATCAACTCCTATTTTTGTCTTGCAGTTCATCCAGAATAGCCAACAAGACAAAAAGGGGCAAGTGTAGACACCAAAATCGTGTCTACTCCTTTGTCATCCTCCCCCCTTGGTCCCTTTCCACTTCTAACCATGCCTAACCTATGTCTTATTAATTTAAAATAATCATCTATTTTAAATTAATAATTCTCTCTCTCTCTCATGACACCTCACCCATGCCACCTCTCCTCTCCTTGGATTCTTTGCCCTTGGATACCCTCATTTATCACCCTATGACCTATTCCAACTTCCCCTCCACTAATCCTCACATTTATTTAACCCGCCTTCGACCGTTTTTGCATGACACTTAAACCTGGCAGTTGGGAAAACTGACGAAAGGCTATTTTTAGCCTTTTTACCTGCCTTTCAGCCGCCGACATCAGTCAACTATCGACCAACGTCATTGGTATTGCCAGCGTCGGTTGCCTTCAAAACTACATTCCACCTCCGGAGTGCGGATCTGACCTTTCAATCTTCAATCCACCAATCTTCCAGTCTTCCTCGAATGCAAATCCAACCTCTCTCTCTCTCTCAGGTACACACCAGCAGCATCAATCAATAGGTCTTCTACACCAACAGCATCAGCAACAGGATTTCTACACCACCAGCATTAGCAAACAGGTCTTCTACACACCTCCTTCAGCAAGCAAATAGCTAAGTATTCTTCTTTGATTTCATTTTTGTATTTTAGAATGTTTTGATACTCAGTCTCCATTTACTACTTCTAAGCATTATCAACCTAGACTAGGCCTGGCTATCAACCCAACCAGACCAATCAGAGACTCTTCCTGGAGAGGCTGAAAAGCCCTCCTCTTAACCAAACCCCTCTTGACACCATGTCCTCAACCTGACTCCCTCCTAAGACCCTGTCCATCAACCAGCAACCCTGCATAGACCCTTTCAGACTCCCAGACCCCTTTTGTCAACCATAGACCTTCCCTCAGACCCCTCCATAGACTACTGCCCCCACCGATGTCAGTAGACTTGACCAACCGATGTCGGCGACTATGGAAGACCGATAGTAGATAGCAGGTATACATTGTTTCTGTTTCTTTTTCTTAGTCTTTCACTTTTTCTTTTTATCAAACATTTTCTTTATCAATAATGGATTGTCATCCCTTCCAGGAAGTCTTTGCACTTCTAGGATCGAACTTTTGCTCGACAGTCCACCCTATCCCCATCTAACAATTTTCTTGTTCTAGTCTCTTTCTTCTACAGGTGTCATCCTCCACAACCAAAGAGGAGTTCTCACAATGTCTGGATAACAGTGCGTAGACCTCATCTAGGTATCTTCTAACCCTAGACCACTTCTTAGTTTCTCATTTCCTTTTGAATGTAGAAAAGCGAAAACAGTTTGAAACACTATGATTTAACTCTTTTGGGGAATAATAGAGTTTTATTTCTATTTTATTTAAAGGTCTAGATTAATAAATTAGTAAATAATATTACAATAATTATAGTCCTAATTTGTATAATTTATTTGTCTTTTTTATTTTTTTATAAATAGTAATAAATTAAGAGAAATATAACTTAGCTTGAAATAGGATAAAATGACTAGTAAAGGGTCTAAAAATAGTTGTTTAGGAGTAGGATAGTGTCACAAATCAAAATATATCTTTTTTTTGGTGAAAGGATAGGAGTGTCAAAAATAAGACACCCTAGGGTCTAGTTTTGTTGTCCACTCCTACCGCTATTGTCCAAACTGATCATAGAGACTTGAACTTTTTGGGTTCTTTGCATTATTCTTGTGTGAGTCTACTTGTGAAATATTAAGTGTTGAATATCAATGGATCTTATTTTAGAGATGATTTAATATTCAAACCCTAAGCCTTCATCATGTTTGATAAAATAGGATTTGAATGACTTGAAAAGAGGGGGGTTAGTGTGTGTAAGATTCTCTAAATATGTGATCCACACCCTTTGTATGGGCACATTGCCTATATATAAATACTATGAAGAGGGATCAAGCCATATGTATTTCTCCCACCTAATGTGCTTTATGCAATAGTGTAATACAAATGCAAAATACCAAATTAAGAGTTCTTGAGGTGGCTAAGACTAGTATGAGGGTTTTAATATATTTGTATCTATGTTGGGTGACTATTTGTAGAGAATAGGGAAATGTGCCTTATTATTTTACTTGTATTCTTGATTTATTTATAATATTTTTCACCTCACCTTGTAAATGACCTTTTGATTGGCTTTTATAGGGAAATATTGGTCAAGTGTTTGATGTATTCATGCTAGGATGACATGATGAAGGATATGAATTGGATGGAAATGATCATTGGGGCTCAAAGTGCAATTGGATAGGAGCACCAAAAATGGGACACCTTAGGGTCTGGTGTTATAATCTAGGTATGGCACTCTTATCCTATAGGTTTAGGACTTGGGGGGAATAGGATTAGCCTGGAAATATAGCCTGGGTGAGCTAGAATTAGGGTTTAGATGGTTTTGGATGATTGATAATGACTAAAAAGTTGTTTAGAAGGGTCACAAGATCATAAAAGGGACCTATGGATTGGGTGTCACAAGCCACACTCAAACTACCAATTTTGACATTTTATATGACTACATTTACCTCCCTTTTATTATAGTGATACAGCAAAGCAAAATACTAGGATAAAGAAAAAATAAAGTGTACCTAAACTTACCTACCAAGGTGAAGCCCATGGAGATGTGTGATATTGAATTATATTGCATATGAGCTGGGTATGTGTTGGGTATGTGTTGGGTATATATTGTACCAAGATTAATATCACAAATGGAGTTAAGTGCTCAATTTCCTAAGAGTGGCTCAAGAATGTAAAGGTTGGCCCTTTACCTCCATCGTTGCCCACTAAGTGAAGCTATGTGATCTTGCATGTGTTGATCGATATTTAGATTGTGTATATAATCCCTCTAAGTAGGTGGTTCAAGATTACAAAGGCTAGCTAGTCCTTTGGCTTCATCATTTCCTATTAAGTGAAGCTATGAATTGAAACCAGTATGAATGTGTGTCATATGAGATCGATCATGAAGCCCATGAATACTCTAAAATTTGACAATGTGGCATGGATATTCAAATGTGTACTAAAAATTATGCCAATCTTGGCCACTTTGAAAGATGGATATTAGGCTTGGATGAAAGCCACTCCAAAACTAAGAACTAAGCTTGTATGAAAGCCACTTCAAAATGATGTCAACCATCTACAGATAGAATAAGGCATATAACTACTGAGAATACCTAGGTAATGAAAATGAACTACAAACAAAAGAAGGAAAATGTGCCATGCACATTGCCCCCAATCACTGATGTCTATAACATAGATTCTGAACTAGAAGTTGTACCAACTACCCAATCTAAAACTAGAAGTGAGAACCATCATGCCGTGCATGATTCCCCCTATATCTAGATTCTATAAAAAAATTGTACTAAAATTTTTAAATCTGAACTAAATTATAGCTAACAAAACTATAATTGAACTTACCTTTCTATCTATTTTTGGAAAATATGGGTTTTTTGTTGTTTAAATAGGAACACTAAAAAAAAGACACTTTATTGGTTGACATTGTAGTCCAATTCTAGTGTTCTTGCCTTTTGTTGTTTCTAATCATTATTATATAATTATCACTATTTATCTAGTCTATTCTACCTATTATGATCCCTGGTAATTGTTTTAAGTGTTCTAAAAATTGATTTTTGACTGATAGAAGGTTTTGATCTCTATGACAAAACCCTTGTTTATTTCTCCCTCTTTTGAGGGTAATAATGAAGACCCTACAATGACTTCCCTCAAAATAAAGAGTCTTACAAGTGTGTTATGTTTTTAAATACATGATATAGTAATGATAATTGAAAATAAGTCTCAATATATAGCATAGTTTTTTTTGCATATTGTTAAATCAATTAGGGTATGCCTAAATAGATGTAATAATGTAATAGCATATGTGGTATACTGAACTAAAATCAAAAATTTGGGTTATTTTTTAGTTTTCAAGGAGGGATAGAGCATGATGTCTATCATGGCATCCAAGAAAGCATGAGAATGCATGATTTGGATCATGGCATTGCAAACATTTCAAAATAAAACAAGTAAACAAGCACGCAATGCAAGAAGCATATAAAAGTGGCCAAGGGGCCAATCAAACAAAGGACATGGGCACATGCAACTCAAATTTGGAAAGCAAGCATATAAGGCATGTTCAAATGCCCACATACACATACAATTAAAAATAATAAAATTTGGCATGAGGGTCACAAGCACATATAGGAGCACAAGTAAAGGACATAGGCAAATGTCTGAAGGCACACACAAGAGATAAAATAGGAATTGATAAATCCAATCACATCTAGCTATGTAAAGCAAAAAAGGAAGGCATGTAAATGTTATAAATAAAACCACATATAACTAATCAAATCAAGAAATGAAAGTATGCAAAACATGTAGTATAATACTATGTAGATGCTAATAAATACATAAGTCTTATATACTAATGAGTGTCAATAGATTAATTTGTGTAAGCTAGTAATTAATATACATCAACATGAAAACTAGAGTGTGTGGTGTAGGAATGACATAACATGGATGGTGTAGTCATGTATAATATGCCCCCAATGGGTAGATATGTCTATGTAGGTCTTGAATGTAGAAGTAGGATGCCCCCTCAATAGTAGAGTGAAGCAATCAAAGATCTAGGTGTCACTGTACACACTCAAAGAAGATCAAGTGAAGCATGGTAATGTAGATAAATCAACAAATAATAGCAGTCTAGCATGGTAGTAGAAATGTAAAGTGTGGATAATGCATATAGTTGAAATGTTTTTGGTATTTTTGATTTATTTTAATGTTTTTATATTTTGACATATTATATTGTTTTTGTATTTTGAGTTTTTTTAATGTTTTTGTATTTTTTTGAATAAGTTATGTATAAGAAATCATGAGAAAACTATGTACAACAAAAAAAAGGAAACTATGTACAAGTAAATAGAGAAGAAATGATACTAACCAATGAGTCTCATAAGAGATTCCCTATCACGATGTCATGTATCAATGAGAGGGATCATGCATGATTGTGAAACACAATGGAAGGGCTGATATTATGACTCTAAAAGCTATGTATGTTTTAAATACTCTAAAATATCTATAGTGGAAACTGACTATGGGGTCCCCTTATAACTATGAAAAGTGGATGCAACTATGGAACTCTTAGGGACCCATCTGGTAGTAGAAGAAGCTCTCTAAACATGTTCTCTATGTGTAGAAGCATGAGACCTCAATGACACTACCCTAGGTGTGAATACTATAGCAAAAAATTGTCTAAAATCCTAGAACTATTTTTGATGTAGTGGTTTCTCTAAAAGAGACCTCCATGGAAGTGTAATAACTTTCTATATTGGCGAGGGAGGCCTTGACTATGTCTGAATCTTAACTAGAGGAAGAACTATAACTGGTGGAGGAGTTGAAACTAGTTATTTAAGATTAGTAGATGGATTTGAAGTGGGGAGTGGTATCTCATATGGAACTCCACCAACTATAATAACCTAATTAGCATGAATTAATTTCATACATCTATGAACTATAGAAGGTATTACTCAAAGTTTTTGTATCTATGGTCGACCAAGCAACATGTCAAAGACTCTTGCACTAGGAATAATAGTTAATGGTGTGGCCACATGTGTTAGACCAACCTATAAAGGAAGTACAATCTCACCCAATAAACTCTATATGTGCCTATTGAATCCACTGATAATTATGTCCATTGAAGTGATATCCTACGCTAAATATCCTAAATATCGAATTAATGTCATAGTGCACATGTTCACGCTAGATCCGTTATCTATTATAACAATATGAATGGGATGATGATCAATGTAGGCTCTAATAAAGAATGCATGGTAATTTGAATCATCATCAACTATCTCCTGCTCTCAGAAGGAGATTGAAGGTCTAGCTGGAACTCTAGAATTATACATACCAATTATGTTGCTTAAAGTGTGTGACTCCACTGAAGGTGCATGATATGTAGATTGGAGGATGTGTATGGTGAACACCTTATGTGTCCCTTGTCTCTTATTTATCATGTTGTTATAAAATATTTGAGAAATTTTTCAAAGCTTTGTCATGTGTTTGCTTTTCTTAAGGAGGCTCAACTGGAGTGCCAAGATCAATAAGGTTTCCATCTATCAAGTCCTATATCTTGTGTTTCAAATTAATGTATCTATTTTTGTGTGGCCTAGTGACCTATGAAAATCATAATATGCATTATAATCATATCCATGTGGAAGAGGCTTTGTTGGATCAACTTCCTGAATAAGAGGGAGAGATATGATATTGCATTCCAAAAGCTATTGTAAAATTCTGGCTGGAGATGCTGGTAGATTGGCAAAGGTTCACCGAGGAGGCACTAATGAAACCACTCACTGAGGGGGATCTAAAGCCACATTAACTATAGGTTGATTTTGATTTTTTCTATCATTAACCTTTACTTTTTATGGGACTTTAATATTACTCTTGTTAGTTATTTTTTATATGCTTGTGTACTTGAGTTTGCCCATTAGAATTAGTTTGACTTCCCATTCCTTTAGTGTATGACATAACTCAGTGAAGGTAGAGAATATTTTGAAAATTATTGACTCATGAAAAATGAGAAAAAGAATATATTTTAAGAGATCTTATAATTCTTGATTGGCCATGGGGCTAGTCATTTTAGCCAAGATAGTTTTATATCTAAGAATAAAATCTGTGAGATGTTCATTTGACATTTGTTTTTGTTATGTAACTTGGGCATAAGAAACCTTGTTACCTATGTTAATTCTAGAATGAGTTAGGAACATGTCAGATAAAGGATTGAATGCATTGATTGACTGATTCAGTAGACTATAGAACCATTGTCAATCATAATCATTTAAACTATATAGAAATAGCTTGGTTAGTAACTAGTCATTTAGCACATAGTCCAAGAAATATATGTGAAAATCTCTTAAGTGTGTCTCTAGATCACCCTTGCCATCATATAGATTAAGATTGGGTTGAACAAAACCTAGTGGTAAAGGTGTAGAATCAATATAGCATGCCAATGGTGTATAAAGTAGAGCAAATGAATCCAAAGCCTATGTTGGTCTAGAGGCACCTTTCTCAAGATGTAGCTCCTTAGATTGAAGAGATTTTATCTCTTGTACAAGGGAATCCATATCAGGAGACAAATATGTACTAGTTGTAACTAGTGGTGCCTCATAGGAAGGTTGGGTTACTATAGGGGGTTGCTAAGACATAGTTACCCTCGTAGTGTCATTTACAACTAGTTGCTCAGAAGGAATAGAAGACTCAACTTGCTTATCCTTTTTAATTTCCATGAGAGATTTTAAGATACAGGCATGATCTTGGGGTTTTTCCCTAAGTCTCTCTCTAAAACTTTGTAGAATCATTTTTTTGCTGATGATAACATCATTATCAATAATAGTTGGAAGTGTATCAAGAGCTCAATGTGGTGGATTATGAACATCAGTGTGTGTATCATCAGTGTTATTATCATATTGATCATTATCAAAATTATCTTCATGTAAATTAGTGTAATCTAGATGTGTAGGATCTATAGTAGGATGTTAAGCTAGTTATTTATGTATGGTATATGGATGGGTTGGAGGAATCTGGGTGAATTCAAAAGGGTTACCACTAAGTCTTGCACTTCATCTCAAAGGAAGAGATACAAAGATATTAGGTGGCATAAGTAAAATAACTTGAATAATGAAATAGAATATTAAATAAATATAATCTAAACAATGAACTATAATATGCATAAAAAAAGATATGAAGCTCACAAACATGTAAGGTGATACATCAAAATCATGGGACCTATCATATGCAACTAGGGTTTGAAAGAAAGTCATTTTTAAAATTACTATGGTAAATTTAAAATTTTAAATGTAAAATGCTAATTTATATATGCAATAAAAATCAAAAAAATATTTCTAAAATCAGCAAGGAAATTTTCCCTAGGGTTTCTAAGGTTTTTGTGTACAAACAAAGTAAGTCAAGTTCACCAAATGGTTTAACTTTTTTTTGGGAATAATGGAGTTTTATTTTTATTTTAGTTAAAGTTCTAGATTAATAAATTAGTAAAGAATATTGAAATAATTACAATCCTGATTTGTATAATTTATTTGTCTTTTTTATCTTTTTATAAATAGTAATAAATTAAGAGAAATATAAATTAGCTTGAAATAGGTCGAAATGGCTATTGTAGAGTATGAAATTGGTTGTGCAAGACTGGGACAGTGTCATAAATAAAAATCTAGATTTTGTTTAGTGAAAGGATAGGAGCACAAAAAACAAGATACCCTAGGGTCTGACATTGTTGTCCACTCTTGTCACTATTATCCAAACTTCTCATACAGACTTGAATTTTTTAGGTTCTTTGCATTGTTCTTGTGTGAGCCTGCCTATGAAATCTTGAGTGTTGAATGTTGATGGACCTTATTTTAGAGATGATTTAATCTTGAAACCCTAAGCCTTCATCATGCTTGAAAAAATAGGATTTAAAACACTGGAAAAGGGGGGTTAGTGTGTGTAAAATCCACTGAACATGTGATCCACACCCCTTATGTGGGCGCATTGCCTACATACCAATACTCTGAAGTAGGATCAAGCCATATGTAGTTATCCCACCTAATGTGCTTTATGAAATAGTGTAATTCAGATGCAAAATAACAAATTAAGAGTGCTTGAGGTGGCTAGGGACTGGTATGAGGGTTTGAATATGTGTGTAGTTGTGTTGCATGACTATATGTAGAGAATAGGGAAATTTGCCTTAGTAGTTTGTTTGTATTCTTTCTTGATTTTTAAGATTTGTCACCCCCCTTTGTAAATTACCTTTGGATGGGATTTTATAGAGAACTATTGGTCATGGGTTAGATGTATTCATGTTAGGCCAACATGATGAAGGATAGGAATTAGATGAAAATGATCATTGGGGCTCAAAGTGCAATTGGATAAGAGTGCTAAAAATAGGACAAACTAGGGTTTAGAGTTATAGTCCAGGTATGGCATTCCTATCATATAGGTTTAGGACTTGGGGGATAGGATTGGCAAGGAAATATAACCTAGGTGAGTTGGAATTTAGGTTCAAAAGGTTTTAGATGACTAGTAATGAGTAAGAAGGTGTCTAAAAGGATCACAAGAGCATTTAAAATGGACCTATGGATTATGTTTCACAAGTCACACTCAAACTACCAATTTAGACATTTTACATAACTACACTCTCTATATTATCACCTGTAGATGCACATTTTCATGTATAAACAGTGAAGAAGAGTATGGGTAGTAAGAATTATTTTGTCCTTTAATGAATCTTAAGCCATTACAATGCCTCCAAATATGCTCCTCACATATAAAAGGGCCTCAAACACCATTAAGGCTCTCATCTAGCATGACACCCTCATGAGGTACCTATATGTGCATTCTTTATGGTGCAGACTAAGACCATATGTTGCACATGACTGTAATAGTCCTCTTTTTACATACTATAGAGAGTTTCATCTATTTATTCCCATTTATAGAGACATATTAAACATTTGGATACACTTACTACACCTCCATGATCACATTAGATAGTTCATACACATGATTGCAACTGTGGTAGTAAGTGAAAAGTGAGCAAAGAGTTGACTACATAGTGTTCATGACTGTAACTCATGAAATATTGCTTTAGATATGATATTTAAAGGATAAAAGAGTCAAGATTACATTTATAACATGAACAAGGACTCATCACAACCCTTTGAAACCATGATAAATCATGAAGTTCTTGGAAATGGTGAAGAACTGCCTATTGCATATAAAAGTGCTTCCTCTTGCAACCTAATCTACTTTGATCATAAAAACATTATAAAAAATTAAACCAAGCATGGATGAAAGCTAAAGAGGGATTAAACATCATCTAGAACCAACATGACCAACTATATTATACAAAAATACCCAAACCAAATCAAAACCTATAAGGTGCACAGATTTTCAAGTAAAACAACATAGTCAGCTTCATGAGGATGGTTCATAAATCACAAGCCACCATTACTAAAAATATTATTATTTAAAGTAATCTATATGATTTTAATTTCACCTCTCCAAGGTGTTTGATCTGAAACCTCCCCTATTGGCCATACCAAGTACAAACCTAAAGACTGGTTTTGTATGTCTAGAAGGGTGAAAAAAGAGCAAAATGGTCTTATCTCAAAATTGGAACATTTATAACTTTTAAAATGTGTAGCTAAGATTTAGGGAGATTAATATCAATTTTATTATCTTATCCCATGTGGTACACTTTCCCATGACTCATACAATTGCCATACTCTCCTTTTTAGTTAAGAAAACTACCCTTTCTTTTGAAGAACCTACTACTTTTTAGTTGTTATAGTTGATTAAGACCTCTTAATACACATGGTATGTGAAATCATATTTTGTAATCTTCACATTGACCAAGGAGGCCATACAACCTATTAAATGCTCTATTTATGACCCTAAAATGACTCAAAATGATAAATGGACTAAAAAACTAATTGACTAAGGCTAATATGATATGGAATAACATCAAAAGACATATAATACATCCTATGACATAATATTATACCCAAAAAAAAACCTAAAACTCAAGTTTTTACCTATAAGATGCCCAATTTGACTTGTAAGTCAAATTTGGTCAACAAATTGATGACTCATAGACGTAGTATGCCTACTATACTAACTAGACCAATAGCCTTATCAATCCATTGGGCTTATGGAGTCATTTGAATTTTGATACAAACAATGAGAACTTTGACCATTAACCACAAGATTTGATCAAGACAAGACTAATGACTACCTCAACCACATAAAATAAAAGACATGCACAAATAAAACAAGCACACTAACAAGACACACATGTCCTCAGAGAACGTAAGAAAATTAGGAAGAAAACAACTATATACAAATAACAATCAAGCATACCTCCCTTTCAAGGATCAAAAGGAAATTCTTTTGCATCATCTTCTTCATGATATGAATCATGGTGCCAAGCATGTCGCTCTTTGAATTGAACACTTGATAAATCAGACCTACTTCTAAGAACCTCACTTGTTATGCTCTCAAGTAGACCTTCTTCAAATAGGTCTCCAATGGACAAGTATTCCTCTTGGCCTTGTACATATACCTCATATTTTTTCCCACTCTTCATCTCATGATCAATTTTCATCTTCTTTATAGGCATGGTTTCAAGAGGAATGGTTTATTGTTCTTTTGAAGATTAAGGCCAATATAATTTTGTCTTGACCTCCAAAGGCTGATGTGGACTTTGATCTTTCTCATTTATGACATGTTGGACAATGTCATTTTATTCATCATCACTTATTATTAGCTCTAATGAAATAGTAGACCCCTTTAGAGACTCAAACTCAGTGCAAATGATTTCAAGTTATTTCCACAAGTATCATATTATTTTTTATCAACATCATGAAGGAAAATAAAAAGAGAAGCACCTTCATCCTCTTCCTTAGAATCCAAAAGGACTTCATCCAAGATTTCCTCTTCAACACAATAAAGGCATTCTTCATGATCAACCAAACAAGAAGGCTCAACATAAGGGATCACCTCTTCTTCAACACTTAGGACCTATTGAAGGCTCTCAAATTGTGTCTCAAATTTCATAATCTGATCTTTCTTCTCAAGGGTTGCAATATCTTCCATATCCTTCTCCTTCTTGGTGATTCCAAGACTAGGCATCTTGAAATCCAGTGACCTATCCCAATAAGGCTTCCAAAGAATTTCACTTTCTTCAAGCAAGAGTTCTAAATTTTCCTCAACCAAGTGTTCCTGTTTGGGTTCTCATACCATAGGTCCATCAAGGTAAAGGATGATGGGGTGAGGATAAGATGAACTAGTTTGTGGAGGTAGAACATAGGGCTCAAAATCAGATTGAGAATGCATTATAGGGGATTTTTTTTATGAGCTCCAGAGGAAGAGAAGGTAGATCTTGGGATAATATGGCTTGCTTATATTCCTTCCACTTTAAAATAACTTCATTCACATATGATTTAAATTTGAAACTCTCTTGAGGGGGGTTAGATGGGGTGTGTTTAGGCATAGGATCTTATTTTGGGTCTAAACCTTCCATCACACCTTGACCTAGAAACTTCATCCTTGACTCCAACTCTTCAATTTGCTTGGCTAGGTTCTCTTGGAAAATTATCTCTTAAATTTGATATGCATCATCATGAGGATAGGGAATACAAGAGGGCTGACATGGAAGACAAGGAGTCTCTTGGGGAAGGGTGGGAGGGACTTGTAAAGGATCAACTTCATTCTCAACTTCACACTCCTTATCAATGCTTCTATCCTCTTTCTTTACCCATGATTCCACTATCTTAATCCAAATTATAATTTTAGGCTTAGAAGTATTTTCTTTAGGTGGTGATGCAATTTGAGGAGTGGATGAAGTGTTCAAAAAACTTGGAATCTCTTTGGGCTTGGATTTTCCACCTTGTCTCCAACATGGAATCTCATATCTAGGGGTCACTTCTTGAGGTGGGGATGTAATTAGAGAGGGAAATGAGGGATTAGATTCCATTTATTTTTTTTATAAGATGGAAAAGTACATCTACCTATTATCCAACTCAATCTGCCTATCAATATTAGCTTCAAACACAAGGTTTCTCTCTTCAACTATCTCTTTCAACTAATTAGGGAAAGGATGACTTTGGTGAGCTTAGTTGGGTTCATGAGTAGGGGTCAAGTAGGAATAATAGAAATCTTGGGGAAAATGTTTATATTTTTGGTGAGGCTACCTTTCATGAATTCTTAGCCTATCCTATAATGAATAAACCAAGTCGCTCACATCTAGCATCTGAGTTATGAGCCTTTGCTAATTGGCTCTCTCAATAAGTGTTAACTCTCTTTTGACCACCTATAATTCATCTCTCATCTTATGAATAATATTACTAAGAACATCTAGACCATATCCCCTTTATGTGTCAAGGTCTAACATGTACTTCTCATATCCCAAAAGTGTTTTCTTGAAAGTGGAAATGGATTGACTTGAGAAGTGACTAGGTTGACTACAAGGAGCAAGATATGAAGAAGGCTAGTTATAGGGATAATAAACTTCATGACTAGTCTATAAATGGTTATATTAGAGATGGTATGAGTCATATTATAATTGGTAAGGATCATGACAGGGCTAATAGGGGATGTTATAGGCTTGATATACCTCACCAACTTGTGTAAGACAAAACTAAAAACCAAAATCAGCCATGTAACTTCACTAAGAATCAAGAATAAAAGAAATGGTTATCAACAATCTTCAAAAGGAATATTTGGGTTGATTGACAGCTAATGTAATCTCAGAGTTATCAATGATACTTAGATAAATGCCTCCAAAGGCTAATTATTGAAAGACAACACCAAAAATATTTCAACCTCTTGGACTATGAATAGTTATTAAATATTTAAAAATAAATATTCTTATTGATTAAATGTCATGAAAATAAGTAGGGCTTTTCCATACTTAGGTGGAACAAAAGTTACAATGACCAATATGGCTAGTTCTTATAGAACTTGAGAGAGAGAGGAGAAGAAAGAAGTCCAAGGGTCACAAGTACACTTTTCAAGATGAGAGAATTAGTTAATTTTGTATGAGAAGAGGATATGTGATGAACCATGCAATGTCAAAAGGAATAAGTGGCTCTTTAAGTCATGAAACTCTTGTAAAGTGGCATGAAAGTTCTCATTCTAGCTAAGAAATTGCCTTCATAATTTGGACATATTTGAACATCCCAAAACTAATTAGGGATAGGTCTAATTATTATAATTAATATTAATGGCTGCATAAATTCATCTCCATTCATTATTTATAGGCATGGTCATCTGAAATCATTTGGAAGTGAGCCATCATCATCTACAGTCCAAAAAACTCTTCCTCCATGCACCCTGCACACTTGGCCTCCAAAAAGGCATCATTTTTCCATGAAAATACATGTAACAGAGTGAATGACATATTTAAAGATCCTTCATTGCCTTATAAGCAGTAGGGACACCTTAAAATCACTTCCACATGGAGTTTTCACTTTTCTCACTAGCTTGATCACTATGTCAGTTTTGATTGGCTGAGATGAAGCTATCTGTTTGAACACTTATGAGTTATTATGAAGAATTAAATGGACATGATTGATTATTCCAAGTCCTAATACTTCTCCCAAAGTTTATTTCATCTTTAGACTCCTCTTGGAACCTTTAAAACACAAAAAATAGTCAAAAGTACCATGTTTTGTACCCTATCTATACAATTTTGTAAATTTCAAAAGTATGAGGAGTATATTAAGAGACACTTACAAGGTTAAATCATCATCTTAGATAAACTATGCCATTATATTATCTTTCTAACCTCATTTTTCCAAATTAGTCACTCGCAAGCATTTGTAATGGTTTTAGCCTATTTTGACCTCTTAGGCTTTGTTCATAATAACTTGACGTTAAAGTTGAAAAAAAATCTAAAAAACTGATTTTAAAGGACCTTTATAACACCTCAAAACTTATTTTTCCCCCGTGTAAAGAACCAAGATATATGTGAGCTTCTAAATCTCTCTTATCGAACTTGTTTTCACGTTTTGCACAGGTCTAAGTTGTTTTTGGGCAAAAAATAGATTCCCATACAAATTATATTAATTTAATAATATTTAAAATATATTTCTCTATCCTATAAACATGTTTTAATAAGGAATAATACTCATCTCAAGGTGGAAGTGACCATGATTCTACTTTTGGCTTCTAGGCCTAAACCTTGTTTAATAGGCTTGACTTGGTTTAAGACCCAAAATGAACTGATTATGGTTTATCATGAATTATAAGGGCTTTAAAACATCTAATATTCCCCTATAAACATGTCTCAATGGGTTTTAATTCATATCTCATGCTATAAGTGTGAATGACCCTCATTTGGATACTAGGCCTAAACCATGTGTAATACGCCTACTTGTAACCTTAACTACCTAGGCCATCTTGTTGGGTTCCCTCCTTCTATGAGGTGTTATTAATGTTTTTTTATATTTCCATCAACTTTCCACATATTTTATAAATTTTTAAATAACTCCATGCCCCCCTTTTCATCTCTATATCCCAAAACTATAAGTTCATGCACAAGGGGAAGTACCCTCTATCTAAGACAAAATAAAGGGTACTTCCCCTATTTAATCAAACCATTTGGATGTTTTTTAGATATATAAAAGTTTTAAATACCATATTCACCAATTTTAATCCTTTTTTAAATTCAATTGACACCCCTACTCCTTATATCTCCAAGGCAGACTATGCAAAAGATAGACTGTGTGCATGGTTCTCAATGTATACTAGATTAACATAAGAACATTTCATCTACTTGATTATATATCATAGAGGATACATTAGGCCATCATGATTAATATTAATATTTTATATTTATATTTATATTTAATCATCTAAAATTTCCATACCTACCTCATACTACTCAACCCTCCATTCACTATCTTAGACTATAGACTATACCTCTTATTTTATAGGGTGCATGTCAGTATTCTTAGCTTGAATTTGGATTTGGATATATACATCAGACCTATTAAAAAAAATTTATATAATTTTTTATTTTTTTTTATCTTTTCACTCATGTTTAGATAATACTAATCACTAAGGAACCTCTCTCTCTAGCTCACTATCTTAAATAGTCAAACACAGTTAGCTGTAGGTGCATACAAATGGTCTTAAGAAGTTCATATAAGATTATTTCACACATTAAAAATATTATTGAGATCATAATTTATATAATTAAATTTTTCATATTATTTATTCATCATTTCAACTCTCCCTATACCTTTTACTTGCATTTTAAGCTCACAAACTGAAAACTCCTTCTTGACTGTGATACCCTACCTGTTAGCTTCTTATAGGTGTATATTTATCTACTTTGACTTTGGATATGATGTTTGAATATAATTATTAAATATTTAAATTTAATTATCCTTTTATCATACTTTCATTCACCATTAATAGGCTAAGACATCACATAGCTACCATCCTTAAGCCATTATTTGCATACCCTATTATAAGTGAACATTTTGGGAACTAGGTACACTTGTGTGTATAGGAGGTAAAAAACACAATGTATCATCTCCTTAAGTGGCCTTTAGATCAAAATTACTCCTTTAAACTATTGTAAACATTCAAACATGGTACAAAGTCTAGTTTTTCAACCTTGAGTGGAGAAAGGTCTCTTTTGGATCAAACCCTATAGATGTTAATGAAGGAATTCAGTGTTTTAGAAGGCAACCTCGAGGCTTTGAAAAACCAGACTCCATCAACTCTTTGCCATCAAAACTTTAGCAATTCCTTATATTTGATAAATTATACAATATGAGAACATTATTATGCATAAAGGGCATTGGGAACCTTATCATAAGATATCAACAAAACTTTTCAGACCTCTATTTTCTCATTTTAGGGAAAAGGTCCTTGTATACTATCATTTTATGTTTTGAAAGTTTCTCCACTTCAAACTGCCAACATGACACTCCAAAGGAGTCTGATATTTTATTTTCAACCCACTAGGATTAAAAAAAGGGTTTGAACACTTGCCTCAAAACCCCTATATGGCATCCTAAATCTTTGTATTATCACTTGTAGATGCACATTTTCCCATATAGGTAGTGAAGAGGAGTATAGGTAGTAAGAACTATTTTTTCCTTCAATTAATATTAAGTTATTCCAATGCCTCCAAATTTTATCCTCATATCTCAAAGTGTCTAAAACACCACTAATGCTCTCATCTATCCTGACACCCTCATGAGGTACCTGTATGTGCATTCTAAATGGTGTAGACTAAGAGCATATGTTGCACATGACTGTAATAGTCCTATTTTTACACACTTTGGAGAGTCCTATCTATTCATTCCCATTTCTAAATACATTTTTAAAAAAATTACACCCTCACTACACCTCCATGAGCACATTATATAGTTCATACATGTGATTGCAACTATGGTAGCAAGTGAAAAGTGAGCAAAGAGTTGGTTGCATAGTGTTCATGATTGTAACTCATGGAATGTTGCTTTAGAGATGAGATTGAAAGTATAAAGGATTAAAGAGGATACTAATAAAATTAAAAAGGACTCATAACAACCCCCTTAAACCATGATAAAGCATGAATTTCCTATAAAAGGTGAAGAACTACCTATTGCACTAAAAAGTGTTTCCTCTTGCAACCTAAGCTACTTTGCTCATCAAAAAATAATGAAAAATGTAAAAAATAATGGAGGGAAGTTGAGGAGGGATTAAAAATTATCTAATACCAACATGAACAATTTGATTTTATGATAATTCCCAAATTAAATCAAAACCTATAGGGTGCACAAATTTACAAGTAAAACAACACAGTCAGCTTCATGAGGATGTTTTATAAAGCATAGGCAACCATTCCTCAAAATATTTTTATGGAAATGAATATATATGTGTCTAATTTCACCTCTTCAAGGTTTTTGATTTGAATCCTCCCCTATTGGTCGTACCAAGTATAAACTTGAAGACTAGTTTTTATGTCTAGAAGGTTGAAAAAGGAGCAAAATGATTTTAACTTAGAATTGACACTTATAGAGCATTTCAAAAGTGTAAATGAGATTGAGGAAGCTAAAGAGACATTATATGATCTTCTCCCATGTGGTACACTTCCCCATGATCTTTACAAGTGCCAAACTCTCCTTTTTTCTCAACAAAATTACCCTTTCTTCTGAATAACCTACCACTTTTCAGTTATGATAGTTTATTAAGACCTCTTAGGATACATGGGACATGACATCATCTTTTAGAATCTTCACATTTACCAAGGAGGCTATACAACCTATTAAATGCTCTATTTATGACCCCAAAATGACTCAAAATGATAAATGGACTAAAATACTAATTGAATGAGGCTAATATAATACGGAATAACATCAAAAGACATATAATATATCCTATGACATATATTATACCGATAAAAACACTTAAAACTCAATTTTTTACCTATAAGGGCCCCAATTTGACCTATAAGTCAAATTTAGTCAACATTATTATGATCAAAAAGACACTAACAATACTTACACCTCTATCTTAGACACTCAAGGAGCTAGATAACTATACAACTATCAAATAAAGATAAAATAATCAACATTTTACCTTTCTTGAGAGCAAGAATTGTATGTTGGCAATGCATTGAAGTGATCGATTGTGTGATCAATAATTATTTGGTAATGAATCTTATTTAACCACCTCTCCTTGTCACATTGGTAATATTGGACTTGGCCTTGGCTTTTTCTTGGCTTGGATTAATAGTTTATCATCATAACATTACACAAAAGAAACTTGTTAAACAATGGATGAGGCCTTATATTTATAGCCTTCCCAACTAACTCTAACCCAAGTGTAGTTAGGTTTGATTTAAATGTGGTGGAGTTATAAATAACCCTAGTTGAGTTAATAAGGGGACAAGTATTTAATATTTAGGATAGAGACCTTATTTATTAAGCATGTCTCTCCATTTCTAAATTTATGGCTTTAGGGAAGATATTTTCAATTCCTTGACTTTGAGGATGATGACATCATCATGACCTCATTTTTATTAAAATTTCCTTTTTTAAAAATTCACTTTCACTAATTACACATGTAAATTTTACTTAAGCATTTAATTTGATTTGATTAGTTAATTCATTATGTTTATCATTTTTGCACTTTAGGAATTGTTTAAGTGCCCTGCTTAATGGGTCTAAAGGCCAAATTATCAATTTGCTAAGTCACAAGTTAAATAGAGATGAGTTCATGAGATTTTATTATTAGATATAAGGAAATACCTCAAATAGGGATGCCTCAAAATGATTCTTAGCATTTATGTCTAATGTGCGAATGAAATTAGAACATTTAGTGATTCTTAGGAGTAATTTTTACTATTTGGTAGAAATCAATTTGAAGTCCAGTTGGAAGCTATTTATGGCCAAAATGGGGTTTCTATATGTAGGAATAGTGATGCTAGATTCCCCAACCTCATATATATGCATTTTCTCAACTGGAGTCTTGTGAGGTGGGGAATCTATAAGAACATGAGGTGTCCCATTTGAAGATGTACTCGTGGTGGTAGGCTCAGTGACTCTATCATATGTGAATGGTTAATTATCTATTGGATAAGTGTATAAGTATCTATCAAGTAAAAACTTGAGGCATATGTGCAAGGTAGAGTGTATGGCCTCCATATCATGTATCCAAGGTCTCCCAAGTAATAGGTTGTAGTGAAAATGATTAGGCATCACCTGAAATTATGTAGGTAGAGTTTTTAGCCCGACCATATATCTAATGTAATATAACCCAATATATGTTATGAATGTCATAAAAACCTATTATATTCTTATATGTATTTTATATGGATGGTATATCAATCCTCATAGTTTGTATAAATGTGAGGTTACATATGTTAAGTCATAAACCATTATCGATTAGAACTCATTTAATAGCAGTGGTATTGATTTATGCCTGAATGAAGAGTGGTAGATTCTGATCGAAGTAAGTTGGGTTCACCAAATGTTTTAACTATTTAAAGTTTATGTATTTTAATCCATAGGATTTTAAAGGTCTGAGTATACTAAATTAGGGTAGAAATATGCAATAAATACAACCATTGATTCATAATAGAATTGACTTATTTTAACCTTTCTAAAAATAGTAATAAATAATGTAAGTAATTAGCTAAAAATTGACTGAAATGAGAGATTTAGAGGTTATAAACTAGGATAAGAGTTATTTTATGTGTCATAGACAAGACCTAGGTGTCAAAATCCTTCCTAGATAGTAGTGACTTAATTGGACTGTAGCACCATGTGGTGCTAGTGTCCTTTATGTAGAACTATTTTGAGCTTTTAGGTGCAATTATATTTAGGTCATCCAAGCCTCTTCCTATGTGTACAAGTTATAGATATATATAGGTGATATGTTTTGACTGATTTTATATGCAAACCCTAAACCTCCATGTCACTAGGGTATTCAGTTGGTAAGAGTAGTAAAGTGTGTTATTACTAGGGTAGGTTGGACATCCTCAGCACCCCATTATGATGAGAGTTACTTAAATACCAATACTCAAAAAAGTGAACAAGACCAATTTATTTCTCCCCACCTAAGTGTTGGTGCAAGTACAAGTGAAACTAGTATGAATGTTAGTTTAAGTGCCTTAAATGTTATTGAGATCAGAAATTTGATTAATCTAAGCTTAGGAATGTTGTAGATGATTGTATGTGTTGAAAGCACAATCACTGAGAGGGGGGTGAATCAATTTTTTAAAACTTTATTTCAAATTTCCTATAACATTCCTTGAACCATCAAAGCAATATAAAGATATAGCAATGCATAAAGAGTCATTCACATGAGCATAACACAAGAAAACACACATATAAGTGGGAACAAGAGGAATAAAACCCATTTTTATATCTATAAGTGGAATACAACTTTATAAAACAATAGATTAAATTATGTTGATCACCAACTCAACTTGGAGCACCAACCCCAATATAGTCAAGCGCCCACTTGACTAGGCTTTAATAAATACCTACTTGCAAAGAAACATCAACTCAATAAGTGACTCAACACCAACTCTTCCACCTCATCAGTTTGATCATCAAACCTATAATATATTGTTATGGTCTCATTTCAAGACCTCCTTCTTCTCTCCCAAGAAATATTTTATTCGCTTATATTGCTTCATCTTAAATATGCTTAAACTACCTTGTATATATATTATACTCATGGTTACACACCACTTAGTCAAGCATACACCTTAAACCTCTTAGGTTATCAATATAATAGGTCTTTGAACACTTTATTAACATGCTTAAAATGAACTTTTGACCCCTTTTGGTCTGAAATAATTTAATTAGACCTCATTTCTCTTTAGGCCTCATGGAGACCTAATTGCATTAGGTCTATCTTCTTAGAGTCAAATCTTGATTCTCTTGGGCCTAGATATCCTTCTCCAACAATTTAAAACCATGTAATCACTTATAATAATACCTATACAAACATCATTTATTCTTGGTTACAATTGTATCTTTTTTTCATACCATAAAACCTCTTTTAGGACAAACTGTCCTATTAGACCTATGTACCTCAAAAGTATTTCTTACAAATTGAGGCTTAAAACACCCTTAATATATTGAATTATGAAAAAAAAATATGTATACAATTTATCCATGACCTTAGGGTCATCACCAATTATTTGGAACACTTTCACTCATGAGATAAAGGCTCAAGAATATCTCTACAACTTACTCATTTAGAACTACCAATTTACCTTAAAGACCAGTCATAGTGACTTAGACCCCCAACACCTGTGTAGACACTTTTCATGACTCTTGATGAATGTAAATGGTCCTATGATATATATATACTACTATTAGATAAAAATATCATATGGTCTAATGAAAAATATTGGTCTTATAAACCAATTTCTTGACCCTATATCACCTAATCTTATTTGAACCAGACAGGTCATTTTATGAACAAATTTTTACCATATTCACTGATGTCTAAAAAAATTTCCAAGCATGAACATGACTTAAAGTTCATAAATAGACTCTTCATGCACTTTTTTTCATCAATATGACATGATCAGACCCTCAAATCCATCTTCTCATCTCTGTTTGGGTTTTTCATTGTTCACACCATTAGGTTTGTCTACAATTGGCTAACTTGGATGACCAATTTAACATAATTGAAGGGTGTAACCTATCCATAAACCATCATGGTCATGTAGTATGAGTCTCTATATTCTTTTACCATCCATTTTTTTCTTGACTAATGCATATTTTGATATCTACAACAACTTCTTGATAAATAAACATGTATCTATGCATTTTCTCTCTCATTTGACTAACCACCACCACCCATAGGTACCTAGGAGAATTTATTTCATTCTAAAAAATATTTTATAGGAATTTGAAACCATTATGACCTAATATGAAGAATATATTTCACATTGGGTCCTTATTAGGGTTTTATGGAGGTTTAACATAGGTTTTGGTGTTAATAATTGTTCGTAAAAGACTGCCACTCAAATCTAAAACCAATGCCTATAAATATTATCTAGGAGCCTTCCCCATATCTCCTTAAGAGAATGGGTTCCCATGTAGAGGTTACACATGCCAATAAACATATAAAATTACTTCTCAGGTCTTGAGACCTCATTCTATGAACTCAAGAAGGCCTAAAATAGTGTTTCATAAAATTTTCTTTAAATCATGACCTCAAACTTTGTGAACATGACTAGAACAACTTATCTTACCTTTTTCCATCCTCACATATGCATACTTTCCTTGAAGTCTGATCTTCATGCCTCATTAGACTAGGTAGGGTCTAAGAGAGGTATAGATGCAAACATAGACTGAAAGTCCTACTCCTGTAGGCTCAACCTAAAACTCTCATGAATTATTTAATGCCTTGTATACATTCTAAAACATTACCATACAGCCTTCATATGCCTATGTTCATCCAGTTTCATGCACATACCTCTTTATGTCATGATTAGGCTTATGACTATACTTCCTATGCACTTTGTCATCAATGACCTATACCTTCATGCAAACATGAGACATTAGTTGCCTTCAAATTATCTCTTACTATTTATCTCATGACATCATTCTCTCAAGACAACACTCTCCTATGCATCTTGTCACATCACACACTACTAGACTAGACTTAGTCACATTTAACATCATCTTTCATAAGATGTATCTTTGACATTAATTACAATGCTCAACAATATTCCCCTTTATCATTAATGGAAACCACTCTCAGTAGCTTCTCTCAATAGTTAATTTCTCCCTTATTCTAAACTTTCTCCCCCTTTGACATAAATGACAAAGAGATGTCTACAACTTCTTGGATCACACCTCTTGAAACCAAAACACTCAATGTGCAATATTATGAGTTTATGAGGCATTATACAAACATGCTCCCCATATCTCCATGCATACCTTCTATGCACTACTTAATTATATTTGGAGCTAATGAACCACTTAATTAGCTCCAATTAAGCACTCGAGTTCCTTAGTGACTGCTAGGGCTAATAACTACACCTAATTCTTATCTTAGGTGTCCAAATATTGTCTTAAGAAGTGACTTATTCAAAATTTATACAATCTGATCCTATGTAGAAACATATTCAAATTTGACACTTTGTTCACTTACTTGATCTCTTAGGAAATGATACTTTATAGGAATGTGCTTAGTCTTTGAATGCATGACAGGGTTCTTTGAGATGTGTTAGGAGACCCCTTATCCAACAGAAGCACAATTGATTACTTATTTATGAGCAATTAAACATGGAATTATACCAGAATGATTAAGTAACTAGAAACATGAGACAGCAAAGAATTTGAGAGACAATACACACTCTTGTATTAGATATTACTAGAAGAAAATACAATAAGGAAGATGCCACTTCTCCCTCCACCTCAAAGGCTTGCCACACCTCAAGACCTTCTTCCCTCTCTCTCTTGCTCAAAACAAAACCAACTCTACAACCTGAGTTGCTATCCCTCCTTGAATGCTTCAGCTGATCTCCTTGATCTTACACCTGTAGATCTCCTTGACCTTGCTTGCTTCAATGCTTTTACTTGATCAATTAGATAATTACAATACATGCCTCATGGGTCTTTAAATAGAATCCCATAGTTACAAAAATATAAATCTAACTACTAAAATTAGACACACAGCTCGTGACTTAAATTAGCCCCTTAACATGCAAACACCCAGTTCAACTAACTAACTATTCGTGCAATGAATAGTTCTAGAACACACAGGCGACCGACGCCGGTCCCTGCTTGACTGGTGCTGCTGACGTCAGCTGACTCTCTGCCATCACTGGTTTCCTTCTCCACTGTCTGTGACCGACGTCGGTCATGCTGCCGACGCCGGTTCCTCTGGTTCTTTAGCATCCTCTTCTTGTGTCTGCAAACAGTTGAAGCTTTTAGCTCCACACCCTAACAATCTCCCACTTGGAGATAAACAGTTGCTACTGTACCTGTACCTGTACACCATCTATTTTGTTCCTTTGGCTTTGTATCCCTCTTCAAAATCACTCTTGAAGACCAACCACCATGAAAACTTGTGATGCTATACCTGTCACTTATGCCACAAGAATTTTGCTGCTCCCAAATTCTTCATGACATACTTTTGAACCAACTCTACCCTTAGCTCAGAAAACTCCCTGTATATGAAACCCTGTAAAAAGTAACACGATATAGTAACAGGATAATGTAGCTAATATTATCCAACCTGGTAAAGATAAAATACAATGGTCAAACCTCCATTGTCCTGCAACTAACTCAAGACCATATACCATAGCCTTCTATCTCAGATGTCCATCCACTCTCTTCTATAAAATGGGAATCCATCCCTCTATCCAGCTGAAAACTCTACCAACAAATACCTGTTTGGCTCTACTCCAAGGACTCACACTCCTCATCCATGTCAAGCTCCCACTGTTTCTGGATTCTACCTGCATTGCTTCCTCTATCTTCCTAGATCTTGACTAACAGTAAGCAATATAAAGAAGGTGAACAATGAATATGAGGTTCGCATACCTTTTCTGACCTCTGTATGGGTGTTTGAGACTCCTTGACAACTAACTGTCCACCCATCATCCGTTCCAGTGACCGATCTCGGCCATCTCCCAGTCTGCTCACGACCGATGTCAGTTCCCTACATTGACCCTGACTGCTGACATCATTACCCCTGGCTGACGCCGGTGTCCCCTCTGCCGATGTCGGTCCTGATGACCTATGTCAGACTTCTCCTGCCTGACCTACCAACCCTGTTGGTCTGCACATGACTGATGTCGGTGTCTGACTGACCAACGTCGGTTCCAAGTGACTGACATCAGTGCCTGTGTGTTACTGTGAGTGACAAATTATTCATCTGCGAGCTCATCTTGGATCAAATCTCTATCCATACTACACTGCTTAGATTTATTCAGTGCCTATAACTGTTCTCTGGCCTTCATCTCCTCCAAAAACACCAAGACTTCCCTATTCTTGTCAAAAGCATCAAGTTTCTTTTTCCTGCAATGAACTCTATCTATGCTTTCTGAATTTGAACACATACCTTTTGAGTCAAGAACTTCCATTCCCTTCCTACTCATGTGACCCAGCCTATTAGACCACATCTTTGAATCTACACCAGAAGTAGAATCAGTAATACAAGTAGATAGATAAAGAGTACCTACTTTCTTACCTCTTGCTAAAACAAGTGCTCCCTTGGTAACCTTCCAAGAGTCCATTGTGAGGGTTATTGTGCATCCCTCATCACCCAACCTTCCTACAAAAATCAAACTCTGCTTTAGAATTAGAACATGCATGACCTCCTTCAACACCCATGTGTTGTCAATCTGCAATCTCAGCTGCACTTTCCCTTTGCCAACTATCTGACAAGGCATACCATCCCCTAAATAGAGCACTCCAAAGTCTCCCTGTTTGTACTCATGAAACAAATCTCTGTTTGGGGATGCATGAAAAGATGAACCAGAATCTAAAATCCATGATCCTACCTGACTATCCAAAGAAAGTATGAGAGCATCCTGTACCATGATATTTGCATCTTTTGCTTCTTCTTTACCTTCAGGTTGATTCTCTTTATCTCGCAACCAACACTCCTTCTTTGTATGTCCTTTCTTTCCACAAAACCAGTAGGTAATACCTTTGGACTCAGATCTCCTTCCCGACCTTGATTTCCCTTGCTCAATCTTCTCCCTTTGCCTTCCCCTGCTTTCCACACTTAGAGCATTCCCTGATGATTCACCTGTGCTTCTCCTACGTATTTCCTCATTCAATATCACACTCACAACATCATCAAATTTTAAGATTTTAGAAGCAGATGCAGAATTACTTACTGCCATAACCAAATTGTCCCAACTTTCAGGCAAAGAACATAAAATCAAGAGAGCCTTTACCTCATCATCAAAAACAATATTGACTGAAGCTAATTGGTTTACCAAACCATGGAAATCACTGAGATGAGTATGTATCGATCCACCTTCCTACATTTTCAAAGTAAATAGTTGCTTCATAAGATATACCTTATTAGAAGCCGAGGGCTTTTCGTATGAATTCGCCAAGGACTTTATCAACTCTTCCATTGTCTTGCACTGTGATAAGCTGAAAATCATAGATGATGCAAGGCTCAACCTTATGGAACCGAGAGCCTTCCAATCAAGAACGTTCCATTCTTCATCCTTCATATCTGTGGGCTTGCATGCAACCCCACCCAACGGTAAGTACAGATCCTTCTAATATAGATAATCCTCAATCTGCATCCTCTAGTGATGATAATTCTTGCCGTTAAACTTCTCCATTTGTAGCTTACTTTCTTCTACCATTGCTGAACTCCCACTCAATCAAAAAACCTTGTGAATGACCTGTAATCAAAAAATAACCTGCTTCCTGCAAACCGTAGCTATGATATTAACTATTAGGAGACCCCTTATCCAACAGAAGCATAATTGATTACTTATTTATGAGCAATTAAACACGGAATTATACCAGAATGATTAAGTAACTAGAAACATGAGACAGCAAAGAATTTGAGAGACAATACACACTCTTGTATTAGATATTACTAGAAGAAAATACAATAAGGAAGATGCCACTTCTCCCTCCACCTCAAAGGCTTGCCACACCTCAAGACCTTCTTCCCTCTCTCTCTTGCTCAACACAAAACCAACTCTACAACCTGAGTTGTTATCCCTCCTTGAATGCTTCAACTGATCTCCTTGATCTTACACCTGTAGATCTCTTTGACCTTGCTTGCTTCAATGCTTTTACTTGATCAATTAGATAATTACAATACATGCCTCATGGGTCTTTAAATAGAATCTCATAGTTACAAAAATATAAATCTAACTACTAAAATTAGACACACAGCTCGCGACTTAAATTAGCCCCTTAACATGCAAACACCCAGTTCAACTAACTAACTGTTCATGTAACAAACAGTTCTGGAACACACAGGCGACCGACGCCGGTCCCTACTTGACTGGTGCTGCTGACATCGGCCGACTCTCTGCCGTCGCCGGTTTCCTTCTCCATTGTCTATGACCGACATCGGTCATGCTGCCGACGTCGGTTCCTCTGGTTCTTCAGCATCCTCTTCTTGTATCTGCAAACAGTTGAAGCTTTTAGCTCCACACCCTAACAAGATGCTTATAGCACCTATATTGTCACAATAGATAGGGATAAGACTATCATACTCCACTTTATAGTATTTTAAGGTCTATCTCATTCATAAGACCTAATTGCAATATGAAGCTACTAAATGTACTCAACCTCACAAGTGGATAATGTCATTGATGATTGTTTCTTTCTTATCCATGAAACTAGGCACCCACCTAAGAAAAAAGCTCCTCCACTAGTACTCTTCTTATCATCTAGACTCCCTACCTAGTCTACATATATATAGGCTATTAATTTAAACTCCTTTATCCTTAGATACCACAACCCAAACTCAATGGTTCCCTTTAAATATCTAAGTATCCTTTTGACTGCTTGCAAATGGTTTTCCTTTGGTTCTACTTGAAATCTTCCCATAAGGCATATTACTTGCATGATGTCAGGTCTAGAGGTAGTGGTATAAATCAAACATATAATCATTAAATTATATGATATCTAATTACCTTTGGAGACTCATCTTCCTTGCTCAACATACACCCTATGATCATAGGTGTACTAACTACCTTGAAATCTTCCATCTCAAACTTCTTAAACATCTCTCTTATGTACTTAGCTTGTGAAATGAATATACCTTTTTCAAATTGAATGATTTTTAACCCAATAAAGAATGATAGTTCTCTTGGCAATAGACATCTCAAGATCCTTATTCATCACATCTACAAAGGCCAAAGTCATATTCTCACTACTTATACCAAATATGATGTCATATACATATGCAACTACTATAAACTAATGGTCATATTTTGTCTTTATGTATAGATTGTTATCTACAACTCCTATTTTGAATCCTTGGTCTAATAGATACATGTCCAATCTAGAATACCAAGCTCTATGAGCTTGCTTTAGACTATAAAAAGCCTTTTTTAATTTTCAAACATAGTCCTTATTACTTGATAGTGAGAAACCCTTAGGTTGCTCTATGTATACTTCCTCTTCTAAGTTCTCATTTAAAAATTAAAATTAGACATCCATTTGGTATACCTTGAACCCTTTGAATCCTGCATATGATAGAAAAAATATGATGCCTTCCAATCTTGATACTAGAGAAAATATTTCCTCAAAGTCTACTCCCTCTATTTGGACATACCCCTTGCATACCAATCTAGGCTTGTTCCTAGTGAATTCTCCATCTTAATTCAACTTGTTCCTAAACACACATTTAGTGCCAATGACATTCTTGTCTTTAGGCCTAGGTACTAATTCCCAAGTTTCATTTTTGTCTATTTGGTCTAACTCCTCATTCATGACACCTATCCAAAACTTGTCTTTAATTACTTCTATAAGGTTTTTAGGTTTAATCTTAGATAATAGAGTAACATTCTCTTGATTTATGTTACTTACAGCATTCTTCTTATTTGAGGGGACTTTTCAATCTTGTCTTTCCTCAACTTATCCTTATTCCTTGTCAATATCTATTATTTCCTCTTCATTCTTGAAGTCCATATCCTCTTATGTTTTCTATGACTATGAGTATGATTTATTTGTTTCATTGATCTTCACATTGGTGCTTTCTACTATCTTTTATAACCTCTTGTTATAGCTATTATAGGCTAAGCTTACTAATAAATAACCCAAGAATATACCTTCATCAGACCTAAAATCAAACTTACCTAAGTCTTCCTCATCTCTTTTGATGAAGCATTTACTTCCAAACACTCTAAAGTGTTCCACATTAATAGGATTACCTTTATTCTCATTCTCAACAAGAGCCTTGAATGCCTTGAACTTATCAAGAGCTTCTAACTTTTCTTTCAAGAATGCTACACAATTAATTATTTTATAGTCATCTATGAGTAACTTGAAGTAGATATCTTCTTGAATACTTTGGATTCTTGTAGGCCCATAGTGTAGACACCCAAAAATTTCACATGACAGCTTTCGATGTCAAACTGCCTCTTGACCCTATCAAACTCCTAACTTAACACATTTAACTAAACCATTTAATTCACCCCTTTTTAACTTGATTTAACCCATTTCTTTCTAACCCCTCAACCACTGACGATTGGCCTAACCATTGACATTTGGCTTGACCATCGATGGTCAGGTCTCCAAGCTTGCTTTAAACCATTGACAGCTTTGTGCAAGATAAGTATCTCCCTAAATAATAACTTAATTTTAAAACTAACTTTAAAACATCCTAAATTGACAACTTTATCCCCCTATAAAATTATTAACTTCCTCCATCCCAATTAATAACTTAATCCTATAAAATGAGAAGAGGAGGAATTAAAATGGATCCAACACAATCCACAATATTCCATCCAATTTCTCTTGCATATAGGTATCTAGCATCCTTTCAAAAAGAAAGTGACATCACTGAAGAACCAAAGATCTATCAAAATCACTTTCAAAAGCTAAAGTACTATCACTCTATCCAAATTCCTTCAACCTTTCACCATCAAGTTTTAATGTCTTTCTTATCTTCAGGTTATTCCTTTCTATCCAAAGAGGAGTTCTCATCATCGTCTGGATTCATGTGTGCAACTTATCAAGTATTCTTCTACACACCTTATTACTAGTTTCATTATTTACTTTAAAAATTAATAAATGAGTAAAAATTAAACCAAAATATTTTGGCATGCTCGGTGGGACAAACCCAATTCCTAGTTTCTTCTTTTATTTTTGCTCATCGAATGAAATCTAAAAATTTATTTTTAGGCTTAAAATAAACCTCTTGCATACATTGATTGCCTACTTGTCTTAGTTCATCTAGTAACTTAGGAGTCAAAGTAATTAATCAAATCTTTCACACTTGTTATCACACACTTAATCTAAACCATAAAATAATTAACACATCAAAACATACCTAAAACAAGTCTCGACTAGGATTTCATCACCTAATGGTAACCTTACCCCTTCTCAATTATCCTACTTGGATTTCACCACCAAGGGGAGAACCAACTCATCTCTCTATTTGAGTATAAAATCTAAACATAGTATATTTTGGATAATCACTAGACACCCCTATCATTATGATGTGTGAAGTGAGGGGGTAGGCCCCAATACTAAACCACGTACTGAAGTTCAACATAGATTTCTCTCTTGAGTGCCTAAACTCAACCCAAAACCATCCTTATATTTCCTCTTTAGTACCTTATATACAATCCAAATTCCCTCTTCACACTTTCCAAGGCATAAGCCAAAATTGATCTAAAAAGAATCCTAGGATTTAATGAAATTTTAGTGTATGCATTGTGTAGTCACATAAAATCCAAAAATTGATAACTTGAGCATGGCTAATGACATCCGATCGATTAGGCTCCTCTTGCTTGTTGTCATGACCCTCCTAGGCATATTTCACTAATTCCCATTCATTCATATCCTTTTAGACTTGACCCTAGCTGATCTAAAACCCTCTTTTCATGACCAATCCATCCCCTTAGGTCCCATTTACCTAAGATAGTAGTACCCAACTAGGATAGAAGCACTGGTGCCATAGTTGTCCACTTTTAATGTTATTTTCCAAACTCATTTCTAGCCCCAATGATCAATTTATTTTGGTTCCCATCCTTCTCCTTGTCAGTGTAATATGAGTAAATTCAATCCATGACAAATAGATCCCTATAAAATCCCATTCAAAGATCATTTGGAAAGGGTTGACAAATTTTTTCAAGCAAGCAAGAATATAAGTGAAACCACTCAGGCAATCTTCCCTATTCTCTACATATAGCCATCCAGTATAGTTCCAAGC
The DNA here is from genome assembly GCA_037957365.1 of Torreya grandis. Classification (NCBI taxonomy): domain Eukaryota; kingdom Viridiplantae; phylum Streptophyta; class Pinopsida; order Cupressales; family Taxaceae; genus Torreya; species Torreya grandis. The sequence continues at coordinate 682,411 of JARHVA010001807.1, forward strand.
ACCTCTAAATCTTCACATCAGTCCCTAGTCATCTCAATCACACCCAATTTAGTATTTCCTTGCATTCTTATATCATAATTACACCAAGCATTTTCAAAGGGAGAACTACATATGGATTGATCCCTCTTTAGAGTCTTTGTATGTAGGTAACATACCCACACATGAGGTGTGAATAATGTTCAGTGCATCTTACACCTACTAACCCATTTTCCATATTTTATAAAAAAAAATCAAGTAAATTTAAGGCTTAAAAATTAATAAAATTAGCTCTACAAGAAGCACTATTAACAGTGAAGCTTCACAAATTTAGAGATACTGTCACACAGACCTATTGAACAAACCCTATAAAGCTCAAACTCTCAAGAAAATAGCACCAGATAAGGAATACAACACCAGTGCCACTCCTATCCACTTTTGATGCTCCTATCGAATCAAAAACAAAATCTATAATCTTTTTTATGATAGTGTCCTAGGCCTACATTGTGAATATCAGACCCTATCTCAATCAAATCAGCATAGTTTAAGCTAAGTCTTATTTTCTCCCTCTTATTACTATTTTTAGAAAATATTTAATTACAAATAAAATTCACAAGTTAGTATCTTATTACATATTATTTATTGATTTATCAATCTATACCCTTTAACTAAATTAAGAATAAAACCCAAATATTCCCAAAATTGTTAAATTATTTGGTGAACTGACTTACTTCGTTTGCACCCAAAAACCCTAAAAACCTTAGGGTAAATTTTCTACTAATTTTTATTATAAATTTCTAAATTTTTACTTGTATATTTAAATCAAAAATTCATTTCAAATTTTAAAATTTAGTAGTAAATTTCAAAATAATTTTCTTTCAAACCTTAGTTTCCTGTACTAGGTCCCAATATTTTTTTGATAATTTTCAAACAATTTTTTGAATTTTTACTAGCATATTAAAATCAAAAAATCAATTCAAATTTCAAAATTTAATATTAATTTCAAAAAAAAATCTCAAAACCCTAGTTATACATACTAGGTCCTATTCAATCAAGCATTTTTTAATAATTTTCTAAAATTTTAATTGCATATTTAAATCAAAAAGTCACTTTCAATTTTAAATTTTCATAGTAATTTGTCAAAATCATCATATTTCAAACCCTAATTGCATATACTAGGTCCCATTGCTTCTTGAGGTATCACATTATATGTTTGTAAGCTCCATATCCTTTTTATGTACATTCTAGTTCCTTGTTTAGAATATATCCATTTAATCTTTCTACTATTATCCACTTTGTTTTCCTTATGCCACCTGAGTTCCTTACATCTCTTCCTTAAAGATGAAGTGTAAGACTTAATGGCATTCCTCCTAAATTCACCGAAATTCTTTTAGCTTGACCATATGCTATGGATAAAAAACCCATTCAGACTCCATCTATAGATTCTACACATCCAAATACACCAATTTCAATGAGAATGATTCAAACAATGAGCAATATTAGAATACCAATGATGGTGTACACACTGATACTCATGCTCCACCACATTAGACTACTAACTTTCTTCCACCCATTATTGATAATGAAGTTGTACTCAACAAATATTTGATCCTCAAAATTTTTAAAGAAAGACTTAAGGAACAACCTCGAGATCATACTCTTATATTAAAATCTCTCATAGAAATCAAAAGGCTATACAAGTTGAGTTCTCCATTCCTACAGAGTAGCTAGTTGCAAATGACATTACATGGGCAATTATGTCTCACCAACCCCCTATAATAGCCCAACCTACCTCTATACCACCAACTATAGCTATTAGATCCCTATCTCCAGATGTGGTAGCCCTTGTGCAAGAGATAAGATCTCTTCAATCCAAGGTGCTACATCTTGATCAAGGTGCCACTAGACCTACATAGGCTTTGGATTATTTTATATACACCATTGGCACATCACATCACTTATACACCCTTACCACAAGGTTTTGTTCAACCCAAGCTTACTCTATATGATGTCAATAGTGATCTAGAGACACATTCAAGAGTTTTTTGTGTAGCATGCTTGGACTATGTACCAAACGACTAGTTTCTTAACAATCTCTTTCCATGGAACCTAAAGGATTATGATTTACAATAGTTCTATAATTTATCGAATCAGTTATTAGTGTATCAATCCTTTAGCTAACATGTTCCTAGCTCATTTCATCATTAACATTGGTGATAAGGTTTCATATGCTCAAGTTGTACAATAGAAATAAAGGTCAAATTACCATCTCATAGATTATGTTCTTTGATATAAGACTATCTTGGCTAAGATGAATAGCCCCATGGCTAATCAAGAGTTACAGGATCTGTTCAAATAGAGTCTTCTACCAACTTTGCATGAATAAATTATGTACAAAAGATTCTATTCCTTCACTAAATTGTGTCACACACTAAAGGAAAGAGAAGTCAAGTTAATTTCAATGGGAAAAATCAAGTACACAAGTATCTCAGACATAAAAAACAAGTGTAACAGCAAAGTCCCACACAAATTAAAGGTCAATTATAACAAGACTCAGAATCAACTAATAGTTAATGTAGCTTTAGATCCCACTCAGTGTGTGTATTTATGAGCACCTCCTTGGCGTATATTTCCTAACTACCAATTTCTCCAGCTAGAGTTTTACAATAGCTATTGGATTGTAACATCATATCTCTCCCTCCTATTTGGGAAGTTGAACCAACAAAGCCTCTTCCATGGGGATATGATCAGCATGTATTTTGTAATTCTCATAGGGCACCAGGCCATACAACAAATAAATGCATTAGTTTGAGACACAAGATACAGGATTTAATAGATGGTAATCATATTGATCTTGGTACTTCAATTGAGCCTCCTTTGGCAAAGTAAACATAGGATAAATCATTTAAAATATTTTCAAATCCTTTTCCATAACATTCCAAATAGGATACAGGGGAAACATTAGGGGTTCACCATGTATATCATGCACATCCACCACTAGATACATACAAGGCACCTTTGATTGAGATACATCCTTTGAGAAACATGATTAGTGTATATAATTCCATATTTCTAGTTAGACCTTCCATCTCCTTCTCATAGTAGGCGATCATCGAGGATGATTTGGATTATCATGCACTCTTTATTAGAGCTCACATTCATAATCATCCAATTCATAGTGTTCTCATAGACAAGGGATCAGTGTGAACATGTGCACTATGACATTATTATAGCATTTGGGATATTCAAATTAGGATATTACACTAATAGATATTTATTACTAGATTTAGTTGGCATATATAAAGTTCATTGGGTGAGATCGTACTTCCTCTATAGGTTGGTCCAACACACATTGCCACACCATTCACTATAGTTCCTAGTGTAGGAGTTTTTGATATGTTACTTGGTCGACTATGGATTCAAAAACTTCAAGCAGTACCTTCTATAGTTCACAAATGCATGAAATTCATTCACACTAACTAGGTTATTATAGTTGGTGGAGTTCCATATGAGTTCTCATTCCCCACTTTAAAGCCATATTTTATAGTATAGTCACTAATTTTAGTATAACTTCCAGTTCTAATTTCTCCAATAGTTATAGTTCATCCTCTAGTATATATTCAAACATAGTTGAGGCATTTATCACCAATATAGAGGGTTCATACACCTCCACAGCTTCAAGATTCTAGATAGCTTCTAGCTACAATATTCACACCTAGGACAATCTCATTGAGATCTCATGCATTTACACATACAGCATATGTTTAGAGATCTTCTCTTATTACCAAATGAGTCCCTAAGATCCCTATAGTTACATCCACTTCTTAGAGTTATAGGGGGACTCCATAGTTAGTTTCTACTTCAAATATTTTAGATCATTTATAGATTTTAGAGCCATTGTCTCAACATTTTCATTGTGCTTCATGATCATGCAGATCTCTCTCCTTGATATAGGACACCATGATAGGTAGCCTCCCATGAGACTCATCAGTTAGTATCATCCTTTCCACGCTTACATGTACATAGTTTATTATGCTTGATGGTACATAGCTTAAAAAATTCAAAAATAAAAAAACAATACAAAATTTCAAAATACAAAAACAATCCAATAATTCAAAAACACAAAAACATTTCAATTGTATGCATCATCCATGTTTCACATTGTTACTACTATGCTAGACTTACATTTTTTGTGTTATGCTATTGTTTGTCAATTTATCTACATTACCATGCTTCACTTGATCTTCTTTGAGTTTGTGCAGTGATATCCATCTCTTTGATTACTTCACTCTACCCATTGATAGGGCATCTTACTTCTACATCGAGACACACATCGATATACATACCCATTAGGGCCATCTTCTACATGAATACACCATCCAAGTTATGTCATTATTACACTGCACACTCTAGTTATCATGTCGATATACATTATTTACTAGCTTACATATATTATTCTATCAACACTCACTAGTATTTAGCATTTATGTATTTCTTTATGTATACTTGTTCTTGTAATAACATATCTTGCATACTTTCACTCTTGCTTTAATTAGTTATTTGTGCTTGTATCTTCTAGTTCTTTACATTATTTCTTTTCTTTCTTAGCATAACTAGATTATTTTCATTCTCTCAGTTGTTGCTTATTTCTAGTATGTGCTCTAGGACATTTTCCAATGTCCTGTACTTCTATTCATATGTGTGCCTTAGGACATTTTCCAATGTCCTTTGCCTATAATCCTCTATGTGATTTTGGCTTTCATGCCAACTTGTTTGGTTCAATTGTATGTGTATGTAGTATTTGAACATGCCTTGTATGCTTGCTTTCTAGTTTGAATGACATATGCCCATGTCCCTTATTTGCTTGGCCCCTTGGCCTCTCTTGTATGCTTCTTGCCTTGTGTGCTTGTTGCTTGATTTTTTTCTATTGTATGTAATGTTATGATCCATATAATGCATTGATCATGTTTTTTTAGATGTCATTATGGACATCATGCTCCATCCCTCCAATTAACAACTAACCAAACTTTAAATTCAAGTTTAGTATATTACACATGCAATTACATTATTATATCTATCTAGGCATACCCATGTTGATCTAACAATCTCTCACTACAACCCATGTTAAAGCTTGAGATATCTTATTGATTATCATTGCTATATAATGTATCTATGCATCATAACACACTTGAAAGGCTCTTTCTTCTGAGGGTAGTCATTTTAGGGTCTCCATTCCTACCCTTATAAGATGGGGTAACAAAAAAGGGTTTTGTCATAGAGATTAGAGCTCTTAACAGTCAAAATAGTAGCATTCAGCACATCTAAAATAGCAACCAAACAACAAACCAATCAGAATAGACCAGCCAAATAGTTAGGAATCCAAAATAGTCATTAGATTTTGTCCAAGATAATAGTGCCAAAACTAGACTACAACACTGATGCTGCTATTTTATATTTCTAGGACTCCTATCCAAATAGTATAAAAACCAAATTTTCCAAAAATAGATAGAAATGTAAGTTTAGTTACAGCTTTGCCAGTTATAGTTCAAACTAGAATCAATAGTTTTAATACAATTTTCTCTAAGAATTTAGATATAGGGGGCATCATGTGTGGCATGATGTCTCTTGCTTCTAGTTTTAAATAGTGTAGTTTGTACAACTTGTAGATCAGAATCCATGTTTCAAACACTAGTGATTGGGGGCAATGTGTGTGGCACATTTGTTTTATTTATTTTTGAGTTCAACATTACCTAGGCATTCTTAGCAGTTGCATGCCTTAATCAATCTGTACGTGTTTGGCATCATTTTGGTTTGGATTTAATATAATCCTAACTTTAGAGTTCTTGAGTTCATAAATGGCTTCCACATAATCTAGATTCTCAATTTTGGAGTGGCTTTCACATAAGCCTAATCTCCATCTTTCAGAGTGGCCAAGAGTGGCCTAGTTTCCAGCATACATTCATCCATCCATGCTAACATTTTCATATCACAGTACATTCATGGGCTTCAGGATCCATCTCATATGTTATATATTTCATACTAGTATCAATTTATAGATTTACTTCACAGGTCAACAAGGAAGCCAAAGGACTAGTTAGCCTTTCTTTGTATTCTTGAGCTACCTATTCAGAGGGATAGGACACACAGTTCAGACATCAATCAACAAATACATGACCACTTAGCTTCACTTAGTGGGAAATGATGGAGCCAAAGGGCCAACCTTTGCATTTTTAAGCCACTTTCTAATGAATAGAGCACTCAACTCCATTTAAGATATTACTCTTGGTATAACACACATTTAGTATTACTTAGCATCACTCAGCATCACAACAAGTTTTTTATTGGTTTGCGTACCTGATGAGGTGTATTCATTCATTTCTCTTCCTCTTTTTTACCCAACTTTGTATGTTCTTATTTTAAATATATCATATCTAGTAAGAACTAATCTACTCTTTGTTTTCTCTTATAGATTTACACTTCACATTGTGCTCTCTTTATGCACACCTAGCATCATGCAAGCCTTATGAGCTTCACCCTTGTAGGTAAGTTCAGGTATGCTTTATTTTTTTCCTTTATCCTAGTATTTCCCTTTGTTTCATCACTAGAATAAAGTGGGGGGGGCAAATATAGTCATATAAAAATCAAAAATTGGTAACTTAAGCATGGCTAATGACATCCAATCCATTAGGCTCTTTTTTCTTACTCTCATGACCCTCTTAGGCATCTTTCACTTATTCCTAGTCATCCATAGCCTTCTAGACTTCACCCTAGTTGATCCAGGACCCTCTTTTCATGACCAAACCATCCCCCTAGGTCCTGACTACCCAGGATAATAGTTCCCAACTACGACAGGAGTGTCAGTGCTACTATTGTCCACTTTTAGTGCTATTGTCCAAGCTCATTTATGACCCCAATGGTTAATTTATTCTAGTTCCCCATCCTTCTCCTTCTCAGCCTAATGTGAGAAAATTTAATCCATAACCAATAGTTCCTTATAAAATCCCATTCAAATATTAATTGTAAAGGGTTGGAAAATATTATCAAGCAAGCAAGAATACAAGTGAAACCACTTAGGCAATCTTCCCTATTATTTGCATATAGCCATCCAGTATAGTCCTAAAACCTCTAAACCTCTACACTAGTACCTAGTATCTCAAGCACACCTATTTTAGCATTTCCTTGAATTCTCATATCATAATTTCACTAATCACTTTCAAAATAAGAACTACATATGGCTTGATCCTTCTTCAGAGTATTGGTATGTAGGCAGCGTGCCCACATATGGGGTGTGAAGAAAATCTAGTGCATATTACACAAACTAACCCTTTTCCCCTATTTTTTAAAGTTTTTTTCAAGTACATTTAAGGGTTAGAAACAAATAAAATCAGATTTATAAGGATAAATATCAAAAATGAAGCTTTGAAAATTTAGAAACAATGTCACACAAACTTGTCAAACAAAACTAGGACAATAGTGCTAGACAAGGACTATAGCACCGATGCCACTACTATCCAATTTTGGTGCTCTTATAAAATCAAAAAACAAAATCCAAAATCTTATTTGTGACAGTGTCCTAGGCCTACATAGTGAATATCAAACCCTGTCTTAGTCAGATCAGCATAGTTTAAGCTAAGTCTTATTTTCTCCCTCTTATTACTATTTTTAGAAAAGTTTTAATTAAAAATAAAATTCACAAATTAGTATCTTATTTATTGAATATTATTTACTAACTTATCAATATAGGCCCTTTAACTAAATTAGTAATAAAACCTCAATATTTCCAAAATTATTAAATCACATTATTTACCTTGAATTATTTTCTTTTGATTGCTCTTTGTTTGAGGTGTGAGTTTCATCATATTATTTCCTATTTTCTCACATGGTCTTTACTAGATAGTAGTTGAGAAACCAAACCAATCAATGACCACCTTCCTATTCTTCCTCCATGTAATATAATTCTAATGATGAGGGTTCACCTCATTTTTATTCCCTCCTACCAAAATTTTAATCATTACTAAGGGCAATGCAGATTTTTCTACCTTCATTGATAACAACCTCATGGCCCTTTAACATTATTTTAACAAATTACCTAACCATACCTCTATTTCTTCGATTACTCCTATGGATCCTTCTTATGGTATGCCTCCCCATCTAATAGGGGATGTTACCTCAACCCAAGCCTCTTCTTCTAACATCCCATCTACTACCACTACCCAAACCCAATCCAATGTTCCAACTTCTAACCAAACACCTCCTACCACACCCCATACTTCCCATATAGGTTCAACTTTACATTTAGTTACTTATACTCCACCTACCATGGGGTTATCCTTTGCCCCCATTTTCACCCTTCCCTTTATTACAACCAATCCACCAACTTCTACCCAATTTTAGAACTTGGTGCTTTTTATATCTCAAACACTTCCACCCATTAACACTAGAGTCACCACTCAACCTCAACCTACTCAACCTAACCCCCCCCCCTCAACCCTACCTTTAAGTCAACCCAAATATATCCCTTAACAAGTACCCATGACAACCTATCAATATGTACCTAACCCATAAGGATATATAGCACCTTCCACCCAACCATTTCTGACAATCAACCCTTATGTGGAACCATCTCAACCTCTTATGACTACTTACCAATATGTGGCTTCTTCAACACCATCTACCACTTATCCTTACATAGATACCAACCAACCTCAACAGAAGGTGCCCCTTAATTATGCAACTTCCCAACCTCAACTAGATTTAATCAAGATGTTAATGGACAAAATGACCCACCTAGAGTCATCTATCTCTGAGTTTCATAACCTTTTATCCTATGATCAAATTTGTAATGAACCCATTCATCCATCTGCTCCCATCCATTCTTATCCTCCTCAATGGGAATTACCTAAGTTTTTGAAATTCCAAGGCAAGGAGGACCCCCAATAACATTTGAGAGCATTTCATCATTCTTGTTATTCGATTGCATATGATGATGCTCTCCTTCTTCGAACCTTCCCCATATCCTTATCAAGACCAGCCCTTGATTGGTATAGTGTTCTTCCCATGCACTCCATATTTTCTTTCTCCCAACTAGCCTAAATATTTTTAGAGAATTTCTCAGTAAATATATCTAAAAAGGTTTTTATTATTGACTTCTACTCTATTAAGTAATTTTATGACGAGTCAATTGTTGATTTCATGGCTAGATGGAGAGGTCTCATCAACCAACTTTCATTATCCTTACCCTAATCTGAATTGATTGAAATCTTCTCTTAGGGTTGTGCCAAACATATTTCCCCCACTCTTCAAGTTCAAAACTTCAAAAAAATTGATGAGGCATTCACCAAGGCATGAAAACTTGAAAACTGAGCCATTGACGAAGGGAAATTGAAACTGCTGAAAACTATTAAATCAAATGACCCTTCCTCCACCAAAACAACTAACCAATCCAATACCAAATAAAAAGCATCCAAAAATTTATTTTTTCTAAAAAATACTCCACCTCCAACCATCAACCAACTACCTCAAACCAATTCTTCCAACCCTTCCTATCAAAAAAATTGAAACCAAAATTGAGCTCTTCCAAAACAATATACTCCCATTAGAGAATCTTATGCATCAATTTTAGATAAATTTATCAAATCCAACCTCATCCAACTTCCACCAATTAAACCACCCTAATAATTTGATTCTTATTTCCCCATGCCTGGTTGGTATAATGAGAACAATAATTGTACCTTTAAACAAGTCATAAGACATGACATTAATAGATACAATACCTTCAAAAGTCTAGTCTAGAGCTTAATTGATAGTGAAATTGAGTTTTATAACCCTAATTCACATCCTAATTAGTCCCTTAACATCTTATGCAAACCTTTTCCCAATCATGCTCTTTCTACCCCTTACCATGACAACAAACCTAAATCATCTCATTCTCATGAGGCACACACAATCAATGTTATTAATAGTGAGCTTATTATTGAAGAGACCATTACCTCAACCACTTCTTCCTCCATTTCACTTATGGAAGTGGGGGTAATCACCTCCTATTACTTTAGATACCAAAACAAAGGACTCAACCACCCCTCCCTCTCCACTTGATGGACCTCGGCTTTATCTATCTTTCCTTTTATGGAAACATCGAAGGAGATAATCATTCCTTTAACCATTCCTTATTCTTCCACTCTACCCATTCAAGTGGTATAACTACCTCCCATTCCTTTATACATCCAAACAAATGAATCAACCATTTCTATTCTTTCACTTGGGGAAACATACCTACCTCCCCTATCATAAAACCATCCACACCCTCTTTGGAAACTATCCCCAACCAAGAGAAGGTTACCTCATTCACCCAACCACTAATTTTAGAACCATCCATCGAAAATAAGGATAAATAAATCATTCCCTCTTCTCCACCTAAGGGATTAAGCTTTGAAACCAATGACCAAGGAATTAAGCCCATCTACAAGCCCTTTTCTAGGTTAGTCCAGAGTTTAGAGTTCACTTCCCAACCCAAATTTGATAGAGCCAACTTTTAGCATCATCTAGGACTCCCTTACCAAAATAAATCTAAATCTTCAACTTCACTTGAATCCACCCTTAAACCCATTATTACCTCTTCACCACATACCTCTTCTAAAACCATAAGTGGACCATCCCAACCACCTCCACCTAAAATTTCCAAATCACCTTATGCTTCTCTCACCAAACTGATCAAGAACCTAGGAATTCTTCCCACACATAGTCACACTTACCCCCCTTTGAAGGTGGACTTAACACCATCTAATCCACCAAAGAAAAATCCAACTAAACTAAATAAAAAGGTAGAGTTACCCAAAAATCCACCTCTAACTAGACCCATACCACTTTCTTCCCGCTTACCTTCCATCTTAAGACCCCATCCTTCTACCATCCCAATTACCTATTCTTCCTATAAGAAACCATCCCCCTTTTCTCCACCTATACCTATTTAAACCTCTAGTTCTCCATCATTTTTAACTAACATATCTACCTCTACTTTCCCACCTATAGCTAAAACTTCATCATCCAATTTTTCCATATCCAAATGTTTAACTTCTAAACTAATCATAATAAAACAATCCCAACTACCTATTAAAATCATTCCTCCAACTACAACTTATATGGTAAAGCCTATGCCCAAGAAGGTTCCCACTCCTAAAACCAAAAACCCATCACCTCCAACACCTTTTCTTGAATCTTATTCAACCATTTTTCAATGGTTATTTCAAAACTCTTCCATTAGTTTACCTCCAATCAAACCTTTTGACCCTTCACCTCCTAAACCAACATGGTTAAATGACAATTTAATTTGCCTTTACCATAGGACTCCAAGTCATGACACAGAGAACTACAAAGCTCTCCAAGCACTTATTCATAGCCTATATGATGAGGATGATCTATTATTTTACAAACCTCTTTTACCTTTATTACCAATCCTACCATAAAATCAACCTACCCAACATTTACCTACTCTCCCACTCCTACCCAAGAGTGAGGAGGAGGAACTGAAGCAATCATCAAACCTAGCAAACCCCCTTATCCACATTATTCATGTGGTTACTCAATCCTAAGCCCAGTAGAAAGATAATGGAAAAGACAAAGCATCCATTCTATGGACTTACCCTTTAACCCCTCAACCTTCCAACCAAAACCAAACATATACACCTGCACCTATGCCACCACCAAAGCACAAAGTATCCATTTTGGGACCCTCTCCCTACAACCCATCTGATTACATCTAGTGTATCATGTTGAAACAACTTCACTAGACATCAGTGAAAATGAGCCTCTATGAATTAATCAACACCTCACCCCACCATAATCAGGCACTAATCAAGGCTCTAAAATCCATAGAGGTTTAACTAGATGATCTTTAACCTCTTACATCTTTTGTTGGATCCCTCCAATTTTCTACCCTCATCACCTTTTAGGATTCAGAAATACCTCTTAGTCATCTTGAGGATTTTGACCCTCCCCTCTTTATTATTACATACATCAATCAAACCCACATCAAGATGGTTATGATTGATGGAAGAGATAATATCAACATTATCTCCTCCCATGCTTATGACCAATTATAGCTACCCAGGAACATCATGTTAGAGAGCACAATGGTATTTCATTCTTTTAATGATTCCATGGCCACTACCTTAGGGACCATTTTATCCACATATTCTTGGGGCCTTGTACCATTCTCAAATTATTTTATGTTATAGAGGGCAAGTTTTAATACAATGTGTTACTTAGATTCCCTTGGATCCATGCTATGAGTTGTGCCCTTCTACCTTACATCGGTGTGTCAAATTTAAACATGAGGGTCAAGTTATTACCATCAAATCTGACCCTAATCCTTTTGCCTCTTTCAATATGACATACCATCCTAACTGTGTCCTTTTCCTCCCTCATCCACCTCACAATCAACTATTAACAACACTACCTCATTGCCAACCAAATCCCATAACACTCCCAACCACAACAGTGATGAACCCTCAACTAGCTCATCTATCCCTTCTTTGAGGACCCCTTGGAATCCATGTTTCAATATCTCTCCCTAGTGGAATATCACCTTTTAGCCTTGGACACTTTACCTACTCCCCAAGAGTATGGGAACATCAAACATGACCCTTCCTATAATCCCAACATCAGAATCATCATCCCTTTTGGGCTCCCTAACAATCAAACAAATTTCATCTATAGGGGACTTGACCATCTGCTTTTTACTCCTTTTACTATTCCTCCTATCCAACCATTCACCCTTATATTCTCTTACTTATACAAACTAGCCTTTTCCAAAACATGCCTTTACCAATACGCTTGGAATGGGTTTGGTCTTGGCCTCTATGAATAGGGACCTCATGAGTTACCCATAATCAAAACTCAAAAACCTCATGAGTTCCTTGGCCTTGGGTTTATACCACCAAAATAACCTACCTCGCCAAAACCTATCACCACCATAAACGATGAGGATGTCCCATCTTCACCACCATTATCTCCCTCCAAATTTGAGGGCTCCAATATCATCCCATCTAACTCTTTTTTGATCAATACTATTAGTTTAGGCCCCTTGACCTATCAAAATGATGGCTAAACTATCCTCTCATCCATCCTAAAATGATTAAATGTGATCTTTCTACCATCAACACCATCTAACATCAGGATGATGATTCCATTCTCACCTACCTCAATACGAGGGACTCTTCTATTCATAAATCCCTTCCTATCGAGAATCAAACTATGCTAAATTAATCCACCATTGATGTCAACTTGGGAACTTAGGATAACCCCTATATTGTCAAAATTGGCCAATCTTTAAATTAGATGGAGATACAAGATTACCCTTCTTTCCTCAAAAACCACAGCATAGTGTTTACTTGGTCCTATCAATATATGCTCAAAATTGACCCTTATATTTCCCTCCACAACATTTTTACACATCCTAAGGCTAAATTAGTTTGGCAAAAGCTTTGTATAATGCATCTTTGAATATCCCTCCTTGTCAAAGAAGAGCTTCAGCATCTCTTATCTGTCAACTTCATTCATCCCATTGACTATCCACAATGGGTTTCTAACATCATTCCCATCACCAAACCCATAGGGGGCCTTTGCCTCTACATCAAATTTCATGACCTCAACCTTGATTGCCCAAAAGATGACTTTCCTTTGCCAAACATTGACCAACTTATTGATCTTATAGCTGGCCATGAAATGTTATCTCTCATGGATGGTTTCTCAAGATATAATTAGATCTTTATTGCCCCTAAAGATTAGAATAAAACTTTATTTATTAACCCATGGGGAACCTTCTACTACAGGGTCATTCCCTTTGGACTAAAGAACATTAGAGAAACCTATTAGTAGGCCATGACTATATCTTTCATGATCTCATCCATAAAATTGTAGAGGACTATATGGATGATCTCCTTGGGAAATCCAAACACTACAATGATCACCTAGTTATTCTCACCATCATCTTCGACTGACTAATCCATTATCATGTTAGACTCAACCCCAAGAAATGTATTTTTAGAGTATTATCAAGAAAGCTTCTTGGTTTCCTCATCTCTCTCCGTGGAATCAAAATATATCCTACCAAAGTTAGAGCAATATTGAAGATTCTTCCTCCTACTAACCTTACACAAATTCATAGCCTACAGGGCAAACTTCAATCCATCCATCACTTCATATTCCAGTTATCAGATAAATGTCAACCTTTTCACCATCTCTTAAAGAAAGACACCTTTTTAAGTGGAAAAGGAATGTTAACAAGCCTTTGATTCAATCAAGAAGTATATTCTCTCTCCACCTATCCTTATCCTCCTAAAGAATACTAACCCTTTTACCTATATATATCCATCTCAGACTATTCCCTAGCAGTAATGCTCACTCATCATGATGAACAAAATAAAGAGTAAGCCATCTATTACATTAGCCACACCCTTATCAAATACAAAACATGGTATACACATCCCAAAAAACTCTACCTCGCCTTAGTCTTTGTGGCCTCCAAACTCCATCACTACCTTTTTAATCATAAAACCTATGTCATCACCAACACTGACCCCCTCAAGTATATGCATTCTAAGCCATACCAAAACTAATGTATGGTTAAGTGGCTCATGCTCCTAGATGAGTTTGATCTTGAGTTCCTTCTATAAAATTACATTAAAGGACAAATCATCATTGATCAATTGGTTGAAGCTCCTCTACTAGAAAAATAACCTCTTTCTCTTGCCTTTCTAGATGTGTCTATCACAACTCTTTCTCAAGAATAACCCACCTACCAAATTACCATGTTCTTTAATGGCTCTAAATGCCAACATGGTGGGGGTGCCAAAGTGATTATCATTCCCATTAATGGTGAACCTCTTCCCCTTTCTTTTAAATTTGACTTCAAATGCACCAACAACATAGCCGACTATCAAGCCTTAGTCATAGGTCTCTAAACCACCCTAACTTGGGAGTCAAAATAATCAGTGTCTTTAGAGACTCCTAATTAGTCATCAACTAGGTCAATAGATCTTATCAATGTAAAAATGATGTCTTCCTAAAATACAAACAACTCTTAGACTCACTTTTAACATCATTTGATCATCACTTTATTCAATCAATTCCTTGATCTACTACTAAATTCATAGATATGATGGCCTCCCTTGCTTCCCAAAATATATCTCAACCTACAGAATCTAAACTATTTGTCACCATCCATCATTTGATCTCACCTTTGTATATCAGTTCTAATCTTCCTACCATTTTATTATGGAAACATCTCAATCTGACATTTGTTATGACCAAACTTTTGACTACCTTAACTTTGACATTATTATTCCCAACCTTTCAAAGAATGCCCAAAGATATTTTTTTCAGGGTACCTCTCATTACACCATAATAGGGGGAATCCTTTACAAACATGGATTCAATGACATCCTTCTCCATTATCTACATATGCATGAAGCTTCCCATGCTATCAAGGAAATGCATGACAAAATCTATGGGGGACACTTTAGTGGCCTAGCTATTACTAAGTGTATTCTTTACCATGGCTACTATTGGCCCTCCCTCAATTAAGACTATTGTGACTATGTAAAGAAGTGTGTCAAATGTCAATAACATGTTAACTTACATCATGCACCTCCCCATGGCCTTCAAGTATATACACATTATTGGCCCTTATCACAATGAGGTCTTGACCTTATTGGGGAAATCAATCCCCATTATTCACAATAACACCAATATATCATTATCACCACTGAATATTTTACCAAATGGGTATAGGCCATCCCTCTTATCTCAACCAAAGCTGAAAATATTATCAACTTCATCAATCACCATATCATCTACCACTTCGGTGTTCCCCATAATATCATCACTAATAATGGAAAATATTTTAAAAACTAAAAATTATAAGGTCTCTATGATGTTTTTGGCATCAAGTTAATATTTTCCTTGCCTTACCATCTATAATCCAATGGACAGGTGGAAGCCTCTAACAAAATTGTCATCAAAATGCTCACGTAAGTAGTAAGCATTTCAGGTTAGGATTCACACTTCCACATCCCTTTCATTTTATGGGCCTATTATATTAGCATTAAAACCTCTACGAGTGCCACCACTTTCTCTCTCATCTTTGATGTAAAGGTAGTCTTGCCTCTCGAAGTCTAGATTCCATCTCTTCACATATGTTTACACAAAATCCTTTCTGAGAGTGGTTATCATTTAGAATGCCTTACACATCTTGAACTATTGGATGAACATCACCTTGTATCCCTTAATCATCTTCATATCTATCAATAATGAATCAAGCATGCATACAAAAAAACCTGAAAGAGTGAGAGTTCAACATCAAAGACCTCATCCTTAAGGAAAACCAACATGCAACTAATATGGAAAAAATCAAAAAGGGAAATTTTTATTTTAATTGGCTTAGACCCTATATCATAACCCATAACTATGGATCAAGTGATTATCATTTGTTCTCTCTCAAAGGCAAACTAGAACCTGAGCCTCTCAATGCTTCACATTTGCATCCTTTC
Source organism: Torreya grandis (assembly GCA_037957365.1). Classification (NCBI taxonomy): domain Eukaryota; kingdom Viridiplantae; phylum Streptophyta; class Pinopsida; order Cupressales; family Taxaceae; genus Torreya; species Torreya grandis. The sequence continues at coordinate 698,934 of JARHVA010001807.1, forward strand.
TATTATTAAAATAAGGATCAAACTCACCTTTGTGTATAACTTAAGCTCGTCCCTTGGTTTATGATATTTTCACCTCTTTTCATCTACATATCCCTAATCCCCTTGGGGATAATTTATTACAACATAGAACTATGTGATTATCCATCACAATTATAGCCTAATCCTAAGCATGGGTACCATAGCTCTACCCATGACATGGTTCTCATGGATACTTTTCATCTCTAATTAGATGGAATCTCATGATTATTTGTCTTTCAAACCAACCCATTATCTATCATTAATATTTTGTGCTTAGGTTTTGCCTTCATAAAGGTAAACCTTTGAATTTAAATAGACTTGTCCATGTCTAACCTATCATTCAAAATTGAAAAATTGGGATACCAACATATCACTTGGGACCATATCTCTAATAATGTGAACTTCTCCCTTGAAAGATAGCTACCCAACACCTAAAAGTTATGTAAAAATAGACTGCTCACTTGAAGGATAGATATAAAAATCCAATTTTAGACCATTCCCTTGAAGTATGGCTAAGAAATAATCATTAGAAGCTTTTTGCATTAATCAGCTTCCACAACTTATCAAAATAACAAAAGCAAAAAAACAACCCTACATCAAAATCAAAGTAAGTCATAATCGACTCTTATAAGTGCCATTTGTAGACTTCCTACATCGATCAGTCTATGCATTATCCCAGTACACTACAATTGGATCCTATATATAACATTGGTAGACTTCTCACATTGATCAGTCTACATATCACATTAAATCATGGACTTGTCTATTACGGTTCTTTGGCCACATATAGAAGGGTCAAGCTAAATCACATCAGGTTACCATTTCACCCATTTCCCATTTAACCATCTACTTATCACCTACTTTTGATTCACACATTTTCTCACATCAAGGCACTATGAGCTTACTTGATGCAAACTGATCAAGACACCCTCTTTCTCAATCAAAGCAAGATCTTGCAAAGCATATTGATATGATTATGTTCACTAAGTCAATCCAACTATGTTTTCTTGTTGTTACATCCTTGCCAACCTAAAACACCATGCCTTTTCTTTTCCCTTTGTTAGTTCATGTGGACATATGCCTTATAACTCTTATCTCTTTCTCACATATATTTTGTTACCTACACCTATTTTATGTGATTTCATTATATTCCCATCGTACATATATACATTCAAACATCATTCTCATCAACACAATAATCCTCATACATCATAACATTATAAACTATGAACCATATCCTAATAATAAACAAAACATCAAGAATCGTAAACCATAAATAATAACATCATAAGATCATATTACCATCATCAAATATCATCAACATCATCCTTACAACCATTCACAACATCATCATGTTATCACATTATCTTATCTATACACAATATTTATCAATGAACATGCTTCCATCCTCATCCTATCTATAAACCACATTGCACAATAATATCATAAACAAAATCATCCAAACATGTCTATCATATATTCATGATCATGAACAAACACATCCTCAACTCTATATGACCCAAACATCACCTAAACTAAAAATTTCAAGCATATAATCAAAATCATGTTTCCAATCATATCATCATCTAAACATGTAGTCATAATCTCCATCATATTCATCAACGTATTATTTAAACACACCCTCAACATCATCAAATACCTAAACTAAAGAGTTAACATAAACATAAGTATATAGTATCATTTATGTCATCCATAATCCGTAAACATAACCACATCATGATCATAATCTACATCTACAGCATCATCATCATAATACATCAATACATAATCAACTAAACATCATAAGCATTAAAACATAATCAACATGTCATCAATATAATCAAATGTTAATGATATAATTATCATAATCAACATGATCATCATATACATCAATAAGGAAAAACATGAAATAATGTATCCATGTCTCTCTCACTCATATACATCTCAAATAATTTTCACACAAGCCATATCAAAATCACATACATAATCTCATCTATCAGGCCCCTAGTACACCACTGTCACTGGCCCCATCTGCACCTGTACCTACACTACCATTTGGTACCCCCCTGATATCCCTGCCTATCCCACTATTGAGGCCTACTTTCCTAGAGTAGCTATCACAAGACCCCCTACTAGGCTGGCCCTATAATATCTATATCTCATCTCTAATGGTAACTATGCTAGCACTAATGCCTCATAATATCTTAGCTCCTCAATAGTGACTAGGTATTGTGTCCTCAAAACTATGTCAAGTGGTCCTCTTACTACTATTGTGGCTGCCCCTACCCTCTATCTTATTGAATCTCTCTCTTTAGTCACCAACCCAGGAGAGATCCTCACTTGATCATGTTCATCAGTCAAAGTAGCAATATGTGCCTACAAAGCAACCACCTATCCCTTTAATCCCATGATCTGGGCTTATGTTATTGCCATTACTACATATGCATGTCCATTTGGTCCACCACCCTATATTAGGGCCCCATACACATCTATAGCTTGTTGACCACCACCACCCCATCTGAAGTCAGTTGTTACATATCAAGCCGAGTACCAAGTTAGTATCCATCTGCAATACCCACATCATCAATGGCATCTCTAGCTGGTAGCTCCTTGTAGTCTAGCATGATATCCTATGGCTATGGATTTAGGAATGAAAAATAGTCATACTCCCTCCTATATCAAGGGAAATCTATTGGGATTCTTTGTATCAATCTAAATTATCTTCGTACTCAGTCAAATGAGATAAGTTCCATCTCATTGTCCTGCCTCTCATAAATCCAATGCTAGCTTTGTAGGGATAATGTGTGGTATATATATCCTGACCACCTAGGCCATCCTACATATGGCCTCTATATTATATCAACTGCCACCAACCCCTCCAAGACATCTCTAAACCACTAAATATCTCAGCCACCATCATCGGCATTGATTAATGCATAGTCACCTCTCCATCTAATAAAACCCACTGGAAAGGGCTCTTGACTAAATACATCCCATGGTAGCCCTAATAGTCGCACAACCTCAATGTGACCATATACCCAGTTGTGGAGCAAGAAACTGGCCCTGATCCCATACCATCTTTGTGCTCAGAAGGCCCAAAACTTCTTGTAAAAGTAGACTAGTAACATTGGGTCCCATCTAAACACAGTCCTCCCTAGCAGCATCTCCACTAATACCCCTAGTATCAGGGATGGAAATCATCCATGGCTTGAATCTAGAAATGCAAAACAAGTCATTACCATCATCATCAATGTCAACAAGCATCTATCCCCTGAGGCCCTCTAGTATAATGGCCTGATCCCAAACCCACCTGCATGCCACCTAGCATGGACCTCATCTATTCCATATAAGATATCCATGTGGTAGTCCCATTCCTCACTCTCAATGTGATAGATAGGCTCCCCCTAAATGGGTATTCATGTGATCTTAGTCACATCCTCTAACAAGATGGTTATCTCTCTATTAGTCAACAGGAAGGTGTTCATCATTGGGTCCCATCTCTTAATCAGTGTAACAATCATGGCCGCATCCCACAATAGGTGTTGATAATGAATCATAGATCCTAAGACAATTGTCTCCATGTGCATCCACTCCTCTACATTCATTTCATCCCAAACCTTAATAAATATCTTAAGGACTTGGTCCCTCATCTCAATTTGATTGCATTCCTACATCATAATCACATTAGCACTATATATTTAGTTTTCCACATATAACTAAATATTAACCTACACCTACCTTTTCAAACCTTTTAAAACCGAACCCATTTCACATCCATCTAAGATAACCCTCTACCTTCATCCAACACCAACCCTCACATTTGATTTTGAACACCTACTCACCTTTATTTTCTATATTCTACCTCACGATCCCCCATCCTATCTCAATTTTACCACCCCATAAACAAGTTCAACATTTTAACATAATTTAACTTTACAAACTTTGATAATTTCCCAAACTATCAAACATTTTTACCATTTTCACATTTCACACTTTTTTACAACATGCTTTCAAAAAAAATTTCTCAACATTCACATTTTTAACTTTAACATCTTTATCAAAATCACCACTCACTTCACTTTTTAAACTACACAGCCTCTAACCACTTTAACCATTGATGATTCCTTGAACTATCAATATCCCTTAGGGAAATTTTTATCCCCAAGTTAGACCGTCATCAGTTAGGTGAACCCTCAATGGTCATTGTGTGTGACCTCTAGTTAAGCAACCCTCAAACCCTATACCTCCTACAACCTCCAAACTACCCTAAATACTAACATCCACCTACATAAACCTATCCTACAACATCATACCCACCTATTAAACCCTCACCATATAGCTTAACCACACCCTCATCCACCCTCCATCAAATCTAAAATCAATCAGCCTTGAACACTCGATCACCCAATCACACACCTCTAACTTAGCAAAGATCATAAGCAAGAATGACAAACTACACAAAATAGCAAGATCACACAATGCCAAAATTCAAATATGAAATTGATTTCACATTTTACTTTTAACCTCTCAAATTTTTTAGGTTTTTCCTAACCATCAATGGTCAGGGTTACCATTGATGGTCAACCCTGGGGAAACCCCTGACCATCTATGATTAGGTTCCTCACTTTTGTTTCCCTCTTTCAAAAGAACCCCACCTCATTGCCAACCTATTTGGAAAACTACATTTGGCCTAAAGTTCTTTTTGGATATTATGTCTATAGAACTATGTAGGCATCATCCACTTGCCTAGTGCATATAGATCCAGCTCAGCCATCCCCTACTAACCTATACCTAACCAACCACCCATTAACCCACATCCACCTCGATGTTTGTCATTTTTAACCTAGACCATTCATCTATTTTATGACAACTTTGCATAGTCATTTTGACCACATCAACCAACCTTACCATGTTAAACTCTTGCACTTTATACCACCTCATATATGACCTAACCAATTATTTTGTTTTATAGGAGCACTTCCTACCCTAAATACTTATGACTAACATCAACCCTTCTAGCTAGATTGATAAGCCTGACCGATCAGCTATGACCAATGTTATAGATTGGTTATCCTTATCACATTTCCTTTTAGAATCAAACTTATTTTTACCAACATTGGCAACTTTAGTCTTTGCATGATCTTGACTATCACACTTAGCCACATTTTGTGCAAATATTTACATCTCAAATACCCAACCTTTTTATGTCACCCACCTTGTGACTACCCACTTACCATTTATCAAACCCTGACCCTATTTTACTTTCACCTCATCCACTCCTAATTTGAGGGGAAATACCTCTTCCCATACTCAAGGCAACCAAACCATAACCAATAATCTATTCATTTTTATTTTATAGCTTGTTAGAACAAATATACATAATAAAAAGGGGGAAAATGTAGACACTCAAAAACTACACATGATGGCTTTCAATGTCAAACTGCCTCTTGACCCTATCAAACTCCTAACTTAACACATTTAACTAAACCATTTAACTCACCCCTTTTTTAACTTGCTATAACCCATTTCCTTCTAGCCCCTTGATCACTAAAAGTCAGCATAACTATTAATTATTGGTCTAACTATCGATGGTTAGGTCTCTAATCCTACTTTAAAGCATTGACAGCTTTATGTGAGATAATTATCTCCCTAAATGACAACTTGCTTTTAAAACTAGCTTTAAAATGTCATGAATTGGAACATTTATCCCCCTATCAAATTAGTAACTTCCTCCATCCCAATTACCAACTTCATCCTATAAAAAGAAAAGAGGAGGAAATAAAATGGATCTAACACAATCCACAATCTTGCATCCAAGTTCTCTTACACACAAGTATCCAACATCCTTTCAGCAAACAAGTAAACATCACTGGAGATCTGAAGCTCTGTCAGAATCACTTTTGAAAGCTAAAGTATTGTCACTCTAACCAAATTAATTTAGCCTTCCACCATAAATTTTTAGCCTCTTTTTTATTTATAAGTTATTCCTTCCTATCTAAAGAGGATTTCCCATCATCATCTATATTTACACATGCACCTTACCATGTATTCTTCTATGCACCCTATAACTAATTTCTTTATTTACTTTAAAAATTAAGAAATGAGTGAAAATTAAACTAAAACACATAGAGATCAATGTGTATTAACTCCAAGGGCCTTGTACTAGAGTAATCCTTGGACTTGAACCTTCTTATAGTCTGCTTACCATGTTGACATACCTTTCAAAGTGTGTTTGTTAGTTTGGTAATCTTAGGCATGTTATTCATAGAATTCTTAGTGCTTAGCTTAACCATATTGTTAAATTTTAGGTGCCCCAACCTTTTATGTTATAGCCAACATTCATCCATCTTTCTCATAAATCATCTCTCCTTCTTGATCTCATTCAAGACATACAGATTGTTCTCAGTCTTCTTAGCATTGGCAATTAAGCTTCTTCATTTGGTTCCCCTTATATCACACCCTCTATTATGAAAGGTTAGTGTGTGTCCTTGATTGCATATTTGACTTTAAATAAGTAGGTTATATTTCAAACCTTTTACATACAACACATTCTCTATCTTGGTCTTCATATTGTCCAAACTTAAGATACCCTTGCCAACTATATTGGTAGTTGTGTTGTCTCCAAATCTCACTATTCTTTCAGCATTATTCTTCAATGACATGAACTTGATCTTATCGCATGTCATGTGTCTTGAGCATCCACTATCTATATACCATTTCATGACTTCATCTTGGATGTGAAAATAAGTCTAAGTTAGCATAGATTCTTCATATTTAGTCTTCTACTCCTCCTTCACCTTGTCCATAGGGTCTAACTTCTTGATCCACTTCTCAAAGGTATGATTGTATACCCTTTTATCTTGATTGACCTTCCTCATATTCCTTATCTTGAAGTCCCTTGAAATATGTCCTATTTGATCACAATTATAGCATAGTATTATACTTTTACTATTGTAATGGAAATTCATCCTATTCCTCCTTGAGTAATTAATTCTTGTATAGTGTTTATAATCCATAGCTCTATATCCATATTGATTGCATGAGAAATAATACCCATTGAATGAATTTGCATGCCTTATCTATTTGAGTTTGAAAGATATAACTCTACCTTTATTGTCTCTTGAAGCATTCAAGTTCTTGACTTGTTGATGATCAACTTGAGTCTCATATTTGAGAGCTTCTGCATAGGTCTTTACTTTGTCAGTATTGTTATTTGATATCTAACTCTCCTTTTTTTCCTTTGTCTTCTTTGAACCTGAGACCTGTCTTGTCATGTGGAGACCTTTGACTATTCAAAATATCACCAAAAACTTTATTATTCTTTTCAAATTTCTGATGTGTCTTCAACTTAATTATTTCTTATCCAATCTACCTTCAAGGACTCCATTTCAACTCCAACCTTGATGCATTCATCCTCCTTGGTAGTAAGACTTGTAGTAACAATTTCAATCTGAGTTTCCAACTGTTTAATGATCTCCTCATGTTCATTGGTGTTGTTTCTTAGTCTCTATACAAAGAGATTGATTTGATCCTCATAAGTCTTAACCAATGATCTTAGTTTCTAATTCTTATTTTCTTAGAACTTCAAATCCTCTAGAGTACTCACCAATTATGCTTCAAGGTTCACTTTAGCCTCTTCTTCATCTGATTCTTCATCATCTATAAGGATTTTTGATTTTGAAAAACCCTCATTGTTTGTTTTTATAACCATGAATAAGGTTTCATTACTATCATGGTCATTACTATCATCATCACTATTAGATGTACTAGTGTCACTTACATCAGATGAGCTATTGTCTTTTTTGGTATAGAAACTTCTCTTGTTATTGAATGACCCTTTTTTGACTTCATACTTCCTAAAACCTATTTTTCTCTTTCAAAACTTATAAACCTTCTTATCATCACCATAATTTACACCATATTCTCTATCATGCTTAGTATTATCCTTGTTGGAATATTTATAAGCAAAGTGACCAATCTTACCATAGTTAAAGCATTTGAATGGCAACTTGACCTTATACTTACCTAAACATTTCCTTAGTTTTTTGACAAACATGGATTCTATCTTATCATCATCAATGTATGTGTCAACATCATCTTTAGTCTTCTTATCTTGTGACTTTTTCTCAACTTTAAATGTATTTTCCTTCTTGGAAGGTCTTCCATCACTTGTTCTCATTTCATAGGCAATCAAGATGTCATGAATCTCATCCATCTATAGTATGTTAATGATCCAAAGTTTATTTTGGAAAAAATTCCAAGTTGTGATGAAACCAATTGCACAGCGTATATCTCATCGAGATATTTTTGATGATTTTTGTGGTTTGCAAAACGGACACCGTATGCAAAAGATATGGTCCGTTGAAGTTCTAATTCGATAGGGAAAACTATGTGGTGGCATAAGATGATGTGGAACAATGTGGACATGCCAAGTGGTCCAATCAGGTGGTGACATGTGGTAGTCAATGGCAATCCAAAAATTTGGGGTTTTGTTTTTTGTCTTTGATAGCGTGTACGGATTAGACAATGCATTGTATTTGACTTGTATGTTTTAAATAGCTCTGTAATAGCTTGGTAATATTTTAAACTTACCAAGTAAACCCCATTAGACCACATGGAGAACAAAAAATTTCCATGCTACCTCCAATTACCTTGTCGAGTCAAGCTCGAGATAATGATAAGTTTGGAGACCATGAGAAATTCCACCTCAAATGCCAAATCATAAACCTCGATATTAGAAACATTTACTACATCCTAAGCTAAGAGAAATGTCAATTAACATCTATGCCAAGTTGGTACTTGAACCAACATACCATGTTATGTTTGGTGCACTAATCAATAAACCATGCTAAGCTTGGTGCCTTGAGCCCACCAAAAGGGGCATAGGCATTATACAAGGAAGTCGCTTACCTATTAAGAGACTTCAAAACCATTCCAACTTGTCAATGTGGGAGAAAAGATAAGTATAAAGTGCCTAAAAAGGAGGAAGACTTAAACTCATGATCCACTGTGTAAAACTGATAAACCTTGACCGCTTATGCCATGGGTTTCTAAGTGATTTAGAAGGAGTGAACTTGTATTTAAAGGTAAGCTTCTAGCCAACTGTGTATTGAAAAGAATATAAACCAATTTGTTGTATTTGGTCATTTTGGAGCCCTTAGAGGCTGAAACCAGAGCTCGAGAGTAAACTAAAAAATTGTTTAGAATTATGATACGCTCTATATAGTATATTCATTTGCCCATTTTGGAGTTTTTGTGATGTCATTTTGAGCTCCGTAAGTTTCTAATTTTGATTTGGAGAAGCCTCTATGTGTGATACAGGAAGGTGAAGGACGTGTTGAGTCAGCTAAGGGCTTTCAAAGGTCTGATCACTATTATTGTAGAGAGATATGATATTTTGTTGTTTGTAAGTATTATTTTAGCGTGAAAATTTAGCAACAATAATGGATCAGTTCGAAAAGAACCTAAGGACATAGGAATTCTGAACCCCATAAATAATTTTTGTGTTTTGATCTTTGAATTCATTTTTACATTTTAGTTTTAGTTAATTTGTAGATTAAAATTCAGATTTAAATTAGAATGCAAAATTTAATCATTTGATCATTTATGGGAAATTGAGTAAATTAGGAATTTGAAAAAGCTGACGATTTTAATGGATAAGTGATGTGAACTTTTAATTCGCCTTTATTTCAATTTTGAAAATTGATTTGAATCAAATTTTAATCACTCCAACATTATAAAGTTGAGAAATTTTTGCATCTAATTCAATTTCATTTAATGAATTGAGTAATTATCAGATCTTACTAAACATTTATAAAAAGTAGTGAAGTTCCTACTGGTGTTTACAGATCAAATTTTGGTATCAGAGTAGTTAGAAAGTTGGGATAACTTCTGATTATGATTTGATAGTTGCTTTCAATTTATTGGTTATCAATATCACTTGATTAGATTGCAGTGTGTAGTTGTGGAATCAGTGTGTTTGCAGGAAACCATGGACAAGTTGTCACATAAAGCCAAGATGGAAGAGCTTGAATCATATATCCAACAAGTTTAGGATGAGAATGCTTTCTTGAGATCTCGATTGTACTCCTTGGATGAGGAGATTGCAAGTTTGAAATCAGAGCTTGAATCTAAGGATGAGCTCTTGATCAAATTACAGTGTGGTGAACCAAAGAAGGCCATGCCTTCTACTTCAGATGCAGAGACTATGACTGAGTGCACTATAAGTTATTCACCAAGTAATTCATTTTCTTCTTTCCATTCAGATTTAGATTCAAGTAATGATGCTTTTGGTAGTTTTGAACAACATACTAAGGGTATAGGATTCAAATTATTGATGAAAATGGGCTTTAATGGAAGAGGTCTTGGATGAGATGGCCAAGGAATTACTAACCCAATACAAGTAGAGCATAGATCTCTTCATGTAGGTTTGGGTTACACTAGTGAGCAGGTGGAAATTGGAGAAACTTCCTCCATGGCTAAAGGAAGACAAGCTTTTGATAGCAAAGTTTTGAAGCCACTAGTAGAATATGTGTAGTGTAAGAGGACACGTAGATGAGTTATTGAGATTCCACCTCCTAGTTCCTACACTAGAGTTAGCACTAAATCTTCTGATCCACTTTTATGTTTAAGAAATTTGGATTTAACATTTAGAAGATGATGCAATCATTCCCTTGCATTTTTTGTGGAATGCATAACCATAGTGTTGCATTTTGTTGGAAGAGACATGCTATGATTAAGTAGATTGTAGGTGTTAATAACCATTCTCATCATGGCAAAGTGAGAAGAGGTAAAAGGGAGACCCCACCTAAGAAGGTTTTATGCCCTCATTGCCATATGAGTGAACATCGAATTGATCAATGTCTTAAACTTCAATCATCTTCTCATACTAAACATGGTAAAACTAAGATGATTTATCAACCTATTAATAAGGTCAATGAAGTTAAATCAATCCATAATGATGTTAAGGAATCCACTAAGGAAATCAAGTTAACTAGGTAAAAGATTTGATTAAGTGGATTTAAAATACATATATTGTTCAAAGCATTGTTAAGAATTATATTAAGGGAAAGAACAAGCTTTGATGATGCATTGGTAAAGTTTGTGAGAACACTTCGAGATAGGTTTATCATTTGAAGTATTTCAATTCTCACCTTATGTTTAATAGCTCTATGTTTTTAGAAATTCCTTTTTATGCTGAGTGAGTTGTTTGTAAGACTTGAACTCATTTTATCAGTTGGAAATAATTGTAGAATACATGTTGTAGGTTGAGTTAATTTACTTACAACACTTGTCTCATATTTAACTACTATTTTTGGAATGTATCTATTTTTGGCACATGGATGTATATATGCATTGTAAGACCCTATGGGCATGTTTGGATGTTAGGCAATATACACTTTGTGTTGTTTGCATTTGCTTAGCATATAAGACCCATACCAGGGCATTGTATTTCAACATGTCCACAACATTTATTATATGTTTTCAGCATTAACAAACTTGTTTTGTAGTTACATTAGGAATTGTTTTAGTTTATTGACAGTTCACCACTTTACAAGATGTGACATGGGCAGATAGTTTTGGTATACTGTGATCAATTTATTGGAAATTTCAAATTATTTAACTCATTCCATGTGTAGGAATTTTCACTTGAGTTGTGAATAATTTATTTTTCCAATGTTTATCTCTTGTTATGATTGGGTTCCATTTGATGTGATGTAGTAGACCAGTTATCAGTTTCGGGAGATAGTAGACTTTTGGAGACCAAAAGCCTCTTTTATAGGGAGATGTGATCCATATTTCACTTCAAAAAAAGCTTTCAAGTCATGATGAAACCAATTTCACAGTGTATAGCTCATCGAGATCTTTCTGGTGCTTTTCACGGTTTGTAAAATAGACACCGTATGCAAAAGATATGGTCCGCTGAAGTTTTGATTTGATAGGGAAAAATGTGGTGTCGCAAGATGGCATGGAATAATGTGGACACGCCAAGTGGTCCAATTAGGTGGCAACACATGGCAGTTAATGGGAGTCCAAAAATTTGTGGTTTGGTTGATTTTTGTCTTTGACAGCGTGTACAGATTAGACAATGCATTGTATTTGACTTGTATGTTTTAAATAGCTCTATAATAGCTTGGTAATATTTCAAATTTACCAAGCAAACCCCATTACACCACATGGAGAACCAAAAATTGCCACGCCACCTCCAATTACCTTGCTGAGTCAAGCTCAAGATAATGCTAAGTTTGGAGACCGTGAGAAATTCCACCTCAAATGCTGAGTCATAGACCTCGAGATTAGAAACATTTACCACGTCCTAAGCCAAGGGAAATGTCAATTAGCATCTATGCCAAGTTGGTACTTAAACCTAATGTACCATGCTATGTTTGGTGTACTAATAAACAAACCATGCTAAGCTTGGTGCCTTGAGCCCACCAAAAGGGGCATAGGCATTATACAAGGAAGTCGCTTACTTATTAAGAGACTTGAAAACTGTTCCAACTTGCCAATGTGGGACAAAAGATAAGTATAAAGTGCCTAAAAAGAAGGGAGAAGACTTGAACTCATGACCCACTGTGTAAAATTGATAATCCTTGACCTCTTATGCCATGGGTTTCTAAGTGATTTAGAAGGAGCGAACTTGTATTTAAAGGTAAGCTTTTGGCCGACTGTGTATTGAAAAAAATATAGACCAGTTTGTTATATTTGGTCATTTTGGAGCCCTTAGAGGCCAAACCAGAGCTTGGAATAAACTAAAACCTTGTTTATAATTCTGATACACTCTATGAAGTATATTCATTTTCCCATTTTTGGAGATTTTGTGTTGTCATTTTGAGCTTTGTAAGTTTCCAATTTTGATTTAGAGAAGCCTCTATGTGTGATACAAGAAGGTGAAGGACGTGTTGAGTCAGCCAAGGTCTTTCAAAGGTATGATCACTATTATTGTAGAGATATATGATCTTTTTTTATTTTTAAGTAATATTTTCACTTGAAAATTTAGCAACTTAATGGATTGATTTGATAAGAACCTAGGGATGTAGGAATTCTGAACCCCGTAAACAATTTCTATATTTTGATATTTGAATTCATTTTTGCATTTTAGTTTCAGTTAATTTGTAGATTATAATTTAGATTTAAATTAGAATGCAACATTTAATCATTTGATCATTTACGGGAAATGGAGTAAATTGGGAATTTGAAAAATCTGATAGTTTCAATGGATAAGTGATGTGAACTTTCAATTCACCTTTATTTCAGTTTTGAAACTTGATTTGAATCATATTTTAATCACTCCAAAGTTATAAAGTTGATAATTTTTTACATCCAATTCTATTTCATTTAAGGAATTGAGTAATTATCAGATCTTAGTAAACATTTATAAAAAGTAGTGAAGTTCCTACTAGTGTTTACAGATCAGTTAAGATCTTTAATCTCCTCCATAGCAGATGACTTTGAATCAAATTTATATGTTAGGGATATCAATACCTTTTATACAACTATTGATTTTTACAACTCTCGTAGACCTATGATAACATTTACCACATCATCTACTCTTAATAGATAAGATGCAATGTTTTTAACCTCCTTCTTTCTCAGACTCTCAAACTACCTTCGGTGGGTCTGTAACTTTACCAACTTGAATTTGGTGTCTCTACATAGATGGTCTACAACTTTTTAAAAATCCATTTGGTTACGTAATAATGTATTAACTTTACAAATTCTACCTCTAAAAGACCACATAGGATGACATTCATTGCCTTAGAGTTGTTCTCACTTGTCTTCTTACATGATACATTAGTTGGTGGTGTAGAAGGTAGAGTGAATCCATCAACAAGAGATTGCCATATGTCATAGCATAAATACATGAGATAGGTATTCATTCCAATGTTAAAAAATGCATAGTCAGTCCCACTAAAGAGAGTAATCTTATTTATTGAGAAACCTGCTTGTACTTGATGATTTGACATGCTTGTGCTTTTAGGATCTCCTTCAAGTTGTTTAGGCATAATTTAAAGTACCAGGTTCTGATACCAATTTTTAGAATCATAATAATTAAGAGGGGAGGTGAATCAATGTTTTAAAACTTTATTTCACATGTACTTTAATATTCTATTCCTTTAACCATAAAATCAATACAAATATATATCAATGCATAAAGAGTCATTCACGTGAGCATAACACAAGAAAACACACATATGAGTGGGAAACCCTCAAGGGGAAGAAAAAACAATGTGATATATATAATTAGACTAAAATATTATAAAATAAAATATCTAATTATTTTTATCACCAAATCAAATTGGATCACCAACCCCAATACAGTCAAGCACCCACTTGAATAGGCTTTAGCAAGCACCTACTTATAAGGAAGCACCAAATCCCTAAGTGACTCAACACCAACTCAACCACTTAATAAATTTGATCACCACACCTATACTCTATTTTTATGTTCTCATTTCAAGACCTCTTTTTTCTCTCCCAAGCAATATTTTATTCACTTACATTGCTTCATCTTAAATAGGCCTAAATTGCCTTGTGTGTGTGTGTGTGTGTGTGTGTGTGTGTGTGTGTGTGTGTGTGTGTGTGTGTGTGTGTGTGTGTGTGTGTGTGTGTGTGTGTGTGTATTATACTCAGAGTTACACACCACTTAGTCAGACATACACCTTTAAACTCTTATTTCAGCCATACAATAAGTCTTGTAACACGTTATTAACATGATTAAAATGAAACTTGGACCCCTTTTGGTTAGTAAAAACTTAATTAAGCCTCATTTCTCTTTTAGGCCTCATGGAGACCTAATTACATTAGGTCTATCTTCCTAGCGACAAAGCTTGATTCTCTTAGGAATATATGGCCTTATCCAAAAATTTAAAACCACCAAATCACTTATAATAATACCTATACTTAAATCATACATGTTTGGTTATAAATGTATCTTTCATTCATACCATAAAACCTCTTTTAGGACAAACTATCTTATTAGCCCTATGTACTTCAAAAGTTTGTCTTATAAAAAAAGGCTTAAAACACCCTTAAGCTATTAAATTATGAAAAATAAAACATTTATATAGTTTCTCTATGACCTAATGTCATCACCAATTTATTGGAACACTTTCACTCAGGAGATAAAGTCTCAAGAACATCTCTATATAATACTCACTAAGAACTGCCAATTTACCTTAAAGACTAGTCATGTTGACTTAGACATCCAACACTTGTGTAGACACGTTTAATGACTCATAATGAATTTAAATGGTCCTATAATATCTATATAACATTATTATATTAAAATATCATATGGTCTAATGCCAAATATTGGTCTTTTAGACCAATTTCTTGACCCTATATCACACAGTCTTATCTCAACCAAACAAGTCATTTTGTGAGTAACTTTTCACCATATTCATTGACCTCAAAAACTAATTACAATAATTAAAATGATTTAAAATTCATAAATAAAATCTTCATTCACTTTTTTCATCAATATGACATAATCAGACACTCAAATCTATCTCTGCCTGGATTTTTCATTATTCACACCATTAGGTTTGTCTACAAATGGCTAACTTGGATGAAAAATTTAGCATAATTAAAGGGTGGAAACTATCCAAAAACCATAATTGTAATGTATTATTAGTATATATATTCTTATACCATCCATTTGGTTTTTTCTATCAATGCAACTTTTGAGATCTACAATAACTTCTTGACAAATAATCCTACATCTATGTAATTTCTCTCTCATCTAACTAACTGCCACTAATTGTAGGTACCTGGGAGATTTTAATATATTATAAAAAATATTTTCTAGTCATTTGAATCTATTTTGAGCTGATTTGAATAATATATTTCACATCAAGTCCTTATTAGGGTTTCAGGGAGGTTTAACATGGGTTTTGGTGTTAACGATTATTCATAAAGGACTGCCCCTTAAATCCAAAACCAATGCATGAAAATATTATATATGACCCTCCCCCATATCTCCTTAATAGCTAAGGTTACCATGTATGGGTTACACATGCCAAAAAAGTCTAAAATTACTTCTCGAGTCTTGAGACCTCATTTTGTGAACTTGAAATGGCCTAAAATAGTGTTTCATGTAATTTCCTTCAAACTATGACCTCAAAATATATGAACATGCCTAAAAAACTTATCTTACCTTATTCCATGATCACATATGCATACTTACCTTGAAATATTATCTTTATGCTTCATTAGGCCAAGTAGAGTCTAAGAGAGGTCTAGATGTAGACCTAGACTAAAGGTCCTACCCCTGTAAGCTCACCCTATAATTCTCATGAATGCTTAAATGCCTTGAATACATGAACAAATATTGTTATACAACCTTCATATACCTATGTTCATATATTTTCATGCACATACCTCTTCATGTCATGACTAGGCTCATTACTAGTCTTGTTATTCACTTTGTCATCAATGACTTGTACCTTCATGCAAACATGAGACATTACTTGCCTTCAAATTATCTTTTACTCTTTCTCTCATGACATAATTCTCTCAATAAAACACTCTCATATTCATCTTGTCATATCACACATTTCCATACTAGACTTAGTCACATTTGACATCATCCTTCATACAATGCACCTTTGACATCAATGACAATGCTCAATAGAATGCATAAGTAGGGAAAAATAAGGATTGATAACCTTTATTGTGTATAACTTATTTTGAGGTCATTTGTGTAATTTACATCTGATTTCCATCTAGTGGATAAAGGGATAAAATTCATGTATATATATAGTTTTAGTGTTTGTGTGGGTCTTAAAATAGGCTTAGGCTAAGTCTAGGTGGTTGATCATTTGAAAATATATATATTGTAGATAAAAGAAGGGAAAAGGATAATAATACCCAAATGAGGACACTAGCACCATGGGGTGCTACTATCCAAATTATGGTGCTAGTGTCTAGGTGTTATAACCTGAGGCACTAAGGGCTAGGAATTTAAAGTGAGGGGCTAGGACTACTTTAGGGATGTTTAGGGATGTGTGTGGCCCACACAAAAGTTGGATAAGTGTCCAAATAGGCCCTAAGATAGGTCTAGGGATAATCTAGGGATGGGTGGTCTCAAGTAACACTCTTATCACTCAAGTATCATTTTTAGATGATTATAGATCTGAAATTCTTACCACCAAAGAAATTATTAAAGTTTCATCCATTTTTTTTAAGGATTCTCCTTGGAAGTATGGGTGTTTAATCAAGTTTTGAGAATTTCATCTTCTCCTTGTTTTATCTTATCATCATTGTAAGTACATGGGTTTATACTCCTATTTGATGGCCTTATTAAAAACATGATCCATAGTGGTAGGTCCATGTATGTCCACATGTGTCCCAATCTAATGACCAAGTCCTAAGATGAACTTCCAAATATGTAATCATTCATCCAACTAATATTTTGACACATACTTAAGGATTTAAATGAAATTTTCTGAATATTATGTCACTGATCATTCTCCTTGGTGGAGGTTCTAAAAATTGGTCATTTTCCCATAAAATACACTTGGGAAAGCCACAACTATTTGAATAGAGTAACAAATTGATCTTATTTGGTACCAATAGGTAAGTTTTCTTTTTTTCCTATAAAGAAGAAACTTATCAAAAATTTAGTATGCTCTCCAAACCACCTTGGTTTCCTCAAAAAATATATAGATCTTGAAATATGTATCCACTTCAATGAGCCAATATTCCACTCCATCACTAATGAATTCATCAAATTTCAATGGAGTTATACATTTCAAGTCATCAGCAAAAAAATCTCAAATTAAGCCTTCTTGGTCCTTTAAATTTTGGTGTTCGCATGATCTCTTTGATCCTCATATCCTTTACCATAATCATTTTGATCATCATTTGATTCTCATTGCGATCCTTTTCTTTATTTTCATTACCAATGTCATGACCATCCTCATCTTCAAAAAAAAATATTGCCTTAGTATGTGTTTTTCAAGGGTAGTCATGCAATCATAGGTTTATATGACCATTTCCTAAATATTTCCACATCACTCACCTTGATTATCCTTAGGATTCATGTTACCTTAATTTTTATTACCCATAGAACAATTTATGCTACCTAGAGTTATATAAAGTTAACATTATGTTAAAACTATAAGATGTTAAAAAATATCTGAGCTTTGAAATTGGGCTTTGATACCATAATGTAGAGACACCTTTAAACACTTGCCAATAAATGTGTAAAATGTTGTTTTAGAATGTATTTATCTATCTAATTCACTAAAATAAATAAATTCACCTACCATGTTTATTCCCTAAACAACTATGAAACCATTCAAAATAAATATATGTAAATGAATAAAAACTAACTTCTAGTTGATTACAGTTACCAGGATTGTCTACTTAAAAAAATACCTTCTATAAAAATCATATTTTATCAATCAATGTAATAAATTAAAGATTAAAACAAATCAATTAGTTCAAAATATGCATAAAACTAGAATAGATACATTCAATAAATTAAGTGGGGTACATATCTTTCATTCATAATGAATAAACATGATTAAAAATCTAAGCCCACTAGTTCTTAATCATGATTGATAATCATAACATTTCAGCAATAATATATCCTACTATAACACAATATAATACATAAAAGAGTAAAATTAAATTGTCTTATAAAATATAGTTGAACCAAACATTTGATTCAATATAGCATCAATGTGGGACAATAGTTTCCAATTTTTATCATTATTTTATTTAGCTTTGTAGTCATTGAAAATCCAAAGGATGTCATCCTCCTCCTTGATGAACACCATAAGTGCACACCATGGAGACACACTAAGGTGTCGATCAATCCCTTTGAAAAAATCTTGTGATACTACTTTTTTTATCTTAAAAATTATGTGTTTGTCATTTGGTAAGGAGCCTTGGACTTGGCCTTTGATCCATACATAATATCAATTGATAAGTTAAAAACTCTTAAAAATCATCACACAACATGTCTCAATATTCAAAAAGGGGTAATATTTGAAAATTTCCTCCTTAAAATCCCCTATGTCATCAATTTATACTAAATATATTATGCATCCCTTCCCATGGGATTTCATCAATTTATAATAAATATATTATGTATCCCTTCCCATGAGATTTCTTTAGTTGAATGGCTGAAATTCTCCACAAATCTATTAGCTTCTTATCCCCCTCAACACTAAGTAGTAGGTCATCCAAGCATGTCTTTGTCTTGGAAAATAAATCAACCTTTGGCATATCCTACCATAGCTAGTTCACGGACCTATAATTACATCATATGAATCCAATAAATATACAAAAATGTTTAATCTAGTGTAAAATATAAATATCCTTATATGGTCTTCAAACAAACATTATTCTACCTTTTTTCAGCTTGGTTACGATATTTGTACATTATCCATGAATTCATCATAGAGATTGGGAATTTCCAACCATTTATTTTTTCAAAATGCACTATGAAGTGTTAGCAACCCATAAACTCTCAAGGTAGTAGAATTTTTAGAAAAAAATAGATGACCATATTGATTGATTTAAAAAGTAATCACGATTTCATTAATGATAAATTAGATTCATGTTTGAACTATTTCTTTTATCCAACTCCATAATTTTAGGTCATGGTTGTAAATGGGGGTGTTATTAATTTTTAAATATAATTACATAATCTTAAACTCGTTATGGGGAACTACTAGTTGTAAACCCCTACCTTTTCCATTCCCATGGGTAAATTTTATATTGTATTGGGAGTTCAATGGTTCACAATCTTGGGCATGATAGAGATGAACTTATAAAAATTGTGTATGTGTTTTCATTTAAAAGGAAAGAGTTTTGAGTTGATATGGATGCATGCAAAGTCACCACATATGGTAATATTTCATTAAATGAAAACATTTTAAAAAAAATATAACAGTGGGGCTTGCAACACAATTGTTTTCAAGGGAATAAAAATAGTCACATGTGCAAATACCACTATATTATTAGGAAAGGGTGGAAAAATATTTAGTTGTTATTGAAGATATGTAAATAGTAATTCCACCTAAAAGAGATGTGTCTTCCAAAAATTATTTGTTTAGGGCATTTTATGATTCCCAATTACCATCCAACACATCTTCCTTGGATATACAATCACAAATTAGAGCAATCAAGGTATACCCTCAACATAAGCTTGCTCAATCACCAAACATACACTTGCTCATATATGCTTTAAATTTTGTCTAGAATATTCCCATTAAAATAGAGTTATCAAAGCTTAATGAGGAATAAATAATCATCTTGGGACTAGAAGATATTTTCTTGACTTTATTCAAAAGGATCCAGATGAGGGCGATCATCGAATATCTTATCAAGGGGAATAACTTGCCAAGAGATGATATGTAATGGGAGGATGAAGAATTCATAATGAATCATCTAATTATCATCAATGTTGATGAAAATTATTGTTTGAATGTGGGGCATACTATTCCCTTAACTTATGTGTATTGGTTTAAATGTGGCTAACTTGTGACTAGACTAACCTTTAATTAAGTCATATGATCATCTCTTCAACATGATATTGTTGGTAGGGTTGGCCTAGGGTATTCCTAAAGTATAGTAAGGTGTGTGTGTGTGTGTGTGTGTGTGTGTGTATATATATATATATATATATATATATATATATGAGATTGAAGTTCGCATTTCATCATCATATTATGAATTATATTTTTATTGTTAAGTTTTGAAGGCTGCCCCTTCAAAGTGAATTAGTCATATACTTCATTATTATACTATTATTTCAATCATAGTTGTGATTCTACTATAATGATACAGTCACTTAATTTATTGCTATATGATTATAATCATGTAAATATGGGAAACTTCATATCATATTAGGATTCATAACCAGGAAGATAAGATAAGGTTGGAGAGGTTTCAAAGTGTAGCAAGTGGGATAAGGCAGAGTTAGGTCAATCCTATAGAGTGTAGTGACATTTATATATAGTATTCTATAAGCTCAAGTATGTTACATAAGAAACAATTTACAATTCCAAGTATGTTATTTCACTTGTATGAAGTGTTTATTTTGTTCACAATGAATCCTTTGAGCATTAATTATGTGACTACATTTTTATCGAGATTGGGTCATCATACACAATATATTTATTTCCTTTTAATTTAATTGTCAAACTCACAAAGTACCTTTTTAGGGTCAATGAGGGTACCCATATTGACCATGTGCTCATGAACATGCAGGTAATGGAAGTCGTTGTGAAGAAGGATAAAATTACCATCAATGTTTAATCAACATTTTATAAAATTTTCCACTAAATATCTTGGAAATAAATCAAAATGAGGAATTAGACTATTATTGATGCATATTCAATTATTTTTATTGAGTTATATGACATTTTAAACAATTTATTGTGGTAAAGCATAGTCATTATGTTTAGTTAGATCATCAATTTACATATATTATTAAAACTCTTTCAAATTATTAATACTCTTTAGGAGTTGTTAAATAGAGTGCATTATTTTAGATAATCAATGTGTAAGTTCTCGAATTTAAGAAACATACAAATCTCTTTGAGAATGGTAAAATATATTTATTATAATAATCTCTATAATTGAATAGAATGTGTTTCTTCCTTATATAGATCAAATGTATTTTAAAAATTTGATCTTACTTAATTTGTTTATAAATTTATGACACTTATACATATTTATTCTCTACTACAGGTTACTATACAAGCATCCAAAATGAAAATGGTACATGTCAAGGAATTTTCTTAAGAATCATTCTATGAAAATATACTTATGTTTCATTTGAAGGTTGACGCCAAAGTGGATTAGTGGAAGAGGAAAATGAGGAATGATTAAGTGCAAGTAGGGCATGGGGTCAATCTATAATGTGGGGTAAATATATAATGTGTTTATCATGCATTTTTGTACTAGTCTCTGCACACATTTGTCTCCACCTAGATCATATATTTGGAATTTGTGTACCTTATAAATATTGTCATAATGTGTTTCCATTCACATCAACATTGCATTGTTTACTTGTATCATGATACAGTGTAGGTGTTAGCTCCTGAAGAAGTAACTTGTATGTTGACTTAACATTGGGCTTTCTTGGTACTTTGTTGTATATATATATATATATATATATATATATATATATATATTTGAGTGTGGTTAAAAGATACTAAGTGAAATTAATGGTGTTTAAATGTAATATGAGGATTTATATTTGGTAATAAGTATTGCCTTGATTTTGTTTACCTAGTGATTTTTTTAAGGTTATGAGATATGCTTCTTTATAGGTTTAATAGTTCTATGGTAATATTTACCTTCTCTAGTTTGAACTACAAAAAAGCCATTTTTATTAATCTTTTCTAATTACATGGTGATTTGTGTACCTTTATGGTATAAATATGGTGATTAGTTCAAAGAATACATAAAATTCATTTCGGTAAGATGCATCTCAATATTGATTATGATAATGATAAGATCTTTGTCTTCTTGTAATAATTGTGGTATGTATTGAGAAGGGACTTTATTTCCATATTAGGCTATCTCATGAGTATGTCACTTGAATGAAGCCAAAATTATTCTATAAATGATGCGTTCTCATAGATGATTAGTGTTGATGCCTAAAACTCTCGCTTTAGGTTTAACAGCCTCCTATGGGAAGATTTATAGGCATGGGACCAAATTATGATCTATAAAGCAACCTCTAAGATTTTATAAACCAGTTCTTCATTCCAAGTTGGGGGGTAAAAAGGGATAAGGAAAGAAATGCAAATAATACTAAAATAACACTAATTGAGGTGATACACTAAGGGATTTAAAGCATTAACTTATAATTGCATTAAATATATTGAGCCCTTAAACATTATAGACAATAAAGGAGCATAAAGCATGAATTAAGACCTATAATTCAAGCAAAAATCAATAATATAAAAGCAGAGGAAAAGAAATAAAAAATAAATATGACTTCCCACTCAAATTGACATAGAACACCACTTCCTCTTCATTGTTAGATGAAGAACAGAATACACAAAGGCTTCAAGGGCACAATGCAAAAAATATAATCACACCTATGAGGAGCACTTGTTAAGGTCATAAAATGAAAAATTACTAACTAATATTACTTATAATCTATTGAAAATGGTTGTTTACAAAAGTAGTAAATACCATTAAAATGATAACTAGCTCCCTTTCAAAAGGGATAAGCCTAGAGTATATAGGCAAGATGGCCTCTCACGAGAGTGACATGTAGAAATCATGGCACTCACACTCATGATGATGCCATTGCAATTGAAATAAGGACTTGGGCTCATGAGTGTAGTTATCCTCTACATCTCAAATATTGCATGACCACTCTATCTTATTAAGGCCATGATGCTCAAGAGGGGCATAGTGATGCCAAATGTATATCTCTAGAGTTGTTTTTGCTATGTCATTGGGGATAGGGATCCACTTACCTTGGCCAATGGTGTAACTCCTTAGTTTTTCAAGAAAGTATTGGATTTTGAAAAGGCATCATCATGCCACATGGAAAGGCTCATATCCTTCTTATTATAACTACATGGTCGGTCCCTCTCTTTTCCAACTAGCCAATGATGCAACTCCAAGGTCTAACAGACCAAAATTATTTATAAATAATTGTGGGAATGACACATGTTGATTTATCACTTCTTCAAGGAAATTGAGCACTTCTTTGGCAAGGTTGAGTGCAGGGGTGCCATGTGTAAAGCAGATGTTCCTCTTAGGGCAAGTTGGGCATTTATTTGGAAACTTTAGTACAAGGGTGCCATGTGTTAGAACTACATTCACCAATTAATAATTTAGTGGGCCCTATCAATTCAACTATTAGCCAATGGCACTATCCAAAAGTTTAACCAAAATGAACCAGCCTCATGCAAGTGTTGGGCCACCATGTATCGAGCCCGTGCTACACTATAGGGAAATGAGATCTTCTTTGGTCTAAAGAATCATTGGATTTACATGTGGGGGGAAGTGAAAAAAGGTCAATACTTAGATAAAATTTGTGAAAAGGATCCCAGGAAGGAAGAGGCCAAAAGAAGAACCATGGAAGGCATCGAGCAAGCTTGAGGCAAAAAGGTTGACTACCTTTAAATGAGAAATCATGGATTTTGATCCACAGTTCTTAGTGACTCATAGGGGTATCTGCCTACAGATGAGAGAACCCAAAACTCTAGCATTCAAACTAGTCAAAGAAAAATTTCAAAGGAAGAAGTTCTTATGAACTTATAACTTTTTAAGAGCTACCTACAAAGTTACCCACTCTTCCTCCTTAGGCTAGGTCTTCTTATTAAGAGCCATAAAGGCTCTCTCCAAATCAATAATCTCCTTGAAGGAGATACTCCCCAAACCTTGAACAACCACTAGTATTTAGAACTCAAGCTGAGTAAGTGGTTATCAAATCTTCTACCCTTTAAAGATGTCAAGTGATTGATCTAGATCCTTGAATACAATTTGGTCATTCTGCTTTTGTTTTAGTATCACTTTGATTTGGTCCTTTGAGAGGATGTTGCCTACCAAGAATTGGGATGAGAGTCCCAATTGGACTAATTGTTTAATATGCCCCCATCTATCTTGGACTACCTAATCTAAGGAATTAAGGAATGCCTTGTATTTATTGGCTACCTTATTATAGCTTGAGAATTCATTTACCTTTATTATCATCTACCTTTGATTGTTCACCTATGTTATTTTTAGTGTTTCATTTGAAGTGTTATAAAGCTTTTAGATGAGGAATTGTGAATCCAAGACCTTGGGGGACATGAAGGTGATTACCTGGTTGATGGTTGTACTTACCTGAGAACTCAGATTTTATAAATCTATGATGAAGGTGAGGGCCAGTTTCAAGTTTGTGGTCATGCCTTTGATCCTTTCCCAATAATATTTGTATAGTTATTGGATCATGGGGAGCATTTCTATGGTCTATGAGCAGGCAGCAAGGTCATTCTTTAGCTTCTCAATAAATTGGTCCTTAACCAAAGATTACTATTATGCTTATAGATATAATTATTGAAAATCCTAATTAGAATCTAAGAGCCCTTGGTAGGTTTATACCATTTTAATCTCTCTTTCTTGTAACTTGGTCTTGGTGGCCATTCATAGATTAGCTTCATCATAGAAGCTCTCACTAGAGATACATCTCTGAATGTCACACCTCACTTTATTGACATCCACATCTTTGGCCTTAGATTTAGAAATGAGGTGATTAATCATAACATTCACCATGGTGAGTTTCATCTTGGTCTTCTTTAACTATCAATTCAATTTGATGTAGTAAGTGGTTACAAACTTTTGTGTTTCCTCCATCATCTTGACCCTATTAGTGGGTCTGACCTAGCTAAGATTAAGGGTAATAAATTGTATATCATAGTCTCCCAACTACATCTACTCTTGGTGCTTGACTACTTAAGGGTCAAAATGAGAAATCATGGGGGATTATTATACAGGGTCATAGAATGATTGCATATGAGTCTATGTAGGGGCCATAACTTGTTTTCCCCTTTTCTTCTCCATTCGGGCCTCACAGGCCCTCCTTATCGAGTCCATCTACTAATGGTACTACTTTTGTGCTTGAATATTCTCCCCTATAAATTGTATTCTATGTATAAGCATGAATGGAATGGTCACTTGTCTTTTTGAAATAGTAGAATATATCCTTTTAGAGGAGAGTGAATGAAGGGTGAGGGTAGATAGAGAGAAAGGTGGGAGTCTATGGGGTGGGGTGAATGGTGATTACACCATGATGGATGATGAGGCAAATGATAAAGGTAGATGGGTCAATATATTCATGAGGGAAGAGATTTAGACTACATAATAAGGTGGTGAGAACTCAGTAGTGAGTTAGGTGGATAAAGATGAGAGTGGGGCTAGAGAAGTAATCAATTGGGTAGTAGAGAGTGTTGTAACTTGAGGTGATATGGTGAATAGAGACATGGATGCAATGAGTGAGGTAAAAGTGGAAATATGGTGCCACAAGAAGCATACCTTCTTCTACATGGGCTTCAATGGAGGGCTTGATTTTAGCACCTCAAGCTACTTATACTAGGATGAACCAGTCATGAGGTACCTGGAGTGGACTTGTTACTGCTATGGGGTTGTGGGATATGGGTACAGAAGAGGTATCCAAGTTGAATGATTTTAACCTCTAATAATTTGGCCTCCTTATGTTATGGTACATCCCATACTTCTTACCCAAGGGTATCTTCTTCTTCTCTTTCCTCTTCTTCTTCTCCTCCTATTACTATCTCAAGAGAGAATCCTACTTCCACCAGGCTTTCCTCTAGGTGATACTCTTCTCAAAGGCTCTTAAAGGTCTCATCTCCCTCTTCATCATCAAAATTAGAGTATGGTTTGATGATCTCATATCTATATTCTATATAAGTGTTGGTTTTCTCTTCGATTCAATCCCTCTAAGTGAGTTGCTTCTTTAGCCCCTTGACAATTTTTTTGACGAATCATATGACTAGACCACACCATAGAAATATTCCCATAGTTTGAGGGCATCCAACGATATCTAAGACAAATTTACATAATTCTAAAGGATATCTTCTATGGGTAACCTCCTTTTCTCCAAGTATGGTTGGGTCTGATGCTTAGGAACATTGGTTGTCTTCAAGGATGTTATGTATCCATTTGGATCATAGTTCTATCTGTCATCAATTAGATCAAGGCTGAGCCCTGCTAGCATGGCCATGAGTAGGCATCCCTACTACCTCTTTACCATCATGATTCCCCCTCTTGCAAAAGGGACATCATATAAGTCTTTCTTGTTATCTCTTTCTCCATAGATAGAGTCCACCACATCGAGTTGGCAAGCTAATTTTAGGGTTAGGGTCCTACCTGTTAGTAGGTGTAAGAGTCAAAAAGGTTCTCCTTGGAAATTTTATGCTCAAATGAATGAAAAATAGGTTCCCTTGAACCAGTTGATTGGGATCTTGCTCTCAATAAGCCATGACCATTGTGCATTTTTCATTATAAATGTAATGGCCTTTGTGTTGAGGTCGATGAGAACTAAAGATAGGATGAGCTTTGAGAACTCATAGTAGTCATGTGTGACCAATAGGATGTAGGTCTAAAGGGTGACTAAAATCACCACATTTGGGAAAATTTATTTATTATAGGAGCTGAGGTTGAGATACATGGATAAAAATAGAGATTATTGGTACATAATGAGATGTAAGAGGAAGGATGAGTAATAAAAGGTACCAAATGTCAAAAAAAATTCCAACTTGTTCTTCATGGCAATGGTGATGGACTCTACAAAATCCATCATGTACACCTCCCTTTTTTCCATCATGTTTAGGAAGAAGAGTTACCCAATTAAAAGTCATCAACATTGGCATCAAAGTCCATCCTGAAGATGAAGGCTAACATAAACAGGGTGTCTTTCAAGTACTGTGTGAGAAAGCTTTCTAGGGGGATGGGTAGAAGAGGCATCTTCATGATGTATCTCTTGAGGAGAAAGTTGATGATGTGCACTTTCTCATGAACTCAAGAGTCCTAGACATCTTGAAGGCTTTCCATGTTGTAGATATCAACCTGGGGGTCACTTAGGAGCCATAGCATCTCCCTGATATTGTTTTCACTAATTTTCACCCTTAAATGGGTATTACCAGTAATTATGCCAATGTTGTCATCAATCTCTTCACATAGAGGGAAATATTTTTTAGGCATGGATGAACATAAGGCACTATGTATTGTGCCAATGTGTAGTCCCACATTTTGTATTTGAATGAGTCATACACCTCCCTATGGACCCTTTCCAGCATTCAAACATAAGTTCCCTCTCTCAAACTTTTGGGATTTTTGGCCAACTTAGGATCAAAGATATCATCCATGAAATTAGTGACCAATGTTTGGTCTTTGCAGTCCCCTTTGGCCACCTTCTTGATATTTGGCACTTTCTCCCTTTGTTAGGTAGGAGCAGAAGCATAGGATTTACTCACCACATATTTGGGGGAAAGGTCTCCCCAGCTACCTAAGCCATGGGTTCTCTATCTTGTTAGAAGCTCTATCTCATGTATTATTCTTAGAAATCAATCTCTATCATGAACAAGATACTGGGTTACCAAATCTGCTCACCAATTTCTTATTTCTAGGCTCAGCTCTCTCTACTTTTTTATGCTCTACTCTATTGCACAATGCTCTTCAAAAACTCTAATGCATCTAAGTGTTTGGTTTTTATGAGGTAAGGGTATTTATACACCAATGCCACTAGGCATACTCATTATGAAAAATTTTAAAAGGGGTGCCCCCATAAATGATAAGGGTAGCACACATGCTCGAATATCCATTCACAAGAGATTTATGACAATCGTTATGGGGAATCACATAAAATGGAACATATAATATTAATGATAGGTGAAGTGAGTAGCTAAATATCTTTCAGAGAATGTTTTCTTTTAAAGATTTAGGAGAGCTAGGGTGAGGACACGTGATAACTAGATAACCCACTTGTGTTAATGACACTTATTCAAAGAAAATAATGATGGAACAGGAAACAAAGGAAAAGGAAACAATATGAAAGGAAAGGAAAAACACAAACAAAAAGGGAAACTAACTAAATATGTACAAAAGAAAGGGAGTAAGCTAGTTGAAATGCTTCAAATCGATCTCGTTAATCAAGATCTCCAATGCATTGGCCTCTTTGTCTTCTAATTCAAAATCATTTCCCTACATATTATTGATGATGAGAAATGGTCCCCTCCATAGAGTCAAACTTCACATGTCAGCCTGACTTTGTGGCCCTTTGATCATACTTGAGGACTAAATCCCCAGGTTTGAATGTAGGGTCCAATGACTTCTTGTTGAACCATCACTTGACCACTTGCTATCAAGTGATTTTTTCATTGCTTACTTATTCTCTTAGTTCTTGGAGGCTAAGTAGCTCTATGAGTCTAAATTCCATCATTCCATTTTATAAAATTTCAACAACTTTCAAAAGTTGTAAGGTAGGGATTTTTTATGACAACAGCATGACCACCTCTTTTCTATATACAAACTCATACATGGAGGTTTTTAGAATCTACTTTGGAGTGATGTAGTCCATTCATAGAGCTACTCTCATGTGCATGAACCACTCCTTTTGATGGTCAGTGCCCATCCTTTTAATCAACCTTATCAAATTCTTGTTTGTCAACTCTACCAACCCATTCCCTTACAGGTAGTAGTTGGATGAAATTTTTAAGAAGATACCATTTTGGATCACAAACTCAAAAATCTTAAACCCAATGAAGGCTTTTAATTTTTCAGAGATGATTGTCTTGGATGGGCCAAATATTGTTATGAGCTCTTCTAAGAAGCTGAGAATCAAAATCTTAGTTGCTTCTCTCAATGGTATTACTTTGGTCCACCTAGTGAAGTAATCGATGGTCATCAATATCCACTTGTGGTTAGCACTTGAGATGGGATTGATCATCCTAATGAAATATATACCCCACTATATAAAGGGTTCATCGACCACAATTGGGTTCAAAGGCATGGTTGAATTCTTTATTTTCCCCATGAATAAGTAGCATTTTTAGCTCCCTGGTAGCATTTTGCAAACATGGTTGGCCAGTAATACCCCACATGTATGATCTTTGTCATAGTGGTTTTTTCTAACAATTAGTTACTTGGGGGAGTGAGTGTCTCTAAATACATCTGATTAGATCTCTATTGAATTTATTTTTGAACAAGAATCCCTAGATTAACATATAGATATACACCTACAGCCTATAAAAATGACTTTTATGTGTAGGGAGATCATTGGCATACTAACCGATTTGCATGAAATGGGTTTGATTGGCCACCCAATATATATATTGGCTTCAAATTGGTTTTGTATGACTACTTCCAGTGTACCTTGTTCCTACAATGGGACATCTACACATTGAGCTAGGTATTCATAGATTCCCCTTCCTCTAATCACCTTAGTTTAACTTTGATGTCATACTCCAAGATCTTGGTGATCTAATTGGCCTATTTTTTGGTGATTTCTCCTTCCATTATGGATTTAGAGATGCTGGAGTGGACCATGTACACCATTGCTTTACTACCTGCCATAAGGTGTTAAACTTCTTAAGGCCCTTGACTATGGCAAAAGCATGTCTCTCTATGAAATTGTATTTGAATTTATGCCCATGTAATGTTCTTAAGTAGAATGCAATCAGGTGCTCATTTCTTCCTTCCTCTTCCTTTTGAGTTAACAAAACCATTAGGCTATTCTCACTCCCATAAAAATACATAATGAAATATTTGGAAAAGTTAAGGTTAAGTAGTATGGGCATGGTAGATAATTCATCCTTGATTTCATCAAAAGTTGATCTTCCTTTGGGTGCCCACTTGAAGGCCTGGTCCTACTTCAGCATCAAGGTGATTGGTCTTACTAATCCTATAAATTCAAATATAAACCTACTAATAAAATTAATCTTTCTAAGGAAATATTGCACTCCCTTATTGTTTATCATCGGCTAAGTCTCTTATGGCCTTTATTTTCATTGGATCAATGGTAATCCCTTATTTAGATAATACATATCTAAACAACTTGCCTTGTGGGACCTAAAGACACATTTCTTTAGGTTAAGAGACACCCTAAATTCTTAGCATCTTTGGAAGATGTTCTCTAAATGGTCAAAGTGATCCTACTTTTCCCTAAAAAATGGTGAGGTCATCTAGGTAGATGAGAATGATCTTACTTATCAAGCCTTTGAAAGCTACGTCTATTACCTGCTAGAATGTTACTCTGACATTAGAGAGGCCAAAATTAATCTTCACATATGTAAAGGTTCCCCAATTCATGGTGAAGGTGGTCTTGTGTGTGTCTTCTTTATTCACCCACACCTGATTATACCCTAAAAATCCATCTAGTAGTAAAAACATCTATGCACTTGTTATTGTTTAGAGGATCTGCTCCATAGAGGCAAGGTGATAATGGTCCTTCAAGGATGCCTTATTTAAATACTATAAATCCATGCACAATCAGATCTTTCCACTCTTATTTCACATAGGAACTAGATTGGACACCCAAGTCGAATGCTTAATTGGGTATATAATCTTAGAGTCAATTAATTTCTTGAGCTCTTGGGCCATCAAGTATTCAATCTTTAGGTTTACCAGCCTTTGTTTTTACCAAACTAGTTTAGCACCTTTTACTAGGTCTATAGTGTGTTGAATGACCTTGCAGTCATATCATTTTAAGTCATTATAAGTCTATGCGATGACTCCTTTATATTTGTCACAGAAAGAAACCAACCGCTCTTTATCTTTATTGGGGACTTATTTTTCAACCTTTAGAGTAATCACCCTTATCTACAATAAACTTTCACTTGTCATTTCTTGTATCATCAGAGTCAAAAATATTTTCTGGGGTAATGAGGCCTTTTGACAACTTGTTGGTATTTAACTACATGATTTGGTCCCTATAATCCTCTTCAATTTTTGGTTATAGTTACTCCAAAAAAATGTATGATTACTAGAAGAACATGGTAATTTGAGCATCATTTTCAAACACCTATCAGTTTTGGTCACTGTTTGGGATAGCAGGCCTGATGATTACCCACACCACTTACTTATTGATGAAAAAGTATGTCACTGAGTCAAATTTGGAACCAATCATTTCCATTCATTGACCTCCACATTTTTGGCCCTTGGGATAATCTAAATGTTGAAGGCTTTGAAGGCTTCAATAATATCCCATATACGATGGAGGTAAGATTTCATGCACACATTTTTTTTGGCCACTACCCCCTTACCTGACTTATTGCTAATTTGAAATCACTAAATACCTTTAGCTATTTGATGCCCATGCTCTCAACAAGGATGAGGCTATAAATTACCACCTCATATTCAACCTCATTATTTTTACAGGCAAACTAAAATTAGAAGGCTCAAAGGTTCTCTTTTCTAGAAGGATATGTTAGTCAGATGTTGGCTCTAGAGCCAATTTTACATTTTACACCATCAAAATGCAGAGTCCATAAAATGGACTCATCTTCAAGCCCTTTGAGCTGATCTCCTTTCTTCTTTACAACCTTGGGAATAGCCTAGTCTTCATCATGTATCATGTAGGTTCCCAGGTCAGTAGTGTTGAAGTTTGTAAATGGATCATTCTCAATGAATTCATTGACAAGGGATTCTTCCTCTAGAATTTTAGTATCTATAACCTTTTCTCCTTTGATCATCTCTACAAAGTGCATCTTCATTTTTGAGGAGGTGTGCATTGCTTTAAATTTCATCATAACTCATCCACTATGTGTTCTGGGTGAAGTGGTTCAAACAACACTTTCAATTTTGAACCATTCTTGGTCTTCAAGATTATATAGGACCAATCCAATGATAAGTACTGACCTATCTTGGTGATGAAATTTCTTGAAAAACATAGCCTAAATATAGGTGAGATGTTTATCACTACAATGTCTTCTAGTACAGTAATGCTAGGATAAGAATATAATGTGAGGGGAAGAGCCCTGATGATCCCTAAAGTTTGAACCTTCTTCCCATCTAGCTGAATCACTCCTTTATTCAATGACTCATACTTCAATTATAGGACATCTATTATTTGTTTAGGCATCACCACCATGCTTTCACCCAAATCGATCATGGACTTGTGTAATAATTTCTTCCCCATAATTAGTGTAAAATAGAATGGGGTAGGTTTTGTTTTACTTACACCCTTTTTGGTATTGATGAATGCAGAGGGCATTTGGGTTTGTGCACTCATGCTAAATTCCTTCCCCTTTATCTTTGTGGGTTCTGTAATTAGCTTTTCTTGCATGGTCTTTTCCTACTTCTCCAAGGATTCTTTTAGTAGAGACTTCTGCTTGGGGATAGATAGGACTTCCCAGAGGGAGATGTTGGTTGGAACCCTCTTTAGTTGTTCCACCACATTGTATGAAAGGTGAGACCTTAGGATATTTTACTTTGTTCTGCACTACCTCACTCCACTTTGGATATGTGAGAGGTGAGGGCTGAGGTGTTAGGAATTTCTCAAAAGTCACTTTGGGCCTTATGGTGGCTTTAGGGATTTTGACCAAACTTTTATTTGAGTTAGTGTAGTAGTTTGATTAAACATGCAGGGCTTTATACACAAGAACTTCACTCGTGTAGACTACATCTTCGCCTTCAACCTAGGATAATAGTGTGTGATTTGGGGATATTTTTTCCTGTTATTCTAGGGACATCCCCTGCATTTGTGTTATCAAGACTGCATTCTCAATCCCTAGAGATTAGTATGTGTAGGTCAAATTAGGGGCATTCCTTTATCATCATTATTCGGTAACCTTCTGATGTAAGTTGCCCCTTGGATAGTTTTGGGGTCCATGAGTGTTATTTCAAGGAAATCACCATGAATTAGAGTCATCCACTAAGTTGTTTGGTTGGTAACTAGATCTCTATTTGCATTAGGCAATATTATATGCAAAGGTTCAGGTACTACAACCATTTAGTTTATGGGTCATGTCTGGTGATTCAAAGTTTGATGGTTGGCCTTTGTCTTTCCTAGTACTAGTTTTGTTGGTATTGTGATCTCATTTATTGGTAGTTATTGAAAAGGGTATTTATAGGCATATCCTACTACCTTTTGAGATTGATTATCTCATTGGAGAAGTTAGGAGGATTGAGTAGACATGTTTTCCTGAGTGGGTGGATATGCATACATAGAAGGTGAGGTTCCAGAGGTACTTAGAGCTTCTTCTTGTATAGGTATTGATATCTCTAGGAACATTGGCATCAATGGATGCAGAGGTAGCTTTCCCACATCTCTCAAATTATTTTCAGCCCTTACTACCAGGTCATAAATGTTTGACAGCGTCTGGCCTCTAAGCAATTGAATCATACCCACAATTTCTAAAGTGAAGTCCTTGAGGTATAACACAATAGCCATGCCTATAGGCAATCGATCTACTATTGGGATCCTTTTCTAGTTCTTTTTTAACCTAGTGGTTAATTCAACAATGGCTTATTATGGGCCTTTATTGTTGGTTATTAGTTATTATAGGAGAGATGACCAATCTACTTTCTCATTGAATCACTCAAAAAAATTGTCATCCAAGTCATCTTAGGTATCGATGGAGTTGGCTAACAAAGATTGGTACCAATCAAAAACCTATCCTTTGAAATATGCCACTAGTAGCCTTAAGGCTATGTTCTGTATATTAACGTAGTGCACACATTTGTGACATCTTGGAGATGTTTTGTTATGGTCTTAAAATCCTCTCCTAAGAACTTGGGGAGTGCCTTCAAGGCATTCATAGGAATGAGATCCCACATAGTTGGGGGTGTCAGAAAGATAAGTGGGCTACCACTATCCCATGATACAAATTTCCTCGATGGGCCTTGAATAGCCATTTATTATTGTTGAGTAGTGTTAGACCTTGTAGTCATTTGGTGAGTTGGAGCTCCTAGAGGTAGTGTTAGTAGGCTCATATTTTTTCTTATTTATGACTTTGTTATAGGCCTTTAGCTCATAAACTTGGGCTCCTAATTAGGTAGACTAGTAGATCTAATCCCACCAAGCATACCAAAAAATAAAAATTGTTGACACCTAAAACTCTCACTCCATGTTTAATAGCCTCCTATGGGAAGCTTTATAGGCATGTGACCAAATTGTGGTCTATAAAGAAACCTCCAGGACTTTAGAAGCCAATTATTCATTCCAAACTGGGAGGTGAAAAGGGAGAAGGAAAGAAATGCAAATAATACTAAAGTAACACTAATTGAGGTGATACATTAAGGGATTTAAAGCATTAACCTATAATTACATAAAAAATATTGAGTCCTTAAATATTATAGACCATAAAGGATCATAAAGCATGAATTAAGACCTATAATATAAGAAAAGATCAATACTATAGAAGCAGAGGAAAATAAATAACAATCAAAGATGACTTTCCACTCAAATTGACACAGAACACCACTTTCTCTTTATTTCTAAATGGAGAACAGAATACAGAAAGGCCTTAAGGGTACAATACAAAATGTCCAATCACATGTGTGAGGAACACTTGATAAGGTCATAAAATGAAAAATTGCTAACTGTTATTACTTCTATTCTAGTTCAAATGGTTATTTACAAAAGTAGCAAATACTAGTAAAATGATAACCAACCCCTTCCAAAAGGGATGATCCTAGAGTATATAGGTGAGATGACCTCTCATGAGAATGACATCTATAAATCTCGACACTCACACCCATGATGATGTTGTTACAACTAAAAAAGGGACTTGAGATCATGAGTGTAGTTAGCCTCTGGATCTTGGATATTACATGACCACTCGATCTTGTTAAGGCTACAATGCTTAGGAGGGGCATAGTGATGCCAGGTGTATATCTCCAGAGCTATTTCTATTATGGCACTAGAGATGGGGATCCACTTGCCTTGGCTAATGGTGTAACTCCTTAGTTTAACAGGAAAGTCTTGGATTTTGAAAAAGCACCATCACACCACGTGGAAAGGATTGTCTCCTTGTTATAACTGCATGGTGGGTCCCTCTCTTTTCCAACTAGCCAATGACATAACTCCAAGGTTTGATAGACCAAAAATGATCATGGATAAGCATGGGATGACATGTGTCAAGATGACACTTCTCTAGGTAAATTAGGCACTTATTTAGCAAGGCTAAGTGTGGGGGCACTAATGTAAAGCAGATGCTCCTCCCGAGAGAAGTCAAGCA
This sequence comes from Torreya grandis, assembly GCA_037957365.1. NCBI lineage: Eukaryota > Viridiplantae > Streptophyta > Pinopsida > Cupressales > Taxaceae > Torreya > Torreya grandis. The sequence goes on from JARHVA010001807.1 coordinate 734,621, forward strand.
TTTATTTACAAACTTAAGCATGAGGGCACCATGTGTTTGAATTGTGTTCACCAATTAATGGTTCAGTGGGCCCCATCAATTCAACTATTATCTAATGGCATTGTCTAAAGATCTGACCAAATGAACCAACTTCAGGCGAGCGATGGGCCACCATGTGTTGAGCCCATGCTATATTGGAGGGAAATGAGAGCTTATTTGGGCTGAAGAAATGTCAAACTGACATATGAGGGAAGTGAAAAGAAGTCATTACTTAGACAAAATTTTCAAAAAGGATCTCATGAAGAGACCAAAGGAAGAACCACGGAAGGCACCGATCAAGCCTAAGGCAAAAAGGGTCGACTACCCCAAAATGAGAAATCATGGATTTTGATCCATAATTATTATTTTAGTAATGTTCCTCATGTAATTATCTTATTGACTAAAGCATTGAATACATTATATAGTCATTGATTAAGATATGTAGCTGATAATTTGATATACATTACTTTGGAATGTGATGCGAGTTATATTCCTTGGGGAAATGTTAATAAATGCATGCATATGATTGATGCATTAATAATCACTTATTTTAGTTTCTATGTAAGAATACATTAACAATATCATATTTATTTTTGATTGATAAGTTATGAGGTTGGTAAAACTAATGGGGAACTATAACAAAAGAAAACAAGGAAACTAGTGTTAATTGTTTAAATGCCACTTGCATCATGTTATGTTTTGTCATATATTATCCTAAAGGGTAACAATGAAAGATAAGGGTTTTTTTTTCATAAAAATTGGATGTTTTTTGCTTTACTTAGATAATGTTATCTTTTTTGCTTTGTCTTGATCTGTGAACCCCCTTACCTTAGAGATTATAGTAGTAGGGCATGATGCCTAATAATTGTAGGTGGTGGTGATATAGATCTAGTTTGGAAATGTAATAGAGGTCATTATAACTTTAAAAAAGTGCAAATGTCTTCCAATAGGTCTACATTTCAATAATTCTTTGGGCCTAATAACCACCTGTTAGTGAGACCCTATCCATTTAATCCTATCGTGGCATGATCAAAATACCCTACTTTACATTACCAATTGGGAACCCTAGAATAATTATTATCTTTTATTGCTATAGTGTATTAGTGACACACTTTCCAAATGTAAGTGTTTTAAGGTTGGTTTTCATCCTACTCAAAGGTGAGTATGTAGACCTATGATTGATTCATATTTCAATATTTTTTAGAAATTTTTGTGCTATGTAGAATTATATCATTGAAACTATGCTATGTTAAGATCACCTTTGATAATGATGGTACATACATAGGTTTAACATAATTATTTTTGTGAGAGAGAAAATGTTAGAATAATTAATTTATCATAGCTTATATGTAATAATTGTCACATGGTGTAGTTACACCTTTGATTGACATGTAGCATAGGTTAGTTAAGTGTGTTATTTTCTATGTGTAGTTAGCTACATTGTGAGACTTATTCCCCTCAATATTAGGAGATTTAATCTCAACTTTTGATGTATAAATAAGCACCTCTTTTAGTGCTCTAGCTAATGCAATTACTTTCCCTCTTTCATTTGGTATCAGAGTAGGTAATCCTAAGGAGGTTTCAAAGTGGTGGAGATAAGGTAGAGATCAAGAGATAAGTTTGTGCTAGACTTGATAGCAGTATGTTGCTCCAATTTCTTTCATCCCATGCTAAAAATATGACAAATTATAGAAGGAAAATGTTGTCATGCATATCTGCCAATCTTAAATCCCAGCTTGGCGTATCAGATCTAATCTTTTCTAGGGTTATTTTTTGCTTTTTTAATTTTCTATAAAAATATAGAATTTATGGAATAAATCTTGTATTTTTTCTAAAATCTACTCATAAAAATATGAATTAAACAAAATCAAAAATTTTGGAGCTTCTGGTGATTTTCTATGATTTTTTTTAAGTTTCTATTTTCCAGGACAAATGAGGAACAGAAAAAAATGGTGGTTTTTTTGACATTTGTTTTAGAATCATGGATCAAATATTAGATCACCAGATTCATATTGTCAATATATTTCTAAAAAGTATTCATTTTCTAAAAATGAAGCATCAAGGCACCTATGCTGAAAGTTTGAAGGTAGAGGGCAATTTGAAAGTCTTTAGTTGGTGCAGGGTCAATTTTTTGAGTGGAGAACCACCCATATCCACCACTTATAACAACACCACCACCATTAGGCCACAAAAAGTTTTCAAACTTTTCTCATGCCATATGACCACTTGTTAAGTGTTTTTATCCCCTAAGGGCTTGTCCTTCACCACTATGAGTCATCTTTGAAGATCTTTTCTTTTGAGGATCATTACTTTTGATCTGTGAAGCTTGGGAAGGTGATTTTTTTTTTCACCTTGGATTTTTTTTTGAGATATATGCATTGGTAAGGATATTTTTTGCATTTTGATCACCCATATTTTTATAATTTTTTAGTTTCTTTCCAGTTTAGCTAACTAGTTCATGTATTTTGGACCTTTAAGAGGCCATAACTTTTGACTGGTAACTCTAATTTGCATGTTGTCTTTTTTGAAAGTGCATGTTTTTTTATGCTCTTCATAGCTTCAATATCTATTTATTTTCATTCTATATCAGATTGTAGAATTATTGAATGCATTTTGGGTTAAAATTGATGTCTAAATTCCTTAGTTTTCCATTGCATTCTAGGACACATTTTCAGTGGTGTCCAACGTCCTTTGTGTAATTATGTGCAATTTCATTTCATTATTTGTGTGAATTTTCAACTTCTGTTTTCCACACATTTTTTTCTACACTTACAATACACTTTTTCTTTCTTATCTATGCAAATTTACATTTCACAATGTCTGGTTCTAGACCTCATTTTTTCCTCCCCAACACATAATTGCTTCATGGTGACAACTATGCCGCTTGGAAAACAAAAGTACAAAAACATTTAGAGTTTGAATATATTTGGTTAATTTTAGAAAGCACATGGGTCAAGCATGCAATAAATTTGATCAAAGATAGAAATATGACAAAGCTAATAGAAAAGCTAAGTTAATAATCATGTTTGGAGTTTTGGATGAGGTACAACCTAATATCTAAAGTGATACAACTGCAAAAGATGTTTGAGATAACCTTAAAATAGTATATGAAGCTAAGAATCAAAATCAAATCTTACATCTTTAGAGCCAATTACATACTCTCAATCTCAAATAAAATAAAAAAGTAGGACATTCTTTAGAAGGGTTACAACTTTGTGGGTTTCCCTTCAATCTTTGGGTGAACTAGTGACAGATGATTCTTTGGTCCCTATAGTCATTAGAGCACTGTCCCCTGCATACAATATCTTTGTAACCACTTTAAATGTCATAGGATAAAAACCAACCTCTAAAGTATTGGTAAATTTTTTGCAATAAGAGGAAGCTTTGCATAATTTGGAGGAAGCAGATAATGAGCATGCACTCGCATAGAATCAAAAGGGAAAGAAACCCATGAAGGGTACAATACAATCTCTAAAGTCAGAATAATCAACAAAACCAAAAAGGGAACAAATCACATTCTTCTAGAGCATGTCAAATTTATGAAAGACAAGGACATGACTTAATCCATTGTTGGTATAACACATTTCAAAAGGTCTCATCAAGCAAGAAGCCTTCTTTCAACAATTTACCACAAATAGAAAAGAAGCAACCATAACAACAAAACAGCTGAAAATAGAAAAAATTCTAAGCCTAAACAACATAAAAATGTTGTTAAAAATTTTTATTATTCAAATGAGGAATATGGTTTAGCTACTCAAACACATGAGTCTATCAATCATCCAAGTGAAATTTCGTATGTTGATTCAAGAGCAACCAAACACATGACAGGGAGAAAAGATTGGTTTTCTACATTGAACAAAACATAATCAAAGGGAAATGTATCACTTGGAGATGATAACTCATATATATTACAAGGAAGTGGTGACATCAAACATCAACTTGGAAATAGAAATTGTAACATTTCAAATGTTCTCTATGTTCTAGGACTTACAAAAAATCTATTATCTATTAATCAGCTACTTGACCACAACCTCATGGTTGAATTTGATCACCAAAATGGTCAAAAAAATTTCCACATCAAAGATAAATCTAGACACTTTAAATTAATTTCCAAGGCTTCCAATATTGGCAAAATGTTTCATATTGATTTTATTCAAAATGGCCATCAAGCCATTGTGGTCAAAGATATAGAACTAGGCAATTTATGGCATAGAATATTTAGACACTTCAGTTATGGTTATTTGATTGAATTAAGCAAACACAAGTTGGTTTGTGGTCTTCCCAAACTCAAGCAATCTTTTGATATATGTAATAGTGTCTTAGAATGAAAAAAATAAGAACTTCCTTTGAAAAGATTGAATATAGATCATTTGGTAAGTTGGACTTGGTGCACACCAATATATGAGGACATTTTACTCCCAATCTTAGAGGATTCAAATACTTTCAACTTTTGGTTGATGATTACTCATGAAAAATGTGGGTATATTTATTGAAGACTAAATATCAAGCTTTTCAAGTCTTCAAATAATTCAAGGCCATGGTTGAAAATGAAACTGGTGGGAAAATCAAGACCCTTTGCTCAGATCATGGGGATGAATACACCAAAAAAAAATTCTCAACCTATCTCAATGCGAATGGAATCAGTCATTAATTGACAACTCCATATTCACCTTAGTAGAATGGAGTTGTATAATTACGTATCAAAGTTATTGTGTAAATTTTTTTTAGCATGGTTGAGGATGCAAAATTTCCTAATACATATTGGGTAGAAAATCTACTTGTTGAATAGATCACCCACCAAAGCTCTTGATGGAATCACACCACATGAAGCTTAGACAAGGAATAAATCAAAGGTTAATCACGTTTGAGTTTTTAGTTGCAAGGCATACATGCATGTTCCTAAGAATAAAAGGAAGAATTTGGATAATAAAATAAAAGAATATATTTTTGTGGGAAACAGTGCACAATCAAAAGCATATAGGATCCTTGATCTAGAAATAAAGAATGTACTAATCAGCAGAGATGTAGAGTTTGATGAAAAGAGTGGAATCAATCCACCCTCTACACAAGAAAAAGATACAGGCAAAAGTCCTGTACTCTTTTTAGATAGTAATGGTGAAGGTGAAAAGGAAGATAGTCAAACAGGACCTCCATCACCACCACCTATAGCTTAGTCTATGCCCAAGTGGTATATAAGTATTATAAGAAATGCTAACTTTAATGGAGTACCATATACATCCACTTCAAGACCAAGGACTTAAAGCATGGCTCTAAAAGAGGTTAATATGGCCCTTATGGTTATTATTCAAGAAACTTATGAGCCCTCGATAGTAACAGAAGCCCTATAGTCAAAACCTTGGAAAGATGCCATGGATGCAAAATGTCAGTCACTGATGAAAAATAATACTTGGTAGCTTGTTGATATTTCACTAGGGAAGAATCCTATAGGATGCAAATGGGTCTTTAAGACCAAGTACAAAGCAGATGGTAGTATTGATAAGTACAAGGCAAGTCTTGATGTAAAAGGGTATGCTCATAAAGAAGGCATTGACTATGAAGAGACTTTTTCTCCCATAGATAAGATAAAGATTATTAGAATGGTTTTCACTACAATTGCATAGTTTGGATGGAAAGTCCATCAAATGGACATAAAAAATGCCTTTCTCGATGGATATTTGTAAGAGGAAGTCTACATGACTCAACTTGAAGGATTTATGGTACCTGATCAGGAACAAAAGGTGTGTAGGCTTATCAAGCCTCTCTATGGGTTAAAATAGGCTCCTTGAGTGATCAAAAACTTAGAAGTTTTGATCGATAGATATTTCAAGAACATGAAAATAACATAGTAACAATGATTTCTTTAAGAAGAGATGTTTTATTACTCAAGATTGCAAATACAACAATATGTTTATCTTTGGGAAGAGATGTCTGATTTCCATTTGGGTTACATCTTCATTTATACACATTTTGAAGGTAAGAGGAGGATGTGAAAGTTCACCAATCTTGAGGAAAATTAAGTGGTTCAACTTCTATAATTTAAAACAATATAAAATTCAAGGAATTACTATTTTCAGAAACTTACTATTTTTAGACTGCACTACTAAAATTGAAATTTGGGGCACTTCCATTGAGTTTTCAAGGGTCAAAACCCACCAAACAAAGCTTTATACCATCTCATTGAATTCTCCTCATTCTTATATTTCTACAAGTTCAAATGGGGAGTAAATTGAAGCTATGGTGTAAAAGTTATGGCTCCCAAAAATTCCTTCATCAATTGGGGTAGAACCATCGCTTGAATTATCACCTGAATTGTTGTCTAGATCATTCCTCCCTCCTTGAGAAGCAATGGTCCCCATTTCATCAATATTCCTCATCAGGTGTGGTACTTGTGTCTTAATTTTATTCTCTTTGATCCACTTACCTTAGTGATTAAGTTGACCCCTTTTGACCACCCAATAAAATGGAATAGAGCATCATGTTGTTGTCTTCATCCAGGTGTCCACAATCTGATCCTCTTTGTTGGAGAAAAACTCTACAAATCAATCTCATCAATGTCCAATTTTTATACTACGACTAAAGTTTCCAATATAGTTGGATGATATGGTTTGAAGAGCTTCACATTGAATATTAGATGCAGACCAAGGTAGGCTGGTAGGTTCAACTCAAAAGCATTTTCTCCAACTTTTTTGGTGATGGTGTAGGGACCATATCGCAGAGGCCAAATTTTTATGTGTGGGCCTACAAGTCTTTCCTTTTGAAGTTGCAACCAAACCTTGTCACCCACAATAAAATGGTGTGGAATCCTATGTTTGTCATGGATTTGCTTATACTTCTGATTCATCTTCTCTAAGATGTCATGAACCTATTGCTGGATGTGTTGTATTTGCTCAATTAATTTTTTTGCTTTTGTTTCCTCATATATCCCAAGAGGTGTGTATTCCATGGTGGAGAATGGAATGGATATATCAATTAGTGCCATGGGTTGGAACTCAAAGCATACTTGGAATAGACTGTGCTTGGTTGAGCTATGTAGAACCTGATTATATCCATGTTGTGTGAAAAGAAGCCCCTCATCCCATGTGCATGGATGTTTAGAGTGATACATCTGAATCATGTGAATAATCAGGTGGTTTGCCACTTATATTTAACCATCAGTCTGTGGATGGAAAGTTGTGGACTTCATCAGCTTGGTATCCATCATCTTCCATAGAGTGGACTAAAAGATGATATGGAACCTACTATCTCTATCTAAGACAATGGACTTGGGGAGACCAAATTGGATCCATACATGACTAAAATATAGTTGAGAAATTTCTTCAACAAATATATTTTTCTTACAAGCAATCATAATAGACATTTTTGAAAAATGATCAACTATAACAAAAATACAATCCTTGTCATGTTTTGAAGTGGGCAAACTTGAGAGAAAATCCATTGAGACAGATTCCCAGGGCATGGTTGGTTTTGACAATGGCGTGTACAATCCTTGCTTCTTATTTATTGGCTTGTATATTACACATGGGGTGTAAGATTTGAGGTACCTTTCCACATCCTTCCACATATGGGTCTAGTAGAAGTGTTTTTGAAGAGCTACCAATGTCTTCTCTACACCAAAGTGTCTAGTTGTCCTACTAAAATGTGCTTCCCATATCATCTTCTATTACTCTAAAGCTAGAACACATATGTACCCCATGTGATAGAGGACATTATCTTGCAAAAAAAATCAAACACATTTTTACCTTCTTGAAGCACTTGATATGTATCAGCAAAGGCAAGATCTACTTCATACAGAGCACCCTAAGTGGTAGTCTTGTGTCTCCACAGGTCAAGAACTATTGTGAGTGCAGTAATTTGTGGGCAGCTCAAATAATCTGTAGCCATATTTGAGCTCCTCATTTTGTGTTTGATTATAAGATGGAATTACTGCAAAAATGTGGCCCACTTTTGGTGCCTCTCATTTTACATTTTGCTCTATGTCTAGATGAATTCCAATGGTCTGTGATCAGTGTGGATGACCATCTCTTTCCTCAAGATGTAGTGTTTCCATTATTTGTAGGCTTGCATAATCGCATAGAGCTCCTTGTCATATGTTAGGTATTTTTTGACTATATCAGTGAAGTTTTCACTATGATATGCAATAAGATGGCCATGTTGCATGATGACAACTCCCATGGCATATTCAGATGCAACTGTCATCAACTCAAAAGGTTGATGCAAATATAGCAAGACAAGAATAGGGGTTAAGTAAAGTATATTCTTCAAATTCTCAAATTCCCTTTATTATATTTCACCCCACTAAAATGTAGCTTTAGCTCCTCCTTTAGTCACTTGGGTTAGTGGCCAAGCAACATGTGAGAATCCAAAAACAAACTTGCGATAGAAATTTTCAAGACCCAAGAAGCTATGAAGTTCTGTGAGGATCCTTGGTATAGTCCATTCTAGAATAACCTAAATTTTCTCTAGATTGACATGGACCCCTTTCTCATTCACAACCTACCCTAGGTACTGAATTATTTTCATCTTGAATGTACATTTGTCAAGATTTACATACAACTTGTGCTCCCAAAGAGTTTGAAGCACCTTACAAACATGTTACATATGTTCCTCCCGTGTTCTATTGTAGATGAGTATGTCATCCAGGTAGACAAACATGAATGAGTTGGTGAAGGGACACAAGATGTCATCCATCATCTTCATGAAGTTTTCAGGTGCGTTAGTCAAGCCAAAAGGCATAACCAACCATTCGAAGAGCCCCTCCTTAGATTTGAATGCAATCTTCTAGACATCGATGGGATTGATGGGAATTTGGTGATAACTAGATTTGAGATCAAATTTGGTGAAGAACTTCACACCACAGAGTTGGTCCAGTAGGTTATCAATCCTAGGGAAGGGGTAGCAATTATTCATAGTGATTTTATTTAGGGCTTGATAGTCAATGCAAAGCCTCCATGTTCCATCTTTCTTTGGTGCCAGGACATTCAGGCTACCACAGGGTGAAGAGCTTGGCCTAATGTGACCCTTTTGAATCAATTCCTAAATTTACCTTTTTATCTCATCATTCTCCAAAATTGATCTATGATACATAGGAATATTAGGCAAAGGTGATCATGGGATCAAATCGATAGAATGTTTTACCTAGTAGTGAAGTGAAACTCCCATGGGTGACTTGAATAAGTCATCATATTCTCCTATGATTTATCACATTTGCTTCTAGTTGTTGTGTTGATTATGTAATCAGGACTACAACATCAGTCTTCTTGAATTTCTATGGTTTGACCACCATGAGAACTAATTGCTTTGTCTTCTCTGCCAATTTTTCATGAACAATGATGCTTTCAAAAGAGCAAAAGTGATTTTTTCTCCATTGATGAATTTATTTACAAAAAATTAGGAAAATAATTGATTCAACCAATTTTCTACTACATCAGCATTGATTTTGCCTTCAAATGTAGGGATATCAAAATTCACTTGAACCTTGAAGGGTGTTAGGGTGATAAAAGGACATTCCATAGATGAGGAGCCAGGAAGTGCAGATGAGGAGCCAAAATTTCTCATCAAGATTTGTTAGAGAATTTGGGTGAATTGTTGTAGCATCTACACATGTTGCCATTGGAGGGTTTCATTCACCATTTTCTTGAAGGGATCAGATGTCTCGATGTTGTCCACCATTTGAGGTCATTTTGAGTGAATAGGTGGATAGTTTGGAAGCTCTATTATTTTCCACCCAAGCTTCTTGTAGCCTGACCTCATCCTTGGGATCATACACTCTCAAGACAAACCGCTCTGATACCACTAATCCAAAACTCAAAATTTTTGATTGACATATATTTCAAGAACATAAAAATAACACAGTAACAATGATTTCTCTGAGAAGAGATGTTTTATTACTAAATATTACAAATACAACCATATGCTTATCTCTGGGAAGCGATGTTTGATTTTTATTTTGGGTTACATCTTCATTTATACACATTTTTAAGGTAGGAGGAGGATGTGGAAGGTCACCAATCTTGAGGGAGATTAAGTGGTTCAACTTCCATGATTTATAACAATACAGAATTTGAGGAATTATTATTTTTAGAAACTTATTATTTTTAGACTACACTACTAATATTAAAATTTAGGGCACTTCTATTGGGTTTTTGAGGGTCAAAACCCACTAAGAAAATAGTGGTGCCATCTCACCATATTCTCCTCATTCTTATCTTTCTAATGATTCAAATGGGGAGTCAATCAGAGCTATGGTGCAAAATTTATGGCTCTTAGAAGTTTTGTCATCAATTGGGGTAGAACCATTACCCAAATTATCCCCTGAATTATTTCCCAGATCATCGAGCCTGGTACATCAATATTGATGAGCATCTTGTACAACATAGATTCAATAGGAGTCCATATGATCCTAACCTCTACCTCAAAGAACATGAGGGGAGGTTGTTATAGTGATTGTTTATGGATCTAGTCATCACTAGCAGCAGAGTGAAGATGATTGATGCAATTAATAATGATCTTAAATGATCATTCAACATGACAAATCTTAGGCTACTACACTATTATCTTGGTTTGGAGGTATGGCAGAAGGAAAATCACATTTTTGTTTCACAGATGAAGTACACCAAGACATTACTCAATAAATTTAGGATGATGGATTGTAAGACTATTACAACACCTATGGAGACAAGACTTCATGTTGTCTCATACAGATCCATCACCAGAAGTAAATGTAACTCTATATCGATAGTTGATTGGGAGTCTCATTTACTTAACATATATTAGGTTAGATATTAGCTATGTTATCATTTATCTTTCTTGGTTCATGCAAGAACCAAAGGTAACACATTGGAAAACAATAAACTCAGTATTGAGATACATCAGAGGTACAATTGAGTATAGCCTAGAATACAAAAAGAATGATAATTTATTCCTAACATGATACACAGATGTAGATCATGCATTTTTTATTGATGATAGGAAATCCACTTTTGGATTTGTGTTCTTTCTAGGATCTGGTCCAATTTCATGGGAAAGTAAAAAATAGGGGTTTTTAGATATTTCCTAGAGGCAAAATATCATGTTGCAACATGAGCTATCTATGAAGCGATATGGATACATCGCATTCTTTCAATACTTGGAGTTCTACAGACTCAACCTATAGTTCTATATTATGACAATCAGGGTGTTCTACATCTTGTTCACAATCTAGTGTTTCATGAGAGAACCAAGCACATCGAGGTTCAAATTCATTTCATACATGAACATGTTCAACAATAGAACATAGAGCTCTGGTATTGCCCCACTCAGGATCAGTGTGAATATGTCTTCACAAAGTCACTTGCACATGATAAGTTTGAGTCATTCAAAAATTCTCTCTCTTCTTCTCTTCAGGCTATGATCAGTTGGGGGGAGGGGGATGTTAGAATAATTAATTTATCCTAGCTTATATGTAATAAATGTCACATGGTGTAGTTACACCTTTGATTGACATGTAGCATAGGTTAGTTAAGTGTGTTATTTCCTATATGTGGTTAGTTACATTGTGAGACTTAATTCCCTATATATTAGGATATTTAATCTCACTTTTTGATGTATAAATAAGGACCTCTTATAGTATTCTCGCTAATGCAATTAGTTTCCATCTTTTAGAAAATAGATTTAATATTATTTTCAAGACAAGGCAAATAGGTCTATAGAACCAAACTACTGAAGGGTGTGGTAGTTATTTACAACCTTTTAACTTAGGGTAGTAATTTATATACTCTAATTATAGTGGAAGTAGGATACATTTATCATAGTCATCATTGTTCAACAGTATCCTTGATAACCAAAGCAATTGATATGGAAATGTTCACCATATAAAAATCTAAGGAACTGACCAAACCCCTACCCTACAACATCAATGAATAATTCATTGTATGGTAGTCTTAATACTGACATTTTCATCTCTTAAACTCCCAATCATATAAAATGGGAACCCTTTGGTTGATGTTCTAGGTTAGATTATAACAATTTATCTCCTTAGTTCAGTGTTGTTTAAACCCTTAAAATGGATACATTATTGAGGCTTAATATAGTTAGGCATGGCATGTTATCATCAATAAGGTGGATGTGCATCCCAATCTAACTTATTGCACATGTGTTTAATCATATAAACCAATGACCAGTTGGGTTTAACATCTCAAAAGTGTATCCATGCATACAACCTTCCCTACTCCTATATGATAAATCTAGAATTAACCTTGTGCAATGACCTCTACATCAGAGCACTTCTTACCACCCTTATTATAAGGCTACTTTGGATTCCCTTACAAGAGGTAGTTACTCTCATATAAAAATCATCTCTAGAACAAGGGTACTCTTATACTTTTATGTGTATTGTCATGTTGGACGAGTAGTTGTAGAGATAGAATGATGTTGTATTACACTTGAGAACTACAAGCACTCTCCCTAATATGCTAGAACTGGACATGGATAGTTCCATATCATTTCACTTGTTAGAAATGAGGGTAATGGATTAGGGGTAGATAGACAGAGAAGGTGTGATCTTATAAACCTCACAGTAGTTGAGATCTAGGGAGTTTTAATACTTTAGATGGGTATCTAGACTTGATGTAGTATTATATTGAAGTGTTACCCCTTATTGCAAATCCATTTCAATAAACCCTTTATCTTTCATATATTGTATCAGCCAGCCTAATATATTTATGGGCTTATCTTTTGATGTTTGTACAGTGTCAATCTAGTCAATACATTATTGTGCATGCTGACATATTCTAATTATATTGACCTAGCCGATACCGTCGACTTAGATTTTAGGGTTAGTTTTGGGTATTGGAACCATATATATAGTGATAATCTTTTTTTCCTAATAAGATATATCACATTCATATGCTCTTCTTATACTTGCATTTCTGTCTTAATGAGTATTTTGGAGAGTTAGAGGATTATAACCCTATCTTGGAGGTCTTATCTTGTTATTGAATCTCAATAGGAGAGGTTATTGGGAGTTCATAACTAAGGATATCTAGGTCTTCATTCAGCCATTTGGGGTCTTCAACTTACAACATCTCTTCCAAAGCTCCACTTAAGCCAAAGGGGGAGATTGAAGCATCAATGCATCCACCCCAAGGTAATTATGTCTATCTCTATAGTCTTTTTTCATTTAGTATGTTATATGTTGTTATTACTTTGTGAATGTATGTGTATAGCCTTACTTAGGCTCTTATTTATACTGAATAAGATAGTATAGATATAGGGTTGGTTAGGCTTATCATTTATCACCTTAGGTTGCATAGACCCCTATTTGGTTAACCATTGCAGCTTACCATCTTTACAATCACTTACCCATCATTTACCTTAGTTGTGCCCCCTTTACAATCATTTACTTTACTTGCATCTTTATAGTCATAGTTAAAATCATTTACCTTTGTTGAGGTTGAGTAAGATCCATATATTTATGTCATAGGATTCATGGAACTCTTTCCTCTTGACATTTGAATTGTAGGTTACCCTTTGTTAAATCTATGAGTATCATTGGTCCTTATCCACTCGTCCAAGTATACACATGCTCTATTTTATTGACCTTATTTGAGTCTTAGTCTAATGAGAGAAAGAGGATAGTTGTACATCATCTTAGCATATGCATACAACATGTAAATCAATTTGAGAGACATAAGCTATAGAGTTTTTAACAACAAAAAATTGAGAAACATGTTGAGAATTATGAAGAAATTTAGAAACAATAGCATTTTGAGAATGAAATACAGTATCAATTTGAGAAGCAATAAATACATGTTGAGAAGTAGGAGCAATGAAAACACCTTGAGGATCTGAAATCATGGAATTTTGATTATGAAGAACATCACAAACTATAAACATAGTTCTAGGTTTTAACAAAAATCCTGAAATGACTCCATGAGAAAGTAAATTGGGATAAACAACTTCTTTCAATATATTCATAATTATAGATATCTTAGAAGGATTATCTATATTGTATTTCTTAATATTATCTATTTTCTCTTTTCTGTGTTGTGTTTCTAATTCAACCTCATAATTTAAAAAAATTGATCTAATAATCATTTTGAAAGATTCTAGCATTCACATTATTATCACCATTGGTATTCAAAGAAGAAACATTGGTCTCTACATGATAACATACATCTAAATCCACATTATCATCTATAGTTTGTGTTAGAATGTTCTCATGTTTTCAAAAGAATCAACAATTTTTATGCACATTCAAGTTCAAATCTATATTTTTCTAGTGTGGTTTATGTGATAACAAGTTTTTTCCATATTTTCATATAAATCAACTTAATTAGAATAGTTATCATACACACCACCTTCTATATCATTTTATAAAAATATGAAATGTATAAAAAACATTACGATATCTTGAAAAAAAATTAAGGGTGAACAATCTAAACAAAAAAAAATGATTTAAAATTGAATTTATAATAATATTTTTATACCAAATCACAATAAATAAATAAATAATAATAATTAAATTAAATATAATTAATTAATTAAAAATAAAAGGACAACTATGAAAAATTGCTAAGTGGATGCATTATTCATAATATAAATAAAGCAACAATTTGATGACTAGTGAGATGAAAGAAAGTATATGAATAATATAATTAAATGGAAAACTAGGATTCATAAGTGAATATAAATAAATGGAAAATGAGAAAAATAAATGGAAAATAAGAGAGAGAGAGAGAGAGAGAGAGAGAGAGAGAGAGAGAGAGAGAGAGAGAGAGAGAGAGAGAGAGAGTTACAAAAATGAAAAATACATACCATGGTAATATATTAGAACGAAAAAAAAATTAGGGTTGGGATTAAGTAAAATTCAATTAGAGTTGTTATTGTTATTGTATCAACAAATAATTTATAGAATTAAGGGGAAAAAAAAGATAAAATAATTAACGTTGGGATCAAGCAAATCAAACAAAATTTAGATCTTATATATAATGTGAAATTTTTAAAAGAACATGCAAAATAATGTGGATTCATGAAAATGTATTATGAATAAATAGAATTCAATCAAATTATAACACAAATATCTATAATTATTGATATAGGTAAAAACAAATTTAAAATAGTAAATTAGACTTAATTAATTTTTTTAAATAAGAATAATAAAATTCAAAAATATGGGAATTTTTTAAA
Organism: Torreya grandis; assembly: GCA_037957365.1. Classification (NCBI taxonomy): domain Eukaryota; kingdom Viridiplantae; phylum Streptophyta; class Pinopsida; order Cupressales; family Taxaceae; genus Torreya; species Torreya grandis. The sequence goes on from JARHVA010001807.1 coordinate 749,804, forward strand.
TGAGTTCTCCCATTCCTCCCGCCCATGGTAGAAGTTCTCTTGTGTTTGATTATTCTGTACAAGAGGTCGTCATTGCAAGGAAGATTGACGTTGATTCCCTTCACGCTCATGGTATAAGCTCTCTTGTGTTTTGTGATTCTGGGTAGAAGGCCATCGTTGTGTGGAAGACTGATGTTGTTTCCCTTCCTGCTCATGGCAGAAGCTCCCCTGTGTTTGATGATTTTGGATAGAAGGTCGTCATTGTGCAAAAGACTAACTCTACTTCCCTTCATGGTCATGGCAGAAGCTCTCCTATGTCTGAAAATTTTGGGCAAAAGATCATCACTGAATGGAAGACTAACACTGCTTCCCTTCCTACTCATGGCAGAAGTTCCCCTGTGCCTGGAGATTCTGGGCAAAAGGTTATCATTGTGTAGAATATGGACAATATGCATAAGAGGGACCCTATGCAGAAGAATGTTGCAGAAGGCACAAATCACACAGTTGACTCAACTTATATCCATAAGCAAGATCTGAAGAAGAAGGAAGTGATGCAGGAGCATCACTATAAGTTGTCTAGTTGAGTCCTAGAAGGTTTGTTTGAGCACAATAAGCCTCATTAAGGCTTTGAAATTTGTATAGGATTCTTGGAGTATTTTCCCTCCAAACTTAATATTTAAAATTTCAAATGTACTTATGTAAAAAGAGGCAGGAATTATAGTAGTTCATGAGTTGTATAGGTTATATAAGGGTGTCCAATGTAATGAGTCTTATAGAATTTATATAGGTTATAGTCATCATGAAGAGTCAAAAGGATTGAGTGGAACAAAATACTATACATTACAAGATATTTTTCTATCTTAAGGTAAGTGGCTGAAAGGAATATTAAAGCTAAATTGGGTTATTCCAAGCTTGGATAAGCCTTCAACAAATGGATATGCATCCAACATATACCAAAGGACACTTCAAAAACTCTCTACAAGCATAAAAAGACCAGTTGTGATGATAGAAGAGAGAAGAGAGTATGAGTAGAGTGTGTGTAGAAGCCTGCCAAGACAAGGTGCAGGTCTATAAGCATCATTTACTTGTATATAAAGGTATTTTATTGTGTAATTTATTGTATTCATATGTTTTTTTCAATAATCAATAATATTATGGTCTCATTTGAGTAAATTTTGCCTTCATTTTATGTTAGAACTCTCCAATGTTTGTATGTACTCAGAGCTAACAGACTATAACTACATACAGGGTCTCTATTTTATGTGTAAAGGGTTACATGAGCTCAAAACAAGGATACTAAAGGTTGATATATGTTTTTTATGTCCCTATGGTGGCATTTAGACTACCAGTTAGCTTATATACTTCATGAAACAAGTTTAAGAAGCTCTCGAGTGATACAGGCCCTACTAAACCCTAGGTAGTGGGTAAATGCAATTTTATTGAGTTTTATCCCTCCAATCCTCATAGAAACTTGTGATCAGTTGGTTGATATTTTTTGGGGACCTTTACAAGTAATTTGGAGTTCAAAATCCCTCTTTATCCTGACTTATGCATGATTGTGTGTTATAAGCCTGTAGGTCACCATTTAAAGAAACTAAGTAATTGAAGTTTGGTCATATTGTCTTAATTTTGAGTCTCAAAATACACAAGGGGTTGAATTAATTTTATATTCCACGTGAACCTGATTTATAATAATTTTCAAGGCATTTAGTAGTGGAAACTAATCCATATCCTCCAAGGAAGCATATCTAGGACTGTGTAGATAAAGAAGAGTGAATTCAGAGTTGTCTTTAGGTGTTTAGAAGTCCATATTTGGATTGAACCACATCATTGTCTTGATTTAGTGTAAATAAATATAGGTATATTTAATTCACTTGTGACTCTAAAGCAAATCATCCTTAGGTAGTCAATGATGAGGACTCTAGGTGAAGATTGACTAAACAATCACCAATTCTTGGTAAATGCAAGCAATTAGAGTCTCATTAAGTATAAAGAGTTGTGTAGAAAGATGGAGATAGATGGGGAAGAGCTCAGAGAGGTGATAAGGAGTTTTGAAAGTGATTCAAATCCAAACAAGTGAATTTAAGAGACCCTCGGTACATAGGTAGGCTTGTAAGACCTAAATCTAGGTCTAGAAAAAAGAAATTGAGTTTGTGAGAGTTCCACCTGGTCAAATTTGACCAAAATTTGGAATATAACATATTTGGAGGTCCTATAAAGGAATTAAAATGTTTTAGAATTTTATATTTTGTACAAATTGAGGGTAAATAAGAGTTAGAGTGAACAAGAAAGTGGGTTTGTGCAAAGAGTTGAAAGATGAAACCTTGTAGATTAAATAAAGGCTTAAATGGATCCTTGAATCTATCTTAAGTTTCATATAAGTTTTAGTTAAATGTGTTAATAAAGGGGAATTAGCATCATAACAGGGCTAGTAGAAAACTAGGTAAGAAGGGATCTTGTGAGTGAAACTTGGAGAATTTGAATGCTTGAAATGTTAAGACGGAAGGAGATCAATGTTGTCAAGTTTTCAGGAAGCCATAAAAGTCCATCAATAACTTGTTTAATGAATTTGACCTTCAAAAGGAGTCTTTGAGCCATTATAGGCCAATGAAGCACTAGTGAAGTAAATAAGTTGTCAAAGAGAGTAAAGAGGTGAATGATGCCCTTCATCATTTGTGGTATCAGAGCTTAGGAGATCTTTGGAAATGATTGAATTTTTTGTTGATCTTGCATCAGGTATAGTACAGGATCACAGGAAGAAGGATCAACAAGACAAAGCACTAAAAGACCCTGCTGAATAAAGGTATGAGTAAAATTTGATATTTAGTTTGAGATTATGTTTTGAAGAATTGTGTTTTGAGAAGAGAATAGGGTAAAGGAAGTCTTATAGCCTATGAAGGCTTGATAAGAGAGAAGAAGAGCTTGGAAAGCTCAAGAGTAATGTTGAGAGAGCATAGTGAATGCTCAAGAGGAAGTTCCTAGGTAAGGAAAATTGGACTTGTGATTTGTTGATGTTTGGTTAAAGTATTTTGTTGAAGACCATTGACTCAATGAAAGGCTAAGTGAAGCCATTGACAAGGACCAATAGACTAGGGTGTAAAAGACCTAGGTGAGGACCTGAGAAGACCAAAATACCAAGGTGAAGTAGACTTGGGTGAGGATTTCGGTGAAAGAGTAATGGAGATGCAGAAAAAGAAAGAGTTAAGGAGAGAGAAACACTTCCAAGGATAGAAGGAAATGATGATGCTACATTTGGAAAGTTTGTAGCAGGTGTTGGAATTATCCATGCAGAGTCAACAAGGGTATGTGCTCAAGAGGATGGTCAAATGGCCAATGGAACAAATTGTTAGACAAAGGAAAAGATAGCAGATAAAGAAATGGATAAGAATGCTAGCAAAGGAGGATGAAGAGGCAACTAATTCTCATATGTATGTCTCTAACATTGAATTTGAATTTGCAGGTGTGGTAATAAGTGAAGAAGATTAATTATTATCCCTATTTAAAGGATTAAACAACAAAAAGTATTTGAGAAGTGAATAACATGAGCAGTATGACATGCCCCTAGAACATGTGTTGTACCATCCAGAAAAGGAAATACTATTAGAGGGAGAAAATTGCCTCACTGAAGGCATGGAAGAAGAAAAAGTGCAAGAAGAGACTCAAGGGTCTCAAGTTTTCAAATTTGATATTGTTTTTGAAACAATGATTGCAAGTATATAGGAAGAAAGTGGAGAAGAAGTACTTGAGTCAAAGACTAGACTCATAGATAATCAAGGAAAAAAAGGAGTTCAATGCATGGCTATGGTATTTGAAGAACAATAAGAGCAGATCCTCATTCAAGTGGATGACAAAGAAGAAATAGCAGTAAGAGAAACTTCTAAAGCATTTTTGACAAGATATGAAGAGTTTATAGACAAAGAACGAAAAGAGACTAATGTTATGCTAATGACAAGCAAAGAGGAACTGTGGCAATCAGTTGAAGAAAATGAAATGAATTATGAGCTACCAAAATAGTCAAAGGTCAACCTTGAAACCAATAAGGTAATCACCCTCCTTTTAGATGTGCAAATTTTATTGGATGAATTCTTGGAATATGAATGGTTTAATGACTCAAAATAAAACACTAAGAATGTCATGACAAGAACCAAATGGATAGAAAAGGATGTTGTAGAGAACAAAAGTGTAGGAAACTTAGAAGAACAAACATTTCAATTGAGAGACAACAAAGTGATAGGTTTCTTGTGTGAAAATCCAAGAACCAGTTGTGAAAAGAGATGCGAACAGTCCAAGAAGATGAAGATCCTAATGGAAGGCATGAAGGAATACATAAAAGAGTTGTTACGTCTCATGGTAGTAGATGATGATAAGAAAACAAAGCAAATGCATAAAGATGACCATCAGCAAAGGGACAAAGAAGTACAGGCAACTAAGAGGATTGAAAAGGTGAACTATGTTGCAAGACAAAACAAAGAATTGGAGTTGAGATGGAAACACAATAAAGGGTATAAAAAAGAGATCAGAGTGAAGACAAATGGATAGTATGAGCAATTTGCACAGGGAGAAGGACTGCATATGCCTTCAAGGCATGACAAAAATAAGATTGTATATGTTTTTATTAACAAGTTTGTGTTATGTGTAGGTATGGCAATGAAAGGAATATCCAAGAAAAGACCAAAGTGTGGTGCTATGGAACATGTGCACCAATATGAAGAGATAATTGAAGGTGAATGGATTTCAATAGGAGCAAGGACAAGCACACATGATCAAGAGCTCATGAAAAGTTTTGAGAATGGTAATTTGATGTAGGAGCATCACTATAAGTTGTCTAGTTGAGTCCTAGAAGGTTTGTTTGAGAACAATAAGCCTCATTGAGGACTTGAAAGGTGTATAGGATTCTTGGAGTATTTTCCCTCCAAACTTAATATCTGAAATTTCAAATGTACTTATGTAAAAAGAGGCAGGAATTGTAGTAGTTCATGAGTTGTATAGGTTATAGAAGGGTGTCCAATGTAATAAGGAGTCTTATATAATTTATATAGGTTATAGTCATCATGAAGAGTCAAAAGGATCAAGTGCAACAAAATACTATTCATGACAAGATATTTTTCTATCTTAAGGTAAGTGGTTGAAAGGTATATTGGAGCTAAATTGGGCTATTCCAAGCTTGGATAAGATTTCAACAGATGGATATACATCCAACCTATACTAAAGGAGATTTCAAAGACTCTATAAAAGCATAAAAAGACCAATTGTGATGACATAAGAGAGAAGAGAGTATGAGTAGAGTGTGTGTAGAAGCCTACCAAGATAGGGTGCAGGTCTATAAACATCATTTACTTGTATATAAAGGTATTTTATTGTGTAATTTGTTGTAGGCATATGGTTGTTGTGATAATAAATAAGATTTTGGTCTCATTTGAGTAAATCTTGCCTTCATCTTATGTTAGAACTCTCCAATGCTTGTATGTACTCAGAGCTAGTAGACTGTAACTACATATAGGATCTTTGTTTTACATGTAAAAGGTTACATGAGCTTGAAAAAAAGGATACTAAAGGTTGGTAGAGGTTGTTTAGGTCCCTATGGTGTCATTTAGACTATTAATTAGCTTTTATACTTCATGAAACAAGTTTAAGAAGCTCTCGGGTGATACAAGCCCTTTTAAACCCTAGGTAGTGGGTAAATGCAATTTTCTTGAGTTTTAGCCCTTCAATCCTCATAGAAAATTGTGATCAATTGGTTGATACTATTTGGGGACCATTACAAGTGATTTGGAGTTCAAAATCCCTTTTTAGCCTAACTTAAGCATAATTATGTGTTCAAACCCTGTAGGTCACCTTTTAAAGGGAGAGAGCAATTGAAGTTTGGTCATATTGTCTTAATGTTGAGTCTCAAAATACACATGAGGGGTTGAATTAATTTGATAGTGTGTATGAGCCTGATTGATAAGAATTTTAAAGGCATTTAGTTGTGGAAAGTAGTCCATATCCTCCAAGGAAGCATATGTAGGACTATGTAGATAAAGAAGAGTGAATTCAGAGTTGTCTTTAGGTGTTTAGAAGTCCATATTGGGATGGAACCACATCATTGTATTTATTTAGTGTAAGAACCTATAGTTCTATTGAATTCAATTTCACCTCTGAAACAAATCATCCTTAGGTGGTCAATGATGAGGACTATAGGTGAAGATTGATTGTACAATAATCAATTCTTGGTAAATGCAAACAATTAGAGTCTCATTAAGTATAAAGAGTTGTGTAGAAAGATGAACATATATGGGGAAAACCTTAGGGAGGTGATAAAGAGTGTTGAAATTGATTCAAAGCCAAAAAATTGAATTTAAGAGACCTTCTGTACACAAGCAAACTTGCAAGACCTAAATCTAGGTCTAGAAAAAGGAAATTGAGTTTGTGAGAGTTCTACCTAGTCAAATTTGACCAAAGTTTGGAATCTAACATATTTGGAGGTCCTCTAAAGGAATAAAAAGGTTTTAGTATTTTAGAGTCCGTACAAGTACAAAATCTGAGAGTAGGCACTTGAATAGATCTAATTGAGGGTAAATGAGAGTTGGAGTGGACAAGAAAGTGGGTTTGTGCAAAGAGTTGAAAGATGAAACCTTGTAGATTAAACAGAGGCTTAAATGGATCCTTGATTCTGTCTTAATTTTCATATAAGTTTTGGTAAATGTGGCAATAAAGGGGAATTAGCATCATAATAGGGCTAGTAGAGAACTAAGCAAGAAGGGAGCTTGTGAGTGAAACTTGGAGAGTTTGAATGCTTGAAATGTTAAGACAGAAGGAGATCAATGTTGTTAGGTTTTTAGGAAGCCATAAAAGTCCATCAAGAACTTGTTAAATGCATTTGACCTTCAAAAGGAGTCTTTGAGCCATTATAGGCCAATGAAGCACTAGTGAAGTAAACAAGTTGTAAAAAAGAGTAAAGTGGTGAATGATGCCCTACATCAGGAAGCATCTACCAGATCTAGTGATGCAGATGATTCCCCTATTCAAGTTAGCCATGGAAGAACTAAAGTTTTTGAAATGTTCTCCTCCATCCCCCTCCCAACCAAAGGAAGAACCCCTACTGCCAATAGAGTCATGGACATCATGGAACTGGAAGCTACAACAAACCCTCAAAAGTTTATATCCTTTGTTGAGGTAGTATCTCGTAAGACAGATCCAAAAAAATATCCCATACCTCTCAAACCTGCATCTTCTAACCTTGTTGTGATCTTTGATGAGGAGTCCAAAAAAGTGATCAGATCAGAAGAATTCTTCTCGGTCAAAGGTCTCATCTGCAGATTTATGGATTACTAGCCAAAACTTCAAGAGCTGCATGCTTGAATTTTGAATAATTGGCAACCCCTCCTAACAGGTACTCTTGATATTTACCCTTGTGCAAAAAGTTTCTTTATTATTGTCTTTTACAATATTGAAGGCAAGGAAGAGATTCAAAACAATTTATGATGCTTGAATCACCACCCCCTGGTCATCAAACCATGGTCCCCTGCCTTTAAACCCCTCATAGAACCACTTAATGTAAAACCCATTTGGGTCCACTTGCCTCATGTCTCTCTTTAGTTTTGGATTGAATCTAGTCTAAAGGCTATTGGTAATTCACTGGGTGATTACCTACAAATGCATCCCGATACTGATCATTTTTATCACACTACTTTTGCTAGAATTATGGTGAATATTGATACTTCCAAGGATTTGCCTAAAAATATCACTATACAAGTTGGGGACCGCTCTTGGTCCCAACCCCTAGATTACAAAGGTTTACTATTTTGTTGTCATAGTTATTTTAATATAGGTCATTTGACCAAAAATTGTAATTTCCTTAGAAAAAAAAAGGAATCCTCTTGGTGGAAAGACTGGAACCTTGATCATCTACAAATGGATGCTGAAGAAAATTCAGATGGTTTTGATAGCGATTCTACGTCACCTTTGGAAAACCCTGAACCCTATGTTCCAAATGAAGACCTTAAAATTCTCCCTCAATCTAAAGATGTTATGTTGAAAGATCTTATCTCTCCAAAGAAAGCCACGAACATAGTAGTCCCCTTCGCACCAGTCTCTTCCGAGAAAAACCCAAGAATGAAATTATCTAGGGTAGAAACATCTAAGGACCCAGCAATGGAAGACAAATCCCATCCTGGTGTTGCAAAAGACAAGGAAGGTTGGACTAAGGTTTAGAAAAATAAAAAAGGTACACAAGTAGTGCTATAGCCCTCCTGTATGACCCTCTGCTCATGGGGAATCCAGGTTGAAACTCTTTGCTCGGAGGGACTCCAAATAGAATCATTGAAGACAATTGTTAAAGGCAGAAAGAAAGCAAAAGTTCACGAAAAATATATGAAAAGTGGTTGGTCAGAACCACTGTCTGGTTTAACTTGTTAGATGTTTTTGACATGTTATGCTTGCCCCATTATCGCTGGTAGAGTTGTCCCATTTGTGTGTAAATGATTCATCTTTAACTCCTCTGTATTAAGTTTTGGGATCTTCAAAACTCATAATCTTTACTCTATCAAATAAAAAATGTCAAAAATATGGTTTAAAAAAGCATCTTGATTTTGGGAAGTTCTAATGATAATTATTGAAGTCTAATCAAAGAAATTGGGGTTTTATGGTAAGACAACAAGAACCCTGAAAACTCGTGGTAAATGGAGAACCTTGTTCAAGCTATCAAGTTATGTCTCTAGTTTGCAAAAAAAATGATGAGTGCATTCATTAGATTTAGGACTCTAAGAGCCTTGATAGATTTTTTAAAACTTTACCTAAATAATTGGAAATATCCACTTCTCCCTGAAAATGTAATTGGGTCGTTGAACCTAAAAATGATAAGGAAAGTATGTTTTGGGATCTATTTTACACCAAATATTTGTAGTGTTTCCTTGATAATTTTTGGGCCTCTCAATGATGTACAATATTGAAAACAACACGGGTCAATAAAAGCAATAATTTTTTAGCAACGTAAACTAGTGTGTAATGCAATGTGTCGTTCCTATGCATTTCAATGTTACAATGAATGCTCTGTAAATGTTTATTTGGTTTCTCTAGGATGCTTGTAAATGTTCAATATATTTTTGAGACAATAAATATTAAATTATCGTTCAAATAATCTTTAGATGCCTCAATGCACTAAATTATTTATATATTTATAAATGACTTGAATTTAAGTTAAGACCTTATTGGCATGCAAATTGAGATCAAACGATTAGAAAAACAAACAAGACGAGACCACAAACCTCCAAGACACCCTAATAAACAAAAAACACTAACACCCCTATAAATGTACTCAGCGCATTTATGGGGGAACATGAGAAACAAAAGTACAAAGAAGGGGGAAGATGATGGGAGACAATGAAAAATGACAATAAAACATGCCGATAATGCCTAATTTAGATCAATAACAAACAAATACATAAATATTCTATAATAATGCAATATAATGACTATAAATACTTGGTGTCGGTTTTAGATGTCTACACAACGTATGTTGACACAGGCAAGGGTGTAAATTAGGGACCCCACTACATGATATAATTTAAATGTGAACTGATAATAATTATATTAAGAGGTGTAATTTATATTGACATACAAAGGGATGGGAGGAGCAAGTATAATATTGTCATCAAGTGGGTGTTCAAAAAATGGCTAACTTTAAATTAAATGTCCATTTTATTGTCATAGGGTAGTTTATATTTTAAATTTGACGTTCATGTAACCATCTTATAACAATTTGTTTAATTGTTTAGGGATGACAATGGAAAAATTGTAATGTCTTAGACATATAATGGAGTTTAGAGCCCATATTTTCTCAAAAAAAAAATTCGAACCCAACAAAAACTAAATCGAGATCGTCTATCACAAATCAACAAAAAAAATCTTTAAAAAATGATGAAGTCATAATTTTAAATCCAAAATTAACTACAATATAAATATATCTCAATTTTTTAAATATATTTTTAAAAAATCAAATAAATTTTTAATTGGTGGGATATGTCAAGTGTATGTATGTGCGGTACCTCGGCACGTAAATTGGACAAAACTACGCCCGGTGAAATATACACCATACAATAAGCGAGACAAATGAAAGTAGGCCCCTAAAAAATAGGCCAACTTCCTCTTCTTTAGGCCGATCCTTCATTGTTTATATATCAACAAACACGACGCTCTCGACATGTAATAATCTCCTTATAAGAAAGGAGAAACTGAGCATTCCATCCATTGCCGCGCCATATTTATGTATTCTGCTCTCCGATTTCAAAACTCCTTAAAATTGAGTCAGATTAATACCCAGAACAATATCAGCATGGCTGACGCTAACAATCCATATGAAGAATTGAAAGACATCACCATGGCCGAAGCTCACAAACCAAACGAATCTTCTCCATTAGAAGGCGAAGTGTCTGAACTAATGTTAATAGATTCTCCACCGCTTTCCAAACACCAATTTTTTAAAGATCGTTTCATGGCAGAAGTTATTCTTGGAAGAGAGACAAATGTTTCGTTTGAGAATTTTCCCTACTACTTTAGGTATGGAATTGCATCTGTGTTTGCCTTCCTTTTTCATTGATCGGTAATGTTTTCGAAAAGCATGGTTTTCATGTGTTTGATATTCAGTATTCAATCATTGGTTATATTGGCACATTAATTATTTTCAGTGAAAACACAAAGGAGGACATGCTTGAATCAACTTTACTGTATTTGAAAAAGAATGAATGCCGAATGCCCTGGCCCAAGCTTCCTCAAGGCTCCAGACTAACATTGTTGTTAGGTCCAACAGGTCTGTTATCTCTTCTCATATACACTTGAATTGAATTGATATTTCTAACATACTTTTGATTAGATATATTCAATGTCATTTGATATGGATTTTTTTATCTTTTTTTCATAGGTTCTGACATATATCAAGAAATGTTAGTGAAGGCATTAGCCAATCATTTTGATGCAAAATTGCTTATATTTGATGGCAATGCAATACCAGAGGTGAGCATTATTATACATAACATTATAAATTGCTATTAAAGCATTAGCCAATCATTTTGATGCAATATAAGCCATTAGCCAATCATTTTGATGCAAAATTGCTTATATTTGATGGCAATGCAATATCAGAGGTGAGCATTATTATACATAACATTATAAATTGCTATTAAAGCATTAGCCAATCATTTTGATGCAATATTGCTTATATTTGATGGCAATGCAATACCGGAGGTGAGCATTATTACACAACATTATAAATTGCTATTACTTCAAACTTGCCTTATCATCAAAACTTTCATTCTAATGTTTTTTTTCCTGGGATGGTACTTATATGAAGAAATATTGTTGCATTGTTAAGTACATTGGTACATTATTAAGCTTATAAAATAATTTTGTAAGTGTCAATAGTTTCACTTTATGTACATTTGATGTGATGATTTCTTTGAATGATATTTCATGGCTCCTCTGGGATGGACAAAGAATTGCTTGAACAATGCCTACAAGTCAGAAGTAAATTTGTTTCATTTAAGCCAGTAGTCACAATGTTTGGTGTGAATTTCAGGTACTTTGAATCATAAGTTCTATTTCTGCAGTTTGACATTTTAAGTTTTTAGTGAATTTACTTTTTATTTTCTTAGGTGATCGGGTAATATATACTAAATCGTCACAAAAGTCAAGGCATCCATCTCATCTCCGGCTAAAGTAATTTTTAAAAGGTTTTTAGAAAATAATTCTGCATTAATATATACCAAATTGTCACAAAAGTCAAGGTATCTATCTTATCTCCAAATACGGTATTTTTTAAAAGGTTTTTAGAAAATAATTCTGCATTAAGGTATACTTGATTATAATAGACTTGATTAAGGTATATATCACCATCAATTTATTTTTTAAAAGGTTTTTAGAAAATAGTTCTGCATTCATACTTGATTATAATAAGGACTTGATTAAGGTATATATCACCATCAATTTACCAGGCATGCTGGCATGTAACTGCCACATCTGACAAATCCAATTTCAACTATTATTAATAGGATATCCTACGCTGCAGCCTGCTGCAAAGGTCCAAATTTGGCTGAGTGCTAGGAGGGAGCAGGCAGAGCATGCCAAGGTTGATAAGCCTAGCATCACACCTGCCAATTGATTTCTAAAGAAAATTCCAAGACTTGCCGGAGATGTTTGTGTATCCACGCAAACTTTCATGCCATGAGAACACAATTCAATGTGGCACCTCAACCAAAAAAAGCTTAAAGCGCCATATTTTCCATCTGCTAAAATCAAATTGTCCTTTGAGATCACGTTTCATTTTAACATTTTGTCAATGAATTCGTGTGACAATTGTACACTTCCATATTTTGCATATTTGACAAAAGGGTGTGCCCTGCACAGCAACAAAATTGAACAAAGTCTACTTACCATGGTTAATGGGAAACTCTTAACCTGAACCTTGGTACTCATCTCTTGTCTCGCAAAGGCATCCCCATCTTGGATATGCGTATATGGTATGGGGACACCCTTTCACAAAAGGGGATTTGGGCCGAGGTCTCTTAAAAATGGGGAAGCCACTAGTAATTGTTTGAAGAGAGAGAAAAATAGACCAGTATTTTGCTTAAAAGTTTGTGGGCAGATTTTGGAGCAGAGATTTTTATCATCCAAGCTCAAAGTGATATCATTAAGAAGAGAAAACAATAAGAATAGTTAAGATGTGCATGTGTAAAAGAGCAGGGCTCCATGTTACTAGCTTGTGCTACTAAATGATAGCATTTCCTGATTGCATTTGCAACTTATTTTTTAAATAACAGAATCCAGTATTTTGCTTGAAAGTTTATGGCCACATTTTGGAGTAGAGAATTTTATCATCCAAGCCCAAAGTGATACCATTAAGAAGAGAAAACGATAAGAGGAGTTAAGATGTGCATGTGCAAACAAAATGACTCCATGTTAGTAGCTTGTGCTACTAAACTATAGCATTTCTGGATTTGCATTTACAACTTATTTTTTAAATAACAGAATATAACATTAAAAAATTCTCTATTGTTATCGACATCTGCAAAAGGATCTTCAAAATTATCCATCCATTGTTAACAATATAGGTTAAGCAGGACTGTCCATACAACGAAGTGTGAGAGCAAACATTAAATAATTACTTTAAACAATCCTAGACATATGATCTCTAAAATCTATGGATCAGAGTTCCATCTCCAAGGACCTTAGAGCCCTGTCTCTAGAAATCTTACAGAGTCCAAAAGGTTTTTTATTCGATATCATTTGAGAGTTGTTGCATCAGCGAGTTTTTTAATCTCTCTTGACCATTCATATACTGGGGTTTTTCTAATTGTAAGTTATTTCAAATTTTTAAACTTGCATTTATCAATCTTGAAATATTTTTTTCAATGAAGTCTATATGCATTTATAAGCTTTGTATTGTGGTGCTTCCACATGGCTTCATATACTATTTTCTGAAAAATGCTGCACCTGTCCCTCTACCCGTCTCCCGTACAAGAGACATCTCCCGTCTGCAGTTGGCAATTTGTCATGTTAACAGAGATGTTGAATTTGGCTTTACAGCTCCCAATTTCATTTAACTCTCCAAGGCCCCTTATGCACTCCTGAATTGTGCATATTCAATTCAAGATGGAGTGTTGACACACATGCCCTTATCCGTTCAAACTTATGTAATTCACGAGAATCGAGGAAATAGGTCCCTATGGCCACAGTAGGTACAGTTGGCCACTTGCATACATGAATATCAAGGCATTTGCAACTGCAATGTCTGCCCCTACTGATCAAAATATGCTTCAGATAAATTTTGATGCAACTTCATACCCATTTGCACCTGCTAAATGCATTTGCATAAATGTCTCAGAACTCTGCCTCCAAGTATGCCTACAAATATTGCCATGACTACTAGAATCCATTAGATTGAACATACTCAAGTCTGCACAAGAATCTCATCTGTGCATAACCCTTTTCAGCTGACAAGCAGAGGAAGAAGAGAAAAGTTTTACACCAGCGTAATACATTTCCATAAATCTCTCAAGATCTATTTAACAAGCCCATACTGTAAAAATCCATTGCAATGATTTTAGGCTGAGAAACCCCAGCAAAAGGATGCAATTTGTTAAACAATATATGTGCCCATAATTTGCAGCCAAACAAACTTGTATCAGGGCTGTTACAAAAGCAAATATGTTGACAGAACCGCTTTCAATGAAACTCCATGCCCTGTTCTGTGCTTCCCCTCAAGGCCATGCCTAGAAAATCAGTCAAAAGAAATTGTGCTGGTATTTATATTTTCTCATCCTCAAAATCAACTAAAACCCTTCATAACAATCGAAGAGGCTGCACACTTTTGAGGCATATGGTCAAACCTTTTGTTTGTCTACAGTTAAATTCCACAAATTGAATACATAACTATCAAGGTGGAAAACAGCTTCAACAGCTGAAAAAGCCATTTTCAAATATTGCGATGGATCTTCAATCCCTGTTCAAGGGCACCCATTATAAGTGCACTCCAAGTATGTTAGCAAGATTGTTGAGAGAAATTTATAAAGAACCAGAAATGACAATATTCCTTGGGACTCATCACAATGAGGCATTTTGTCACACAAATGTATGCTTCCACAATTTCCATTTATCGCTGACAGCTTATCAAACTAAAGACTGCAGAATTACTGATTTGGCAATACCAATATCACTACTAACATAGCAATCTGATGAAATTTACTGCCCCCATTAATGGACCTAGGCTTTACTCTCACTTTTCCCGCATCCTCATCTATCTCTTCTCCAGTCTCCTCACTGCCATAGTTTCCAAGGTGTCTGCAGGACAGTTAGCATCTCTGCAGGACAAGGAATTTATTTGAAGCCCAGTAAAATATTAAAGGCATCGCCTAGGAAGTCCCGAATTCTCCAATTGGTGTGACCTTTAAAAATCATTCCATTGATAATGAACAGTAAGTCCCCTTCCAATTCCCATTGCCGACTCTGTGAAATGGTTAGCAGCAGAGAGCATATGGCAGGATTATGCAGCAAATCATGTATCCTTTATGATTTCTAAGCATTCCCCCAGAGCATACCTTACAGGTAAAAAAGAGGTGTAAAGTTGTCGTTAAAGTTCCAAGTTCAGCAGTGGGGGATCTAAATTCATCCAGTTTGATTGTTTGTGCTGATGCTTCCTCGTACATCATGGCACAAAGATCAAAATACTATTTTGGGGAAAATAAGTAGAAATTTAGAGTCGATTACCTGTCAACATGTTCTGTAACATTTAATAGGTTGATCCTCCAGACTTAATGACAAATGTAACTTGAGCATAACCTCAGCAAGCACTCACAAGCGAAGATGTAAAAGTCTACTTGAATTGGCAAAATAAGCATGTGAAAGCTATGTAAAACATTCAGATCAATGTTTTCTCAAATCATGCTGGCCTGTTGAATAAGGCTCAGTTTTTCTCATTGGAGTAATTTTTTAAAATAACTTTAAACAATGTAGGATTCTCAATATTATCCCTTATTTTTTAAATTAACCACCATATTCTCTTATCTTTAAAATCCATTTTACAATACACCTGTTTTCGCCAATACATTGGTCCAAATTTTGTAAAAAAAAGATACCCGCTAAATGATTTTATCACCTTATTATTATAGACCATGGAAGCTTATAATCCTTCTTTTATCAATATGAAAATGATGCTCTGGATCTGTAATCTTACATCATTCTCATCTTGATGATGGGTCTTGAAAGAGATGGATAATGAATTTCTTCTCCATAAACAGTTATTTTCCAGAAACTTTGTTTTCTTATTATTATAGAATAGCAATACATCAGTTCCAAGATGGTTATTGCTTCCTCATTTTCCAGTGTATTTCAGGGGTCCATCTTATGGTGATCGAGGGAAGGTATTTTCAACTTTAAAAAAGGGTCATTTAAAATTGGTGTGCGATTTGATAACCAAATTCAAGGGGGTGTTGACCTTGGTGGGCTTTGTGAAGAGGATCGTGGTTTTTTTTGTAGTGGTAAATCTCTCTCTGGCACCAAATTTAACTTTGCCTTGCATGTATTGCTGTATTATAATTTTGAGTATTAACAGAATTTTTGCTTGACAGCAAATGACCTTGAGTCAGAAACTTATGTCATTGAGAACATGGACAAGTTCATTGTCGACCAATTTTTGGATGCACTTTTTGAGGTAGTCCTCTAGTTCCATGTGTCTTAATTAAAATTGTTTCTGGAATTTTCCTCATTAAAATTTCTAAATTTATTGTTTATGTTTCTAGGTTGTCACATGTGAAGGTATTGATGGTCCTTCAATACTTTTCATGAAACATTGTGAAAAGCCAATGTCAAAAAATTTAAATTTTCGTACTGCCTTTGAGACCAACCTCAAAGCATTGGATGGAGATGATACTAGGAAAGAAAAGGTTGTCTTTATTTGTTCACACACTCGAGATAACAATAAGACAGAGAAGGTAATATGGTTGTCCCAAATTTGGGGATATACTTGGTGTGGTATTGAAAGTTAAGCCGTTACAGAGGATTTTAACTCTAGTGGATGAATTTTCAACCAGCTTTTGAATGTTTGGTATTTAGTAAGTATTTGTTTGTTTTTATTCGATAGTTTACAGTGTTACACCGAGGCCTTTTCCTCCATTAGGGCTAGACCTTTTTAAACAAGTCAAGTTGGATTAATATAAAGACATTTGCTTCAGCCTCAAAACTTACATTACCCGTTGTGTCAGATTAAATAGATTTTATTTATGGTCATTACTTAAGTACATGAATTCATATAGAGTAGACTTCTTAACAAGTCCCAACCTGCTAGAGAGGGAGAACAGTACAGTTAAAGCATTGGGCTCTGTTAAAAAGTCCATCTATTTTGTAAAATATAACAATTACACAACAAAAAATTAACAAGGGCAACTTAAGGTAAATGTAAGAAAAATGGTTGGTACTTACCATTCTACAGCATAGTGGGTTTGTTTGAGACAGATAAGAACATTGTAGATTCCTTCAACTGTGAGCTTAACTCATCCATCATCCTCTCGAATCTCATTCATGTGTTCAAAGAAGGTTAACCTATTCGGTAAAGATTGTTTTTTTTTTCCTAGTAATTTATGCAGAGTATTATGCTATAGTATTTATTTAGGGTTTGATTGTGAGTAAGCCCATCTTTTTATCAACTTACATCAATATGTTTTTTATTGTTTCAGGATATTATTGAAAGCTTATTATTGCAAGGGCTTTCTTTAGAATTTTTAAACAAAGTGACTCTGGAGATGTTTATGGTATTTCAATATGTGTTAAAATATATTTCATTGCTTTCTTTCTTTTGTGGATATGCTATTTAGTAATTTACAGATTTCCATTAATTCATGTAGGATGCACCCCTTCTTGTTAATTGGAAACAAGAAATGGAGAGGGATGTTGAAACACTCAAAGCAAAAGCAAATTTGCTACACATACAAACCGTAAGATTCATTTTTTAAACCTGTAGCTGATTTGTTATTTTGTTTGTCATATTTTGAAAATGTCTTCGCTGCATGGAATATCTTCAAAGATAGTTTCTATATATATAGATAATGAAAAGGTAAATATTGGTATTTATCTATTGTTTATGAATGCTGCTAATTCTAGGCATTGTAGTTATCATTAAGCGTTTCTATGATTTACAGAACAATTATGTAGCTTATTTTGTTTAGTATCGTAGGCACTTTCTCGGAATAAGTGGGAGTGTGATGGGATTGACACAATTTGCATAAAGGATCAAGCACTTATTGATGAAAGTAAGTTTTAAGAAGTTATAGTTATTTTCAAGTTTGGTTGCACGCTTTGGTTGATCAAGATTTGTTGATTCATTGGAGATTGATACAGTGACCATGAGTGTTTATTAATGAGTAAAGTTTTTACCTTTGGATGGAATTTGACTTCATTAGATTTATTAAGCGTTACATATCACAAAAGATATATTTGGTTTAGTACAGTTACATATTGTCACACATATGTCACCCTCATGAGGTTAATTATCCTTGATTGTTTACGTTAATCAGTATGTTGATATGCATTCCAGTTGCAGAGAAAGTTGTTACATGGGCATACAGACACCATCTTATGAATGATTTTACAACCTGTATTGGAGACGGAAATTTCACTATCTCAAGTGAAAGGTAAATGTGTTTCTTTTGTTTGTTTTTTTCTGAGTAAATTTTGCATGATAAGTGGATTTAAGTTTGGGTTAGTGAATACTGCTATCTAAATTTTACAAAAGTTGGGATCTTGATACAAACTCTTGTATGTCAGTATTCATTTTGGGCTAAACAAAATACAAGGAACTCAAAGCATATCACATGGAATTGAAAATAAGTCATAAAGAATTCAAAATACATCACATGGAATTTCAGACAAATCACGGAATTCTATAAAGTCACTGAAGGTAAATTTCAACATTGTAGTAACTTGTTTCCCTTTAATTATAAATTATGACACTTTTTAGATTTGTGTAGCTTTTAATACAATGTACCTTCTAGGATGTTGTTACTGAAAATGAGTATGAAAAGAATCTTCTAGAAAATGTGATTCCACCAACAGAAATTGGAGTTACCTCTGAAGACATTGGAGCTTTAGAAAATGTGAAAGAAAAGCTTAAAGAGTTGGTGATGATTCCTTTACAAAGGCCTGAGCTATTTCGCAAAGGACAGCTTACCAAGGTCAGATTCAATTCTTTTTAATTCCCAGTTGCAATAACTACTTGCTACAGTGTAATAATTCTGTTTACTTCTATTTTCCAGTAAAATGCCCTAAAAACTTTAATATTTACCAGTTGTTTATAAATCATTATTGTGTTCATGGTGTTCTTGTTTCTTGTTTATCCAATACAATTTTGTTATGGACTAAGAACATAGGAGCAGCACGTTAGCTGAAGTTAGATTTGACTATATGATACTATGTTTACTCAACCAATGCCTTCTGTTTCAGTATAATGTAAATAACTAATGTGATGTTTCACTGCAGCCCTGCAAAGGTTTCCTACCCTTTGGTCCTCCGGGAACTGGGAAAACAATGCTTGCAAAAGCAGTTGCAACAGAATGTGGTGCAAATTTTATAAATATTTCAATGTCAAGCATTACATCAAAGGTATAATTTGAAATGATCAACAATTAGCAGCTCAGGGTTTTTTCTTCAAATTTATTTTAAGTGTTGCTTTAAATGCATTTGCCATTGTGGTTGCAGTGGCATGGTGAAGATGAAAAGAATATTAAAGCCACATTTTCATTAGCAAGTAAAATTGCTCCAAGTGTGATATTTGTTGATGAGGTGGGCTTTTGACATGCAGTAAAAGTTCAAAATATTTTTCTCTATGATTCTGTTTCCATTTTTTATATTGTATTTGGAGTTTGTATCATTGGTTCCTCCTCCACAGGTTGATTGTATGTTGAGTCGAAGGGTTAATGGAGAAAGTGAGGCCATGCGAAGTATCAAAAATGAGTTTATGTTATACTGGGATGGATTGCGCACCAAAGACAATGAAAGAATATTAGTTCTTGCAGCCACTAATAGGCCATTTGATCTTGATGAAGCTGTCATTCGAAGAATGCCTAGGAGGTATGCATTTTTCTTATGATATACTTGGAGCACTCATCACCAATGTCTATTATGATAGCCTCAACGAATTCCATGAGTTATTGCAATGTAATTTTTTGCTTTTCTCTAATCGGCTGGTACACTGAAGAAACTTTTTTTTGGATATGCTGTTCACTCCAATGCTTGATTGACCTTGTAGGGTAATGCTAAACCTGCCAGATGCACTAAACAGGGCAAAAATCTTAAAGAAGATACTTGAAAAAGAGGAGTTAGCACCAGATGTCAACTTGAATGCAATTGCAAATATGACTGAAGGGTATAATGGATGTGATCTCAAGGTAGTTTCATTCCATTGTGTTTTTAAAAATGATGTTGAGCATGTAGGGTTGGCTAGCCTTCTAATACCTATATTTTGTTTTGTAGGAATTGTGTGTTATAGCTGCACACTGCCCCATCCGAGAAAATTTGGAAAAAGAAAAGTTATTTCTCTTTAGTTGATCTTTTATAAGACAAGTGCAATATAAATTTATTTTAGAAGGGTTAATAAATTGCTCAGTCCAATGAGAAACAAAGGCATTTACAAAACTTATCAGCAGAACTCCTACCCACTTTAGGATACAAAACGTAGTTTAGTGATTTCGAAGTGCAGGGAAACATCATTATTTAAGTTACATTTTATTAATGTGAGAAAAAAATTAATCAAACTAGAAGATTTCAAGTTTATAAGGACAAATTTATGTCAGACTGCACCAATTTGGTTTTGACCGCTTTTACATCATTTATATCTTCTGACATAGCTAATACTTTAATTTCATTGATTTCTTTCCTAGAAAAAATCATTTACAACAACTGAGGGCAGACCACTTCCATCAAGTGAGAGTACTGGCATTCGTCCTTTAAATATGGATGACATGTTACATGCCCATCAACAGGTGGTTTTATGAAAGAATATATAGTTAACTGTTGTATAATCTGATCCTACATACATAATGAGAGGCCCAATGTTCCTAATTGCCTCAACTTCCTGCAGGTATCTGCTAGTGTTTCTTCAAAGGGGGCAAATATGACTGAGCTACTTAGATGGAATGAGAAATACGGAGGAGGTTCGGGGGAGAAACAGACATATAATTATTTTACATAGGCTATGTGCACACTAGTTTTTGTCCTAACCAGGAATTTTATTCATGTACATTGAATTGTGTAATAACATTTTGGCATCAAAGTATTCATCGGCATCCTTGGTATAATACCTTTTACTTGGTTTAGAAACCAAGTGCCTGTCTATATAATACTTGTTTTAGTGAGTACAGTTTTTGTAAGTATTTACCAAAGATGAGTGGAGGTGCATTTCAACATTGGTACATTTAATTAAAATCTTGTTCCAGAACAAGTAAATGTTGAACTACATTTTTCACTGAGTATTCACAATCTTTTACATTTGTTTGAGGTTAAAATGGATTTTTTACTTAACAAAATATATATATATATATATATATTTTGTTTGTGGTTAAAATGAAATTTTTCTCTATTCCCTAGAGATACTATACAAACTCTTATTTATCAGTCATAAAAGACTTTACCAAAGATGAGTGGACGTGCATGTCAACATGGGTACATTTAATTGAAATCTTGTTCCAGAACGAGATGTAAATGTTGAACTACTGTTTTCGCCAAGTATTCAAAATATTTTATATTGGTTCGAGGTTAAAATGGATTTTTTACTTAACAATATACACACACACACACACACATATACTGTTTGTGGTCAAAATGATTTTTTTCTTTATTCCCTTGAGCTTATATGCCATACAAACTCTTATTTATCAGTCATAAAAGACAAAATGGACGCAACCAAAAGATTGCAATGGCTGCCTTCTTATTTCGATGTGCAGCTGTAATTTCCAACACGAAGAAAACCTTAGTGGTTCTTTTCTTCCTTCAAGGCATATCACCAGACAAAGATCTTAATTTCTCATACCAACATAGGTTTATCCCACCTTAGGAATTCATAAAGGGATTATCTTAGAAAAAATATAATGATAAGACTTGAGAGATGTTATCTGTCAGGAGGGCCTCAGCATAGCAAAAGGATCTGGGGGATTCAAATAAGAGTTATACAATCATCAAGACTATATGATCACATACCATTTTTTCTGCTATTTAAATTTAAATAACTACAAAACTTACCCTACAAACTTAATGTGATGCACCTTCAGATGAATGGCTTTCCAGTCCTTTCACAATAGTTTGGAAGTTCAAAAAGAGGCTAACAAATAATAAGGCCTCAGAAGACATGCTTCGTAGGGTCAGGTATATCCTATTCGATTTTCTTACCTTCAGAGGGCTTTAGGTGTGAAAAACATATAGTTCACAAGGCAATTATATTGGTGAGAGTTGATTTTGAAAAGACATATAAAAGATACAGATCCTTTCATATATGTGGGCGCATTTTTCAAAGACTACTAGCCCCATTTCTCTTTGTCCTATTCACAGATGCTCTAGACTACAAGTTGGGATAAATACAAACCAAGACATTTATCAAGGGGCTGCTATTTTCAGAAGGGAGGGCACTAACAAGAACACACTTTACTGATGAGTCAACCATTTTCCTACAGTTAGCCAAGGAATAAGTCTCCACAGCAAGGAAGGTTTTCGATACATTTTTGGCTCCAAGATTAAAGTTTATAAAACCACCTTTTTCTTAATTGGGCGAACAAAGAGACCAAATCTGACGTGTGCCCTCAGCTACATGTTTGAAGCAACAAGATGAAGTCCTGTTTAGGGAAACATGGACTTTACACTTAGCAAAAGCATTCTCAGCCCATATCCTTAGCAGTGAAAATTCAATTTGTCAACAAGCTGCTTTTGACAACACATGTGACATACATATTGCTCATCATGTTTTCTCCCTTCAGTCACAAAAAAATGGTTTGACTTGCCACCAGATTTCTCTGGTCTAAGGAAGAAGGAAAACATGTGATAATGCATATTCCATGGAAGCTCTAACTTATGGAGGTTTTGGGTGTTATGATCATCTCACCCAAGGCAAATATTTAACAATTATGAAGGTTATTTGAGCTACAGAAGCAGAGGAATTGAGGAAATTCCTAATATGTGGATTACTTGAGCTATAAAAGCAAAGTGGTTCTGTAAAGTACTATAACGAGGCACAAATTATAAAAGTAGCAGAAAAGGGAATGAAATAGGATAACTCTAAAGTCCAAGATATTGTACTTGCTGCTGAGCTTTTCAGTATAATCAGAATTTGATATTTTTTACAAATTTCATATCTGAGCTGGATATTATATAATGATAATCAACCGCTGAGTAAGCCATCCTTCCTCAACAGAAAATATTCATGACTAGGGCATCAAAACTCTTGGAAATATTTGGAACCTTGGTCAAAGTTGCTACAGAGGGTGAGAGGGGCATACAACATGACAATGAAACCACTTATTTAATTATGTGTAAAAGATTACCAACATTGAAGCTATTTAGTTATTATTGAAAAAGTGTTAAAAGAGGCTTTGCAAATCTAAATATCTATAATAAGACACTCGGAAAACAATTAATCTGTTATAGGTAAATATTATTAAGGGACTGGTTAGAATTGTAAGAGATCAAACAAGAAAATGCAAAGTAAATATATGACTTCACTGGAAAATAACAGAGCATTAATAGAATCATGGACGAGAAAAAATTGCTAGAAAAATCTGCGTATAAAACATATTTAAGAGCTAGAGGGGTCATTAAAGTAATGATTCTAGTATGAGATACTCTGTAAATAATCCTAAAAAATGATATCCAACATGTGAATTGTAGGATAATTTTGTTTACAGATAGAATGCCGAAAATTGATTTTATCAAGTGAGATTTTCTGCTCCCTTTATGAGCTGATTTCTCCAAATTCGTGGCACCACCGCTGGTTATGCAGATAGGTGCTATTTTAAGGATCAATATTCTCAATCAAACCTACGTTGCCAATATCAATACGGGTACGGATATGGGTAGGAAAATCAAATACAAGGATACGGAGATTTTTTTGGGGGGCTTGGATACATATTTGGATACGGCCGTACAAAAATATATATTAAAAATAAAAAATATAAAAATATAGCCATATAAGAAAAATTAACCACATAATATGCATAGAGGAAACAAAATAAGTAAAATAACCACAAAACATACTCATAACTCAATATATGTTGCTAAAGTACACACTTAGTACACAATTAATATTTAAGTCATAAAGCTACACCAAAGGGGTCACTTAAGTGACACCCTCATTTAGAAAAGTAACTCAACATAAAAACATAAGGTGCACAACTTAACAAAGTTTAAGTCAACTTAAAAACACTTTGAAAGTAACTTAGTTTTAAAACACTTATCCCTCCAAAAGTGGAGCAAGAAATCTCCACCCTTAGATTAGGTTCTATCACAACTATTGGATTGGATAAACCCTAAAATCTACCCTAATCCATAAGGATGCTTCATAAAAGTCACTCTAAGCTTTGGAGGCTCATTTTCAGCATGAACAACGTTGGGAGGAGGACAGTGAGAGAGGGGAAAGGCTTGTTCATGCCTTTTCCCTCCTCCCCCAAACTCCAACAAAGCCTCTATGGACCTTCTTGCCATGGAATTGGAGACACCATGCTTTTAATGTAGACTTAGTTTCATTAAGAAGTAAAAGCTTATAAGGCTTCACCCCATGTGTAGGGGGTTTCAACTAATGCTAGATCTATTTTCAAAGAATACATTGTTTGTTTTGTTTGTTTTAATGTTGTTTTGTAGGGTCATACATCATATATAACAGAAAAAATGTTGTTTTGATAAAATGAGTGAATGTTGCTTTTAGGGTTGAGAATCCACTTTATTTTGTTTTAATTGTTTTTTGAGGTCCATGTTTGACTTTTCCTGCAGCGAAATTGAAAAAAAATTAGAAAAACACATTTTTGGATTGGGTATGCAGACCAAATGAGCAAGGTATGCCCAGATATGTCCATGGACATATCCAGACATACCCTGCCCGTTTCTCTCTCGTATCCCCCCTGTATTGTACCCAAACGCACATCATACTGTACCCAAGGGTCTGTAGCGGCATATCTAGTAACGCATGGATGTATCCAAGCGTACCCGTAGGTGCAAGAACGTACCCTGCCCATTTCCCCCTCATATCACCCCCCCCACTGTACTCAGACACATGTCATACCGTACCTAGGAGTCTGCAGGGGCGTATCCAATAACGTAGAATCAAATAGGCATAAGCACTACTTAAAGGATCTATCTTCTCCATCAAATATGCATATGCCTTATCTGAAGGATCCATCTTCTCCATTGGATAGGCATTACTTAAATGATTTATATTCTCCATTAGATGCTATATAAATGATTGATATCCTCCAATAGACACTACTTAAAGGATTTATCTTTTCCAATACATAGTAATATTTAAGGGATTCGATCTCTCCAGTAAATAGGTGTTATTTAAAGGATCTATCTTCTCATTCATATATAGGCACTATTTTAAGGATCTATCTTCTCCTATCATAAATTACATAGGTGTTATTTTAAGGATCTATACTCTCCCTTACATTCTATTTAAAACATCTATCTAGTGAATTGCTAATTAAGGGATTTATATCCTCAACTAGGTGCTATTTAAGACATTTATCCTCTCCATTAGATAGGCAGTATTTAAAGAATTTGTCTTCTCCACCAATGATATTTTAAGAGTCTATCTTCTCCCTAAATTAGAACATAATCTCACATTGGTTGGAAGCTTTAGTTTGTGGTAACATATAAACCAATATATCATGATCCTTGTGTCAACGGAGGTGATGCTACAATAGAAGTATATTTCCTGATAATATAATGGTTTATTAATTAAGGATGAGTATGTTTGCTTGCTCGGCCTCCCCTTCCTCTTATATGGCTTAAAAATTTCAAAAAAAAATCTATCCACTCCATAAAAATTTTATAAAATAATTTATCCTCTCCATTAAATAGGTAATATTTAAAGGATCTATCTTCTCCATCGCTGATATCTAAAGGATCTGAAGCATAAATCTAGTCGAGCATATAACTATTTAAGAGATGTATATTCTTTCTTAGATGCAATTTAATGAGTTCGACTTCTTCATTAAATAGGCACAAGGGATCCATATTTTCCATCAAATATAGGCATTATTTATCGGATGTATCTTCTACTATCACATAGGCAAAAATTAAGGGATTTGTGGAAGTGACTTATACAAACAAAATTAAAAAAGCTTTATTGGGGTTTTAAGCAATAAAGCAGTAAAAATGGAATAAGCAGAGGGGAAATGCTCATAAAAGCATTGATATGAGAGAACATATTTTCTCAAGTCATATCTGAGATTCACAGAAATTCATTAAAATCATCAGTTTGTCTGCACTGCATTTCATCCGAAGCAGTTGCAGGCAACTTATCTGATAAAATAATACAGTGATGAAATACAAATTAAGGCCAGTTTAAAAAAACCCTAATATTAGGGGCGTTTATAGGATGCATTAACCTGGGAAAATTTACTCGGATCGCTGGCTACAGTCTGCCTGGTGCCCTCTCTTGTAAAATCAGAGCCAGTACGCCTGTGCAGGGTTTGATTAGTCTGGAGTTCGAAGCTTCCACTGGATTGACATGATAAACTCCTGTACAAATGTTTATGCCGGGGTCGAATCACAGCTCTGTAAATTAAAGGTATCAACCCTTCCATTGGGTCTGGATCGTAAACGGGAAAAAATTATAAATTGCTGTCGGAAGAGCAATAATGAATACAGAAGTAACGTGATTTAATAAAGCAAAGCATAGAAGAAGTCTAACCTAGTGATCCAAAAAGGAGGATTTGTACGGTGAAGGAGCGGGAGTGCACAGAAATGAATAGAAAAGTGATGTGATTTGATTTAACAGGGTGGCGTAGCGGCTATTCCCTGCGTTTTTAGCTTGTTTTAATAATATGATCTTGAAAATACAAATTATTGCTCTAATTTGTTCCTACAATTTTTCTTTTAAAGAAATGCCATCAAACTAGTATTCAACTATAGTGAGGTTTTATTCAGATTTTATAAGAGTTTTTATCAAACTAGTATTTAATCATATGGAATATTTTAATCAAATTATATTTGTTTAATATTGATAACATTATTATAACTTATCATTGTAATCTACTTAACTAATTTATATTTATTTGAAAAAAATTAAAATTGTTTTTGAGTTTTTCTGTATTGTGTGGATGTTTTCAATGACACTTGTCGGTGGAGGGTCCCACGATGTTTAGGAAATCACATTGTTAAGTAAATGCAAGTAAAAGCTTTTGAACAATTTCTATGCACATCTTCACAAAGCAATAATAGTCATATATTGTTA
Organism: Torreya grandis; assembly: GCA_037957365.1. Classification (NCBI taxonomy): domain Eukaryota; kingdom Viridiplantae; phylum Streptophyta; class Pinopsida; order Cupressales; family Taxaceae; genus Torreya; species Torreya grandis. The sequence goes on from JARHVA010001807.1 coordinate 776,736, forward strand.
AATTGTTGATATCAAAATATTATGTGGACTTTGTGGAAAGGAGGATAACACTTAAGACGTGGAATGGATGGAAAAATATACATTTATCTCTTTTGAATCTGAAAAGTCCTAATATTTATATTATTTTATTTTTATTATAAAAATAAGTTGTATATTTTATATTGACTTCAGTCTCCAAAGGAGATGAGAAGAAAGTTAGGTTTGTATAATTAAAATCCTATATCTATGGCTTATCTATCTTCCAAAAAGATCATGCCATAACGTCTGTTGCAGAGATGAGTTGATGTTTTCCTCTTCCGTCACCAACTGTTGTTCTTGTTAACACAGATAAGGTGTAATATTGCTTTCCATTGATCACAGGGCTTCTAAACTCTAGCAAAGTTGCAGTTGTTACAGTGTCCATGTCAAATCGTCTCTATCACAACACATTACTTCTTATACCAAAAATAAATATCTAAAATAATTATTATTTTCTCTTAGTCTTACAAAATTTGAATTGCTCAAGAATAAAAGGTCATAAGTCATTTCTCACATATGACAATGTCTTCCCAGAATAGCCCATTTTTCCAAGTAATCCCCCTACTTAAAAATGATGAAATAACATATTAATTGTTTAACATGTTAAGTACACTGGAAGTATAAAAAAATAATCAAAATATAATTAACTCGAAATATAATCCAAGTTTGATCCAAGAAAAGATATGAAAAATAATTTGGTGAAGTAAAAATGTTATTGGTGATTTATTTGTCCAAACTTGCTCAATAACTTGAGAAAGGAATTCCTAAGAACTAAAATCAGAGATGGATTTCTTGTCAATGGGCATGACCATGATGTTGACGTTGATGTTACCATCAAAGTCATCCTTGTATCTGTGCACCTGACTAGGGTACTCCACTTCCTTGCTGGGGTTTCATTTTGCAAGGATGAGGATCTTGAATCCATCTCTATTGTAGTTGATGTAGTCCATGTTGTTCTTTGGTGCTCTAAAGACATTTGTTGTAATAAACCAGCCAACATTTATCCACATTTGTATCCTGACACGCTACTAAATAATTTATTTAGATTTAGCAAACCTAAATGCAAACGTGTCCTATTGTGAATCAAGTTCATTACAAACTATATTGGATGCTAACTTTGAACTGTGTGTATTTAAGTTGCCACATGTCCCTTTCGTCTCTGTACATAGTTAAATATTTGCAAATATTGATTGTCATCCAACACAATGGTGTAAATGTGTATGTTTGTACCTATAAAATATTTTTTGGCTGATGCCATCGATGATTTTATTCACTCTTTTAGTTTTTATTTTGTACGCTTTTGCCACCTGTCTAAAAGTACCATTTGATAAAAATGTTTCACTTAATATTTTTATGTGTTGTCAATTTTAATAATTGTTTATGACATTAGTGAAGGTATATTCTTAAATAACATCTAGGTAATACGTTATTATTTATGTGTTAAACTATAGTCAAGACCTTGTAATTTATAGCATAATGTTATTTCAAGCTCTTTGATTGGTTGAATAAAAAGTTGATAATTTGAAAGTAATTCCTATAGTTACCCTACCTTGGCAAGGACTAATAAAGCTAGGTATAGAATAAGTATAACTTAGTGATTCAATAGGGGTGATTTGTACAATAAAAGAAGTAGGAGTTCATAGAAAATTTTGGTACATTCTTAAACTTAAGTAGAAGAAAATTTTGATGTGTTTTTGGTGGATGTAAAAGTAACAACGAAGTTTGAGCATGTAGCATCATCTAGTAAAGATAGTATTTGCAAAATATCTAATGAAGACATAGGTGGCCCAAATAAAATTATTCCTGATAATTCTTTGGTATTTGAGGTGTAAAAATAGAGTCAATCCTTTTCATAGCTATGATGAGTTTTTCGAAAATCAAATACCTTTCATTTCTAGTAGTTATGCTTCATTGTTTTAGTCCATCAGAGTTCCTTGAAGGTTGTTCCTTCCTTTGATGTCACTGCCACCTTTGGTGGGGATGGAGTGTCCCCTAATGAGTTACACTCCTCTCATCGGCATCATGCTCAATTTGCCCAGGCAACACTTTGTAGAAGATAAGGTGTTCTTTGTGGGAGATATAAGATTGTGTCTTTTTCAATAGAGAGTCCTATTCTAGAGATTCTTGATCCCTTTCTCCTTTCTTTGGAAATAGACCATGGCAACAGGGATCTGATTGGTAAATGTATTAGGATAAAATATATATAATTGAGCTTATTAGTTGGGCTAAATCTAATTGGATTTATATCATTGAGCCCTCCTCCTTGTTGAGCAGAGGTTTTTCCTTCATTGCTTTTGTTTAACCCTAAATTGAAATGTGGGGGATAGGGTTAATAATATAGAAATAGTTCAAACACAAGGGTGATAAACTAATCTATAGCAAGACAATTAATTACAAACTCAGATAAATGAATATTTTGAATTATAATACTGAGATATGTTAAATTTAGAAAGTACCAAATTTTAAAGATGTTTAATTAATTACAATACCAAAGAGAAATGATACTTAATTGGGTTTTACTATGTGCAAGCAGATCTGGACTAGAAACATGCGAAAATAATACATGATCAATATTCTAGATCAATCATCAGATTTTAAAAATTGTACTTTTGTAGCAGTGGGCACTACTATGATGCAAGTGTCTAATACAAAATAATGATTGGATCTCGATCCGACCAACTTCATTGTTATGGTTTTTTTATCTCCTTTATGTTGGTGTATTCAAATCTAGGATATAGATCATTTTTGTTTATTAATTGATCAAACCCTGGCTCTTCACCTTTTTTAACCTTTAGAATGAGTTTGCCAAAAAATGGGTTAGTGGGATCACAGTGTTGAACTAACCTCAATGACCCCTTTGTCACTAAGCATTGCCTACATAGCCAAAACTCAAAAGAAGGCTTCAAACTTATGTAGTTATCCCCTATGTGTAGGTGTGTGTGTGCATACAGGTGTAATATATTATATGAAGATACATGCAGTGATCTAGCTTATAACTTGATAAATATCATTTATAAACTACTCTTTGCATGCTTCAAACCTTTTGTATAATAGCTCTTATGACCAATAAAGAAATAGGGACAACTATGACAAAATAACTCAATTGTGAAATTGATTAAATGGGCCTTGGTAGGTGTTTGCTTGGTATTTGTTATATGATGAATGATAAGGTTTAGACTTGTATTTATACCACACCTTTTGAAATTATCTCATGGTAGGGTTAATAAGATAAATAGGCCAACTCATAGGTTTTGAAATATTTTTAATTTGGATACATTTTGGAAATTGCACAATATATAAGGATTTGGACACTACCATCAGCGGTAGTGTTCCTCTATGGTCGATAATGTCTAAAAGGTTAGAAAATAGGTATGGATTTGAAACTGATAATGAAGGATGTTTATCATGTTTTAAGCTTTGTGTAGTGCAGGAGACCTGGGTCATCATAATGATATGAATCAGACTAAGAAATAAGTATTTAGGCACAATGAGATAATGAATGTGAGTCTGTAGACAACATGGAGGTCTATAATTGAAGGGTAGAGCCCTTATTGATATTTGTCAAATGTACAAGACTGAGATACTATAAATATTCAATATTAGTATCTACATTTCTCCTCAACCTATAAATCACTCTAACCTATACATATGGTGAGCTTGAATGATTTAATCACTTCAACTTATAAAATCAACCAATTATTAAAATAGAAAATATTCAATAATAGTGCATCTTGGTGTAATCAATGCATCTTGGTGAATAGTATAATTGGTAAATTTGTAATGTTTGGTGCAATAACATGGCATCTGCACTTCTAATATGTCTTAATTGGAGTATATGTGTCATAAATGTAAAAAAAAATGTTTTAAATTTATGCAAAATCAGTGCAATGTATAAGATTCTGACCCAAGTTTATCTTTGAATCATAAACTCAATTGGAAATCATGCAAGTGTGGAGGTCATGTATTTATGACATGCCCCCACTAAAATTTGGGGATACTAAAAACTAAGTAGTAAGTGTGGTGCTCATGTTTTTATGACATACCCCAACTGAAATATGAAAACTATGAAAAATGTGGTGATCATACTTTTATGACATGCCCCCACTAATATGCCCCCCTGTTTAACCCTAAAATTTAGATATAGGGAATCTAGGGTTAAAGTGGTAGAGCTAGCCTAGGGCACAAAGATGTCAGTGATTCAAATTTTAAGGGATTATGAAATATAAATCCTAGGATATTAATGGGTCTAAGTATAATAAATTAGGGGAGAGATATGTAATAAATACAACTATTGATTTTTACAAGAATTGACCTAATCTAATATTTTTGAAAATAGTAATTAATGACACAAATAAATACTTAGCTGGAAACTGATTGAGACAAATCATCTAGAGGCTAAAAATTGGCACAAAAGCTTATTAGGGTGTTGTGAATAGGATTCAGATGTCAAAATTCTTCTTGGATAATAGTGTGGTTCCTTAGATAGTAATATGATGTGCTAGTGTCCAAGGCAGTGCACTAGTGTCCCACTCAAAATATCCACAAATAATTTTTGAGTTTAGAAAAATAGGCCCTCTCCTAGCTTTGGTCCAAATTTCAAGTTTGTGAAATTAATATTTTTTATTGTAGCTTTATTTTCCTCTGAAAACCTTAGGTTTTCATGCTTATAAGGGTTTGAATGAACACCTTGATAAAAAGGGGTTAGTGGGTTTCAAGTGTTGGATGTGTGATCCACACCCATGTGTGAGAATGTTACTTACATACCAATACTCTGATGAGGGATCAATCATGATGTAGTTCTCCCGCTTAAGTGCTTGGTGCAAGTGCAAGTGAATGCTAATATGAGTGTCGGCTTGAGTGATTTCAGTGAGGCTTGAGACTTAAAATTTGTGTATTCTAAGTTTAGGGTGGTTGTAGATGACTGTATGCAAAAGTAGGGCATAATAGGGATAAATGACCTTGATTTTACACCACTTGTTTTGAGCTTATTTATGGGTATTTGCATATGATTTCCATGTAGTGGATAAAGGGATAAAAATCATGTATTTATACTAATATGGTGTTTTTGTAGAGTGTGAAATAGGTCTAGGTTGACCCTAGGTGTCTTAGGAATTGAAAAGATATTTGTTGGGTTTGAAATTTGGCAAAGGACATTAGTGTGGTCCCTTGGTCACTAGCACGGGGTGTTAGTGCCCAGAGAACCATGCTAGTGTCTAGGTGGCAAAACCTAGAGCACTAGGGGCCTAGATCCCTAGGGAAAGGTTTAGGACTAAATCTGGGATGTCTAGGGATGTGTGATACCTTCATAAAAGCTGAATAAGGATTGAAAGAGGACCTAAGATAGGTCTAGGGCTAATCTAGGGATGGGTGGTCTTGAGTGACACTCATTGCACTTAAATAGCATTTTATATGACTACATTTGCCTCCACTTTATTCTATAAAAGCAACAAAGTGAAATGACTAAGATAAAGGAAAATAAGTGTACCTGGACTTACCTATGAGGTGAAACCTATGAATATGGGTCTGAGTGTGCGAAGCATGCTCCATTGTGTATCTTATAAATGAAACATGGATGAATCAATCCTTACTTAAGGAGTATCAAAAGAAAAAAACAAAATTGAGTAAATAAGAGAAAGAAGAAAAGAAAAAATATACCTCACTAGGTATGTAAACCAATGAAAAAACCTAGTGACATCCAGTGTGTGTGCATGTAGAGGGTGATCAAATGGTGAATAATTTGGAATAATTTATGGGTAACTCAAAAACTCAATCCAGTTTTGACTCTATCATTTCCCACCCCTACTCGATGGATCATACACTGTGAATATCTTGGATTAGATTGATGGCTTGTCTAACCCTCTTATGTAGGTGGATCAAGAACTCAAGTAAGCTATGGCACTATCATTTCCTACATGTGTGTAGTAGATGCATCTGTAATTGAAATTGTGTAATGTAACTAAAATTTTCTAGGATGGCTATGGGGCTATTTATAAATTATGAAATGAAAAATAGCCAAGGGGTCTCTTGGGCACTCGAAAATGTAGCTCGGGGACTATGCAAAAATGCCAACCAACATAGACAGAATAAGGCATCAATATGGTGTGAAACCTGGTGCAAATGGTGTCTGAATTATACAACATAGAGAATGACATGGATTTTACCATTCCATCTGATCAATTGGTGTATAACTAATCATGTATAAATAATGTGTCGTACACATGTCCCAATTATGATATCTATAATCATATGGAATCTGAACTTAGTTGTATCAATCTATGTTTGAGTATCTGAAACTGAAATGGGAGTGATCATGTTGCGCATGATGCCCCCAATCTGAGTAAAACTAGAATATAATTCACATCCTCTTCCAACACATTATGGGAAACCATTAGATGGGATTATTGGCACATTTACATTCACTATATCTCTTATGGTTCAAATACATTTTATTGCATTCATGAAATTTTGAATGATGATTAAGATCTTCCCTCCTTGTTTATTAGAGCATACCTTGATCATAAACCTAGACACAATAAACATATACACAATGTTATGATTGATAATTATCTTATTGAGAACATATTAACCTTGATCAGGAGAATTTTATTCCAAGATAACTAATTATAAGATCTACTAAGGTTAATCATGCACGAAAGGGTAATAAACTAGAAATCCCCTTTCCTAGGTGGTTGATAATTGAGAGACTATTGCACTAGAGATACACAGTGGAATCCATGAAGTCCTTGTCTATGCTTACATGATCCACCCAATTACTAAGAGAAAATAAACATATTCCAAATTAAAGCTACATCGAAGAAACCAAAGAAGACTAAAAAATGGGTTCCAATAACCACTACTCCTTATATTACCTATTCATAACCACAAAGTCTTGTGAGATTTACACAAAGTACCACAAAATCTATAGTTTCATATTTGGCACCTATACATGCCCCTTAGCAGTATCACCAATTTGATGTACCATATTTTGAGTTTAGATATTCCTATGATCATCCCTTATATGGGATGATAGGATAGAATTTTTCAAATCAAATATTTCAAAAATCTAAAAGAAATCAAATATTCCAAGAAAATATAAAAACATTCAAATAAGTCAAAAATACAAAAAAAATTATTTAGTATACACATGTTTACTAACTCCTTGGCATCTATGTTGTTCACTTAATGTTATTAGATAGCATATAATTTATTTTCTAAACATATAAATGTTTCACATGTAGTTGAGTGTGATAAATGCATACATTAGATGCATGATACATGCACATGCATATGATGGACCTTTACTCTTCCTATGTGACACATTATGTTGGTGGCATCTAGCTTCTATTTGATCACGATAGATATAGGTTATATTTTTTATAATCACTTTTATTTTATTATGTTGAGCTTATATACTGACACTTACACATGCATATACTCATGCTTACATCTTATACCATGTATTTGATATGATATGTTACATGATATTTTTTTCTAACACATATATGTAGAGACTAGTATGATATGTTTATGTTGGTTGTTTATACTTTATTTATTCACATTATCACTTTCTTGAGTGTACTTCTTATTTTTTATTGTCTTGCTTGTGGAAAATTTGAATATGTTCCTTGATTTTAGGCCCCTATGCCACTAATTTTTTATTTATTTATGGGTGGAAATTTGAATATGACCTCCTTTCGAGTGTGCATAATTTGAACATGCCACTTGCTTTTTGTCTCCTTAGAGCCCTTTTATGTGACATTGATTGCTCTTGTGTATGGTTGATTTTTGTTGAGCTTTCACTATTACTTTATATATGTTGCCATGATCCATATCATACATCTTAGATGATTATGATCACATATTATGAGCTTCATTGATACATCTACTTATATATACTACTCATATATGTTACATGATTCATACACATAATATAGTTATCCTTTTAAGGTAAGGTGGCTACCAAATTCCATTCCCATCACCTCAAGAAGGGCGAGGGGAAAGGGGGCGGGTCCATGTGGGGCGGGCAATGGTGAGTGGGCTTAGTGGGATCATGTCATAGAGACATGATTCCACACATACATGATAGAATTTGATATAGTTTACATGATTCAAATATACACCTAGGTCAAAATCCTATACAATTCAACACTAATTTTGATAGATTTGGGAAAGAGTTTTTTAGATTTGTAACATATATTATACACATTTATATATCAAATGTTACATTTTGATATATAATTCACTTTAGACACATTATATGTGCATATTCTAAGCAAGTGTACCAAAAAATTAAAAATAAATAATCAAAACACTTTACCAAGAAGTACCATTTTTACCAAGAAGCACCATTTTTACCAAGAAACACCATTTTAATCCTTTCTTATCTATATCAATTGTATATTTTGAGTAGTGTGGTTGATATTCAGTTCCCTCAATGGACTTAGAAATACTTTCCTTTTGTAGGTTTAGTTTTATACACCACTTAACTTGGATTTATTGTATTTTCGCTTGAGTTGTAAAATTCACATTTAGTGATCTCAATTTCCATGTCACAACTCACCTTTCCACCAAATCTGAAGCATAATTACCCTCCAAATTTTATCCTTAAAATCTCTTAGTTTCAGGTCTAAGCCTCTCTCAGTGCCAATGATTCATAAGGAAGAATATTTACCAAAACAAAGTACCAAGGGGTAACATGGTTGCATCAACACATATGTGTACTCCTTCCTTGCTCTATTTAATCTTCAAATCATTTCAATTATTAAACTTAAAATTACATGCACTAATTTATACTATAACATGCTCTTGGTTATAGGTTATACACCATCTACAAATTCACTAGGGCTCATGCAAAGGCAAGGTGTGTTGTACACACCCATGTACATATTTATTTCCTTTAACAGAATAATTTCATCCTTATACATTACTAGATTTTGTGGTGTTGATAATAAAATCTAATTATCTATAGCATCTCAGTCTTGTACACTTGAAACTTACCAATTAGGGCACTATCCTTTAGTTATAGACCATCCTACTACAGAAAGGCTCACATTCATGATCTTATTATGCCTAACTACTTATCTTATGGACTAACCCTATGATTTTAATGACCCAGATCACTTGTGCACTACATAAAGCATAAAATATGATCTATATCATTTAGTATTAGTTACATACCTTTATTAGTTTTCTAGGACACTTACATTTTTTAGAGGGATGCTAGTGTCTATGCTAGTGTCCAATTTCCTTATCAAGTGCATGTACTTCAAATTCATCTAAATTGAAAATATTTCAAAAAGTATGGGTCGACTTATTTTTATTATCTTGTCATTGTGTGAGATATTTTAAAAATGTGTGGTATAAATACAAATCAAAGCCTACTCACTATCCATCTATCAATACCAAGCAAGAACCTATTCAAGCTTATTTAATAAATTGCACAACTAAGTTGTATTGCAATGTTCTTCCATATTTCCATATCACTCATAAGAGTAGTCATATTATAGGTCTGAAGCATTCAAAGAAAAGCTCACGAGAATTTTTTCTAGTTATAAGCTATATCATTGTATGCCCTTTCATATAGTATATTTCACCCTTATGCACACACAAGCCCACACTTAGGGGAGAACATCATGTCACATGCCCTCCTTTGAGTATTTACTATGTAGATAGTGCTCATTAACAAAGGGGTCCTTGAGGTTAGCTCTAATTCATGAACCCAATAATCCTTTTTTGGCAAGGTGACCTAACCTAAGGTGAATGACTAGGGTTTAAGATACACATAGTCATATAGACCCTATGTATGAGATCCATATACATCAATAGAAATGAGGAAAAAAACCCTAATAACTATAGGTAGTCATTTTTTAATAAACCAAATATATTTTGTACATGACAAATGCATTGATCCACAGATATAAGCTTCAACACAAGTAGGTTGATGCAAGTGTCAAAGCCTTTAGAAATAATATATATAGAATCTTAAGACTGGATCCTGAGCTTCAATCTACCTGCTTCCACCTTTATATATTCATATCTACCTACACATCTGAAAACAAACTAAGTATTATCTCTTCTTTGTTTTATAATTATTAGATTATCAATTGGCATTATACTTTCTATATCTATATTTTTTAGATTTAGTATATTGTGCTATTTGAATTAATTTAATTAGCCTGCTTTAGAATAATTTTATTCATCTATTTGATTAGGCTATTATACTGCTTTAATTTGAATACAACCTAAAAAATGGTTAAACACTTGGTAATTCAACTGGACACTATGTAAAATAGCACTATTTCTTCCAATTTAAATTATACTACATTCTAACAGTCATAGGAAAAGTTTGAATATTGTTTCTTCTAGTTCAAGGGCATCCATTGTCAAGCATTTCAATCAATCTTATAAAAATAATCATATAGTTACAAAATCATGGATCACATAATCACTAAATGAGGGAGAACTACACTAGCCTGAGGCCCATTTAAGCTATGTAGGCAACACTTAGTTTACGTAGGGTTTTCTAACTATAGCTTGACTATTCCCCTAATCCTATTCCCCACTTCACATTTTATCTCTATTGTGATTATTGTCAATGAGCAAGGGTTTGTCTTTTTTAGGTCTTTTGATCAACATATTGGCATACATAATTAATCAGTCAACCCTCCTACACATTTGCATATAAATAGATTAATAAAAAAATCACACAATCAATCAAGACTTAGACACAATCAATAGACAAAGTTGTAGTGTGGCCCTATCCTCCTTCCATAAAATTGTCAAATCATAGTTTAAATTCATGTGTTCAGTCATGACATAATACATAGGCCATTTCAATAAGTATTCAATCACAGTCATGATAAAATATGTTTTTGTAGGTTTGCATATCCTTAGGGTCTTTTACTATTTTTAATAAATTCCAAATTATTTAAAACCATGTAGCATACTATATTTCACTATTAGATATGTATATTCTAGCTTTTCAATTTTAATTGTTTAATTCTATTTATTTGATTTAGTCAATTCAAAAATAGATTAAACAATAATTTACATGGTATAATCTTAAGCAAGGTCATGATCAGGATGCGAAGAGGATTAATAGATACATACTAACAAAGAAAAACATTATTTACTTTGCCAATTATTTTGACCAACCTATAGCTGTCATTATTGATGTTCTTCTTTTAGACCACCTTCCCATCAATTTTTATTTGGAATGGTTCTCTCTTTCTCTCTAAGAGGGTCTACAATGTACTTTTATTTTTAACACTGTTCATATTTAAAACTCATGAACTAATAAGCGTATTGATATAATATATGATATTTATCCTCACTCCCATGGTGATCTTGGATGGATTGAAGGGTAAGGTGATGCCATTAGTAGGTTAGCTACCTTTCTCTGCATCTATAGAAAATAAGAAATTCTTTTTAGTCGTAATTCCCATGACGCTTTACACCATGTGTACATTTGTATCTCATATGAATTAGAGATCTCTCCTTTCAATGAGGATATGCATATTTAAATTGCTATGGTGGAAAAAACTTAAATTTAGTGAGAATTATGAGGCTTGGGGAGCTTAGACTTGAACAAGAATGCACTGGCTAAAAATTTTAGGTAGAGATTCTAAATAATTAATTGCTCTCCTCTCTTTCAGGCAAGAAAATGATCATATCTAAGTTATAAAAGAAACTATATCTCACTTTCCAAGTATTCCTAATGTTTTTAAAGCCTTTGGTTCTCATTATCAAAAGGTTTTTTTCACTTAACCCTCCTCACCACAACATGAGTAGGATATCCTTCAATGCTTTCAAACTATGCCTTGAAAGCTCATCGACCTTAGAGAGTGGCTTAGGATTGATATATTTCAATTGAATAAATTCACTAAGATGCTATGCAAATGTGGGTCATAAATCACCTATTATTCATGGGTTTCTTAGTGAGTTCTATAAATAATTGTGGGACATTGTGGGTCCTGACTTGCATATAGTCTTTCTAGAAGTTGTGGAAACCAATTATGTTGGAAAGCTTATTAATCAAGGTAACTGTTAGCCATTTTTGGCACACATACCAAACTTGCCTGAATGCAATATAGTGTCCTAAGGATCAAGTATAGATCAAAGCTTGAATAGATTTCTAGATGAAATGAGTGGTTTAGGGATCACTTGTAGTGTGCAAAGCTTTTGAAACACATTAAGTTAACTTAAAGTATATTTTGTTAATTTTTGAGGGACAAGTCTATAGAGCGAAGAGGAAGGTTTTGTGGTGATCAAAGTAGTTCAAGGTTAGGGATAGGTTACACAAGACTTAAAAGATCATTCAAGTCTAGAAGATTAAGTAGCAATTTCAAGAATAGGTCCAAAAGAGCCTTCAGGGTTTAAAAAAGCTAAGTGCAAAACATTTTTTGGCTAAGTCATTACTTAGGAAATATTTTGGGCTTTCTTTTTGCTAAGTTCAATTCTTTCAGACCTTCTGTTCAGAATAAGTGCTCATATTTCCTTTGAGAAAATTGTTTCAACTTTTTTGGCTAAGTGTTGTAAATTCTTTCAAACATTTTGTCCAAAATAAAAATCCTAAAGTGCAAATTCTTTCAAACATTTTATCCTTAATAAATGCCCAATGCAAAAGTTATGAATAGGTGAATCCTTTCGAGGGAATTGTTTCACAATAATTTCCTCGAAGACATAATTGTATTAGCCAAATTGTTTTAGCAAAATTAATTCAGTAAAGTAATGACAGGTGCATAAACATCGATTTCAGACTATGACAAATAGCCATTTGAATTCAAATGAGAAAATACGTTCGTGTGAGTGTCAATTTTAAGTCAAGGTAAATGACCATTAGGTTTTCAAATATTTAGTAATGGTCACATGAACATCAAATACATACGCACAAATGTCAAGTTTAAGCCATGATAGATAGCCATTAAAGTTCCAATATCTCACATACAGTCACACAAATGTCAAAAATGTTCACACAAACATCAAATACAGGCATGCAAACATCAAAGTGAAGTCCCATGAAGTAGTCATTTGATTTTAGATGGTAGGATCAATGATTGGAATTCAACCATTAAGAAGATCCAACGATGAGTGGTGACTGATAGGATAATGGGTCCAAGCAAATCTAATGACTCACGTTCAATCATGGATTCAAATATAATAGCAAGTGGAGGGTCAAAGGGGTCAGTGAATCTCAAAGGTAAATGCATGAATGATAAAAAGCACAAGTACATTAGACTGGTAAAAGATCAAAGGTTTACGTTCATTCATACCCAAAATATCTAATAGTATGAGATGGGTCAATATATCAATAATCTAAGTCAATTTTGATGGCCAATCAAATAAAGGTGAGCCTAGGTAGCTTTTGACAGAGGTTGACTAAGCAGTCTTCAACCCAAGTGAATACATTATAAGATTAAGCTCCACCATTGAAGCTTAAAAGAGGTGAGATAGGTCCTTTTAGGGCCTAAAATAGGCCAAGGGTTGGTAACTATTATCAAAGTAAGATCGAATAGTTGATGAGCTCCATCTCATTGACATGATAGCTATAAGAAAACCAATAAATGACATTAGTTTTCAATCTATAAGAATGAATCTACTCAGGGACAAATGTGTGATTATGAGGAAGCTTCTTGTCCTTCAGCATGGTCATTTCTAAGACAAGAAGATATTTACAACCATCCAAGGTAGACCAAGCATGGCTCTTTCAATTCTAAGGTATGAAGATTTGGTCCTCCTAAGCATATCAAGTAAAGATGGTGTAGAGTCCCAATAAATGACCTGGTGGTTGGATAAAGATCAATGGAGCATTCAATTATTTTACAAGGATCTTCCTTCTTGATAAGATCATCACTTGACATCCTCGAGTTGATGTTAATCCATCAAAGGTGGTTTAGCCTCATTCAATGTTTTCTATGTACACAACTCCCTCTCTCTCCTTTTTTTTCTATAAATATAATTTTCCAAGCCTTGAAATGGATCCCTCTCTTTTGGTATTACTAAACTCTATCGATATTTGTACTATAACAACTATTTCATGCAATAAAAGACCGAATTCCTCTATTTTATAGCTGAATTGAAGTGTGTCTTATGAATTCATTAATTGGTTAAGTGAATGTATACTTTCCTTACCTCTATTTTAATTTTCTCACCTTTAAGAAATTGCTTTGTCAATCCTCATAGGTCATTCTAAGTGCAATATATGGTCTGTTGGTTAGTTTTGGAAGTGGATAACTGCCCCATCATAATAGATTAATAGTCGATTCATGATTTTTTGTGAAATACTAATGCGAATGATTCTATATAGTCTTGAATGCATCCTATAGTGTGTCTTGTATGAGTATGAGTGATAAAATCATTGGTACATCACATCTTTTATATGCTTTCATAAGTTATTGTCAAAATCTCTCTCTTTTCCAAGCAAGTGCTAGTTTAGGTTTAGTATAGGTGATAGATCCAGAAGGAAGCCAACCTTCTCCAGAGGTCTGATCCAATCTTTAGGTGACCCACAACCTAGGATTAGTCCCATGTTAGACTAGATTTAAGTAGAGGACCTGAGAAATCCCCTTCTTAGCAAGGGTGCAAATCTAGAACATTGACAGTTTTGACACACTCGATGGGACATTTTCCTTGGCATAGTTGAATTTTGGAGCTAAGAAAAAGTATTTACGATAGGAGGAGACATCCACCATCATCAGAAGCTAAATATTCTTTAAGTTGAAAAGTTTTAGACAACATTCTCATTCCAAAGGTTACAACAAGGTCAACAAGTAAAGGTATTCCCTCTGTATTCATCGAGCTACCTTCTACTTATTATAAAATATCAAGATTCAATATTAAAAGACCTTATCCTTTAAATCAATATTCATCCTCTGGTCAACTTATTGTTTTAGTCTAAGTTATTGTCCCCATTACCCAAATTCCCTTTTCCCAAATGGTGATCAAGAATCAAGTGTTTATTCTGTTTAATAGGGGTAGTCCCCTCAATTTAGCCTATTTTGATGACATTCCTATGTCTGACCTTAAGAGTATCCCTTTTTTATCAAGAGAATAGGATAAAATAGCTACTATTTAGCACATTCAATATGTTTCTAACCTTTGTTTTATTCACAATGTTACTCAAGATAATGTGGCTATCAGACTGTTTGTTACCTCTTTCAAAGGAAAAGCATTGTAATGGTATAGAAATTTGCCTTTGAACACCATTTCTACTTGGGATGATTTAGGTGCAACCTTGGTCAAATAGTTTGAAGATAAATTTGATCACCTATCCTTAGTTGAATAACTAACTACCATAAAGAGGTACCCCCATGAATTTGTGTTTGATTTTAACCTCAAATTTCAAAAGACATGGACTAGGATACCTACATTAGTTAGACCATCCCTAGAATATGCCTTATTGTACTATATATAAGCCCTTAATTTAGATATTAGTGTGATGATACAGTCCATGGGTGGTAATACCTTGCCAAATGCCTATGAGAATGCAATAAAAATGAAACAAAACTTGATATAAGCTAGTAAGATTTTTTCAAGGCCTCTAATGCCTATATTCCCAAAATTCCAATCTACTCCATCCCCTCAAGTTCCTCAAATCCCATATTTAGCTCCTATTCCATCTCCTAAAGCCCAAGTTGTATCCCCTTCTACTCAATCACCTATCAATGGAGATCTAAAAGGTCTATTATAATCCTTTAGGAATGAGATAGTTCAACTCAAAAGACAACCATACCAAGGTAGGCCTTATCAACAATAGACTCATACCTCTTATCAATAAAATTAAAGGTCTCCTTATCAAGGTTTAAAAGAAAATAGACCACCCTATCAATCACAAGGATCCATAGTTCTAACTAAACCATATGCATATCTTGATCCTAATGCACCTTCCAGTTCAAAATCCATTATTCCAACACCTCTTCAAAACAACTTAATGCAAAATTTAGATTGGTAGCCATTTGATCCCAATGATACTCAAAACCAAGCCTTGGTATCATAGAACATTACTATGCCATAAATGACACAAGAAGAGTTTTCTCTTCAAGGAGGTTAGTATCAAGAAATAAATTTGGCACCCAAAGGAGATTCTCAACAAGATCAAAGGCAACCATTGCAAATGGATGATCAGGTTACATTCAATCAAATTAGTGAAACTAACATAAGTGGTCAAGTTGTAGCTCTAACTAGAGCTAAAAAAAGAGCTATTGAGGAACCTCAAGGTGTGAATAATGCTTCAAATTATCCTAATTGCTCTCAAGAGTATCAAAGATCAACCTAATATCCTTAAAATACATAAAAATTAGAATTTAGAGGCTAAGAAGGTCCCTCAAATACCTCTAGTCCATAAACATCCAGTGGTTCAAAAGATGTAGCCAAAGGTTAGTGGAGCTCAATTTAGAATAATAGATCAGATGAATAAATCTAGTGTTAGCCTTAGCATGTGGGATTCCTTTACTATTATAAGATAAAAGGATATGCTCATCCAAGAGCTTTCAGTTCTCAAGGGGTCTCTAGAACCAATTGAGAAACAAAGTGATATCTTAACTAATGCAAACTAGCTGATCAAGTAATAAGTATAATAGGTACACAAGATGGTGAATGTAGACAAAGCTAAAGTAAAATCAAGAAAAACTCCTCCCTTCTACCTTTATTTTATAGTTGGTGACTACCTAGTTCATAACTATATGGTGGACAATGGAGCTAGTAGCACTGTCATGCCTAAGCAAATTATAGATAAGCATGGTCTTGTCTATGAACCAAATACTAAAAGAGTATTAAAAATAGATGGGTCACCAAAAAAGATAGTAGGGATAATCAAATATCTAAAGTTGACACTACATACTTGCCCCAATGTTACCATTCAACAAGATGTGGTTGTGGTGGACTTGCCTCCCTAATTTGCTATGTGTTTTTTAAGAGACTTTACCTCAAATATTGGAGGATACTTATCAACTGATTGGATATATTTAATGTTCAAAACCAAGTATGGTACTAAGGTAATAATATGTTCTAAACCTATTGCACATTTCCATTTAGAGCCATATATGCCAAGTATTGTGAATACTAATTGTATCATCTCAGATGAGGTGCTAGAAACTAATAAAGAGGAAACTGAGTCACCTCTAGATGGAGTTCTAGATCTATTCTTTGATGAATTGACCTCTAATTTGCATGAGTATGATCCTTATAAGCTAATTGAAGAAGGACTTGGTGTTTATTATCTACATGAAAAAGATACACCAATTCTAGCTTTGATGAAGGATCATAAGCCTAATGATGGCCTATGATAGTTATACTTTGATAGATCAAGAAATAAACATGGTATTAGGGCTAGAATGATGTTGATTTATCTATCCAATCAAAGGTATTTATCTTTTTTCAAGTTAAAATTTGGCTGTTCCAATAATATTGCTAAATATGAGGCAATAGTTCATGGTTTACAATGGCCCAAGAAGATGAAGGTCAATTCTTCACAAGTTTTTTGAGATAGTGAATTGGTAATTCACCAAGTAAGAGGTATAAACATATGCAAAAATCCATTACTTAGATCTTATAAGCACAAGGTATGGGACTTACTTGACTATTTTCAATCCTTTAACGTTCAGGCAATATAAAGAAGTGAGAATAAATATTCAGACAGGTTGGTCACCATTGGGACTTAATCTAATATCCTAGTTGATATAAAAATGAAAGGGTTTAGTCCCACATTAAGATAGTTGTGAAACCTTATGTTCTAGATAACCATTATAATTGGTAAGTGTTTGAAGATGACAATCAGATTGTCAGGTTCTTGCAAGAAGAGGCTGAGTTTTCTTCAAGGAACCAAGATAAGTTCTCATAATAGTATGGTGACCAAATTGTACAATTGAAGGCAAATAAGTTGCCTAAAGGGTTTGCCACCCTTGAGAACATATTCAATGGTGATGATTAGCCGAGGAAGGAAAATTCTTAATTGTTAACAAAGGAGGAACATGATTCCAATGTGGAGATTATAACTGGTAAGAACTTAAATCCAAGTAAAGTTTGTACTCCTTCAGAAAAGGAAACTTTCATTGAGTTATGTTCAAGTTTTATGGATGTATTTGCATGGTAATATAGTGACCTTAAAGGATTTGATTTTAGTCTAGCTCAACACACCATTGTCTTAGAGGCTGAAACCAATCCAGTAAGATAAAGACAAAGACCTATCAATCCAAAGCTTGAGATTTTGATGAGAGCTGAGCTTCATAATCTCATTGAGTTAGCTATTATATTTCTAATCAAGCACTCAAATTGGCTAGTAAATATTGTTCCAATATGGAAAAAGAATGGTGACATTAGACCATGTGTTGAGTTTCATGACTTGAACAAGGCTTTCTTTAAAGACTAACATCCATTACCATCTATGGAACAAATTCTACAATTGGTTGTAGGTTTAAAAAGGTTCTCCTTGTTGGATGGCTACAATGGTCACAATCAGATTTTGGTCAAGGAAGAAGACCAATTCAAAACAACCTTCACCATAAAGTGGGGGACATTTGCATATAGAAAGATGTCATTAGGTTTATCTAATGTCGGAGCAACTTTTTAGATTGCCATGGATATGGAATTCAAAGGTCTTATTAACAAGTTTATACTTGTTTATTTGGATGACATAATAGTATTCTTTGATAGTGCAACTAAGCACATGATTCACCTTGAACAAGTATTTGAAAAATGTAGACAGTTTAGGATATCTCTAAATGCCAAAAAGTGTGTCTTCTCAATTCATGAAGGTAAGCTTTTTGGACATGTGATTTCCAAGCATGGTATGAATATATATCTTGATAGAATAGATTCGATTCTTGTATTTTCCTTGCCTAAGCATAAGAAATCTCTACAAAGCTTCTTAGGCAAGATTAATTTTATAAGAAAGTATATTTCAAATTTTTCCACTTTACCTAGGCCACTTACAGACATGCTAAAGAAAAATTAGAGTTTTAGCTAGTTCAAAGGAGTAAGAAGTTTTGAAGAGACCAAGAAATCCATACCCAATGCTCTTACACTCCTAAACCCTGATTTCACAAAGGATTTTATCATGTACACCTATGGTAACATTGACACAATTTAAGGTATTCTTATGTAGTAGAATCATGAAACTTTAAAACAACCAATAGCCTTTTTCAGTCAATACTTAGAAGAATATGAAACAAGGTAATCTTTTGTTTAAAAGCATGTACTTTTAGTTATAAGGTCTCTCAAGAAATTTAGATATTTTTTGTCTAATAATAAGATACATCTGATGGTTGCCAATCCAAGTATCAAAGAATTTCTTTTGAACAAGTTTATAAATGAGAAAAGTGCTGGTTGGATAACTAAAGTAATAGAGTATGATGTCAAGATCAAGGTAACAAATATGGTAAGAGCCAAAGGACTTTTCAAACATCTAGCCCAAGATTTACAAGAAACTAATGAGGTGGTTATTGCATCACATTATGAAGAAGTTACAGTTGACCACACCTCACCTTCTAGCTAGTTCTAAGACATGGTAAGATACCTCTAGGATGGTATTTATCCTTCTCATCTAAAACCTTAAAGAAGAATATATTTAAGATTACATTCATTTCCTTTTCTTCTTGTTAATGGTGTTTTGTTTAAGAAGAATACCAATGGCATGTTGTTAAGAAGCATAGAGCCACATCAGACACAGAGATTGCTAAAGCAATTCCATGATGGACATTATGAAGGGCATTATTTAGCAAGAACTATAGCCCATAATATCATGAGAGGTGGGTATTATTGGCCAAGTTTATTTGGAGATTATCATGAATGGGT
This sequence comes from Torreya grandis, assembly GCA_037957365.1. Classification (NCBI taxonomy): domain Eukaryota; kingdom Viridiplantae; phylum Streptophyta; class Pinopsida; order Cupressales; family Taxaceae; genus Torreya; species Torreya grandis. Next base: position 796,542 of record JARHVA010001807.1, read on the forward strand.
TAGAAAATGCAAATAATGTGTTAGGTTTGTTGGAAAGTTCAATCTTGTATCCTTGCCTCTCCAACCAATTACAGTGGATCAACCTTTTGTCCAATGGGGATTGGACTTTATTGGTCTCATTAACCCCCTTTCAAGCTTATGTCATAATGGATATTGATTGCCACATACTATTTTACTAGATGGATAGAGGTATTAGCATTGAAGGAGGTGAACAAGTTCAATGTTCTAGATTTATATGAAGGTCTACTTATCAGGTTTGGAGTCCTTTCAACTATTATTTTTGACAAGGCTATAGCCTTTATGGGGTCTAGAATCATCCAATGGATAGTTTAACATAGCGTATTTCTCAACAATTCATCAAATTACTATCCACAAGGCAATGGCCTTACTGAATCCACAAATAAGAACCTACTAAAGATCATAAGAAGGACTATTGAAGATAATTAGAGGTCATGTCACCTTAAGCTAAAGTCAGCTCTATGGGATGATGGGATCAATTACAAGAAATAAATAGCCAACTCTTCCTACAAGCTGGTATATGGGAAGGAAGCAAGAATACCTATTTCTCTTGAATTTCCTACACTAGAACTGATGCATCAACTTGAGTTATCGGAGAATGAAAAAATGGAGATAAGATATGATGAGCTTATGGAGCTAAAAGAGATAAGACATCAATCCATGCTAGCCATGGAAAACCATTAAGAAAAGGTAAAAAGAACCTTTGACAAAGGAACTTCTTCATGTAACTTCAAAGAATAAGATTTAGTTCTCAAATGGGATGAGGATAGAGCTAATATAAGAAGGCATACAAAGTTTGACTCTCTTTTGGGTGGTCTATATATAATCTCCTATTGTAAATCCCACAACACTTTCCATATTACAAAGATGGATGGTGAGGAGATTCATATCCTAGTCAATGGCATACATCTAAAACATTGCTATTAAGGAAGATGAGTTCTATGTACATAGTTTGTTTGTTTGTTTTCCTCCAAGTGTTATTCTAACACATTAGTTTGCTTCTATTTTGTCCCAAATAAGTGTTTTGTTTGCATATTTATTTTGCTAAGTTAGTTTCCCCATTTTATTTTGTTTCCTTCCATATTTTAGTGGAATTCATTTCTATATTTGGTTAAAAGGTCTCTTACAATCATGAAAAAAATGCATTATATGTTATAAGTCAAGAGTCGTGCAAATGGTCCGAGTTCTTAAGCATAGCAGATATGTTACCCAGGTGAGTTTTCAAAGACGTTAGCCATTTTTGTCCCTCATACCAAACTTGCCTGGATACAGTAGTTTCTTGAGGATCAAGTATGTATCAAGGCTTAAACAAATTTATGGATGGAATGATTGGTCTAGGGATCACTTGTAGCATGCAAATATTTTAAAACACTTTAAGTTAACTTAAAGTGTATTTTGTTAATTTTTGAGGGATAGGTCTGTAGAGCAAAGAATAAAGTTTCTGGGAAGGTTTCATGGTCATCAAAGTAGTTCAAGGTCAGGGACAAGTTGCATAAGACTTAGAAGATCATTTGAGTCTAGAAATCAATCAACAATTTTAAGAACAGGCCCAAAAGAGCCTTCAAAATTTAAAAAAGCTAAGTGCAAAACCTTTTTTGGATAAGTCCTTAGGAAATATTTTGGGCTTTCTTTTTTCTAAGTTCAATTCTTTCGAACCTTCTATTTAGAATAAGTGCTCATATTTCCTTCGAGAAAATTATTTCAAGTTTTTTGGCTAAGTGTTGTAAATTCTTTTGGACATTTTATCCAAAACAAAAATCCTAAAGTGTAAATTATTTTAGATATTTTGTCCACAACAAATGCTCGATGTAATATTTCTGAACAGGTGAATCCTTTTGGGGGAATTGTTCCACAACAATTTCTTTAAAGACATAATTGCATCAGCCAAATTGTTTTAGTAAAATTGATCCAATAGAGTAATGATAAGTGTGTAAACGTCAATTTTAGGCTATGATAAATAATCATTTAAATTCAAATAATCAAATACATTCACTCGAGTGTCAATTTTAAGCTAAGGTAAATGACTATTGGGTTTTCAAATATTCAGTAATAGTCATGCAAATGTCAAATACGTTCACGTAGACATCAAGTTTAAGCCATGACAGATAGCTGTTGAAGTTTAAATATCTCGTAAACGATTATGTAGACATAAAAAATGTTCACATAGATGTCAAATACATGTTAGGAATTAAATGAAATTCAAACCAAATTTAATCCACCATAAAATCTTAATTTAAAACACATAAACCATATTTTAGATGTGTAAAATCAGATTTCACTATGCACTACTTGCATCATTGAATCAATTCTTCAAATTATAGTAAATGAATGCAATAATGGAGAAAAATAAAACTAGCACTATCACATAAGACAAATATACTATGGTTCACCCAATGTGGGCTACATCCACCAAGAAATTCCTCAATAAAAATTAATAACAAAAAACCTCTTACAAATATTGAATATCTCCTCAAGAATTCTCTAAATTGCTGATCCAAATCTAAAATCTATCAACAAAAATCCACACATATTATGCCACACCTGTACCTATATAAAACATACCATAAGCTACTATACCACACCCTATAAATAAACACATCACCCTACAAAGTCACACTACACCTGCATATATAAAAATGAGGAAGAAATCCACCAAAGAAGGAGAATTACACCATGCTTATCCAAGATAGGCATTATCCACAAGGAAACACCCATCCTCCACCTAGTCATGATTATCCAAAAGCCCACCTAAGGAGGAACACACTATCCTCATCTCTTGTCCACAAAAGGCTCACACAACCTTCAAGGAGATAACAACTAACTCCACAAAACATGAAAGTCAATCCCATTTCCACAAAACATGGAAGTCAACATGGAAAATATATATCTAACAACTAACTTCCTAAAATAAGGAAGACCTAAAAATTAGAAAAATATCTAAGAATATTCCACTCACATGGAAGTGAGGTTCCATAAAAATTGGAGTGGGGGAAAATGTGCTCCCCACATTTGTGTAACTCTCTAAGCCCCCAAAATGTTCCACCATGGTCATGTGATAGCCCCAAAGGGATCCACACTTAACAATCTCCCATTTGGAGACCGTTTCTCTTGAACAAAATCTATCTAGGGAGTAAGAGACATAATGCTCCATGACCACTAAGGCCAACCAAATCTAAATATAGTCTCAACTTGTCCAATGTGACCACCTTGGTCATCATATCCACAAGATTCTAACTAGTATGAATCTTCTCTAGCTTCACCAAGTTTTACTCCAAAACTATCCTGATGAACTTGTGGTGTGCGTGGAGCAATGTAACTATTTGAATGTGTTTTGTCCTTGAGTGGAAAGTAGAGTTCTTTGCCAAATGAATAACACTCTGAATATCACTGTGTAGTCTCCTAAATTCTTGCTCATATCCCAACTCTCAAAATAACTATCATAACCAAATCATCTCCTTGATAAAGAAAGAGCATAAAAGATTATTGTTGGTTGGATAGCCTTTATAACATACTCTGATTTTGTGGTTGACAAAGCCACAACCGTCTGTATCCTAGAAATCCAACTAACCACTGTATCTCCAATAGTAAATATACAGCGGATGCACTTGAATTAGCTGGTGGTAAGAAAACAGGTATCCTTTATCTACTTGTTTATATTACCACGTGGCTTCGTATGAGCAGGAAGGAGATGCGTTCTTAAGCGGAAGACAGATATATTTAACAGGCTTAAGAACTAAGCCTTGGTGTTTATGGAGGAGATGGCGGACAGAACCCAGTGGATGTGGCTGGATACTTCTGAGCAGGGCAGTTTGGACATGGATATTGATTCAAAGGAGCTGCTATCAACATGAACACAGACACCGGCGTCGGTCAGGAGGAACGACGTCGAACAGACTGATGCCGATTCGGTCATGTGCAGACCGAAGCCAGCGATAGTAAGACCGACGTCGGTCAGGAGAACGTCGGCAGAATGTAAGACCGATGTCGGTTAGGAGAATCGACGTCGGCAGCAGGGACACCAGCACAGGTAGGTTGGTAGTCAGGTACAGACGCATGGAAATCGGTCTGCAGATAACCGAGGTCGGTCATAACAAATGGGTGGACAGCAAGCTGTCAAGGATCACAACACCCATACGGAGGACTGAAGGCGTAAGTAGGCCCTCAAATTCGTTGTTCCATACATGTTGCCAGGAAGGATCCAGGAAACATGCTTGGCATGGATGAGGATATTCCTTGGAGGAGAACCAGGGGTGTTTTGGTAGAGATGCCAGCAGGTATGAAAGCACAGAGACATGGATACCTTAGTAGAAGAATACGGATCACAACGGAAGACCAGGTATACTTGTTGAGCTGCAGGACAGTGGTACAGGTTTTGAAGGTAGCATGGCTTCAGACAGGTAACTACTGTACAAACCAGGGGGATGGTGATTGCATACATCATTCTGTTGCTATGCTAGCTAGCAGGGGTGACAGGGTTTTGCTGAGCTAAGGGTAAGATTAGTTCAGTGGCCAGGAGGAGTTTGGAGCAGCGGAATTCTTTGACATGGGAGGCATGGAGATCACAGGTTGATTTTGTCTCAAGTAGGCTAATGTGAATCAGGTGTTGGCGAGGTTCGGGATGCAGAGCCGGAGCACACTAAGGGCTAGACAGGTACAGTGTCCGAAATTAGGTCTGGTATAGACCTGAGTATTCCCATGCAGTGGGAGCTGTCAGAGAGTTAGGAGCCAATTCTTTCAGGTTTTCAACCGGCAGCAGGGGTTGCTATGCAGGGTCAGGACACTACTCTGGCAGGTTTCGGATGATACACCAATCAAGCTTCTCAGATTAGAAGGAGTACCAGGTACAGGTATAGTGCAGCTATTTAGCATCCAAGTGGGAGATTGCTAATTGTGGAGCCTTCACTGATGCAGACCAGAAATTGCTGATTCAGAAGTGTTTGGCGTTGGTCTGGCCAACTCCAGGGTAAGACAGGAATGCAACCGACGTCGGTCATATATCGGCCGGCGTCGGCGACCCCAGGCGGACAGGGACCGAGTCGCCTGTAAGTTCGACTGCGAGTTAATTACGGACAGTACTAATGAACCAAGAGTTTGCATGATTGCTAATTTTCTCATTGCGGATCTAATTATGGTAATTAGACTAATCATTGTTTGGATGAATCATAGACTCATGCTAGGGAAAGAGAGCATAATTATAAGCTCCTTCTGTGTGTGAGGTAGAGCTAAGTGCCACAGTACCAGGTGTGTTGGTGCTGGATGGAGAGCCATCAAGAGTGTAGGATGTTTGCATGGCCTATATAGGAGATCTACATGGTAAGTAAGATCGTTGATCTGCAGGTGTACAAGGTCGAGGTTCACAGTGAATAGAACCATTGCTTGATTTGCAGGTGTGCAAGGTCTACAGACAGCAACACAACAGGGAGCAGTATCAGGCATGATCTAAGTACATGTTTCGGATAGAGCAAGAGGAAGGCAAGGGAGTTCCTTCCATAAGTATGGTCTGTTGAATTGCAGGTTGTTGCAGATTCATGGGAGACCTTGAAGTACCTTGTATGGAACGTGGAGTGCTTGGAGCACTTGTGGTTCGTGGAGCACATACACCAACTCTGTATTTGAGTTGGGTGTTGGGACCTGTGAGAGGGAGAGCTTTGGGGAGAAGAATTACTGTTCACAGGTGTGGGAAACCTCTGTAAGGTGGTGGAGAAGAAGTGGCATCTTCTTTATTTTTCTGTATAAAGTGTTAATTTGTCTCTCATATATCCTGAATTCTAGTTACTTGGTGAATCTGGTTAATTTCGCATATTAAGTTGCTTGGTATTGGTAATCAAATTGTGTGCTTCCGGTGTCTCCTCCCAACATAGCCCCAAAGGGATCCACATAACAATCTCCCATTTGGAGACCATTTCTCCTGAACAAATCTTCACTGCTCCATTAAGGCCAACCAAATCTAAACATAGTCTATGTCTAATGTGTGGCAAGATTCTCTAGTATGAATTACAACTACTCCAAAACTATCCTGATGAAATAATGTAACTGAATGTGTTTTGTCCTTGAGTGGAAAGTAGAGTTCTTTTGAATAACACTCTGACTATCACTGTGTAGTCTCCTAAATTCTTGCTCATATCCCAATTCTATCATAACCAAATCATCTCCTTGATAGCCTTTATGGTAGTAACATACTCTGATACTGTGGTTGACAAAGCCACAACCTCTATATCCTAGAAATCCAACTAACCACTGTATCTTCAATAGTAAATATATAACCTATCATACTCCTACTATCAATATCTCCTGTCATAACTGAGTTATAACCATATAAAGTGGTTCTAATCTTCTATAACATAATCATCCATGGTTCCTTCAAATATTGAAGAATCCATTTCATTGCTTGCCAATGCTCATAAAATCACTCATATACCTGCTCACAACTTTGGCAAGTACAAACCATGGCTTGCTACCAACTTCGATGAGTAGCCTTAGACATATTAATACATTTGGGACACTACTCCTTTAATTCTCCACTAAAGGAGTACAAATAGATCATCCAACTTGCTAAACTCCAAGACTTTATTCATACTCTGATTGGGATATAATCAACTTCCTCTCCTTTTTGTCATGATTAATCCTCATACCAAGGATTTACTTCGTTGCACCCAAATCCTTCATAGAAAAGGAGTCACTAAATTGTTTCTTAAGTATATGAATATATTGTATGTTCTTTCCTAAAATTAACATGTCATCTACATACAAGCTAAAAGAACCATCATCAAAATGTTTGATGTACACATAATAGTCTGAATTACACCTTTGATAACCTTGTTCCTAACATCTACCTGCATTACTTCCTCATAGCACACTAGTTCTCCATTATCAGTGAGTAATAAATAATTCAAAGGAGTTTTGGGTCTTTGTGTGCAAACCCCTTGACCACCATTCTAGCCTTATACATTTTTATCCCTTCATCTTCTTCTCTATAAATCCACTTGTTTGGTAATACTTGGGTAGCCTTACCATCCACAATGTCATCAAATACTATGTACTCTTTATGTTCCTATTCCTATTCCTGTTCCTGCAACTGATTCTTATACATGATTTTTTCATTAAAGATTACATCTCTAGACCAAAATATTTTCTTATCTCTAATGCTCCATAGATGAAAACCAAAGTCATCCTCACCATAACCAAAAAATGTGCATTTTTTTAATTTTACCTCTAACTTGGTCCTAGCCTCTTTCTTAATAAGAGCAAAAGCCTCACATCTAAAGACTTTGAGAAAAGAATAATCAACATTCTTACCAGACCAAGCTTGTTCAAGAATGCCTCCATCCAAAGGCATTGAAGGTCCTCTGTTAATCAGATAAACTGTCGTGCTAACTGCTTTTTCCCAAAATTGTAAAATCAACCCTATATGTAACCTCATACTCTTAGCACATTATATTATTGTTCTATTCATCCTTTCAGATACTCCGTTTTGTTGTGGATTTCCTAGAACTATCTTTTGTTTATGGATTCTATTGTTAGAACAATAATCAAATAAAAATTTACTACAATACTCACCTCTATTATTTGATCTCATACATTTCAACTTGAGACCTGTTTCATTCTCAACCAAGGCTTTCCACTTCTTAAAAGTGTTAAATACATCAAATTTATTGTTAATGCAATAAACTCAAACTTTCCTAGTTACATCATCAATAAAAGTGACATAATAATTGGAACCACCAATAGAAGATACCTAAGCTGCTCCCCATACATTTGAATGTAACAACTCTAACTTATGCTCTTTCTTTGTGGGTCCAACTTTCTAGAACTTAACCCGTTTCTATTTCTCATACACACAATCCTCATACAAGTCTAAATTAATTTCTTTTAATCTAGGTAGCTTGTCTTTTAAGATCTCCATGCCCTTATGGCTCATATGACCGAGCCTATAGTGCCACATGGTTGCATTTTCATTTACAACAACTAAATCACAAGAATCAACAATACTAGTCAAATACAAAGTACCAACTTTCTTACCTCTTGAAATCACAAGAGCACCTTTCATAACTTTCCAAGAATCTATAGTAAACATTACCAAACAACCCTCACTACCTAATTACCCCATTGAAACCAAATTTTGTCTCAACATAGGCACATGTTTCACATCCTTAAGTAGCCAAGTGTTCTCATTCTAAATTTTCACTTGAACATAACCTTTCCCTACTATCTCATATGGTTCATCATCACCAAGATGAACATGTACTAAATTTTCTTGAACATAATCAGTAAAATAATGCCTATGTGGGGTGGTATGAAAAGAAGCCCTTGAATCTAATACCCAAGACTTAGAAAAATTATCTAAAGAAAGAATTAAGGGATACTGACATGATTTACCTAATGTCACATTTACCTCATTCATTTCTTCTTTGTTGGCATTCTTATCTTGAAGTGACCAACAATCATCTTGAAGTGACCAACAATCCTTCTTTAAGTGTCCACTCTTCTCATAATGCTAGCATATAATCTTGGCTCTAAATATACCCTTTGACTTTCCATGGTTTCCTTTGATCTTGTCCTTTTTCCTCCCTCTAGTTTCAATAAACAAAGCATTACCTAAAGATGATTCATCAGTGCTCTTCTTTCACATTTTCTCACTAATAATCATACCTACAACATCCTCAAAATTTAAACTTCGCTTGGCAGGGACTACATTACTCACAGCCATAACCAAGCTATCCCAACTAGTAGGCAAAGACTACAAAATAAACAAAGCTATAACTTCATCATCAAATTTAATTCCAACAGAGGTGAGCATGCTTACAACTATATTAAAATAATTTAAATGATTAACAATATAACCATTTCAGACATTTTCATATTAAACAATCTTTTCATAAGAAATATTTTATTTGAAGCAGAGGGTTTCTCATACAACTTTCTAAGTTTATCTATGAGATTCTTTCTAGTTTTCTCATATAAAATGTTGAATGCAATAGAAGATGCAAGACATAACTTTATGGCTCCCAATGCCTTCCTATCAAGTCATTTAACTTTTTTAGGAATATTGGAATCTTATTCCTAATTTAGTTAAAGGTCTAGGTTGATTAAATTAGTAAATAATAATACAGTAGTTTAACCACTTATTTGTATAATTTATTTGTAGTGTTAACCTTTCTATAAATATATAGAAAATAAGACTTAGCTTAAAATGAATTGAAATGGTTATTACAGGGTTTGATATTGGTTGTGTAGGACTAGGACACTGTTGTAAATCAAGATCTGGCTTTCATTTTATGAAAGGATAGGACCACCAAAATAGGACACCCTAGGGTTTGATTATGTTGTCCTTTTATACCTTTGTTGTCTAAACTGCTCATAAAGACTTGATTTTTTTTGGTTTTGTTCATTGTCCTTATGTGAGCTTGGCTGTGAAATCTTGACTATTAAAAGTCTATAAAACTCTTTATAGATTTGATTTAATATTCAAACCTTAGACTTCGTTATGATTTGATAAAACTTGAGAAAGAAGGGGGGGTTAGCATGTGTAAGATGCATTGAACATGTATCCACACCCCTTATATGGGCATGTTGCCTACATACCAATACTTTGAAGAGGGATCAAGCCATATGTAGTTCTTCCACTTAATGTGCTTTGTGCAATAATGTAATGCGTATGCAAAAATGCTAAATTGAATATGCTTGAGGTGACTAGAGACTGGTGTGAGGATTTCGATATGCTTGTAGCTGTATTGGATGGATGTATGCATATAATAGGGAAATTTGCCTTAGTAGTTTTTCTTGTATTCTTAATTTCTTTATAATATTTTCCAACCTATTCTAAATGAACTTTGAATAGGATTTTAGAGAGATCTACTAGTCATGGATTGAATGTATTTATGATAGGCTGACAAGATGAAGGATAAGAACCAGAAAGAAATAATCATTAGATCTCAAAATGCAATTAGAAAAGAACACCAAAATAGGACACCCTAGGGCCTAGTGCTATATTCCAAGTTGGGCACTCCTATCCTATAGGTGTGAGACTTGGGGGGATAGGATTGGCTTGGGAAATACTACTTGGCTGAATTAGAATGACTGTTTGGAGAGCTTGAGATGACTGAGAATAAGAAAAAAGGTGTCTATAAGGGTCATGAGATAATAAAAGAAAGACCTATGGGTTGGGTGTCACAAGCCACACTCAAGCTACCAATTTTGACATTTTATATGACTACATTACCCCCCCTTTATTCTACTGATGTAGCAAATCAAAATACTAGTATAAAGGAAAAGTAGAAAGCGCACCTGAACTTACCTATAAAGGTGAAGCTCATGAAGTTGTGTGATGTTGGGTGTATGTAGAGAGAGCACATTATGAAGTGCAAATTTGTAAAAAAAATTAGAAGTAGATCAATGCTTACTAGACACACTATGTCTAAAGTAGAAATGTACAAAAAGCTGGGTAAAAGAGAGAGGAAGAGAAATGAATGAATACACCTCACTAGGTACATGAATCAATACAAAACCTATTATGTTTTTGAGTGATGTTGTATATGTGTTATACCAAAAGTAATATTGTGAATGGAATTGAGTGCTCAATTCCTTGAGAGTGGCTCAAGAATGCAAAGACTAGCTCTTTGGCTCCATTGTCACTAGTTAAGTAAAGCGATGTGATCATGCATGTGTTAATTGATGTTTGGAATGTATGTCCCATCCTTCTAAGTAGGTGAATCAAGAATACAAAGGTTAGCTAGTCCTTTAACTCCATTATTTCCCCATGAAGTGAAGCTATGAGCTGATATTGGTATGAATGTGTGTTGTATGACATGGCTCTTTAAGCTCATGAATGTTTTGTAATCTAATAATGTGGTATGGATAGCTAAAGGTGTGTTGGAAACTAGGCCACTCTTGGCCACTTAGAAAAGGTGGAGATTAGGATTATATAAAAGCCACTCCAAAATTGGGCAATAGGCTTATATGGAAGCCACTCAAGAATGATGCCAACCACCTACAGATGGAATAAGGCATGCAACTATTGGGAATGCTTGGGTAATGCCATAAATTGTAAAGAAGAGAAAGTAAATGTGTCACACAGTTTCAGCCAATCATTTGTGTTTGTAACATGGATTTTGATTTTAATTCCCCTTATATCTTTAAGAAAGATTGTAATAAAAATGCTAATTCTAAACTGAACTATTATTGATAAAATTGTAACTATATTTACTTTTATGTCTATTTCTAGAAAATCTAGTTTTTTTTCTATTTAGACATGAGTATTGAAATAGGATACTCTACTTTCTAATGCTGTAGTCCAAAGTTGGTGCTCTTGTCTTGTACTCATTTTGAATATTATTCTATAATTATCATTATTTGTCTGGTTTGTTCTGCCTAGTTTGAAGTCTGAATACTATATACTATTGTGGGTGTTCTAAAAATTGATTTTTTTGACCGATTAGAGGCTCTGATCTCTATGACAAAAGCCTTTGTTTATTTCTCCCTCTTTTGAGTGTAGGAATGAAGACCCTACAATGACTATCCTTAGAAGAAAGAGACTTGAAAGTGTGTTATGCTACAAAAATACATGATATAGCAATGATAATCGATAAGATATCTCAAGATATAACATGGTTTATATGAGAGATTGTTAGATCAATAGGGGTATGCCTAGATAGATATAACAATGTAATAACGTGTGCAATATAGTGAATTAGAATTGGAAGTTTGGTTAGTTATTAGTTGTTAGTTTTCAAGAAGAGATCGAACATGATGTCCATCATGGCATCTAAAAAAGCAAGAGAATGCATGATGTGGATCATGACATTGAAAATAGTTGAGAATCAATCAAGCAAACAAGCACACGAGGCAAGAAGCAAAAAACATATAATAGTGGCCAAGGGGCCAAGCAAACAAGGGACATGGGCACATGTCACTCAAACTATAAGGCAAGCATATAAGGCATGTTCAAATGCCACATATATATACAATTGAAAACAAACAAGGTTGACATGAGGACCATAGGCACATAGGAGAGTACAAGCAAAGGACATTGGCAAATGTCCTAAGGCACACACAAGAAATCAAATAAGAATCAAGAAATGTAATCACATCTAGCTATGCAAAGTAAAAAAAAAGGCATGTAAATGTCATAAATACAATCACATCTAACTAATCAAAGCAAGAAGTGAAAGTATGCAAGACATGTAGTACAAGACTAGGTATATGCTAAGAAATACACAAGTGTTATATAATAGTGAGTGTTGATAGAGTAATCTATGTAAGCTAGTAAATAATATATGTCATCATGATAACTAGAGTGCGTGGTGTAAGATTGACATAACCTAGATGGTGTAATCATGTAGAATATGCCCCTAGTGGGTAGATATATCGATGTATGTCTTAAATGTAGAAGTAGGATTCCCCCTCAATGGGTAAATATATTGATGTATGTCTTGAATATAGAAGTAGGATACTCCCTCAATGGGTAGAGTGAAGCAATCAAGGATCTGGATGTCACTACACACACTCAAAGAAGATGAAGTGAAGCATGGTAATGTAGATAAATCAACAAACAATAGTATAAAACATCAAATATAAGTCTAGCATGGTAGTAGAAATGTAAAGCATGGATGATGCATAAAATTAAAAAGTTTTTGAATTTTAGAATATTTGAATGTTTTTAGATTTTTGGAATAAGCTATGTAACAATAATCATAAATAAACTATGTAAAAGTAATTTAAAGAAAGCTTTGTACAAGTAATTTTGAAAAATTATGTACAAGTAAGTTGAAAGGAAACTATGTACAAGGATATGAATAAAACAATATGTATACAATGACATAAAAAACTAGGCTGGAAGGGGTAGAGGGTTCAAGGATGGAGCCCATTAGGGATGAATATGGAGGAAGGGATCACGACCATCATCAAATGCCTCAAGATCATCATCATAAGTATCATCATATGCTGCAGATTCTGTATGCATGGTGGTTATCCCCTCAGGTGTCAGTAAGATCTGTGCTCTTTGTGTAGTCAGAGATCTATCACTCGTAATGGTGTCATCCTATTGATGGTGAACTGAAGGTTGCTCTAGTGGTAATATAATCTAAATAGTACCCTGAACTTGTAGTTTATCTAATATTTTTTGTAAAGTTGTAAATGAGTTTGTATCATGGCCTGTGATCCTGTGAAATAGATAAAATATGAGACCATCTTTCCATGATAACTTGCTAATAGATCTATGTCATATTGTAGGTAGTGTGATTAATCCATGATCAAGTAACATCTATAGTATAATCTATGGTCGATTCTGTGTGTTGCTTGCCTGAATCTAAATGACTAGCTTTATATCCATAAAGGTAACCATGTGAACTGTATGTGCTAAGTAATCTATCTATGGCCATGAATGTGGAGTATACTCTTAGAGTGTAGTGTGAAATTCTAAGAGTGATGTGGGATGTGTAATGAGAGTTTTAGAGTCATCTCGATACTCTCCTAGACCAACTAGTGTAAAGCTCAATCCACACAACTAGTCATTTATGAGTGTGGGTGTCCTATCATTGATATGATCTTGATATGATTCAAATATTCAATATATGCAGAAATACCCTTAAGTTAGGGCAACACCATATAATACTCTTTTAGGAAGGAATAAATCCACAATGTCTCTTCGAGGGGACAACCTCCAATATCCTTTTACAATAGAAGACTCAATGCTTACTTTATATCTTTACCATGATAATCATCTCCTTTATATAGACATCTATCTAACCAATAGATGGGTAACCTCCTAATCCCAATATAGGCTGAACATTACCCAATGTACTAATTCCATAAGTTATTCCATTATCTTCATATATTTTACCCATATAACTAACTAAGGGGATGTGTGCCACATGTCAGCATCTCCATCAACCCATATACATTAATATATCATATCCATAGGTACATATCAATCATCATCTAAAGTAGCTTGGGAATTTATATCAACATCATGTACATATGGTAACTTAGAATTTACCATAAGGGGTAACTATGATATGGGGGTCTTATCAACTGTAGTAATAAAAGACAACGATGTTGTGAGAGTATTTATAACTATCAGAGTAACTATAACTATCATAGGAACTATATCTTTAGAATCAACTGGTACTATTGGAATTACTGTCAGTGTTTGTATAATTGTAATAGGTGTAGGAATGTGACTGATGGAGTAGTTGGAATGACTGAAGCTGCTATGTCTAGCTAAGTATCTGGAGATGAGGACATAGTTGTAAGTGGAGGAGTATGAGATGTGTTAGTCTCTCCTACCTCATATGTATATATCTAATCAAGATAAATGTGATGAGGTGGTGACTGAACTATGATATAAGGTGTCCCATCTGGTGAAATAGTCAAAGATGACTCTGTAATTTGATAATATTTGAATGGATGGTTATCTATTAGGCATGTGTATAGGTATCCTTCATGGAGAAATTTAACACATCGATGAAGATTAAAAGGAACTGCCCCCATAACATGTATCCAAGGTCATCCAAGTAAAATATTATAATGAAGAGGACTTAACATGACCTGAAACTATGTAGAGAGGGTTTTGGGCCCTATCATGATATCAAAAGTAATGGTGCACAATATTTATCATGGTATATCATCAAACCCTCTAATATTCTTATATAAGTTTTGCATGGATGCCATATCTATGCCCATGGTTTGTAAAAATGTAATATTATATTTATTAAGTTTGAAACCACTATCAACTAGAACTCTCTTAACTGCATTGGTTTTGACTTGAGCTTATATGAACAATGGTAAATTTTGATCAATAACTATCTGAGATGGCATGTCCTCAGGATCAAAAGAAATAACATCTTCTATCATTTTTAACATGTTGGCCACTGATGCAAAATATGAAGGCTCTGAATCAATGGGCATAAAAGTCTGAGTGAGTGCCTAATAAAGAATTTCCTTGAATAGATTGGCTTTCTGAAGTAATTTTAACATGGAAATCTTAGCTGGTGTGTTTTTTTTACTGATCAACAATATCATATGCCTTGTGCAGATTTGCTTGTGTAGGTGGGTTGGGTCTGGGAAGGGAAGGAATAGTAGGGTGAAAAGGCTCCTGATTAGGCAGGGGAGGCATGGTGGCACGTTGAGTAATAACTCTAATCATATTGTCTACTAGGTGTATAGGATTAGTAGTAGTTATGGGAGGAGAGTGTAGATAATCGATAGGTTGAGGTAGTGAATGGACAAAGGGTGTCAAATGGGCTCTTTGGTGATGGGTAGTGACATGGGGAAGGGTAAAATGGACCATACAACATGACTCAATATGGGATAAAGGTTCCAATGGAGATGAGGCAAGAGGTATCTTAACATGTTTAACACTAAATTTCTTAATATCATCCCATATTATAAAAAGTAAGCATGAAATGCAAAGAATGAAGCTTTGTATTAACATATGGTAAACTTCATCATTCATGTACATGATAGGACCGAGAATAGTCTCCTTATTATTTGCAAGAAATGCAAGAAATGTTTTTAAATAAATGAGATCCATTTTTGTTTTTATGTGAAATTTGATTTTAGATGCAAAGTGATACCTCAAAAGTAATGGAACCTAGTATATGCAACTAGGGTTTTGAAAAATGGTTTTTTTTTAAAATTACTATAGAATTTTAAAAATTAATGTGAATATCTTATTTAAATATGCAGCTAAAAAATCAGAAAAATATTGGAAAAACTTTTGATTTAAAGGGACCTAGTATATTCCACTAGGGTTTGAAATATATTTTTTTTATAAATTACTATAGAGTTTTAAAAATTAATGTGAATTTTTTATTTAAATATGCAGCAAAAAAATTAGAAAAATATTGGAAAAATTAGGAATGATTTTTCCCTAGGTTTTATAGGGTTTTTATGTGCAAATGAAGTAAGTCAGGTTCACCAAATGATTTAACTTTTTTGGGAATATTGGAGTCTTATTCCTAATTTAGTTAAAGGTCTAGGTTGACTAAATCAGTAAATAATATTTCAATAATTTAACCACTAATTTATATAATTTATTTGTATTTTTAACTTTTCTATAAATAGAAATAAATATGGAGAAAATAAGACTTAGCTTAAAACAAATTGAAATGACTATTATAGAGTTTGATATTGGTTGTGCAAAACTAGGATAATATCATAAATCAAGATCTGGCTTTCATTTTGTGAAAAGATAGTACCATCAAAATAGGACACCCTAGGGTCCAACACTATTATCCTTTTTTGCTACTACTGTCCAAATTGAACATAGAGACCTGAGTTTTTTGGCTTTTGTTCGTTGTCCCTATGTGACCTTGTATATGAAATCTCAACTTCTAAAAGTCTATGAAACTCTTTGTAGAGCTGATTTAATCTTCAAACCTTAGACTTCATTGTGCTTTGATAAAATTTGAGAAAGAAGTAAAGTTAGTGTGTGTAAGATGCACTGAACATGTATCTACACCTCTTGTGTGGGCACGTTGCCTACATACCAATACTTCGAAGAGGGATCACACCATATGTAGTTTTCCCACTTAATGTGCTTTGTGTAATAGTGTAATGTAGACGTAAAAATGCCAAAGTGGGTGTGCTTGAAGTGGCTAGGGATTGGTGTGAGGATTTAGATATGCTTGTATTTATATTGGATGGTTGTATGCAGAGAATATAAAAATTTGCCTTAGTGTTTTTGCTTGTATTCTTGCTTTCTTTTTTATATTTGCCAACCTCTTTTACATAAACTTTGAATGGGATTTTATAGAGATTTATTGGTCATGGGTCAAATGTATTTACATTAGGTTGACAAGATGAAAGATATGAACTGGAAGAAAACAACTGTTGGAGCTCAAAATGCAATTGAATATGAGCACCAAAATATGACACCTTAGGGTTTGGACCTATAGTCCAAGTTTGGAGCTCCTCTCTTATAGGTGTGGGACCTGGGAGGATAGGAGTGGCCTAGGAAATACTACCTGGCTAAGGTGGAATGACCATTTGGAGAGCTTAGGATGACTAGGAATAAGTAAAAAGGTGTTTAGAAGGGTCATGAGAGCATGCAAGAAAGACCTATGGGTTAGGTGTCATAAGCCACACTCAAGTTACCAATTTTGACATTTTATATGACTACATCAAGCAATTTCCAATCAAAATCACTCATAGATATAGGTTATCCTCCTTTTCCATCCAAGGAGAGTTGAAGTTCCTTATGATATAAGTAATCTTCTATTTGCATTTTCCACAAACCAAAATTTTTGCAATGACATTTCTTAACTTTGAATCTGATATCTTCTCCCATAGCTCCCACCCAAGCTAATAATCCTTGTGATTTACTACTTCAATAAAAAACACCACCAAAGTTTTGATACCAATTTTTAAGAATTAAATGAATTCAAACTAGATTTAATCCACTATAATTTCTTAATTTAAAACACATAAACTAGATTTTAAATGTGTAAAATCAGATTTCACTATGCACTACTTGCATCACAAAATCAATTCCTCAAATTATAATAAATGAATGCAGTAATGGAGAAAAATAAAACCAACAATATCATATAAGATAGATAATCCATGGTTCACCCAATGTGGGATACATCCACCAAGAAAGTCCTCAATAAAAACTAATAACAAAGAACCTCTTATAGATATTGAATATCTCCCCAAGAATTCACACAAGAATTCTCTAAATGTTGATCCAAATCTAAAATCTATAAACAAAAATCCACACATGATATGCCACACCTATACTTATATAATAATATACCACAAACTACTATACCACACCCTATAAATAAACACATCACCCTATAAAGTCACACCACACCTTGTATATAAACAAATGAGGAAGAAATCTACCAAATAAGGAGAAATACACCATGCTTAAACAAGATAGTCATTATTCACAAGGAAACACCAATCCTCCACCTAATCATGCTTATCCAAAATCCCACCTAAGGAGGAACATGCCATCCTCATCTCTCCTCCAAAAAAGGCTCACATAAATTTTAAGGAGATTACAACTAACTCCACAAAACATGGAAGTCAACATGGAAAATAGATATCTAACAACTAACTCCCTAAAATAAGGAAGACATAAAAATTAGAAAAATATCTAAGAATATTCCACTCACATGGAAGCAAGGTTCCTTAAAAGGTGGAGTAGGGAAAATGTGCTCTCCACATTTGTGGAGCTCTCTAAACCCCCAAAATGTTTTGCATGGTCTTGTGATAGCCCCAAAGGGCTCTACACTTAATAATACATACACGTGAATGTTAAAGTAAAGTCTTATGAAGTAGCCATTTGATTTTAGATGGTAGAATCAATGGTTAACATTCAATCATCTAGAAGATCTAATGACAAGTGATGACTGATAGGATAGTGAGTCCAAGTAGATCTAATGGCTCATGTTCAATCATGGATTTAGATTTAATGGAAAGTAAGTGAATCTCAAATGCAAATGTGTGAATAAGTGCATTAGACTGGTAGAAGCTCAATGGTTTGTGTTCATTCATACCTAGTAGATCTAATGATGTGAGATGGGTCAATATGTCAATGGTCTGAGTCAGTTTTTGATAACTAATCAAATAAAGGCAAACCCAAGGAAATTTTATTGGAGGTTGACTAAGCAGTCTTTGACCCAGGTGACTACATTGTAAGATCAAGTAGAGGCAAGATACATCCTTTTAGGGCCTAAAATAGACCAAGGGTTAGTGATTGTTGTCAAAGAAAGATCAAAAAGATGGTGAGCTCCATCTCATCAACATGATAGCTACAAGTAAACCAATAAATAACATTGGGTTTTAATCTATAAGAGTGACTTTGATTAGATATTTTCTTAGGGGTAGATGTGTGATTATGGGGAAGCTTCTTATCCTTTGGCATGGTCATTTCTAAGACAAGCAGATATTTATAGTCGTCTAAGGCAAACCAAGCATGGATCTATCAGTTATAAGGTATGAAGATTTGGTCCTCTAAGGTAGATCAAGTAAAGATGGTGTAGAGTCTTGAGAAGTGACCTGGTGGTTGGATAAAGATCAATGGAGCATTCTATTCTTTTACAAGGATCTTCTTTCTTGATAAGATCATGACTCGGCATCCTTGAGTCGATGTTAATCCATCGAGGGTGGTTAAGCCTCATTCAATGTTTTCTATGTACATAGCTCCCTCTCTCTCTTTCCTTTTTTCTATAAATATAGGCTTCTAAGCCTTGAAATGGATCCCTCTCTTTTGGTATGACTAAACTTTGTCGAGATTTATATTGTAACACCTATTTTATGCAATAAAAGATTGGATTCCTCCATTTTGTAGCTAAATTAAAGTGTGTATTATGAGTTCATTGATTGGTTAAGTGAATGTATGCTTTGCTTGCCTCTGTTTGAATTTTATCACCTTCATGAAACTGCTTTGAAAATCCCCACAGGGCATTCTAAGTGCAATATATGACCTGTTGGTCACTTTTGGAAGTGGATAACTTCTCTCTCATAATATATTAATATCTAGTTCATGAATCTTTGTGAAATACTGATGTGAGTAATTTTTTGCAATCCTAAATGCATCCTATAATGTGTTTTGTATGAGTATGAGTGATCAAATCATTAGTACATCACCTCTTTTACATGATTTCATAATTTATTATTAAAATATCTCTATTTCCCAAGAAAGTGCTAGTTTAGGTTCAGTATAGGTGATAGATCCAAAAGGAAATCGACCTTCTCCGGAGTTTTGATTTAATATTTAGGTGACCCACGGCCTAGGATCAATCCCATGGTGGACTAGATTTGAGTAGAGAACCTGAATAATCTCCTTCTCAGCTAGGGTGCAAATTTAGAACACCAACAGTAACATTAAGGTTATCTCTATGTTTGGGGATCCTGATCTCATTAATAATTTGTAGCCTATTACCCTTTTCAATGTCTCCAACAAGACCATCACTAATCCCCTTACTTTGTGAATCTCGAATTGTTTCCCCTTATTATCCACCTTGAGCAAAGTAGTTATATCCATATCCATTATATCCTTGATAACATTATTTATGTCTAAGAGGTAAAGGAATGGACCATGAATTCCAATCAAAAAGGATTTGTTCATCAAGATTGATTTTGACTAATATTATGATATAATTGAGTGGCCATTCATCTTGGTTATGCTTCAAACACTTGTTTTTGGTTCCAATTTTGTGAACATGGTTAGGATATTTTTTCAAGAGGTGAGATCTTGTATCACTATTAATGGTGTCCATTCTGAGTAGTTTGGCCTTTTCTCCTTCTATTTTTTAGCATTTTCCTCTAACCCCTTCCCTCTATGTGTTAGTTTTTGAAGGGTTTAGTTTATCTTCCAGCCTATTACACCTCCAAAGGATTGATTAAATGTATTTATCTTATTTAGTCTTCCAAGAAAATGGTAATGGGAACTTTAATGATGAATCTTTCCTCACTTTAGTAATGGGAACTTTAATGATGACTCTTTCCTTACTTTAGTTGAGGAGGAAAATTTTATGTCTAATGCTATGAAATCTTTGGATTTATTTTTCTTAGCCTTTGGCTACTCTATCTAATTGAAGAAAATCCAATGCTATAAGTAGTCTATTTCCACCTTAACTAATTAGATCCTCCATTATAGATGGATTTGTATTCATATGGGCGAGAAATTTAAATTTATTGGCTTACTCTTTTATTTTGTGTAACTCATTGGGATCTGTGGGGTTACATGGTTCAAATAATTGAGAAAAAATGGTTTTTGGATTTCTAAGCCTCTTTCTCGAATGAAAAAGTTTCAAAATTTTTCTAAAGTTTTAGTTATTGTTCATGTGTATTATTAATCAGGGTGGTTTCCATCCAAGTCTAATGTATATGATATTTATGAATTATATAGCACCTTAGTCTTGTAAGCTTGGAAAACTTAGACCTTGGTTGGTCTTCTTAGTTTTGGACCTTTCCCACTTCCATAAGTCTTGAATCTGCTCTATCTTATGCCCCTTTGCCTATATCTCTTAGTCTAACCAATATTATGTTCATGACCTAGGCCTTTTATCTTTCCTATAATTCTTAAAATGTACTTCTCTTCCATATTTTCAAGTTCTGAGCATATACCTACTTTCCTACTCCCTAGACACTAATGTCTGAGATAGACATTAGTGTCATAACCTGATGCAAGTGTCCAATACCCTAAAGTCATCTAATTTTCAAATGAAAGGTATAATAATTGTTGGCCTAAGTGCTTTAATGTGAGTTATTACTCTAAAGTGATTTATATAAATATAAGATCAACCCTCTTATATTCATCACCTATAAAAAGACTAAAGAGACCAAGGAAACTATTGACCAAATTTGACCTTTGGTCAAACTAGGTCAACCCATACTATTTTTAGATTTTTTGAAGAAGGTTTCCATGTGTCCTATAGGGTTTCATGTATTCTATCATCTTACTTGTCCTTCCCCTAGTCCTTGTTGAAGCCCATCCTCGTACTACGCTAGTAAACCAAAGTCAACCTTAGTCAAACCTAGTCAAACTTAGTAAAAGTGCCAAATTGTGTTGTAAATGTCATAATATGGTATTTTATAGGTTTCAAGGTGTCTTCAAGTCATAAATTGGTCACTTACTAATTTTCATGTGCAAAAATGATCATTTGGCCACATTGGTAGCCCATTTAATGACTTGTACAAACTTTCAAGGGAGAAAATTTGTCAAAAATTTGAGTTTCAATGTGGAAGAGGTCAAGATAATGTCATGAGTAATTAGATGTCAGCCAAGAAGTAGTTATATGCAAGAAATGGTAGTTTCTCCTTGATTTTAGGGCCTTTTAGGCACTTGTACGGACTTGTTGAGTTCATCATCAACTAAAAATGTAGGTAATTGGTCTCTTCACCTCCATATATTAATTTAAATTCTTGGAGTGCTGATATAAGTACAAAAATTTCATCTGTAACTTCTTTTTCTATATTTTCTCTTTGCAAGCCAAGGAGGGTTAGTTTCAAGCACTTGGTGTGGGCCATACAAGTGGAGTTAGGAGGAATGATTTTAGGGGTGGATTGTGATCTAAGTTTAATTAAAATCCATATAAATAACTTTTAATTTGGTGCATCCTCCTTTAAGAACAATCAGTTTGACTTTAGGCAACCTTTTATGCACTTGCATCCATGAGGGGGTCACTGTTTATACTTGTTTTATTTTTCTTATTTTGGTTTGATGGTTTTGTTTGTTCCAAGTGTTTACCCATGATTTTAAAGACATTTATATGGTTTTATTGGTTTTGGAAATCTCAAGTGCCTAAGAAAGCCTGTTCTAGGCTTGTAGATGCTTCCAAATTGGTCTCTTCATACTTACAGCTATCTCAGGCACCATGAACGAGATTTTCACATTATAATGGAGGTATAGAACATTGATTCAGATATTTGAACCTATGAGGATGCATCTATAGGTGTTGGGACAAGATTTCAACTCATACAATGTCAAAACAAGGATCAAATGTCTAGTCCTTCCATGATTGTCAGACCTCACAAGGGATATCTTCACCTATAGGTTGTTCAATTAAAGGTGTTGTGAAGTGGTTTTCAAGTGTCATTAATGAAGGTTTTTCAATTTAAGGCTAAAAATTACATTTGGAGGTGTTTTGAAAGCTTTGCCTAAACTCTTCTTACTCCTTCCATACATATGCCTGTATAGTGAAGACCAAGGAAGTTATATTCATGCCTCTTTGCCCCAAAATAACCAAATGGAGGTCAGGAGGGTTTTGATGAATAACATATGATAGGGTGGAAAATGGTTTTGAGGTGTCTTAGTAACTTCATTTTATATTCCCTAGTATGTATTATACCCTGAAAAAAGTGCAAATGAGAGGGTAAGTGGAGAGGGGTATTCAAGAAGATCAAAGTCACCTCAGAACACACTGAAACAGGGTAGTGAAGTCTATAGGTTTGGGCCTAAAGGAAAGCTTATTTCAACTAATATTTCAAGTTGGGTTGGTTTTCCATAAAAGAGTGATTATAAATGACCCAAACATACATTCATGACCTAAAACTCACCTTGACAAGGCTTGAATATTGTTTTGACCCTCAAATCCTCTCCTCTGTCCATACACAGGCATGAGAAAGGACATCTATAGTAGGAGATATATGCAGTGAATTGGAGGGTTGAGTTTAGACCTCATTTTTGAACTTTAAATTATGAATATGGTGTTTTGTGATTCAAATAACTTCATGGGATGTTAAAGCATCATCAAACTTACCCCAAAATATCCATGGTCATCTATATGCAGGTCTGAAACTCATGAAACACAGTCATGTAGGGTTACAGGCAAAAAAATTAAAAGTGGGATTTTCCTTTAACTAGAAGAGGAGTTTGGTTTATAAAAGTGAAGAAGTGACCTCAGGGAACTCATGGAAAACCCAAATACACTTAACCCAAGGTTGGACAAGGTCAAATCATCTACAATCAGGAATAGGTGACTGTCTCAATCAGACAATAGACAAAATCACAGTGTTGTGATAGATGAAAAACCTATAGCATGATAAAAATGAATCTAAAGCATTGAATAGTGACTCTAGAAGATGAAAGGGGGCTCCTATGAACTATGTATAAAGCCTAGTCCATGAAAATAGAAGAACATGGTATGCTAATGATTGTCTAGTCTGGGTTTTGTAGATAGTCCTATGTTTGCAAGAACATAATGATCATTAAAGAAGGTAAAGTTATTGGATAAAACTATGGAGGCATACTATATGGTGTTTAAGCCTATATAAGTCCTTTACATGAACATAGGGCATGGAAAGAACCTCCATTTCCCACAAGCACAATCTCATACCCTACCTACCCTCACAGTCTGTCTTGTCCAAAAGTCTGCCTAGGAGATGTGCAAAGTTGGAGGCCTTATGCTTGGAGTTAGATGCCAAAATTTGGAGTTCATAAAAACTTGTATAATATGCTTAAATGGTCAGATTTTCAAGGCAAATAGGGGAAGTTACCCCTATTTTATCCCAGACAAGGGACACTTTTACCCTTGCATAAGCCCTTATTTTCTGTTAAAAGGATAAAGGCATGGACCAAAAGGAAAAGAGGGCTTGAGTGAATATTTTTGAAGTTGTAACATGCCTAGGGAGACATGAAAAATCAACCTAGAGGGTCTGAGACTAAGTAGGATTCTATAACCAATAAGGTCTACGCACATACCTAGTAGGCAAGGAATAGGCATAACTCCAAATGAAGGGTCGTTTCAAGTTATAGCCTTAGGAAAGCATCTAAATATTTTGTATCACCTTCATGGAGGTGATAATGATGTGTTTGTTAGGGTGTGGAGCTAAAAACTTTAACTGTTTGCAGACACAAAGAAGAGGATACTGAAGAACCAGAAGAACTGGCGTCGACAGTATAACTGACGTTGGTCACAGACAGTGTAGAAGGAAACCGGCGACAGCAGGTAGTCGGCCGACGTCGACAGCACCAGGCAAGCAGGGACCGGCGTATCAGAACTGCTGTTGACGAATAGTCAGTTAAGTGAAGCGAGTGTTTACATGTTAAATGACTAATTATAGTCATGAGTGTCTAATTATTGTAGTTAGATTTCTATTTTTGTAACCATGGGATTCTATTTAAAGACCCATGAGGCATGTATTGTAATTATCAAGAAGGCAAGTAAAAGCATTGAAGCAAGCAAGGTCAAGGAGATCTACAGGTGTAAGGTCAAGGAGATCAGCTGAAGCATTCAAGGAGGGATAATAACTCAGGCTATAGAGTTGTTGTGTTGAGCAAGAGAGAGAGGGAAGAAGGTCTTGAGGTGTGGCAAGCCTTTGAGGTGGAGGAAGAAGTGGCATCTTCCTTATTGTATTTTCTTCTAGTAATATCTAATACAAGAGTGTGTATTGTCTCTCAAATTCTTTGCTGTCTCAAGTTTCTAGTTACTTTATCATTTTGGTATAATTCCGTGTTTAATTGCTTATAAGAAAGTAATCAATTGTGCTTCCGTTGGATAAGGGGTCACCTAACAGTTGGTATCAGAGCTACGGTTTGCAGGAAGCAGGTTATTTTTTTATTACAGGTCATTCACAGGGTTTTCTGATTGAGTGGGAGTTCAGCAATGGCAGAAGAAAGTAAGCTACGAATGGATAAGTTTAACGACAAGAATTATCATCACTGGAGGATGCATATTGAGGATTATCTGTATTAGAAGGATCTGTACTTACCGGTGGGTGGGGTTAACATGCAAGCCCACATATATGAAGGATGAAGAATGGAACATTCTTGATCAGAAGGCTCTCGGTTCCATAAGGTTGAGCCTTGCATCGTCTGTGATTTCTAGCTTATCACAGTGCAAGACAACGGAAGAGTTGATAAAGTCCTTGGCGAATTTATACAAAAAGCCCTCAGCTTCTAATAAGGTATATCTTATGAAGCAGCTATTTACTTTGCAAATGCAGGAAGGTGGATCGGTACATACTCATCTCAGTGATTTTCATGGTTTGGTAAACCAATTAGCTTTAGTCAATATTGTTTTTGATGATGAGGTAAAGGCTCTCTTGATTTTATGTTCTTTGCCTGAAAGTTGGCACAGTTTGGTTATGGCAGTAAGTAATTCTGCATCTGCTTCTAAAATCTTAAAAGTTGATGATGTTATGAGTGTGATCTTGAATGAGGAAATACGTAGGAGAAGCACAGGTGAATCATCAGGGAATGCTTTAAGTGTAGAAAGCAGGGGAAGGCAAAGGGAGAAGATTGAGCAAGGGAAATCAAGGTCGGGAAGGAGATCCAAATCCAAAGGTATTACCTGCTGGTTTTGTGGAAAGAAAGGACACACAAAGAAGGAGTGTTGGTTGCGAGATAAAGAGAATCAACCTGAAGGTAAAGAAGAAGCAAAAGATGCAAATATCATGGTACAGGATGCTCTCATACTTTCTTTAGATAGTCAGGTAGGATCATGGATTTTAGATTCTGGTTCATCTTTTCATGCATCCCCAAACAGAGATTTGTTCCATGAGTATGAACAGGGAGACTTTGGAGTGCTTTATTTAGGGGATGGTACACCTTGTTAGATAGTTGGCAAAGGAAAAGTGCAGCTAAAAAGATAGACAACACATGGGTGTTGAAGGAGGTCATGCATGTTCCAATTCTGAAGCAGAGTTTGATTTCTGTTGGAAGGTTGGGTGATGAGGGATGCACAATAACCCTCACAGCAGATTCTTGGAAGGTTACCAAGGGAGCACTTGTTTTAGCAAGAGGTAAGAAAGTAGGTACTCTTTATCTATCTACTTGTATTACTGATTCTACTTCTAGTTTATCTACTTCAGTCGTAGATTCGAAGATGTGGCTTAATAGGCTTGGTCACATGAATAAGAAGGGAATGGATGTTCGTGATTCAAAAGGTATGTGTTCAGATTTGAAAAGCATAGATAGAGTTCATTGCAAAAAAAGGAAATTTGATGCTTTTGACAGGAACAAAGAAGCCTTGGTGTTTACGGATGAGATGAGGAACAGAGATCAGTCACAGGGGCTGAATAAATCTGAGCAGGGCAGCATGGACAGAGGTTTGATCCAAGATGAGCTCGCGGATGAAAAATTCATCACTTGCAGAAAAACACAGGTACCGATGCCGGTGCTCCCATGGCACCGACGTCGGCCAGATAGAAACTGACATCGGTCATGTGCAGACCAGTAGGGTCGGTAGGTCGGGTAGGAGAAGTCTGACGTCGGTCATCAGGACCGACGTCGGTAGGGGGGACACCAGCGTCGGCCAGGGGTAACGACGTCGGCAGTCAGGGTCAGTGCAGAGAACCGACATTGGTTAGGAGCAGACTGGGAGATGGCTAAGATCGATCACTGAAACGGATGATGGGTGGACAGTTAGCTATCAAGGAGTCTCAAACACCCATATAGAGGTCAGAAAAGGTATGTGAACCTCATATTCGTTGTTCACCTTCTTTATATTGCTTACTGATAGTCAAGAACTAGGAAGATAGAAGAAGCAATGCAGGTAGAATCCAGAAACAGTGGGAGCTTGACATGGATGAGGAGTGTGAGTCCTTGGAGAAGAACCAAATAGGTATTTGTTGGTAGAGTTGTCAGCTGGAAGAAAGCACTGGATAGAGAGATGGATTCCCATTTTAGAGAAGAGAGTGGATGGACACGTGAGACAGAAGGCTATGGTATATGGTCTTGATCAGGCTGTTGAACAATGGAGGTTTGACCATTGTTTTTTATCTTTACCAGGTTGGATAATATTAGCTACATTATCCTGTTACTGTATTGTGTTACTTTTTGCAGGGTTTCATATACAGGGAGTTTTCTGAGCTAAGGGTAAAGTTGGTTCAGAAGTATGTCATGAAGAATTTGGGAGCAACAAAATTCTTTTGGCATAAGTGACAGGTATAACATCACAGGTTTGCATGGTGGTTGGTCTTCAAGAGTGACTTTGAAGAGGGATACAGAGCCAAAGGAACAAGATAGATGGTGTACAGGTACAGGTACAGTAGCAGCTATTTATCTCCAAGTGGGAGATTGTTAGGGTGTGGAGCTAAAAGCTTCAACTATTTGCAGACACAAAGAAGAGGATGCTGAAGAACCAGAAGAACCAGCATCGGCAGTATAACTGACGTCGGTCACAGATAGTGCAGAAGGAAACTAGCGACGGCAGGTAGTCGGCCGACGTCGGCAGCACCAGGCAAGCAGGGACCAGCGTCGGTTGCCTGTGCGTTCCAGAACTACTGTTGACGAACAGTCAGTTAAGTGAAGCGAGTGTTTGCATGTCAAATGACTAATTATAGTCATGAGCTACGTGTCTAATTATTGTAGTTAGATTTCTATTTTTGTAACCATGGGATTTTATTTAAAGACCCATGAGGCATGTATTGTAATTATCAAGAAGGCAAGTAAAAACATTGAAGCAAACAAGGTCAAGGAGATCTACAGGTGTAAGGTCAAGGAGATCAGTTGAAGCATTCAAGGAGGGATAATAACTCAGGCTATAGAGTTGTTGTGTTGAGCAAGAGAGAGAGGGAAGAAGCTCTTGAGGTGTGGCAAGCCTTTGAGGTGGAGGAAGAAGTGGCATCTTCCTTATTGTATTTTCTTCTAGTAATATCTAATACAAGAGTGTGCATGGTCTCTCAAATTCTTTGATGTCTCAAGTTTCTAGTTACTTTATCATTCTGGTATAATTCCGTGTTTAATTGATTATAAGAAAGTAATCAATTGTGCTTCCATTGGATAAGGGGTCACCTAACAGTGTTAAATCTATTAAATGTCATGGTAAATGAAAATAGTAGTCATTTGACTCAAAGGTGCAGGTAGGCTCATTGGCAAGGTATAAACCTTGTCTCAAAAAAGGGGTCAATTTAATTATGAGCTCTTATTGAGATATTATAGGGATTGGATTAGGTTTATAGAGTATATATGGAAGTGTTTCAACCTTTATTTTGTATATAAATTCTCTAAGAAGCCATTTTTTGCTTAGGAAGCATTCAAACCCTGTAAATTGTGCAAAATAGCTCGAGTGGCTAAGTTGAGAAGCTTGTAACTCCATGGATACTTTGCATGGGACCCTAAGGTGATTAGAAAAGTTAGAGAGGGTCCTCAGTAATCCCTCAGTGGCATTTTATTAGATGTTTAATGTCTGTTCTTTATGAACAAATGTTAAGACCTAAAATCACCTCAAAACCCTTGCAAACCCTCTTCATAAAGCTGATTGGAAAGATGAAGTAAATTAAGCATTAAGATGAGATGGAAATGCCATGAAACCTTGGGAACATGCATAGAACTCTATCAGGCACCTTCCAATTCCAATTTGTTGTATGAAACTATATAGAATAGGGTAGAATAGGGCTCTTTTTGACCTTCTTATGTGTTTTAAAGGTGTGAGAAGACTTTCAAAAGACCAAATCACCTTTAGGAGAAATTTTAGGACTTGTTCTCAGTCCTCATGGTAATTTGATCAGATGTCAAATCTTGTAAGACTATTTTCCATCTTTTTCATTTCAGCCAGTCTAGTGGGTAGATAGTAAACACTTAGGAAAAAGTGGTGAATTTCAATTTGGAAAGCCTTTTAAGGATAATTTCTTGAAAATGATGATATGGACACCTTTGAAAAGTGTCATTACACCTTGTGCATGGATCAGACTAAAGAATTGAGAAGGTTATAGGTGACAAGTGTGAGAGGTGTATGAAGAAAACTCATTTTAGGACTGTCTTGGATGATTGTGTATGGACAAAATGATAAGAGTGATCAGAGGCTAATCCAATTAATGGGAGGGCTTGTTTTTAACCCCTCCCACTCAAATACATCATTTGACCTAATCAATTTTAGTGATAAGGTAGTTTTGGAATATAAATCATGAGGGGTAGTTTTTTGTGCATAGAAAGGAGTTTCTAAACCACTTTGCAAGTCTTGAATGATTTGAGAGGACATTTGTAACTCTTGACATTTCATGGATCTCCTCATCTTAATCTCACATGCACGAGTAAGTGGTCTTTTCAATTATGACAAATGTTTCTATGATTCTTGGACTCCCTCTTCTTACATCTTCTATAAATTGAGCATACTTGGTTATTGTATAAGATCTATCTACCTAGGTATGGCAAATCCCTACCAAAATTTTGCCTTGAGATAATAAAGACAAGTGTTTTACCTCATTAAAATATTTCACAAAGTGTACATAATGGATGTTAGTCTTT
The DNA here is from genome assembly GCA_037957365.1 of Torreya grandis. Taxonomy (NCBI): domain Eukaryota; kingdom Viridiplantae; phylum Streptophyta; class Pinopsida; order Cupressales; family Taxaceae; genus Torreya; species Torreya grandis. The sequence continues at coordinate 826,204 of JARHVA010001807.1, forward strand.
TGCAAGTGTAAGTTTTGTTTACCTTCACATGTTACTCTCCTTAGTACCTTGTATGTTTATAATCTCTCATTTTCAAGTCAACAAGAAGTGTCAAAGTAGATTGTAGGTGTAGTGAGTAGGTTACTCAATAGAGTGTCTTAGAATGCCTATTGTCTGGTTCTTCCTAGCCAATGCTATCTCCAAGACCCCATGTTGAAGAATTGATATGAGAGGGAAGATTGACAATGGATGAAGTGTATGTGCAACTTATCCTTAGTTCCAAGTGCATGCTAAGGGTATGAGTAGAGAAAATATTTTAGTGTATCACCTCATATAGACTAGGTTTACTTTCATGTTATCCCTATTCCTTTTCATCCCCTAAGTGTTAGTAGTAGGATATGAGTTTTAGTGATATATCAAGGGGAGCTAGACCCTAATCTAGAGATCCACCTCTTAATAGGGATACCCACAACCCTGAGGTGGTTCAATTGTCTCACTTGAATGAGGAGAGATTTGTCATCTCCTCATTGGGTGCAAGTTCAAGTGACAAAAAAAACTTATCAAAGTCACTCTATCAAGTATTCAATTGAACAAAGCCTCCCTATTTCCATACCAATCATAGGTAAAATACATTTATAGGACTGAAGTACTATAGGAGTGGCCCAAGAGCTCAATTTGACAAATTACAAGCTAGGTCATTGTTGTACTTGTTTTCCACATATTGCATAATTCACACATAATCCAACAAGTAGGGGCAGAAATACATGAGTCTGAGGCCCTCTTATAGAGTATCGGATATGTATGAAGCACCCATTGATAATGGGGTCTTTGGGGTTAGCTCAACATTGTGTGCCCACTAACCAAATTTTCCCTAAGATTACCATGAAGATGAAGAATTAGGGTTTTCTAAATTCATGAGGAGTGACAGCCTATGACCCAGATCTAAATGTGCCAAAGTGAAGAAGAATTCAAAACACATAAGTAACTAGGTGGTCACATCAATTTTTAAAAAGTATTTCATACATGACACTTACATCAAACCCAGACAATAGTGTTGACTCAACCATCTCAAGGTAATGTTACTGTCTAGATCACTAGAAATGTTAGATCTAGAATTTGATGACTATTATAGAACCATTTCCCAACTTATTTCCTACTTGTTCTAGATCCAACACCATGTTCACATTAGAACCAACTAAGTATATTAATTCTTTGTCATTTTCATGCATGTCTTAGTTGTAATTTCTATATTTAGCCTATACTCAACATAATACATTTAGTGTATGCTTATATATGAGTTTAGCACCCAATTGGCCTATTATAGATCTCATTATCACCTTGTGCATTGTCATTTATATATTCTTAACTCTTATACCATGAATGATAGGACAATCCCCCTTATCTATTTTAGTTTTAAATATTTAATGAACTTGATCTTTAAACATAAAACCCTAGGTTAATTAGGGTTTTTTTTTATTTTTCTATTCCTCATTACTAATTGCTATAATTTTGTAATCATGTTTTCCATGGACATCTCTATAAATTATTTCATGGTCTAATACATTTTAATTGTTATGGTTTGCTACATTAGTTACCTAGTTCGAGCCATCTGCTCCATAAGAGCTTCAAAACATGTGTTCCTACATACTCTTTCTTGTTCTAATGTGTACAATGAGATTTTTCCTATCACTACAAAGAGCCAAAGGGAATGTATGAAACAGTCATCCTCCTTAGGTCATGTTACCACCCAACCCAAGGATAGTATGGCCAAAATCTCATTCTTGGACTTGTTTCACCACTCAACCCACTACAAGAATATCCTTTTGGATGTATTTTATATGACCCTAATCCCTTGTAATGTTAAACCACCATGTGTGGCCTCTATCTTAAGTTACATAAAATAGACCAAACAAAATATATCCTTTGAAAAGGATGATTTACCACACAGTTGTTTGCCACTCTACATCTAGGTGTGTATTTATAATAAAATCATAAAATGAGTTCTTATGGATAAAGGTTCGGGACTCAACATTTACAACATATCCTTTCTCTTTGTAATTGGCATTAGACCTTTAAAATTAGAACTGTCTAATATGAGCATCAAGGAAGTTGATAATATTTTAAGACATGTATTAGGGTAAATAACATTGAATATTACTGTGGGTCCCTATACATTGCCCACTTTGTGTCAAGTTATGCCAAATAATTTGAACTATAAAATTATTTTGTGATGGCCTTGGATACATGACATGTATGTGGTTCCCTCTACATTACATGAATTCTTAAAATTTAGTCATCATGGATTAATTTACACATGTACAATGTATACTAATCACTTCAAACATTGTGCAATGATACAACAACCCAATAATATTACACTACAATACTATAATCTAATTTTGGTTCTCAATATTTACAAAAATATGGATACAAAGAGCTAGAAATTGGGTAAGCATGAGTAATTCATAGCTCAGCCATTGTTCATATAAATAATTCAAATTACAAGGCTTAGGTTTTTTAAGAAAAAATTACAAGACACAAACATATCTTTCATAATAGAATCTATTTTATAAAGGCCATAATAGATTGTATGCATATTTCCAAAATTGAGCTCAAACTAGTCAACTGTCATCTAATCGATGAGGATGCTTCACCAAAAATTCTAACACTGGATGAGTTTTCCAATGTCAATATTAGAGTACTTGGGGGGATGTTAGGATTTCCTTTCCTTCTATCACAAGAATATGTTTTCTCATGCCACCTATGCTCATTCTTACTTTGGTGAGAAAGATGATACCAATGTTCACCACAATACATCAAATGCTATTCCTACTACACCATTAATAATAGATAAGTCTACTTTGTTAAATGAAGAAACAATCAAGTATAAGTTTGGGATAGATAAGGACCCTCGACCCATTTTACTTACAACCGTGATGTAGGAAGACGAGGGAAAAACCTATCAAAAAGTCCATGATTTTTTAGAATTATTTGCTTGGGATTATTCAGATATGCCTTGTCTTGATCCATCAATGGTAATGTATAACATATTATTATACCTAGATGCTAAACTGATAAAACAAAAAATTCAAAAAATGTATCCTAAAGTGGCATTATTAGTAAAAGATGAAATTCAAAAACTCTTAGACATATAATTTATAAGAGACATTGCACATTCTGATTGGGCATGCAACATTATCCCTATTAAAAAACCCAATGGTGATATTCATTGTTGTACTAATTACCGTGATTTAAAAAAGGTTTGTCCTAAAGATGATTTCCCATTACCTAGTATCGATATGATTATAGATTATACAATTGGATATGAGACATTTTAATTTATAGATGAATTCAAAGGATATAACCAAATCAAAATTAACCATGTAGATCAAGAAAATATAGCATTTACCACTCCTTGGGGTACATTTTTTTATATAGTCATGCATTTTGGATTAAAAATTGCAAGAGGCACATATCAAAAAGCTATGACATATTTTTTTCATGATTTAATACATAAAACTATTGAGGATTATGTTTATTATTTAATTAAAAAATTTAAGCATTGGTAAGACCATGCTACTAATTTATGATAAATATTTGAATGCTTATGCAAATTTAATGTTTGATTAAATCTAGAAAAGTGTGTTTTTGGGTATCTTCATGAAAACTCTTAGGATATATCATTTCTCAAATAGGCATTAAGTTTGATACAAATAAGGCAAAATATATCATAGAAATGCCACTGCCAGCCAATGTAAAGTAGTTGCAATGTTTGTAGGGCTAAATTCGGGCTATTCAACATTTTATTGCCTAGTTGGCTGATAAAACTATCCCTTTCACCTATTTTTTAAAAAAGGATATTTTTTTTTATAGAATGACATATGTCAATAAATTTTTGATAAAAATCAAGGCATACTTATCAAATCCACCAGTACTTATGCCTCCTATACTAGATAGACCATTACCTATTTACATATTAGCCACTCATGAGGCCGTACAGGCCCTACTAGCACAATTTGATGATAATCACAAAGAGTGTGCAATATATTATATCAGTCACCAGTTAGTTGATTATAAATGCAAATATACATCGATGGAAAAACTGTCTAGCCTTAGTTTTTTCTACTTAAAAACTATGACACTATTTGATCAATAATGAGGTTCACAGTATAATTTAAAAAGATCCATTAAGGTTCCTTATGAATAAAACACAACTAATCAGCCACATATCAAGAATGGGTGATGCAACCTATAGAGTTTTATCTAAAAATTTGTAGCCCAAAAGTCAATAAAATGACAATTCATAACTGAATAATTAGCGGAAACTCCTTTACCAATTTATTTTCTGCTCACCAAAGATTTTTGAGATGAATTTGAAGTATATAATATATTTGCTAATCCATAGATAATGTTATTTAATGGATCAAAATGTAGAATTGGGGTAGGTGATATTATTGTATTTTATACTCTCTAGGTTAAATACATGCCTTTCTCTTACAAATTATATTTTTATTTCACCAACAATATAGCTGAATATGAGGCCTTGATCATCGGATTATCCATATCCCATAAACTTGATATAAGAGATATAATTTTTTGGTGGTTCCTAGTTGGTTTTTAATCAAGTTACTAATCATTACCAAAATAAAAAATAACATATTATTTCATATAAATAAATGTTAGATATACTCATAGAGACATTTGATACATTTTCTATTGATAGTATCCCACATAAAGATAACTGCCATGTAGATGTCATGACAATCATGACATACTTGATGAATTTTTATGATGATGATATAAAATTTACAATATGATATCTATGAAATACTTCCATTTCTTCTGATCAAATGAATTCCTTGGTCATTCTTGTTGTTACTCACAATATTATAAACACATAATTTTACACTAATATTTACAATTTTCTTTATTGATCCTATTTTCCCAAACCATTTTTCATGAAATGATAAATGCAAATTACAACACAAAACATTTTATTATGTTATTATTGGGACTAATTTATTCAAAATACATTTTGATGGACAATTACTCTGATGCTTAAACAAAGATGAGGCCTCTAATGCACTCTTGGAAATGCATGACAATGTGGTGGGCATTTCAGTAGACATGCCATGTCTCAATAAATATTACTCCAAGGTTATTTTTGGCCTACAATGTAAAAATACTATATCAAACATGAAAAAATATGTTTATAATTCCAAAAATATATTAATTTGAATCATGCATCATCGCATGAGTTACAGTCAATTATTTCACCATGACCTTTTCCATTATGGGGCTTTGAATTAATAAGAAATGTAACTATGATATCCATTGGTGGACACAAATTTATCATTACTACTATAGAATATTTTTAAAAATGGGTGGAAGTAATTCCACTTGAGTTTACCATAGGAGATGACATATGCAGGTGTATGATGACCCATATTATTTTCCATTTTGGCATACCTTCAACTATTATTTATGATAATGGAACACCATTTAAAAATAATACAGTATAATGATTTTACACCAAATACAAAATTAAGCATACATTTTCTACACCTTATTACCCACAAGGCAATGATGAAGTAGAGGCAACTAGTAAGATAATTGTCAAAATACTTGGCAAAATAGTTGAATGATATAACATTGATTTGCACCAACATATGGTATATGCTCTATGGTCATATTGAACTAGTGTACACACAGCTACTTAGGCCACACCTTACTCTTTAGTCTACGGTACATATGTCATTTTACCGATTGAACTTGAGATACCTTCTTTACATGTTTCTCTTAAATACATCATCAAAGATAATGAATACCATGAAAAGAGATTGAATCAATTAGAGAAATTGAGTGCAAAATTCACATAGGTTATTGACCACTTACATGTTTATCAAGATCATGTAAATAAGGCATATAACAAAAAGGTTTGGCCACAGATAAAATCAAAAGAATACAAATGCAAAAAAAGAAAAAAAGGGAAAGTTCAAACCAAATTGGTCAGGATGATTTATAGTTATAAAAAATTTGGGAAAATATGTATATTGCCTTGCCACATTTGAAGGAAAGCCTTTAAAAGGCCCAATGAAAATTATGCACTTGCATAAATATATTACATAATAAATATTTCAAAATATTAAAAAAATAAAAAACATTCAAAAATCCAAAAATACTTTCGACACCCACATGTTCTATTAGCTCATTGGCATCTATGTGTTAGGTACACATTGATGGATGGCATACTCAGTTACTCCTACATACACATGTGTGTCACACTTATACTTCAATGTGATCCAAACATACATAGATACATGATCTACTCCTATTTGAGATGTTGGGCCTTCCCTATACTCATGTCATGAAGACATTATAGGAAATCCCTTATTTGATCTTGATACACACATGTTATATTATTCAATGATCACTCTACATTATCACATTTAAGTTACATATGTACTTACACATGCATTTATCCATAGTTATATTTTACATAGGGTACTATATATACTATACACTTGACATTTTTTACTAACACACTTGATCCATGGGCTACTATGACATGTTTATGTTGGTTGCTTATGATTTACTTTATGCACTTCCTTAAGTGTCTTGCCTTGCTATTGTATTCCTTGTTTAAGCATTTGAATATGATCCTTTGCTTGTATCCCCTATGATTATGTATGATTTCATTGACATTTGCATATGTCATTATTTATTATATAGACATTTGAATATGTCATCTTTACCTTTATAAATATTTGACTAAGTCATGTCCCTTTGATTGTGTGGCATTTGAACATGCCCCTTGTTTGAAGTCTCCTTGGACCATTGTCTTTTAACTTGCTTTTGAGTGATCTTGTGTGTGTGTTTGTTTTCTTATTGAGCTTGTACTGTTACTATCTAAATGTTTTCATGATCTTTATCATGAATCTTTAGCCTTCATATAATCACATTAGTTCTATGAATTTTGATGTTGTATCTACTTAGACATTTTCATTTTATATGCTACATGGTTATATTCATAGATTGTACAGTTATCTTATCCTTTTGAGGTGAGGTAACTACTAGTTCCTATTTTTCCCTCACCTCAATAGGAGGCATATTAGTGGGGGCATGTCATATGGGCATATATTCTACATATTATTAGTTTCTAGATCTAGTGGGGGAATGCTTTGAAAGCATATTCTCCACACTCATTCAATGTATGGTACTTATATCAATTTTTGGATTCAATGGGGACATGTCATATGGGTATGGCTTCCACACTTTCATAGTTTCTAGATTCAGTGGGGGCATGCTTTGGAATCTTGTTCTCCACACTCATTCAATATGTTGTACTTATATCAGTTCTTTGATTCATTGGGGGTCATGTCATATGGGCATGGATTCCACATATTCAAAAAAACTAGATTTAGTGGGGGCATGCATTAGAAACATGTTCTCCATGCCTATTCATTATTAAGTATGTCCAGATTATATTGGGGGCATGTTTTGGAAATATGTTCTCCACATTGATATTTATATAAGTTTTTATATTTATCCATATATATTGGAGGCATGATTTGAAAGCGTGTTCTCAATGCTTATATAGTTTTTCAAACTAGACAAAGCACATAGTTATATGATTCATATTCATAATTGTGGCATAATTTTATACATTGGTACCATTTTTATACATAGTTTTAGCATGAAACATATATAAGGTGCATGTGTTACATAATGTGTGCATAATATTAAAAAATCCAAATCAGTTTCAAATTTCAAAACTCTTATATGGAATATTACCACATCATAAACTTTTTTTTCATACTAATACCCCATGAAAATTTACAAACTTTATTAGCAAATATACTATAATAGTTGGTTCAATTTTTGGTATGGTTGAGGTGATTAAATCACTCAATCTTTCAAAAATTTTAGGTTGGACTTAATTTTATCATGTACCCTCACTAGGTTATAAGTATCATTGGGTTGCATTGTTGAATTAATCTCAACTACTAGGTTATAACTCACTTTTAATCTAAGGTTGGGGGTATGGACCTTATACTCTCTCTCTCTCTCTCTCTCTATATATATATATATATATATATATATATATATATTTATCTTCTTGGATATATGAACTTTAAATATTTATTTATAATTTTTCTAATCTCAGTTTTAGATCCTTACAATGATACATCTTTTTCAAATCAACTTGTCAATAGGCAAGGTAGTTACATCAATAATAGGTGTACTCCTAAACCTTGATATTTAAATTTTAATATAGTTCAATCACTTTCAACCTAGATTATATGTACTAACTATATACTTTAACATGCTCTTGGTTTCAAGTCAGTCACCAACAAAGCACTCAAGTTTTGCACATGTAAAGACAAGGTGTGTTATACACACCTAGGTATGATTTATTTTCCTTTAAAATAAAAATTATATTACTAGATTAAATGGGGGGAATTTAGCTGATATTTATGAATTATATATCACCTCAATCTGTATACTTGGAAAACTCAAAGCTTGGCTTTTCCTTTCAATTTTAGACCTTTCTTGCTTTAGTAAGTGTCACATATGCTCTATCTTGTGCCTCTTGGCATATATATCTTAGTCATACCAACCTTATATTGATTACTCATGCCTTTTTTCTTGCCTATAATACTTAAAACGTACTTATTTTCTTTATCTACAAGTTCAAAGCCTGTACCTACTTTCTAGCTCCTTGGACGCTAATGTCTAGGATAGACACTAGCATTGATGTTAGTGTCCTAACCTGATGGAAGTGTCCAATGCCATAAAGTCATCCAATTTGTAAATGAAACATATCCTAATAGTCAGTCTAAGAATTTTAATTTGATTTATTACTCCAAAGGGATTAATATAAATACAAGATCAACCCACATTCATTCCTCACCTAGAAAAAGACTAAAGAGACCAATACAACTTATCAAAAGCACTCTATCAAGCATCTAATTGGATAAATATTCTCTATTTACATACCAATAATAGGTGAAACACATCTACATGTCTCAAGTACTAAAGGAGTATCCCAAGATCCTAATTTTCCAAGTTACAAACTAGGTCACTATCGTACTTGTTTTTCACATTTTGCATGATTTACACACAAACCAATGCATATGAGAGAACTATGGACTCCCATAAAATTATTAAGAAGGACATGGATCAAAATATGGGGAGTAGACAAAATGAGGATGGTGGTGAGCAATAAAAAAAATTCAAATCTAGACTCTGAATGACAGAAGGGTGATGGCAATGGGGAGATCAAAATCACATGGGAAAGCATATTCAATTCCCTTCCAGGGAACCAAGGACAAATAAATGGAATTTTTATAGTAAGCCCCAATAGATATGACAAGGAGAGACCCAAAAAGGCACCAAGTAAGTTATCTTGGAGTTCAAAATTTCTTAATTCAATGGATAACAAGGAAATTTTTCCTGTTGAACTTCTCAAGACTATCAAAGATGGGAAAAATATCCATATTCAAGTGATACCCTCTCTCATAAGACGAGCCTCATCAATAATGGAACAGGCCTTGGTAGGCAAGTTTATGGGAGCCACACCTAATATCGATACTTTCAAAGCATGGGCCATAGAAAATGGAACCCCAAAGGTCATATGGACATTCTAGCCATGGTAAATGGTTTTTTCATGATTAGACTCAATAATCTAGAAGATTGTGTTAATATTTTAGTAGGGGGACCCTAGTTTTTTAAAAAATTAGGAATTTTTCTAAAAAAATGGCATCCAAGGTTCGATCATGAGATATATAATATTAATCTTATGTCAATTTGGGTTTGTCTCCCTGGCTTCCCCATCAAATATTAGGAGGAAGATCTTTTTATCAGCATTGCCAAGACGTTCAAATACTTGATAACTTTTGATTCTACCACCAAAGCCAGATCCAAATTGGTTCATGCTAGATTTTGTGTCAACACCTATGTGACGCAAGACATTCCTTCTTCAATCTTCCTTCACACTCCCTTTGGTATCAAAAATCAAAAAATCAAATTAGCTAGATTTTGTGTCAACACCTATGTGACGCAAGACATTCCTTCTTCAATCTTCCTTCACACTCCCTTTGGTATCAAAAATCAAAAAATCAAATTTGATTTTTTTTTTAATCTTATGTGATAAGTGTCATTAATTGAGACACTCTTCAAAAGTGTGTACCTTTTCATCTAAATCGATGCAGAACAAGACTTCTTGGAAAAGGAAAGGGGGGTTTCATTCAAAGAACTAGATCAACCAGAGGTATCATAGATTTATAACAAGATTTGGTAGTCTTAGAGAATAGGGAAGATAATATTTTAGTCAAGCTTGTGTTAGAAGTCTGTGACAAAGTAGCACAGGAAAAATCCTACCCTTTGAATACTTCAGAACCATGCAAGTCCAAATTGATGCCCAATCAAGATTATCAACGTATTTAAGATAGGGAGGAAGATGCCACTATTTATTAGATTGATAATAAGGATTTAGATAATTTAGAGTTAGCCATTCCTAAATATCCTAACCAATTTGACATCTTAACACAACTAAAAGATATGAAGCTTTAGGTCAGTAATAAGATTGGTTCATAAATTTTGGATATGTCAGATATGCTTAACCACCCAATTGAATTTTCTCCTAAAAATTCTTAAGAGGTAGTAAAGCATTCCTAGTAGATTCCATCCACACCTAAGAATGACACCAAATCAAAGTTCACTTCTTCAGTTACTACCAAGAGGGAATCAAAGTTCTTGTATATAAGATGCCTACCAAAGTTGGAAAATCCACTAAAAAGGAAATTTTCAAAAAACTTACAGAGGTCGATATTGTAGATGGGATTCAAAAAACCCTTCCATTCAAGGGAGTTAATTCTCCATCACTTAGTTAATCATCTTTCTTTATTCATGGACCATCAGAGGAATGCATAGTTCCTCAAAGTAAAAAGTTTTTAGGGAATTTGAAAGGACTCACAAACCTATTATCTTAGCTATTCAAGAATCCAATTTAGATGATTTTTTTTTATGAATCATAAGAATGATCATTGGAGTGAAGTTGGAAATACATGCTTTAGTGCTTCATGAGCATCTGGAGGTCTTATTACTTTTTGGGATACTAAATTCTTGATGGGGAAAGCTATCCTCAAATATCAACATCATGTGGTAGTAATCTTCACGAATGTGATAGATAGTAAACAATGGATCTTATCCAATATCTATGCACCCAATTCTACATCATCTCATAGAAAACTTTAGGAAGATATTATAATTTTTAGGAATAATTGCAGGGATTTTCCTTGGATTAAGGCTAAAGATTTCAACTCTCCCTTACACCTAGGGGATTAAAAAAGAGGGAACCTAGCATTTTCAAATAACATGGAAGATTTTTCTTCCCTTATTTAAGATACAGGGTTGATAGATATGGAGTTAAGAGGTCCTAAATTCACATAGAGTAATAGAAGATTAGGAGATAACTTTATACAATGTAGGTTAGATAGATTTTTTGTTTCTATGGATTGGTCAATAATCAAGGATTTATCTTTAAAGGCCCTCCCTCAGATTGATTTGGATCATAACCCCCTTGAGTTAAGTATTGTGGATCAAGATATAAAGGAAAATTGATATCCATTTAGGATGGAACATATGTGGTTCTCTCACCTAGACATTCATGATCAAATTTTAGAATGGTGGTCCCCTATTTTCAATGGTTCAATTATGTTCAAACTTGCTAAAAAAATAAAAATGTGAAAGTCAAAATAAAATAGTGGAATGAAAAAGTTTTTGGCAATGTTCTTCTATAAAAGAAACCTTTAAATTTTGAAATTTCAAAGTTTGAAGAAGAGATTGAAAATAATGGGTATGATATTTAAAAGTAGAACAAGGAAACATAACTCTTATGCAAATATCATACTATTGTTGCAAGGGAAGAAACTATTTGGAGACAAAAATTTAGAAATATTTGGGTCAATGAAGGGGATAGAATCACTTTCTTTTTTCATATATCTAATTTGAATCACATAAAGCATAATACCATCAAGGAAATCACAGACAATGAAAGACATATCACATCTGATTCTAATTGCATTAATCAGAAGAGTGTTAAGTTCTTTAAAAAATTGTTCAAAAATGATTTTAAGAAAAATATAAGATTTAAGCAAGAATTTCTACATGTAATCCCCAAATTGGTGAATCAGGAGGATAATGTAGCTCTTACAGATGTCACTTCTAATGAAGATATCAAATTTTTTCTTTTCAAAATGAATCCAAACAAAGCCCCTGGCCCGAATGGCTTCCAAATTGATTTTTACAAAATTTCTAGGACATCGTAGGGGATGATGTGGTTATAGCTGTCAATGAATTCTTTACTTCAACATAATTGTTAAAAGAATTTAATCACACCTTTTTAGTGTTATTACCTAATAAGGAAGGGGTGGTGATTTTTTTATTTATTATCATCCTATCAACTTATGTAACTCCATTTATAAAATTATAACAAAGTTGATATCTTTGAGGTTAAAACCAATCATGAAAAATGTTATTCAGTCTCAACAAGATGGCTTTATTCCCGGTAGACAAATTTAAGACGATGTTATTATTGTTCATAAATTTATACACTCTATGGATAAGAGTAATAGTGTTGCAATGATCCTAAATTTGGACATGGAAAGGCATATGATAGATTCGATTGGAGTTATTTAGATAGAGTTCTGACTCAATTTGGTTTTCAAGATAAATTTCAAAAAAAGCATCAGATCTTGCATTTCATCTTGTATGTTTTCGGTACTTGTAAATGGTACTACTCAAGGTTTTTTAAAAGTGAGAAAGGGGTGAGATAAGGGACCTACTATCCCATTTTTGTTCATCATTATGGCCAATCTCTTAGTAGATTTATATCTAAAGTGGTTGATTCAAAACCCAAAAGGTTTTAGACCAGCTCACTTTATTGAGCCTATCTCACATCAGTAATTCATGGATGACACCATTCTTCTAGCTGAGGCTTATATTCAAGAATGTAGAGTACTAATTTTTTTTGGTTATGTATGAACAATATTCTAATTAGAAAGTTAATTTTGATAAAAGCTCAATTTATTTTTTTAATACTCCTATAGCTAGACAAGCTATAATTGTTCTTTTGTTAGGATGAAAAATCAAATATTTACCTTCATCCTACATTGGAATGCCTCTTTTCAATAATCATCTTTCAAAATCTATGTGAAATCCATTAATTCAGATATTTTAAAGGAAGCTTGCAGGCTAGAAAGGTAAACTTCTATCATAGGCAAGCAAAATTTTAATTATTAAGAGTGTCTTCCAAAGCCTCCTTATATATCTCCTTTATCTTTTTAGTGTTCCTAAGAGCATTGAAGATAATCTGATAAAAAATCAATGAAATTTCCTTTGGCTTGGAATTGAAGAGAGAAATAAATTCCATCTTGTCACCTGGAATAAAGTTTGTGCTCTCAAAAAATATGGTGGTCTTGGTCTAAGGAACTTTTAGATGATGAACAAAGCACTTATTTTAAAGTTTATTTGAAAATTTGTTAATAAAAATACCATCTGGGCTAAAATTCTAAGTTTTAAATACTTAGAGGGTTATGATCAAATGTGCATATTTGTAGAAGATCAATTTATCAAGGGCTCACACTTTTAGAATTTTTTGATTTTGAATAAATATATAATTTCCATAGGTTCTAAATGGTAGATTGGTAATGGTTAGAAGGTGGATTTTTGGAAATATTCTTGGGTCGTAGATCATCCCCATAGTTAAATTGATATTTGGTAGTACTTGCAGGAGGATATTCAGAATAAGTATGGTTGCAAGGTCTACAAATACTGGTAGGTGGTTGAAGGTGTGAAAATATTGAAAACTTTGAATTTAGATAACATTAATTAGGAAGACACTTTGATGTTATATAACTTGAACAATTCGTTGATAAATTTCCATTTACCTTTTAGTAATAGAGAAGACCAACTTGTTTGGAAGGAGTCATTCAATGGTCATTACCAAGTAAAATCAGGTTACTTTCTATTGGAATAAAATCATGGTTTCACATTTAATTGGGAGATATTGTGGGATAAATGGTTGATTCCCAAAATTAATTTCTTCCTTTAGGTAGCTGTCCAAAATAGAATTCTAACCATAGACAATCTAAGAAAAATAGTTATGTTTTGACTAATAGATGCATCCTTTGTGAAAATGATAATGAATCTATCTTTTATGTGCTTATGGATTGCCCTTACTTTCAATAAATTTGGAGCTATAGTATTCTTATATTCAATTTTTTTTAGGTACATACAAGTACATTTTTGGAAGTAGGGTAGTCATGGGAGTGTCCCTTTCAGAATGTTCTGCTCAACAAAATAAGGAAGCTCTCTTTACCTCATATCATTTGGGGCATTTACGGAGAGTGAAATAATAGGATTTTTAGAGAAAATAAATATATCAACAACGTGATATCTAAAGGGATATTTGAGGCCATCCTAGAGAAATATAACATTGAGCCTAATAATAAAGGTAAAAGCCTACTTCAGTTTGAATAAATTCCAACTCTTAACTAGCAAATTGATACTTTTGGTCTTGGTAAGACTGATCTTAAAGATGAGATTAGAAAAAGAACTAAATGGAAACCCCCTCTTTTGGGTTGGTTAAAGCTCAAGTTTGATGGAGCTTCCAAAGGAAACCTAGGCCTAGCTAGAGGTGATGGTATTCTAAGAAATTAGTAGGGAAATTTTATGGCAGTCTATGCTGGAGATATGAGTGTTAATTCTAATCATTGGGTTGAATCCCTTACGGCTTGGTGGGGAATTAAATTTTCATAACAACTGGGGGTGAAATTGCTCATAATAAAGGGAGATTCTCTTAAAATATCCAATTATTTATCTAGGAAAAATGCTATTAGTTGGACTATTAAGAAAGTGATAGAAAAAGTAATCTCCATCCTAGACTCCAGGTAACATGTTATAATCTAATGCATTTATCGTGAAGGAAACATGATAGTGTATTGGTTTACAAATAGTGGTGTGGCCTCATTGGGTCAGTCTACTTGGATGGACTCTATATATCTTCCTAGGACATCATCCAAAGGATAATGGGTGAAGGTATGATTAATGAGCATAATATTTGAGGAAATGGGGGACTTCCCCAAGTCTAGGTGGCGAAGATATTAAGACCTTAGACTTACATATAGTCTTTGTCCTTTATATTTATTTTTATCATTTTTATTTCTCTTAGAGAAACTTCTAAATTCAACTAATTTCCTTCTAGTTTTGATTTCAATAACCAAAGGTAACAAAAAGACAACTTTGGGTTTGTCAGTTCTTTAGCCTATTGGATTTGGGAAAGACTTATTCCTCCTTGTTCTAGAGGTTCTGTGATCACTATGGGGTAACTGAATATGATTTAACCCAAATTACCTAAAGAAGTCAAGAAGCATAAGAGAATTTGGGAGGCCTTTCAAGATGGGGGTTTTTTAGGGTTCATGGAAAAAATTGAAGGGCATGATAGATATATTTTGACTCTCTTTACTAATGCCTAAGAAGACAAAACCATTAACATTAATGGGGTCACATTGGAAATCATGGAGGAGTTGATCACTCACATAATTGGCTTGGTAATATAGGAAATAAACATCTTCAAATCTACCAGAGATTATAAAAGAAATAAGGATATATTTTTGGAGGAAGGGGAAACCTTAGAGACTTTGCACAATGGTTTTGACTGTGAATCTCTACCTAGGCCATTTGGAGAAGTTACTTTTCATCTGATGCAATACATCACACTCGAAGGTAGGTATAATGTTGTTAGATGGTCCTTATTCATTTTTCTAAACTATTTTAGGCATGTTGTCCCTTTGAGCCTCCCCTTCTACATTTTTCATTCATTAGAAGCATCCATATTGAAATACAAAAATGGAAAGTACCCTATTCCTAGACATGAAGGGGTTATTTTTTTAATCCATAATTACTTCAAGGACATGAATTAAGTCAATCCCAATAAGAAGGTAAATACCCTATGGACATTATTAATATTAAGAATATCAAGAAGGTTTGGATCAAGTACCTTGGCAGTGTTCGCAAGAATATCGAGGTCAAATATTCCAAGAGCCCAATTGTTAAAGTGACTAAAGGTTCAGAGGTTAAATCCACTAAGATTCAATAGAATATCAAAAAGCATCAAAGGAGTATTGCTAGGACTCCCAATGTGCCTATTAATTTACTAGACAAGAAGGGTAAAATAGATCAGATTGTAAGTGACTCTATCTTAGTTGAAGAAGATAGGGCTAGGCTTAAAGATACTAATCAACAAGATGATCTGGGTGGAACTCATAAGACTTCTCAACCTAAGATTCATGAATTTATAAAAAGGAAGACTAGAGATGACTCTAAGGATAAAGGTAAAACTTCTTCTGATAAGTAGCATCAAGAGTTAAATAAGAATTTTAATAATTTAGTTAGTTCTTTTAAAGGTAAGGAAAAAGTTGACAAGATTGTTAAAGAACTGGACCTTCAAATTTCCATCATGTGATGGTTCATGAGGGAGCTAACTAACCTCAAAGGGAAGGTTGAGTTTTTACGGTAGAAGGACAACCAAAAAATGTAGAGTTTATAATGTAGGGTTGACATCCTGAAGAATGAGAATTAGAAGCTCAAAAACAATATCAGTTTCTTGGTGAATTAGAACAAGGCTGCCATGAACGAGGGGATTCAAAATGTTGAGAAGCTTAGACCTCACATGGGAGATTTATTTGACACAAAGACCTTTATCAAAGGAAAAGTCAAATGGTTCAATGTAGCAGTTACCATAAGGATCTAGACAAAGATAAGTTGTTGTTAAAAATTGATTATAATCTTAAAAGGATGAAAAGTTATTTAGAGGACATATCAAGAAATATTGACATGGATTAGGATTATGATTCTTCTTCTATTATTTTTTTTATGTATCTCACCTATATCTAGGCTATGTTTTGGCTATTTCTGGCCCTATTTTGCCTCTATATTTTTATGGTCTTTGGTAGACCTTTGTTTCTTTTTTATTTGTACTTATCTTAGGGTTTGAGGAGCCTAGTTTAAAGCCCCCCTCTTCAACCTTAATAAAAAACACATATGACATAACTACATGAGTTTGAATCCCTCTTCTAGATTATTAGCTATGTAGGTAGTACCCATTGATGTTATAGGGTATTCAGGGTCAACTCAACACTGTGTACCTACTAACCCATTTTCCCTAAGGTCACCATGAAGATGAAGAACTAGGGTTTTGCAAATTCATGATGAACAACAATTCATGACCTAGTTGTGAATGCATCAGAGTGAACATGAATTCAAAACCCAAAAGTATTCAGGTGGTTGCATCCCTTTTTAGAAAGTATTTTGTACAAGATACTTGCATCAAACTGAAATAATAACATCAATACAACCATCCTAGTTTGACATTAGTGTCTAAAAACATCAAATATAGAATCTAATGAGTGTTCTAGAACCATCTCCCAGCCTATTTCATAATTATTCCATATCCAACATTGTGTTAGCATTATAAACAGTTAATTATATTATTTTTTTGTCATTTCCATGCATAGTTTAGTTGTACTTTCTATATTTAACCTATACTCAACATAATAAATTTAGTGTATGCTTATATCTGAGTTTAGCACCCAATTAGCTTGCTATAGATTTGATTATTACCCTTGTGCATTTTCATTTCTATATTCTTAACCCTTATACTATAAAGGATAAGATAATTCCTCCTTATCCATTTTAGGGTTAAATACCTACATATGAAAAACTTGAAATGATCTCGAAGGACTTCCAATGGGCCTAATATAAAGGAACCAAAGGGTTTCATCAAATTTCATAGGATATATGTTTCACACCAAAAGCTCTCAGAGGTATTGATCTTCTTGACCTTAGAATCCTAGGCCATGTCTTATGTGTAAAAGGGATCAAACTAGCCCTTAAAGAGGAGGAAACATGGTAGGTTAGAAATTATATCACTGAAGGAAAACTGATGGGAAAGGGAGACTATAAAGTTCTAAATCTTTGAACTCTTCTTATCATACAATTCCTAGTTACCATTGTGGGAACATTTTTGGCTAAGAATATTTGGAAATCTTGGAAACTCCTTAAAATACACTTTTAGTGGGATGGATGTGGTTTTAGATTTGGCATCTCTCTCAACTCCCACTCTCTATGGTGGTATCTTATTCTTACCTAATATGAAGTTTTTTCTCCCTTTTTCCCCATATCAAAAGACTTTAAATCTTTAGAAAAGGAATCAAGGTTATTTTAGACATCTTTTGCTGAAAAAATAGAGATTGGATCCATTGGAAAACTCTCATAATCAGCATAACTTACAGGAACCATATTGAGTCTATTTTGGAAATTCAAAACCCTATACCTAAAGTGCATCTTCACAAAAATGGAGTTCAATATAAGGCTAGATAGTGGAATTATTGTAATTATCTTATTAAAACACCATTCTTTTACTACCAACCCTGATTAGGTTTTCAAATTTTGCCTCCTCCGTCACCCCACAACACCTTTGGGTTAATGCTCTCAATGTCAAATGGTGAATCAATTCCTATAAATAGGTGCATAAAATAAGATTTCAATGTGTTGGATACTATTATTGAGTGCAAGAAGACACTCTTCCTCTCATGCATTCTTCACCATGGGCTTCCTATTGGCACTGGACATATGCACATGGTGATGGCTCACCCTCTTTTTTAATTTTGTAACCATAAAAAAACCATAATGCATATGTTTTGGTTTTGTAAATTTTCCCAGTCATCCTAGCTTTAGATTCACATTCTTTTAAATCCATCATGTCCATAAATGTTTGATGTTGTTATAGGACTCAATCACGATTATTACACAATTCATAAAGATTTGACATAAATTTTGAGATCATATTATGTTGCCATTATGGAATAACATTAATAATTCTATTTTTTATCATTTACTCTAGAAGATTATTTCCCTACTTCTAATAAAGTTAATGTCTTGTCTAATGTTATGCTTCAAATTCAAGTACAAGTGGAGAAGGTGGGTTTGGATGTTGAGCACCTCAAAAATTTATTTGATCATTTCGAGAGTGCCTCATGTATTATTAGTTAGGTCTCTCCCAACTATCCTCATTATCTGTCAACCCCACACACCAAGGCTTTCGATTGCAAGGAAGTTCCTACTCCCGAACCAAATAATGGAGTGGATATCCTCAACAATTTTTTCCTCCAACACTAATGTTTTTGGTGGGTTTAGGTGTTCAACAACCTCAAAGGGAAATTTTCAATGGCTTGCAATGAATATCTCTCATCCCCCCTCCCACCAAAGAAGGTTAAATATAAAGATAAATAAAATGAAAATGATGATTGGGAGCCCTTACTAGATGCATTGGACCTACATGCTAGAAGTGGTTGGGAAGACAAGCTAGGTGAGCTACCACCTCCTCCACCTCCACCAATGTTTGTGGGTTCTCCTCTTGCTTTAGTATATTATTGTTTAATTTTTTTGGCCTTTTTTTATTGAACATATTTATATGTTTATTTATTAGCTATTCTTAGCGTTGGATGATATGACTACCAACAATGTGATTTTTTACTCACTTTTTTGTATGATTAGCTTTGTATACTAATGTTTTATTAATATAATAGATAAGCTTTTCAATCAAAAAAACAGTGTTATGAATAATAAAAAATAAAAATTGGTCAAACTCAAAACAAGGATGGGTTAGTTTTAAGTCGAGTTAAGCCAAAAGGTATTTTCTTAACTACCTCAAAGGGGAATTTTGTATTAAATGACTAAATTTTTAAGAAGTAAGGATTGGTATTTTATTTCTCTCAACCCAAGGAAAAGACTACTATTTTTTTTGTATTGGATGTTATTTTCAATAAATTGTTAATGGAATGTTTGAGTAAAATCTATTACTTTATATGTATTTTATATTCTTTATTAATGAAACGTGCCTTTTTATGCATGGATGAAACTATATGTTAAATTCTTATATTTTCATAATTATGTATAAAACCTTAGATTTTAAAAACTTTGTGTTGGAAACCTTTGAGGATGGACTTTATGTGAGATACACATAATTTAGTTTGAAGGAAGACATTTAGCTTTCAATCAATATTTGCTCTCATTATATATGTTATATATTTTCGATACATTATGAAAGAAATATTCTAATCGAGGACTCTTTGTTGTCAAACTAAGATTTGTTTAAAAGGAAGAAAAGAGACTATGTTAATTTTAAACTAGAAATATAAAGGTTTTCTATAGTAATTCATATATTGAAATCCCTCTAGTCATCTACTTCACTATCTTGTTTGGAGTATGTCTTTCTCACCTTACTAAAAATACAAGTTTATATTTTTGAATAATCCAACCAATGTTATTTAAATTTGGGTTATCTAGGTAATTTTTGTATTTTCTTAACTGTTAGTTTCTCATTATCTCTTACATCTCCTCTCATTCTTTATCTATTTTAATATTTCTCCATTTTCTACCTTTTTTTTTTTACTTTTAATTAAAACTACTTAAAAATCGAAAAAACTCCATCATATAAGAGAGTTGTCCCTTTTAAACATAAAAGAAAAGCACCTATCACACATTGATTTCTCCAATATTATAAGATTTATGCCACTACCTATTGAGAATATTATTGAAATAAATAAATAAAAATTGATATGAAATATTGCCTACTTAGCTGAGGCAAAATCCCAAATTACACCCTTTTTTTTCACTATGTTATGAAATATTGTTAAGAACATAGAGCTATAAATTTAACCCTAAAGCATCTATTCATTGTAGAGATGCACTATAAATTTATAAACCCTACTTTCATTGATTACTCTAGAATTTGAAATATATTCATTATATTTGTTTTTTTTTTAAACATATCAATAAACCTAGTAAAAAAATTATAATTAAATATGGTTTTTTTTTAATATAAAATCTCTTTCTATTAAAACACTTATCTCTATTTTTCATTTTTAACAAAACCCTCTCTAATCCCTATCATTATTTTCTATTTGTTTTAAACACTTTGAAACCCATTTTTCCTATGAACCATAAGATAACCCTCCTTATCTTTTTAATTTAAACTTGGTTAGCTATTTATATAAAATAAAATTATAAATTTTATTCTCATCTTCCATTTTAATTTTAGTTGAACTTTTCTTTAAAAAGTTTCTTGGTAAAATAAGAGAGGTCCTAACTCTAAATCCAAATGTACTAACACTAGCCTTATCATAAATATGTGTGATAATATTTTACAAAGATGAGATATTGAGAGGAGTTTCTTATAGAGGTGAAATAAGGCAATACTATGGTGATCACAAGGTTATTATGATGGTAAAATGACACAGAAATTGAAGGTACTACTAGTTATAAGAAAACATGCAACCACAACAAGATTATATTTCAAAAATCATACTTCAAAATGGAATGAGAGGACAAACTAGGAAATAAATTTTTTAAAACAATTTAATTAGTATATTTAAATTTATAATATATTAAAAAAATATAATAGATTAATAATATATTATTATATTTTAATCTATTAAATTAAAATTATAAATTTTAGTAAAGACATAAGAGGATTTATGATTTTTTTTGGTGAATGTTCAATTAAGTTTTTGGTTGTGAGGATGTGATTCCTTCACATAACATTCTCTTGATTGTGCCACATTACATCCTCACTTATGTTATGATGATTTTTTTATGATCCATTATTATGATCTGTCATTCTTCGTCATGTTGATGATGAATTGAACTACCTATAGTGTATATTCTTTACCTTCATTGTACAAATTTAAATATAAAATGATGTTTTATTAAAAAACTTGATCAACCAATGTTGTATTTTTTTTATATATTTTTTTTAAAATTTTAATAATTATATTTTTTTATTGGTAAAAAGAAGGTTGAAGATGTCCCTCACTTATATATTAATTTCAAAAAAAATTATAATTTTTCCAACCTAAGAAAAACAAGTCAAAGAGTCTTTTTTTCCATAATTCATTTTACAAGAAGCATTACGTGAAATAAAAATAGTAAAACCTCTTAGAACAAAGAGAATCTAAAAAAAACATATAAAACTAAAATTACCAAGCACAAAATCTATCAAGAAGATATCACATGGGCTCTCCTACCCCAACTTGAAAATATTTTTTCCAAGATCATTTTTGAGTCTTTTCTAATAATACTATTTGTAACCTATCCATCATGGTTTTCCTTCATATCCTCCTCTTAATTTTAGAGGAGGAATAAAAAAAGTGAATTTGATGGATACTTCTTAGGATAGTAATGGTAGGAGCATCATGGATCATAGATTCACCCTCTTCTAGATCAAAGACCAAATCTATGTTATACCATGATGAATACAATGGTAAACTTAGAGATGAACTCTCCTTTCCTCCAGCTTCAATATTAAGGCCACAACCTCTCCCTTCATGCTAAAGGGAGCATCCAAAGCTTCATTGTTCAAAGAATAAAATGGTAACTTGAAGGAGAGTTCCCTTGACTCTTTGTTACAAAAAAAAAAACCACCATTTATTCCCTATTAATTTTTTTATCTATCAAGATTTAAAAAAAAAAAAAACATTTAGTGGCTTTTCCAGAACAAATATTTTCTTAGCTTTCTAGCCTTCTTCTTCTATATTTGGGTTTTTTTCATTTAGAATCTATTATGCTGAGAAGAACACATGAAAAACTTATGTCCAATTTTTTGGCATCAAAAGCATCTCAAGAGAAAACATTCATAATCAATGTATTTAGTTAGGATATAACAAACAAAATAATTTAAATAACATGGACAAGATGTTTCCTTGGATCATTTTTACGCACACACTTACATATAGTCTTTGATCTAATCCAACATTCAAATTGACTTTGAGAAACTCCCTCATAGATCCAATAATCAATCTCGACACTTCCTTATCATCCAACTTTATCTGTAGCCTATGCATCCACACCCAGAGCGGAATTTGAGTTATCTTTTCTAATTTTAGAGGAAAAAAGGCACCCAAGGAAATAAATACAAACCTTAAAATTGTTAATTTTTTTTATAAAAAAACTTTAAAAAGGTTATAGAGCAAGAAATGAATCATAGGTAAAGATAATCCAATCTAAATGATAAATAATCTAATCTCGACCTTATTTTTAATAATTCTACTGATAGGTGTTCCTTTAGTGATATTCATGAAGTGTGTTAACATTTAATTTTTTTAGAGTCAATATTAAAAAATATATATCTACATTTTTAATTAATTTATTTATTTGAACCGTAATTATTTAATAATATAAAAGACGAGTTATAATTTTATTAATTAAACCCATAATTAATTAATAATATAATAAGTGAATTATAATTTTATTGTGATAATTTAATTTATTTTAAAATAAAAGAATATATATCTAACATACATAAATAGATGTCATTCCATATACTTTATATAAATTTAAATAATATATGTATATTAATTATAATTTTATTATAGGTGTAATCATTCTATTAATTATTAAAAACAATAAAACTGATATATAAAGATATATTTATTGATCAATAATGTAAATGATAATACATTAAGAAACTGTTAATTTTTATATGTAAAAGAAGAGTTAAATAAATATTTAATGTCATTTTTAATGCATAAATGGAATGATAGGTGTATAAAGAGATGGAAAATATTATGAAAATTGAAATAATTTTTAAAAATAATATTTAAATCTAATTTGAAATGAATAAAAAATTTAAAATAAAAAATAAATATTTTAATATTATTTAAATTTTAAATTAAAAAAATATATATATCTATTTTATTAATATGTTGAATGTTGTGGAAAACAAGTTACTATACTACTAACATATTAAAGAGACTTAAAAGTTATAAAACCACCAAATTTTTTATCTTACCTCTTTGGAATATCTCCTTTATAAATGGGAAGTTAAGAATATAAAAGTGGTAATAATAATTAAAAATAATAAAAATTGAAGGCCATCAAAGTGCACCAAATACAAGAAAAATTATGCACACATTGTGTAGGATCATTGACTCCCCACTACCTTTGGGCATGATTCCCCCACTCTTAATCTGTGTAATGACATAGTAGTATGATGTTTTAAAAGAGAGAAAATATAAGCCCCATACAATGGCAAAATGGAAATGGGAATTAAATAAAACCTAGTACACCCTCCACACAACAAGTCTAAAAATTACTTGAAGTAGTTATCACAATTTCTAATCTTTAAATCAATTTCATTTTTAAACGTGACTCTTAAGTTTTCTTCATAGTTTCTAAGTAAGTATATGATTTTTTCATTGATATTATTTATTTTTATTTTTTAAATGTGTAGATTAATTATTATATTTAGAATTGTATATTAAAAATTTTAATTGTAAAATTTGAAGTTTTTAAATTAATAATAATATTTTAATAAATAAAATGTTATAAACTAAAATAATTTTATATATTATTTAGACGAGAATCTTAATTAACATAAGTAATAATATCAAAAGAATATTTCATAAATTTATTGACGAAATTGAAAGTAACAATGATATCAAGATTTTTATTATTTTTTTGACATTAGAATGTTTATTATTTTTTAAGGTACTTTTAAGATATTCTCTTAAAGCCATTATCTCAAAACCTTCCCCATTTAATTTAGGACTTAATATTATAAAAAAGTTGAAATTTAATCTAATTTGAACTTTCTTCTTTCTTTTAAATCATTTTTTTTTCCTAAACTATTTCTTACCAACTACCAAAATTCATCATTTTAAATTCATAATTTATTTTAAAAAAAGTTCTTACCACATTAAGTGTGCAAGTTACTTAAATGGAGTCAATAATTTCTTCTAGCATACACACCAATGAGAAAATTTTGAAAATGAGAAGAAACTATTGTAAGATGTACTCATAATTCCCTTATTTACAAGCGATTAATCTTGTCAACCAAAACAATCAAACAATAGAAGTGACTGTAATTTTGATATTGAGGTTGCTTAAGCTATGTAGGATTAAGTGGCCCATAAGAATTTCATTTTTTGTGGGGTAATTCTCTCAGATCCAAGCAACAAGGATTACACGCATAAATAGAAAAATAAACCCTCTCACAAGAATTCCAATTCAACTCTTGAAGCATTCATATGTTTACATACACGTTTGTTATCCTTCCACGTTAACACAGAGTGCCTTCAAACCTATGTATAAAATAAATTTATAAAAAACTAACTTCAAAAGCAGCTCATGCACATTCTCACCACCACTGTATTTCTTACAGAAATTTATTCTTTCTCTGTAATTTTGAGGCCTTACACATTTCAATATCAATGGAAGGATTGCTTCCCTACCTTTACAGAGCTTTCCTTAAGTATAAGAAAAAACCAATGTATAAACGCCCCTCGTCATCATCATTCAGTGGAAGGTATGGAAGAGATCACAGGTATTATTACTACACCAGACTGCATGGTGAGTTGGATATGATGGAAGATGATGAAGATCATATTTCAGGCCACTGCTCGCCATGGAAACGTTTGAAACAAAGGCGCTCTGGCTGTTCAACAAAGGATGATAAGGCATTGCCAAAACAGAGCAATAAAAGAGTTTCTCATCATGTTAATTAATACCATTAACTAACATTTTACAAACAAAATGTAAAATATTCTGTGTACTTTGTTACTGTGTAAATATCAATGGGTCTCTAGTAAGGAAATATCTGGCTGCTTTTTATATAAAAGTTTTGCCTTATATTCAGTTGATGTGAAATAAATTAAAGGCTGGATACCCCATGTCTTAGTGCTGATTGTAATTTTTTTTCCAAAAAAAATGAATAAAAAAATTATTTTTCTAACCGATTTAGATTTTACAAATATCTTATATTAAGATAGATTAATTTCAAAAAAATTATTTTAAATTTTTTACATATCATATCAATTAGAAATTTTATTATTTTTTCTATTAAATTTTCAATAATTTTTTTTAATCTTTTCTATCAAATTTTCAGTAATCATTGTTAAATGATATTAATTTAATTATATTAAAATTTAAAAGGTATGTTTTTAGAAAAAAAAATTTCAAAATAATCATTGATAAATGATATTAATTTAATTATATTAAAATTTAAAAAATATTTTTTTTGAAAAAAGAATTTCAAAATTTATTATATAATTAATATAAAAATTGTAATTTAATTAATAAATATTTAGATCTATTTACTAAAGTATACATCTTTTTAAATATTTAAGATCAAAATCATACTTTAAATGATAATTAAATATAAATCAAATTTAAAATTGACATTACTGTTTTGTTTTTTTTTTTTTTTTTTTTTTAACTCCCAAAGAGGGGCCCTCTAATTTCAATTTATAACATGTATGCATTTATTGAATTATTGTGTTTTGACCATCACGTGCACTGACTGGAACTGTGCAAGCATTGGAAGTGTGTTTTCTATAGTATATTTTTGTTTTTTATTATTTTATTAAGAAATATATTTCTAAAATATTTGAGATTCTTATAGTTTCACAAAGTGTGGGAATTAGTTTTATTAGAGCTGTAGTGTAAGTTATTGAGGGTAGACTTCAGTCTTGGTTTTTATTAATTTTTTTTGGATTGATTAGAGATGTTGAATTTAAGTTGTTTATATTTTTTTATATAAATGTAAAAGTTAAGTGTGTTTTTTAAATTAAATGAACATCATTTTATATTTTTAGATGTTTTATCTACAATAATATTTATAGAAGATATTATTATTTATATAAATATTTAAATAATATATTTTAAATTTATGAAATTATATACTTTTTATTAGTTTTAAAATTTATTAAATATTATAATTAATTATATTTTATTAATTTTTCTTAAAAATTTATCTAAGTTTTTTTTTTCTATAATTTTTATAAATATATTTGATATTTCCTTATATATTATATTTAATTTATGATATAGATATATATATATATATATATGACCATTCTTAGTTTATAATTAATATTAATATCTAAATTGAATATTGTCTTAGTGTTTATACAAATAAACATTGACGAAATGGAAAGAGGGAAATGTATGAACTGCCTACTTAAAGTGGTTATTGCTTTTATAATATATAAAAATCATTTTTTAAAGTTTTTACTTGTTTTGTAGGGATCTAGTGGAGTGGCAAGTTCGGGAACTAACTCTTAATTGACAGATTCCAATTTCATGGCATGCCTCTTGGTGCAAACCACTATTTAATCTATAGTGTTTATGTGTATAATGCTTTGTGATGTGACATTGTGCACTTGATGTTATTTTCTTAGACATTATGTATGGTCATGTTATTTTATTGGAAGTTGTGTTGCCATATTAATTTAGACATTATATAGCACATTGATAAATAATTAGGTGGTTGTACAATATTTCATTATTTTATATAATTATCATGTTGTCATATCAAATCTAAGAATCTAAACAATTTATTGATTTATATAGTAATTTAAAAAAAAAAGGAAGATTCAAGTTTACTTGGTATGAAATATGTTATCAAATGTGAATTCACACCAAAAAATTATTATGGGATTTTATTGAATTTTTTGTAACATAAAACATGTTATTTGTAGGATTTAAATAAGGGTATGAAGTGTGAGTGTTGGGTGTTGGGTATTTGGAGAGAGATTTAAAATGTAAGGAACTTATAATTTGTGGATTTATTGTAATATGGTGAGACACTTATAATTTTCTAAATGTCATATTTAGAATCGAAATTGTGTTATAAATTAATTGTTTTTATGATGAAAAATTAAAGACTTTGCATCATATTTTTTTTGTCATAAAGGTGGCACAAAGGTGAAGAAACTAAGATTTTTTTGACATATTTGCACCATTTGTCCATCACATTTGTGCCACGTATGCCCCACCCATAAATGATGCTAAACCTAATTTCATGCCACTATTAAATGGCATAAATATCTGTGTGTGTGTGTGTGTGTGTGTGTGTGTAATTTTCTATAATTACAAATCGTTATATTGTATTTGTTTTTAAATTATTTATGAAAATCAATCTTACCAAAATGAGTAAGCAGAGCGGAGGGGAAAAAAGCAGAGGATTTCAAACATAGATGGGGTGAGAAGGGCAACAACAGGGTGATGACAATGACAATAATGTAGATCAAATTGGGTATGGAGGAGAGGAGACTATGAAGAAGCCTGCCTCAAGTAGATTTTGCTTTGACCAGATCCTTTAAGCCTTAACTATCAACAGATCTGACCATATATAAGAATATTTTAAGAATCTAAGCAACATATTCATGGGTTTTAGATTGTGTTTGGTTATCTTATGGATTAGCAAAAGATCTACAACAGAATGGTGGTCCTCTTTCAAAGGTTATGGATGGCTTGTAGCAGAAAAATAGAATAAAAGATTTGTTGACTCTAAGCAATAGATCCACGGGTTTTAGACAGTGCTTGGTAAGACTACAAACTACCAGAATCTTTGCGATGGAATGTTGGTCTTCTTCTAGAGATATGGTTACTTAGACTAGCCCAAATAAATTTGAATGGTCAATTGGATGAGAAAGACCTAGGGCAGAAGTTTAGCTGAATCCAATATTTGGTCTTGTTAATTTTGGGTGGGTTCTTGTAGAAAAAAGTAGAGTGGAAGTTTTTCTACTTCTAAGTAGTAGATCTACAGGGTTTAGACCATGTTGGGTAAGATAATAGATTGATGTAATTTTAGCATTCCCTGAGTGGAAGTTTCAAGGATATCCTTTGTCTCATATTGAATCTCCCTTTGGAAGAATGTTGGTTACACCCCTAAGCACATGTTTCACCTTGAGGGAATACTAATCCATTTGTAAGGTTATTTGTCATTGTCTACCCTTTATGCTCTTATTTTACCTTGGTATTATCCTATGAGAGTTTTTTTTATGTAGTCTGATGGTTGTTAAGTTATCTCCCTCTCTTATTGGGAAAGGGAGGAAGCTTGGTTATATTGTTTAACACTGTCTATTTTTCAAAAAACCTACTGGGCGGGAAAGTCTTAAGCTAACCTTATGATTAACCTATGTGAAATATTGCATTTGTTTGTGTCTCATGTGCAGTGGGTTTGTATTTGTATCTATGACTGACTCATGTCTTCTAGGCAATGGTCATTCCAAATGCCTTTATAGGAAGAAGGATGATGATAGATAAATTATTAGTGGTTTTTTGCCAAAGTGGAGGCAAAGGTGAGGAATGATGGGCTAAATATTCCTGCCCTCTACCAAGTTGATGCTAGACTACTAAGGGTTAGGCTTTCAAACATTGAGATCCAAAGGGATGATAGAGGAATCCACACCAAAGCTCTTTTTTTATGTGTATGTTGGAGGAATTCACATCTACTTACCTATGTGGATGTTTGAGGAATACACTATGAGCTCATTGTGGACCCAGTGTTTGGATCTGTGTAATCTTTGGCAAATCCTGGGGATTTCATACTGGTTTGGGATGGAATTCTCTTTGTTGGGTGTCTAGTGGTCACCATGTTTCAATTAATTTGGATATATCTCATTTATGTGATTCAATTGTTACTTGACTGAGTGGGTGTGCATGCCAACCAGTTGTGCTATAGCTGTGTAGAAGTTTCATGGAGATAGAAGTTCAACATAAGACTATGTTTTTAACTAGTTTTGTTATAGGTAGGGGTGTTACTTTTTGGCAAGCTATGGTTTCATTGCCTATTGGTCATTTGGTTCCTCTTGGGCCTTCCTATAGCTCCTTGGTTATTATCGAATTGCTGAAGAGATTCTCTTTTGATAATTCTACAATGGAAGTTATAGGGAATGCTTGCCATAGTAAGACAATTATTGACTATATTTGTTGTTGTTGAGTTGCTTTTCTGTTGTTTGATTTGCTAAAGTTGTGGGATCCTTTAAACCCTCTAATTGTAATGTTATTTTTATTATATCCTTCAAACTCTCTTATTATGATTTGGTACGGTTGTGGGATCATTCAAAACCTATTGGTTACCATTATTTAAAACCCTCTCTTGGTTATGGGATTAGTAATCAAAACCCTGACTTATCTAGTTCATAGCCCCGGTTTCAAAAGCATTTAACCTATCAAATAAAAACATTATTTATGAAAATATTAGATATAATTAATGTTTTTATATAATATTCTTATAGTAATGTATATAATAATATATATTATTATATTAAATATTTGTATATTTAATATTCTAGGTTTAGAATATAATAATAAATTATATTATTAGTATAAAATGAAATATTTAAAATCAAAGAAGACAATATTTAAATTTGATTTTGTTTTTATACAATATGTATAATATTATAATTCTAAATTAAAATAACTATTGGTGTAGACTTTTGTTCCACTAAGTTTTATCTGCACGGTCTATTTTAGTTTGCTTAGGTTATTCTAGGTCATTAGTCAAAGTTTATCCCACATGGATGAGGTTGTTGTGACTTGTCAAAATTTCACCTATAAATGGACCTTTCATATTGCTTTTATGGCTAATACAAATTTTATTTCTATAACTTCACTTTGATGAGACAAGTTTCTTTCTCTTCAGAGTTTTAAGGTTTTATGTAGGTTCTCCATACAGGTTAACCGTGCAAGCTTTGTTGTTCAGTTGATCTTAGCATCATATGACATGGTATCAGAGCCATTCTAAAATCCATTTACTATTTGAATCTTGGTGGGATCTATTTATTGCATTCTTACTATTTTCTTGATTTTGATTTTTAAAGGTTTGGTGGGGGTTCTCAAAAATATATACAGATATTTATAGCTGGTGTCTCTAGATGAAAAAAATACAGTGTCAATAGATTCAGAGGCTCTTAAAACCCTAAGATCAATTGTAAACATGACCTAGTTTTGTGACAACCATTTCATGTCATTTTTTGAGGGTTTCAGGTAGTTTTCTTAGTTTTCAATATTTTTGTACCCCCAGAGTCTTCAATCCAAAAATACTTTCTAGTTTTTTTGGGTTTTTAGATTACCAAGTGGGTCTTTGCCAGTTTTGTATAAGGATGAACCAATTTCCATGGATCTGAGTTCTTCTTGCAAGATTTTTCACCATTTTTTGACTAGTTTAGGTGACTTTCTTGTAGAATTGAGGACTCAAAATATTTTTTGGATTCTTCAACCCTCCTCTACATGGCAATGCAATCCATAAAATGTGCTCACATTTTTTTACCTTTACAAGCTCAAAGGTCCTTTGGTTGGACCTTCTACCACATGATGACATATACTTCGCACCTCCATGTCTCACGATTCTATAGAACCATCAATCAACTGGCTTGACCCCTAACCACACAATGATGCAATGAAGATCAAATTATGTGCCCTCACTCCCCATGTGATTATAGATCTATAGGTCTGATAGTCTAATGGCCCAACCTTCTACCTCATAGTGACATGGGTGACCTGGCACGATGCTCAATAGACTGGTCGAGCCTTTCCTGCTACCACAAGTCACCATTGGTACTTCAAAGGATACTATTGTTTCTATTAAGAGTACACCTTGTGAGATCATCAATGACTCTTCTCTTCTTATGGATATTTAGTCTACGAATCTATATAATTCATCTATAGTCTCTTCTTCAACATTGAGGGTTATTGAGTCATGCTCTCCACTTCACATGGACCTTCCTTCAGTGAATGTTCCATTCCATTCTTCTTCATCAAAATCACCTATACTTCATAAAACTTATGAGCTTGAGTACATCTCTAAGATTGATGAATCTTAATATAAAATAGATGACTATAGTAGTGATCGGGACACACCTCCACCATTTCCTTGTCACCTTCTAGATATTGAGGAGTTAGTCCCTAATCAATCTACTCCTAGTCTACTTTAGAGATTACAGGGTGCAGTCA
Organism: Torreya grandis; assembly: GCA_037957365.1. Lineage (NCBI taxonomy): Eukaryota > Viridiplantae > Streptophyta > Pinopsida > Cupressales > Taxaceae > Torreya > Torreya grandis. The sequence continues at coordinate 858,046 of JARHVA010001807.1, forward strand.
TACTGGTTTAGGACTCATTAGACATTAGATAGTCTATTCTATAGGTACTTAGAATTTTATCATTTATTTTAGCCTCTACTCCCATTGCACCATCATTGCATAGAGAAGTTGGCCCTCTTTCATGCATGATGATTAAATTTATTTGGTTGGATTTTTATTAGGCATTTGTGGATCCATTCACTGTTCTAGGGTGATTCACTCTTCATTGCACCTACCTTTGGTAGGTTCATTTCAGTGGCATTACATTCAGTGCTTGTGCATGATCTTGCCAGACCTATGCCACACTTTTGTTTTAGACCCTACTAAGAGGTTTTGTATTATTTGCTCCATCTTCCACTATGGAATGTATAATACACTATTTTATGTTCTTCCTTTGACAAAGGGAAGAAACATTATTCGATGCAAATGGAGCTTCTTTAGTCCTCAAACAAAGGATCTCATTAGAAACATTCATCTTTTTACGAGCTCTATTGTACATAATTTTAACATCTTCTATGGAGACTTCTTCATTATCCTTTCTATATGTGATATATTACTCTTACTTGTGGATGCATTTTCAGTTGTGCTTGATGTCCTAGAGCAGGCATTATTTCTCATTTTGCTCTCTTTTGGAGAGGAGTTTTATTCCTATAGATTTTCTCCTTTTCTCCATTTTATGGAAGTTGTATTGTGCTTGGGTACTTCATCAGGTTTCATTGTGAGGACTTAATTCTTCTACCCACCTAAGCTACACTTAAGGGGGGTGTTGGTGTAGACTTTTGTCCCACTGGGTTTTATCTATACAGTCTATTTTAATTTGCTTAGGTTATTCTAGGTCATTAGCAAAAGTTTAACCCACATGCTTGCGGTTGTTTGGGACTTGTTAAACTTTTACCTATAAATGTACCTTTCCTATTGCTTTTATGGCTAATGTAAATTTTCTTTCTACAACTTCTCTTTCGTGAGATACGTTTCTTTCTCTTGAGGGTTTTAAGATTTTATATAGGTTATCCATATAGGTTCACCATGAAAGCTTCATTGTTCAATTGATCTTGGTGTTATCTAAAAATAACATACTGAAGGAATAATAAAATTCCCTTCTAAATTACAAAGCAAATAAATATAAAACTATTCATCCTCTTCTTATGTGTCTTAATCCTCCTCATTCTCATTTTAGAAATATTGATACTCCTCGTCCTCCTCCAATGTGCTTTGGACCTACAAATATATAATGATAAAAAATAATAAGTGTTATAGTTTATAATTTCCATAATTCACAACTAATTAAATAACACATGTCTTACTAGCACAAAAATCATTAGCACGAGCCACTCATTGAAGGCAAGTGTGTTCCATCCCATGGTTTGTAACATCGTACACACTTCATTTTTTGCATGTTTGATATTATAAACTTCTTAAAAATAGTAATATGATAAAATTAGATGTATTGATAATTTATATAAAATAAATTATATGAATGAAAAAATATAACTCTAAAATAACTTATATATAACTTTTTTAAAAAATAGCCAGCTCATCTAAGTTATTTTTCCCCAAGTGATAAGTCACCTACAACATATTTTGCACTCTTGGGTCATAATCCTTTAGCTGGCTACATCTCTTACTTATGATATTTATAAACTATTTAATTAATTAAAAAAATAGAATTTGTTAAATATCATTAATTTGGTTAACTAAAATGCAACCCTATCAATTTAATCTGCTATACATTTGTTATAGAGACTATTCCAAGATTCTTCAACTATTTTAGGAGTTTGAAGAAGTCTCCTCTCTGCATGAGCGTTTATTTAGTATTAAACCTTAAAATTATAGATATGAATAATTTGTAAAAGAGTATACCATTTATAATAAAATTTATATTTACATAATATAATTATCCTCAAATGCCTCTTGTAAACACAAAAAATGTGTATGAGCCTTATTTGTGCAAATTTCCATGCAACTTTACATGTATGGAATATCATTTATGAATGGGACACTTATTAGTGCATTTGTGTTTGTATTGTACCTTATTTTATACTTGTTCTGATTGTATGATCTTCTATTTCAAAGCACCAATTGTCTGACCACCCATTTCCCTGTGCACCCTTTAAGGTGTGCACTCAAAAAGATTGAAATTTGATAGGTTCCTATAAGAAATAAAGCATCAATAAATGATAAAGTTTGAAAATAATGTGTGTATACATATGCCACACTTGAAGCTCATCGTGTGTGATGGAAGTGTAACATGGGATGATACTTCAAGAAATTAAAACATATTAACACCTAAAATTGAACTAACTAAAAATGAAATACTAAAATTAATGCTAAAATGAAATGAAAGTAACTGATAGTACCATATACATACCTTGACTTACCTTTCTGATGAATTACTACATGTAAATATCCTAGTGTTGATCATGGAGGGCACAATATCTGCATTTGAGAAAACCTGGGGGTACAAGACTAACAATAGAAGCAATGTGTGTATACATAGGATGGTCAAGGTAGCAATGAATAACTATCAAAACTAATTAAAATACTTATAAATTTGGGAAGTCGAGATTGTAAAGTCTAGGTTAGAACCAAGATACCAAACAAATAATAATAAAATGATGACCAATGAATGTAAAATATACTAAATCATGTGGGGAAGCATGTAAACCATGAATGATAAAAATGAATGTCTAACACATTAAATCACATTGTGAAGCATATGAAAAATGAATGACAAAAAGGAATGTAGAACATACTAAATCACATTGGGAAGTATATAAAACATTACAAATAAATGAAATATCAATACAAGAAAAATCTAACAAAGATGTGTAAACAAGTGAAAGGTAACCTCATATAAGATACTCATGTCAAAAAAAGACACAAAGAAAACATAAATGATTGAAAATGAGAATATAAATCAAAATGTAAGATAAACATGTCAAACAAAGTATGAAGAAAGCATAAATGACTAAAAAATGAAATGTAAGTCAAAATGTAAAACAAGCATGTCAAGCGAAGCATGAAGAAAAAATAGTAAGCATGTAAAAAGTCCTATTTAGGATAAGTGAAGTCCACAAAAAATGAAACAACAACATGATAGATAGGGGTAAGTGCACAAAGTTGGGGGACAAAAAGTGGCCTACTCGTGGACATGATTTTCCTAAAATTTTAGAAATCTGAACTTCTGTAGATAATTTGAGATATATACACTCCAAATTTGAAGATGGTATAAGAACATGAAATATAAAATTTTGAGTCTAGTTTCCAAAACACTATTTTTTTAAAAAAGGGTTAAGTATAACTAGGTCAAACATCTAAAATTTGAAGAGGAAATCTTATTTTTTTCAAAAAACATAGTAGATAGATGGTCGTGTTGCACACTATTTTTTGAGTAATGTTTAATAATATTTGAAACCCTTTGGAGAAAATTTGGATAAGATCTTCTAGTTTGTTACCTATATTTTTTAATATTTTTTCAATGAATACTTTTTTTTATGAATTTTTCAAGTAAATAGATCCTAAAAATTGACAAAAAATGGATAGCCATCCATGCAGTGCGCTTAACTACCTCAAAAAAAATGAAAATCAATTTTTTTTGAATGTGTGTAGAATTAAGCCTAGTTTGTTACCATATAAATTGTTTTTCACTTGGACAAATGAAATGTAAATTACATGAACATGTATAGGCATGTATGTTTGTGGCATAAAATAGGCATAGTTAGAAATCAACATAGTTTGAAACCTTAAATTAATCCAAAAATTATAAAAATCATATTTTTGGAAAGAGGAGAGCATGATCGTCGTGATGGTATTAAGCTTTTGTATTTTGAAGTTGAAGTTCTTAGTGTATTTGTCAATAAAAGTTGAAATTTGTTGTTTTTTATCATACCTTTCAAAACTTGATTGTACATTGATGTCTAAGTCTTTGGCTCGGGAATCCAATCCATTCCTGAGCCAAAAGGTGTGGGAATTGAATTCAAACTCAAATATCATGATCATATTAATAATGTAATCAAACTATGAATGCAATCATGTTATTAACTGAATTAATAATGTAATTACATTACTTAATAATGCGATCACAATATATATTCTCAACACCCTAAAACTTGAATAGGAGCCATTAGGCCTAGTAGTCTTAAGATCAAATATTGGTTTATTAATATTGTTATTTAGGACCAATGTTTTTGTCAATAATTGATAGCATTGAATGATTATTGGAGATGTATTAATCTATGAATCAATTTATTATTTTTTTAATCCCAATATGGTGTGCAATCGGGCTAATAGATCCCAAATTGACATTAGATGGACATATTTCCTTAGATGGAGCTTAGTTGGCCCCAATTACGTATCAAAATAAACTAAATACTTGGTTTTTTATAATATGGTGTGTAATTAGAGACCCAATTGATATCATATAGACATAATTCCTTTCTTAGGGCTCATTTAACCCTGATTGTGTATTAGATTGAACTAAATATTCAATTAGTTTAATATGGTGTGCTATCAAAGCCCTAATTGACATTATATTGAAGGAATTCCTTGCATGAGGACCAATTCCTCTTAATTATAGATTATATTGAATAAAATACTCAATTGGTTAAATATGATGTGGAATTAGGGAAAAATATTCACAATGGACATTTGATGGACACAATTCCTTGCATGGGGTGAAAAATGCCTTGATTGATATTAGGTGGATGCAGTCAATTACATAGGACTTGGTTGTACCAAATGGTGTATAGTATTGAAAAAAATATCAATTGATTTAACATGGTGTAATTAGAGCCCCAAATGACATTAGATAAATGTAATTCCTTGCTTGGGGATTGAGTGACTCCAATTGCATATAATATTGAACCTAAATACTTAATTGGTTCAATATGGTGTGCAATCAAGGATAATGGAACCCAACCAACATCATATGGTCAAAATTACTTTTATGGGGCTTAGTTTTCCCCAAGTATGTATAAGATAAAACCAAATACATGATTAGTTGAATATAGTTTATAGTTGGGGCCAACGAAGTCATAATTGACATTAGATGTATTTAATTACTTTCATGAGCCATAGTTGGCCATAACTTCATATTCAACTAAACTAAATACTTGGTTGATTCAATATGTTATGTATTTGGGACCAACATAACCCCCTGTTGACAGTAGAAGGATGAAATTTCTTACACAAGGCTTGTTTGGACTAAATTTATTTTCATATTGAACCAAATATTCTTTCAGTTAAATTTGGTGCACAATCAAAATCCTAATTGTTATTAGATGGATGTAATTCATTATAGAGGGTTCAATTGGTCCTGATTTCATATCAGATTGAATTAAACACTCAATTATTTGAATAAGGTGTGCAATTAGGGACCTAATTAAAATTATGTTGACACAATTCCTTGGGCAAGCCTATATTGGCCCCAATTATATATCATCTAGAACTGAATACTCAATTCGTTCAATATGGCATGCAATTAGGGCCAAGTAATCCCCAATTTATATTATATATGAATGTAATTCCTTACACATGACTCTTTTGGATCGAATTGCATATCAAATGAAAAATTACTTATTTTTTTAATATGGTAAGCACTTGAATCCCCAATTGATATCATATAGATGAAATTCCTTACATTGAGGCTCAGTAAACCCCTCAAATCAATTTTTCCCCAATTAACATCCTTTATATATAGTAAGAATTAGGTTCACATGGATGAACTTGGTTAAAATTGCATCAATCATTACCATAATTGACTTTATAGGCTCAATATGTGATGATGTGGGGGATAATTTATCCCAAATTCACACTCTTTACCCACATATCTAAGTTCAAGGAGATCAAAATTTCCCTAATCACCATCATGATTATACCTTATATACCCTAAAAACTACACCCTAAGCCCTAATCCCTAAACTCTAAACCATAAATATAAACTCTTTAAACCTTGAACAAATCATTTTATCCCAAATTAACTTCATTTAGACTAAGAATTAAGTTCCAAGGGATCAGTTTGGCCTAAATCACATAACTGATTGCCCCATTTGACTAATTCACTCAATCTACATGATGACATCCATGGTATAATGACAACCTAAAAACACATTCTATAGTTACAAATGGGTCCAAGTGATTAAAATTGTCCTCAATTATCTTTACAATTGACCCTATGTACCCTAAACTATATATACATTAATACCTCAGCCATAAATCATAAACCCTAAACACTATACCCTAATTTATAAACCACAAACTTTCCCTATTTACCAATTTCAATTTAGTCCCAATTAACATCCTTTGTAGTAAGAATTAGGTTTGAACATGGCATAAAGTGATTAGACATTAATATATAGGTCCTTAAACCTAAACCCTATGCCCTAATCCCTAATCCCTAATCCCTATGTAAGCCCTATGCCCTAATGCCCATTACATGCTGCAAACATACATGCTTTAAGATATGATTGATTATATCATGATATGTCATAAAATGCACTTTTTAAACCTATGGCCAAAACTTAGCCTTTGGAGTACCAATCTAGTTGTGCATCTAAAGTAAATTGGGGTTATTTTGATCCCCTTCAACTTAATTAACCAAAGAGGAGGATCTAGTTGATTCTTTTAATCAAGGTGGAATTTGAGGCCAATTTAAACTCCTTCAATAGCAAGATATGATCTGGGGAAAAATCAAAATATCGATCTTCTATCATGAGTTGATCCAATTAGTCAATTTGGGCAATTCTCTACGTGATTTGGGCAAAATTGAGCCCCTAAACCAAATTTATGGCTCAATATATTGTATAACATGTATGTAACATGTACATGACATAATTGACCCTACTTTTATCATAAATGCAAACATGAAGGTAATCAAGTTAGAAATAGGTGAACAAGCAACTCAAATGTTCTTCAATTACCTTAGTGATTGGACCCTATATTTGATATCTTAAACACTAAACCCTATAACATTTAATTTTAACCCTAAACCCTATACCATTTAAATTTAACCCTAAACCCTATACCATTTATATTAAACCCTAAGCCATAATCCCTAAACCCTAAACCCTTTAAATTATAGGCCCTAAACCCTAAACCCTAAACCAATAAGTTTAGTCCTAATTAACATCCTTTATATATATAGTAAGAATTAGGTTCACAGGGATGAATGTGGTTAAAATTGCATCACTCATTAAACTATAATTGACTTGATTAGCTCAATCTGTGATGATGTGGGGATTAATTGAGCTCAAAACTATATTATTTACTCTCAAATATAGGTTCAAGGAGCTCAAATTTACCCCAATTGCCTTCATGATTGTACCTTATATACCCTAAAACTAATACCCTAAGCCTAATCCTTAAAGTTCCTAATTCCTAAACTCTAAACCATAAACATAAACTCTTTAAACCTTGAACCAATCACTTTATCCCAAATTAACATCATTTAGACTAAGAATTAAGTTCATAGGGCTCAATTTGGCCTAAATCACATGAATGATTGCCCCATTGGACTAATTCACTTAATTTGTATGATGACATCTAGGGTATAATGACATCCCAAAAACACATTCTATAGTCACATATGGGTCCAAATGATTCAAATTATCCTCAATTATCTTTGTGATTGACCATGTAACCTAAACCATATATACATTAAAACTTAAGCCCTAAACCATAAACCCTAAATTATAAACCATTAGCTTTCCCTATTTACCAATCGATTTAATCCCAATTAACATCTTTTATAGTAAGAATTAGGTTCATATGGCATAAAGTGATTAGACAAATTATATACAGGTCCTTAAACCTAAACCCCATACCCTAATACCTAATCCCTAAAACATAAATTATAATACCTATGCCCTAATGCCCACTACATGCCATAAACATACATGCCTTACGATATAACTGATTTTATCATGAGATGTCATAAAATGTACTTTTTAAACCTATGGCCAAAACTTACTCTTTGGAGTATCAATCTAGCTTTGGATTTGAAGTAAATTAGGTCTATTTTGAGCCCATTCAACCTAATTACATGACTATAAAATGTGATTTTGGGATTAATCAACTCCAATTTTCCCCAATCATCATCACAATATTACCTTACATACCTTAAAACATATACCCCAAGCCCTAATGCTTAAAGTATACCTAAAATCTAAACCATAAATATAAACTCTTTAAACATTGAACCAATCATTTAAACCCAGATTAACATCATTTAGACTAAGAATTATCTTTGTGATTGACCACATGTACCCTAAACCTAAGCCCTAAATACTATACCCTAAATTGTAAACCAAAAACTTTCCCTATTTACCAATCGATTTATTCCCAATTAACATCCCTTTTAGTAAAAAATAGGTTCACACATGGCATAGAGCAATTAAACCTTATATACACCCTTAAACCCAAACCCTACAAGCCCTAATCCCTTATCCCTAAACCTTGAAACATAAATTATAATCCCTAATCCCTAAAACATAAATTGTAATCCCTAATCCATAATCCGTAAACCTTATGCACTAATGCCTTAATCCCTAATCCCTAATCCCTTATCTCTATTAAGTATAATGTGATTGCATTATTCTTAATGTAGGAAACACTCAGTTTTCATTGCCAATTACTAACCACAAAGCTTATATTAACAATAACATGATTGTGTTATTGTTAATATAAGCTTCTCAATGCATTGATGGAACAAAACCTTATACAACACATAACACAATCATGTTATGATTATTTTAGACTAGGCTCACTTCTCAATGACTATTTTTAACCCAAATCAAGAATTTTTGTCCCCAAAAACATTCTCTACATACTTCTACAAGATCTATGACACTTATGTACTTGACCCCACCTTTGAAAAGTTATCAATTGTCCCTTTTGATGGGTGACGGATCATGTTCGAAGAGGAAGAGGAAGATGTTGAAGAAAAAAAAACCAGAGAAATTGGAAGATTTAAGAGAGAAACAAAAGATACAAATGCAAATTTTTTTTGGTAGACAAGGTATAAACCCTAATCCTAATGAACCAAATGCCATAACTAATAAGCTAACTGACAATAATGAATTAAGAAATGATGAAATTGATCATAATCAATTGAATAATGTTGAAATTGACCATAATGAAATGAATAATAATGAAATTGAGAATAATGAATTAGATAATGTTGGAAGTTCACATTCAAAGTTACAAGTTTTTTATTTTGTTGATGATGAGTCTATGTATGATGTTTCACCCCCCATGAATGAAGAAAATTTGATGGAAACAAATAATGATGAAATTAACCATCAAGAAAATTTCATGGAAACCTATAATGAAGAAATTAATAATGAAGAAAATGGCATCCCACCTCTAAACAATTAAAGTAATAATGATTTTGAAACACTCTCTCAAAAAATTCCACCATTACCAACACCTTCAAGAATTATGCATAGAAAAGACAAGTACTTAATTAAAGTCGATGAAAATATTTTAGAATCAATGCATAATTTTTTTTTTGATCATCATTCAAGAAGACTAGATCAAAAAAATTGGGACACTTTCTTTCATAATTTGAAGTATGATAGTCAAAGATGTCAATTATTTGTTTCATTAATAAAATTGATTAAGATGAGACCTATAATGTACACATTAGGACTAAGAACATCTAACATGGATGATGAAAACAATGAAATTATTAAAAATCTACATGATGCATAGCATACTGTAGGCCCAAAATCATGCACCAAATATTATAATGTTGCATGGCGTATACTTACAACTTGTGCAGTAAGTGACAAAATAGGGAAAAAAAGAATGGTTTCAAAAATAAGCTATACACTTAATATAAACAAAAAAATAATAGGGAAATCAATTGAAAGATGTGAAAGACTTAATGAACCTAATACTAATGAGCTCTGGGCATTCTTTGGTAGACTTCCATGAAAGGACAAGGCTATAGACAATACTCTTAAAGAGTTACTTGCTTAATTTTAGAAAGACAATACAAGATTTTTGCCCAATGCAAGAGATGTGAAAAGAAGAGTTGGTTCTCATAACCATGAATCACATCCAAAAAATTTATTGGATATGACTCAAACATAATTTTACTTTAAATTTTTAGAAAAACATCTACAAATTTCTATTTGTCAAAGATATTTTGAGATGGCAAAACATTTTTATGTTAAAATAAATCACACACGCACCACTTGTTATTGTAGGCAACATGTTAAATTTTCAATGCACTATGATGTTTTTTGCCATATTCATTGTATTTTACATACTAACAACATTTTACAGGAGTGTGACATTGAATTTCAACCAAAATCAGCTAGGGAATTTATTCCAGCTATCTTTTACAAAAGACCAGATGGATAATTATTTTACAACAAATCATGTTTAAATGGAAATTGTAGCATTTATGGTGGATTGCCAAAATTAATAAAATGTATCCATGAGTAGATTACTATTGTAATTGGATAGGAATTAGTTTATTTAAGCAAATATAAATTAGTGACTTATCAAGTAAAAGATGGCAAAGAATCTAAAATGTGTGAGCTTGTTACAAAAAAGATACATATCTCTGAATTTTTGATCAAATTTAGGGAGAATATTATTTATGAGTATGCAAGGCACACACACATGACTAGATGGTTGGACGAACATTTCAAGATAAGAAAGGATACATTCCCATTTGATTTAATTATTTTAGTAGTTGATTTTTCTGAAAATTACACATTCAAACCCCGAATAGAAGTTCAATTATAGTATTACAACTCATCATAAGTTGCCATATTCATGCATATAACATTCATGCATGCACTTTATAGTGTAAAGCAACAATGAAAAATATTAAGGAAGTACCATTTCTATATCAGGGATGACATATCACATTATTTATAGTATGTGCAAGGTTGTTTTCAAAAATTCTATGAATAGTTGAGTTAGAGGAACGTTAATTTCAATCAACATTACATTTATTCAAACAATTGCACATCCAAATGCTTTATTGGTTGATAAAGATGGATGTTACCACTGGTGTAGAACACATTTGGAGTTTCACTGATGTTGGCCATGGAAAAGGGGAGCATGATGGTACTGGAGCATATGTAAAAAGAGATATTAAAAGGGAGGAGTTAAAATTTGTAGAGGGTATTCATTTTATAGATGCAAAAAATTATGATTAAATGGTGTACTGAGAACATGTGTCATGGTTCTTATCCAAATTCTACCATTCATAGACATTTTTGGTTAATAGAGGAAGAACACTTGGAAAAATATGAGGATCGTATGACTCTAATGGGTTCAAGTGACCTCCACTTATTTTGTAGCTCAAATGCAAGTTCTTGGACTATTCATACAAGACACTTGGCATGTTTCTATTCTACATGTGTGGACTTTGTTTGGAATGAGTGTGAGTCACAAGAGTGGGTGGATGATTGGATTTTCAAACCTTTAATTCCAATAAACACATATCAGGTTCCAACAATATTTCAACTTACAAATATGAAATCATCAAATGACTTTGACCATATATCTGATCTAGTGCAACTAGGTAGAATATTTTTTATTATGTACAATTTATTCTCATTTTATATCTTCATATTATCATTAAAAATGATTATTTGTGATAGAGGGCATGTTTTTGTAGTTATAGCAGATGAGGATAATGAAGAAGGCATTGATTACTACTTGTGTCAGTGTGTAGAGAGAAATAAAAAATTGACTTCCCTAGTTATAGATGGAAAAAACATTGACTATCCCACCGGGTTAGTGGTAGTCACTACAAATTGGTTTTGATGATATCCTATAAAATATTTAGATCAATGGTTATTTGAAGAGTTTGAAATGCACAAGAATATATTACACTATTAAAATTTGATTCTTACAATAAATATTCAATTACAAAAATGTCATGGGAGGCCACGAAACAATAAACTATGGAAAGTTTGGGAGTCAAACCATGAAGCTATTCTTTATACTATCAAGGTTAGAGTAGATCCTAGTGGTTTTTTGGATTGAAATATGAAGGTATGTTGACTTTTTAAATGTATATGTAATCAATTTTACCAAATGTTTTTTATTTTCTAGCTAGTACATATAAATTTCATAATTAATTACTTACTAACAATTTTTTGTAGGTTAGTGGTGCCAGATAAGCTTCCACCTTCACGTGGTTGGCACTGTCAATAAATAATTATATATTCTTGAAGATAAGAGAAGATTAGGTTAGATGTGATCAAAGCTCAGGTTGGATGTGATTGAAGCTCATGAAATGACTTACAAGTTTTATTTTATGAGTATTTGAACTTAGGCTAAAAAAATGCATTTTTTTGTATTGGGAAGGGTGTTCTTGAGGCTAGAATGGGTGGTGGATTTATCGATCATACCTAATAGGAGGCAAAGAACCTGGTCCTAGACATTATCTTCCCCTTAGATGTGTTAGCAGTGTCAGTTTTCACTCAGGAAACATCAAAACTAGAGTTATGTAACCATAACTTAAAATTTGATAACATTTGTTGTCAGTGTTTTTGCTCGCCAAAATAACATCTCCACCGATCTCTACATGGGACACATGGCATCATCTACCAATTCTCAAAAACAAAGTGTAACGGGGCCCGACCGATGACACTTGGTAGCATCTGCCTAACTCTTTCTTTTGCGCATGCTTCTTTTCTTAACTGAGGTGGCCTTTGAACCTTTGAACTCGTGAACCCAATGAACTTATGAAGTGGTTCAAGGTCCAACAGTTTGGTCGGTTCATTCCTTTGAGTCACTTTGGCATCTTTGAACCAAGCACGTTGAACCATTTGGGGCTTGAACCCATTGAACCGTTCAACCAAAATGGTTCAAGGTTCAATGGTTCAAGCCTTTGAAACTTGTTAGATGCTCGGAGCTGTAAAACTTTGAAATGGTTGAAATTTGAACCTCTGTTGAAGCGCTTAGATCTGGTTGATGATGTTGAACCTTTGAACCCATTGAACCCATTGAACTGAAAAGGTTCAAGGTTCAATGGTTCAACGCTTGCCGATGGACTCTTTTTTTCGATTGAAACAAGGTGATGACCCAAACCTGAAGATGACCAAGTGTTGGAAAATGGTTCTTTTGATTGAACTCACCTGCAGAAGCCTTTGAACCTATTGAACCTACTATTCCCCTTACTGAAAAGCTTGAATAATGAGGAATTTGAAAGCTCAAAACAAATTTTGAAAAGGGAAGAGACAATTTTGGTCTTGTAGGGCCCAAAATAGTTCATATGTTGTCCCAAAAATGAGTGATATTTTTGGGGGACAACATAAAGAACATAACAAGGATAAAGAGAGAGAACATGAAAATAGAGAAAGATAAATTTAACTTAAACTTACAAGGAAAATATACATAGACTAAATGTACATAGAGCATAAGATTAAATCAATTTTTTTACCTTTTTAAATGTAAATGGTGTCATCCTAACAGAGACAAATGTAGTAGTGAATGGTCTAGCAGCTGGATTCGAATATGTAAACAATGGTCACGATAAATCAAATGTTGTAAATGTCGACTGTGATGATGAAGGCACCGTCACCTCTTGTGACATAAAAAATACATATATATATTATATTTAATTTCTATGTAAATTAATTTTTAGTTAAATTAAATTTTCAAATATAACTTAAATTTAATATGACATTTATATAAAATACACTTGTATCTATGTGGTGGCTGATGTCTATACACCAAATGTGCATGCCAAAAAATCATCACTCATAAAAATATTATCTAGGCCATATGAACCACCAATCCATCATCATCAGGTCATGTGCACATAGCTCCACATGAATTTCAAGGGTGGGTCAGGGTTAGGTAGGTGGTATATCTATGGCATCACTCTGTGAAAGCCTACTCATATATTGAATGAGTGTATTGGTGAGCAAACTAAGAGCATGTAAAGTGTCGATCTCCATGAACAACTAAATTGCTTAAGGGATCTCAAGCTTAGGAGGATATTGGATACAGATCTACACAAGCTAATTATGCACATGATTTGCACCTAGTTGATCCCATGCAAAGCCTTTTTCTCATCCTTGAAAATCACTAAAATCAAAATAATTGGGAATCTCATTGAGGACAAACTCACAGTAGAGTTTCTTCAAAAAATACAACAGGACCTCATGGTTGTTACATGGTGGATAGTCAAATACCATCTACTATTGATCCCAAAAATTGGCTATGATTAAGTAATGTACATAGTGATGGATAAGAAAATATTTAGCAGTTATGAGAAATGGGGCATTGGTGGCTGGGTCGATGAATAGGGTACAAATAGAGGCTTTTGAAATTTATTTGTTCTTGACTTAAAGTGTCGATAATTTGTTAGCATAGTATGCCCTATAAGTATCCCTATATGAGGTCCATCTGTCATTTTGACTCATTATAGAGTCCATTTAACCTAATAAGGTCTCTAGGGAATTGACTAGCTGGGTGTAGTGGGTGTTGGTCAAAGTGGGATCCCTCATTCTACCAATTAACTCTTCAATTTCAAGTTTATTTCCCACAATGTTGTCAATCATAATCTCTTCACTAATAGGAGGTTTTGGGGAGCTATAGGAGGGTTAGGTGGAGGGATAAGAGCAACAAGAGGGTTTTATGGAGGGTTAGAATGAGGAGCAACAAAAGGGTTCTATGAAGGGTTAGGAGCATTAGTAGGATGGGTTGTTAAAAAAAAATTACAATTAAAAATTAGGATTAAATAATGAAAATAATGAAAAATTAGGTTTAAATAGGGAAGATTTATATCATTTACCTCTCCTACATGGTGGCATCATCGATCAACAGGTTCATGGGATGAATTTGGTAGCTTCCTAGTACTCTCTAGTGTATTCCATGTAAAAATCAATCACAAAAGCTAGAGGAGAGAAATGAAATTAGAATGCAAAATGAGGATTTTGCATTCAGGTTTCACTTTTTATTTATTTTTGATACATAGGTAACATGATCACATTATTAAAAGTGACAATAATGTGATCATGTTAATAACACAATCACATTATTGTTCAATATAATGCGATCACATTATGGCTTGATAGTCACCGAGCCGTAATTCAAATAACATGATTGTGTTAATTAAATAACATGATCGCATTACCTAAAATTTCTATGGAATTATCCCCCAACTTTGTGCACTTACCCATAGATGAAAATTAAAAGCTCTAAAAGATGATACATCAAACTTAGTGCTTTTTATAAAATGTAATGTAAGAAGACAAAACCACTTAATGACATGACTAATATGATAATGAGATGGTGTGGTAATCAAATTTGAAGTAATGTTTGTGAGGAAAACTGAGTTATATCTAAGGTATTACAATACAACTCATAAACTATAAAACAAGAGGTGTAAGTAATTATATGTTATCAAGAATGTAATTAGCTAAAATTAATATCCAACAAGGGGATAGTGGGAATATTTTGATGTAAATAAGGTATGTGAGGTGCCACATGGGTAATGTGAACATCCTTAGTAGGAATGAGACACATTAAAAAAGTGGAAAAGGGTAAGAACTATCAACATCAAAGATTTACGACACTCTAATTAGTGGACATAGCTTAGGCTAATAAGTTAAGTACATAAATCATCCCATGAAGGTTTTATGCATGGAAATTAAAATGGACCTACCTTCCCACAACATGTTCCCCATTCTTCAAGACCCATTATAGATCTATCAATTTCTACTATGAATATTGGGTACTTGTGTGAGAAAGTAAGTGGCACTATAAGGATATGATATAATGAGACTTCCTACCCCAGTCTACCAGCCTACTATAACCCAATGGACCTTGACTATATCATGAGACAAATTGTGGAGTTTGAGCTTTTACTAAGATAGGAGATGTTCCAAATATCACATCTTTTGGTGTGTTCTAACTTTTAATATTGTTTTTCTCTTTTGATCATTGCCTTTTATTTCTATATGCACCTAAAATTGCTCGCTCCATTATAATCGGCTAATATTTCTATTATTTGACACTAATTCTACTTAACTATTTTATTTTTCTAATTAATCCTATTTTTTGTCTATTTATCTAATATCCCCTTCTATAATTCTCCATTTCACTAACCTTATCCCATCCCACTATTCCATTAATTCTTTCTAATCTCCTATTATCCTAATATAATTCTAATTATCCATTACATGGAAATTTTTAATTCCTATAACCCCACCTAACTACCTACTAGCCTACCTCCTAGGTTTTCTTACATACCTACTCACCTAATCCCTCTCTAATCCCCATCTAAATCATCCCTTAATCACCATTAGATTCTATAATGGAATCTAGAAATCTCCACCACCCTTCTCCTTCTCTAGAGAGTTCTCTCTAGAGAATTCTAAGGAATTTTTTATTCTTTAAAATTCCCTCCTTTTCTAGAATATTTTTCTCTAGAAACTCCCAATGAATTTTTAATTCATTGGATAATCCCTATCCATTGGATTTAATATCCAAATTTAAGTCCTAGCCCTTGATTTTCCCTCCCTTCCTCTATTTAACCAAGCTCTCCCTCCACTCTCAAATGATCTAAGGAAGCCATAGCAAAACCATGTTAAAATTATCTTAGAACCATATAGTCAATCCATCATCCATAATAAAAAATCCTCTAATCAAGCCATCATTTGTCTAAATATCAGTCTAAATCACATACATTCAAGTCTTGAAAGGAGGTAACATGGAGCAAGGGAATTTGGTAAGCTTATTATCATTCTGATTTGTCTTCATAAATCCTTCCTATTGAGTAGTTGCATTTTGAGTTTGGATTTGAATTGTTGAATTCATAGTGTGCTTGAAATACATCTGCATTTTGGTGACCACAGTGGGAGTAACCTCCCTTATTTAGGCTAAGACTCTTGCTAGAAGCATTTTGGATGATTGCGGGGCCAACTGGAAGAGAAATCAATCATGGATTATGAAGTTTTCACATGTTTTTGAGAATAATGGTATTGCTCTGCAAGTCATCATATTGCAATAGCAGTATCATTAACAATAATCATGGTATTACAGGTTAAGTCATTATCAGTCAAGGTTTTAGTAGGGTGTTATGTTTGAATAATACCTCTACTTTGAAAGTCATGGTATTACTCTGCTAATAGTGGGGTCATTATTCCCAGTAGCGGTATTACAACTTGAATTTTTTCACATTCAGATGTCTAGAGGATTAACCCTATATTTTTGTCAGGTGTGTTGTTTGTGGTGTGCAATAAAGACATTACTCCTTGAAGAACTACCAGAGGGTCATCAATGTCCACTTTGACAATCCCGATACTTTCATACTCATGGTTTTATCCTACAAATAGCAGTATTATTGATCTTAGTCATGGTATTGTATACCTTGGTCCTACCTCCTATACAATTTGTTACTCTGAGCTGCTTGTTGCTTCTATAGATTCTCTATATTTTTCTATCTAACCCGTCTATAGGAGAGAAGCAACTAAGGAACATTATTAGGAGGGCAAGAGATTTAGTCTAGTTTGAATAATCATTCCACTTTGAGACTAGTGGTTTTGCACTGTAAGTAGCGGTATTGTAATTTACAGTAGCGATATTGTGTTTTCAGTATACGCAAGTCAAAACCCTTCCCTATTAGTTTTTTGCTACTCTAGCATTCTATTTAGGTTCTATTTTTGTAAGTGAAAGAGAACATCCAAACTTATTAAGGGTGATTTAGTCTTGTAGGGTCTATAACATCCAAGGGAAGATTTGCTAGAGTCTACCCAAATTTGACAATACTACTAATTTTGCAATCATGGGATTGTCCTGTAAGTAGCAGGATTGTTATCTAAAGTAGCGATATTGAACATCTTTAATTTAGAAATTAATTTTGGATTTTAAACAATTTTCATATCAATAATTGTATTAAAAATGAAGCCCTATAATAATTTTTAGTCTGTAAAAGTCTGATCTAGTACTTTTTAGCTTGATTTAGAATCATAAATTAATTTGTTCAATACCATGACTTTCCTAGTAGCGGTATTATCCTGCTAGTAGTGATATTTCTCTGTGTAGTAGTGGTATTGTAGTTTTGGATTTTATGACCATTTTGTAGGTCTTGTTGGACTCTTAAGGCACCCTTAGTGGATTTCTAACCTTTATGTTTGCAAGAAAATGGGGTACTCATTTTGATCATTATTGATTAGTATTTTTCATAATTATTACATTATCAATTAGTCGTTAATCATTAACTTTGCTTGTGTGTGTGCATATAATTTATTTGTTTGTGTGTGTGTACATAATTTATCATATCATGTGAAGCTTACATAGGTAATTAGAATGATTAATTAATTGTATCATGAGTTTAGTTGTTTGTATGAACCTTCCCTAAGATAGCACGTGATGTGGATTTCATCACCATGCACACAACTTAGTCTTTATAAGTTAGTATAATAGATTTCACCACCACATGTTAAACACACTTTGTGTTCTGATATAGTATAAATATTAGGAGAGCATTGTTATTATGGCATAAGTGGAATTCCACATAAAGGGTTTCATGGAGTGAGGACGATTAAGTCCATATACCCAAGGCAATCAGACATCCTCTTATATAGACATAGGCCCCATCATACATTTACGTATATAGGGGACTCCCTTAGATCCTTGTGTAAACCTTATAATAGGAGCCTATAGCCATAATAGGTGTTCCACTACCAACGTCAGTATTAGCACCCAAGTGATCATTAGGAGCAAGCAAGGTCGAGAGGGTTTGGTCAATTTTGTAATGGGTCACCTCCCTGTAACCTCACTTGTGTCATTGTTAGATGGTGTGGACATCAAGTTATAATACCATATGGTTTACTAATAAGGGCTATATATGTGCATGAGTTGTGTGTGTGTGTGTATGTTGTGATAAGACCTATTTTATTTTTTATCTGAGTCAGCCATACCCATATCTTTTGTGTGCATACCTTATAAAACTTATAGGATCACTTTTATTATCCCATCATTCAATTCTTTATCTCATTCCATCATCATCTCATCTTGACTATCCATATCACATCATCTTTCTTCTTCCCTCCATAACATTTTTACCTTAATCCACCCTCTTTTCATTCCATCTCACTTTCCACACTCATCCTAATATCATCCCTTTCTACTTGATCATTTGTATATCTTTGACCATCATATAACCTATCTTCTACATAGTCACACTATACCATCATATCATTCTACATCTAATTAGTAGTACCACTAATCCCATAACATTTAATATCCACTGTCCATTTTGTCATATCCCCTTGGACCATCCCACATCCCCATATCCTTTTGTCCATATCATTTTCACTTTATTATCTCACCCCCACCACATAGGATTCATCTCACTTAGCACCACCATCTCTCCACATCTTTCTTTGTAAAAATTATCATACTTTCATCCATCCCACAAGTGTTCTCTTATTTATATCCATTCCATAACATCCAGTCCTATTTCATATCTTTGACCACATCTTATACACTTCATAGCACATTCATTCCCCATAATCCTAGTGTCATCCCACATATAGTGATTATCCCCTTTCCACCCACTCTCCTCGTCATCTATTTTCCTTCACATTTTCATCTCATACCTATATCTACCTAGTATTCACCTCTGTCCATAACCACATATAATTATCATTTTACCTATTTTAGAACATCCCCACTTATATCACATCTTATTACCCATAACCCATATTCCATTTATCCACCCATATTATACTTATATCGTCTCATCCCCTCACTTATTTTATTATCCATATAGTCCATTTCTCACATCTATATCCATTAATTTACCCATCGTATCCTTAAGTCATAATATTTTATTCCATATATAGTCCATTCCCCACATCTATTATTCATCCCTCCATCCATACTATTCTATCTGCATTTAGTCCACCCTTCATGTCTATCATCCAATTATCTTCTTATTATTTTATCCACATAATGCATATTTCATAACCATCATCCACCTATATTATCATTATATTGACTCATCCCCTTGTATATATATATCATCATCTTTTTGTACATCCTTTCACATATCCCATACTATCTTGTCTTCATCCCATCTTAGACATACCCCATCATCTTGTACATCCTCACCTAATCATCATCTCATATATATTTGTCACCATTTCCTTGTCTATCCTTTTCATTATCCCCTCTCCTATCTTTAATTAGTCACACCTTGTCATAAGAACACCTCATCCATAATCAATCACACCTCACTTTGACCTTGCCTTATCCACTAATCACACCATAGTCTTAACCATTCCCATATCATTTTTACTGACATCACCCCTTGTACTTAGACATCCACATATCCCATATAATCATCATCAACATCTTGACCCATTCCATATCCCAGTACCACTTGGTTATCACTCACAAAGATCCATTCCCCTCTTTGTGATCTAACAAAGTGTCCTTCATTACCCATCGTTAACACATAGTCCCTAGTCCATATCCTCCATATTACCCTCCACTTCTATCACCCTCATCTTGGATCCACATATTTCTCTTCCAATTCCCTAATCACATCTGCATCATCCCTATCCAACCATCTTGATTAGTGGTCCTTGTCCATACACCTTCTTAATCACATCCCATCCTTATTCCTCCCTTGACTATTTGGTTGAAGACAAAAGATCAAACTATTGGTGGCCATTATCCTTTCCACACATCATCATCCCAACTTAAAATTATTATTAAACATAATCTTATAAGAAAATCAAACAAGCACCCATCATTATCCTCAATCAAGTGCCTTTTTTCTCTAGCACCCATCACTTTGTCCACTTGTTAGTTGATGAAATTATCTAATCCTATCACTCCTTTTCCTTTCTAGTTTGATCACTTAAAATAACTATTATTCTCTTGATAATTTCTAGTTATCCTATCCATCAAACTTTTCTCTTGACTACTAGTAGTCTCATCTTTTGGACTACAATTTAATAGTCAAATTACCTTACAGAACAACTCATTCCACCTCACTTTCCTTTCATCATGGTCATTCAAACCCAAGCCTAATTGCACCAAGGACAAGGTTTAAATCAAGAAGACTATATTAGGGGAAAACTCATGGACCCAAATCAGGAATATGAAGACTTCCATAGTGAGATTACTACACCATGGGGGGAAAATGACAATGCCAACCCTCTCAATAACCTCCTTAATAATGAAGGTGTTTATCAACTCCTAAAACAATATGTACAACAAAATTGAAATATGTAAATTGGGGGCACCCACCTAAATAACATAGACCATCCATTAACCCCATGACACAATGATCACCAGGAAGTAGACCATGGATTCCTAGATGAAGGTGACCAAAAACCAACCCTTATTAATTGAAATGCTAAGGCTAATAGGAGACAAGATACCATTGAGGATCACTTAGACCAACTCACATAATAACTTAACCTTCTCCTCCAAGCTCAACACAACAATAGCAATAATGTCCACAATAATAGTCACACCAACCATGCCCCTCATAATAGTCATCATACCCATATCCTGCAAGGAAGTCAAAACCAAACTGTCAATCCTTTTAGGGATCCTAACTTCACCCAAGAATGGAAGATGATGAAAGAAACCCTCCAACAGGTGGACCCTAGGTCGTAAGCCCTCAAATATAAATATGAGGATTTTTGTTCATCACCTTTAGACAACAGTGTACTACATGTTTCATTCCCTCCACACTCTAAAATTCCAAAATTTGAAAAATATAGGGGAAAGGGAGACCTGAGGGATCATGTGAAAGAATTATTTATTTCTTTCCATGAAGTATCACAAGAAGATGCCCACCTATTAAGGCTTTTCCCTAAAAGTCTGTCAGGACCAACATTAGAGTGGCTCATGTATCTTCTTAAATGGTCAATCTCTAACTTTGGGGAATTGATAGAGCAATTTGTCAGACATTTCTCCTTCAACATAGAGCATGATGTGTCTATTATTGACCTATATAACACACAATAAAGAGATGGTGAAAATATGGTTTATTTCTTACAATGGTGGCATGGATTAGTAAGTCAATTGAGATGCACCATACTCGAAAAGGAGATGGTAAAATATTTGTTGATAATCTCAATATAGAATTAAAATATTAATTGAAGCTACAATGTGCAAAATCATTTGATGAGATTATAGAAAAGGGGATGCATATTGAAAAATCCCTCATAGAAAAAGGAACCATTAAGCTAGTTTCTCATAGTGGAAATGTTGCAAATTCAGGAACCTCATTCTCAAATAAGCCAAAGGTCTTTAACAAAAACAAGAATGTTATTGGAGATGGAGTAACTGATTCTAAACCACAAGTGAAACATGTCCAAAATATTAAAAAAAAAGGCCCCCCACCACAACCACATGTTTCTTCTATCAAGGTTCCTAGAGGAAATCCAAGACCCCATACAGGAAGGTGACGTCTTACAAGTTTGGGTATCCCTTTGGAAATTGTACTAAAGTAATTGATGGTGGCCAACATGATTAATTTAATGAAGATTTGACCTATTGATGATCACCAACTAAAGCTAGATTGGTCTCATGATAATGAATACTATAAATTCCACAGAGTAAAAAGCCATGATATCAATAATTGCATGCAATTCAAACACTATACAAGATTTGATTGAAAGAGGTGACATCAAGTTGGAAGGAGAACCCACTCCTACACAATTAGGAAATGGACAATTGGTAATATACAAGGACCCTCTCCCCAAACATGAATAAAGGAACCAGAGACTCCCAAAGGACCAAGGTCAGGCATCCTCTTCTAATTTTACTAATTATCATAATGTGCTATATCATTATATTAACACCATCAAGATTCACCAAATTCCCACCTTTGAAGAATCTCCTTCTCTAGTTTTGAAAATAAATTTGGCCACCTCTCATTGTACTATTACTACTAGGCAAAATAAAATCACCATCCCAATAGCACTATCCCAACAACCATCCAGTTCTTCCACTATCTCAAGGGGGAACACATATAACAAAGCCACATATAAGCCTGATAAGTCATATGACATCATTCAACAGTTATAAAAGACTCCTACCTAGATTTCCCTTATGGAGCTTCTAAAAACATTTTCTTTACATAGGGAAATATTAAATCAAGTGCTTAATAACTTACATGTACCTAGTAACTTGGACATCAATCAGTTTCAAGCACTAGTGGCTCATTTATCCCCCTCCGCACAACTCACCTTCAACACTCGGTATCTACCACTAGCTAGCCTTCATCATAAATATCCATTATACATTGAAGTTTTCATTGCCCATCATCATGTCTCTTGTATCCTTATAGATAGAGGATCAATGCTTAACCTATGTAATGTGGACTTCTTAAAGAAGCTGGGATACTCTGAATCATATTTGGGGCCCAATATCATCATGATCAAAGCATATGATGACAATGAGTGACTCTCCATTGGGTCTATTTATCTTCCCCTCATTGTGGGGCTCATATTCCATCAAACATTGGTGCATGTGGTCAATGTGGAATTGCCATATAATATGCTTCTTGGGAGACCTTGGATTCATGCAATGAAAGTCATCCCATCCACTCTTCATTAGTGCCTTAAATGATCCCATTTAGGGATGAAATTCACCATCCTAGGGGTTATTGACCATCACAGCTATCAAATAGATCAAAACCCTTTTCCATCATTATCTCAAGGCATTAAAAATTCCATCCTCAGTCCTACATCTATCAAATATGTCTCTCCTGATCAATTAGCCACCAATTATACCCTAATGCTAGACCTTACCAAGATAAAAATCATATATATGGGTTGTGGTGAATATGAGTACAAAACCCTTTACATTGGCCATCTCCCATTGTCTCCTTAAAGCTATGGGTCTCCTGAGATGCAGGAAGTTTGGACCATCAAGTATCAATTTGGGCCCATGACTTTTGAACGCGAAGGATTTCTATCAGATGAATGCATTGAAGATGGTGATGATTCATGGCTCTTACCTGATGATGATACCTTCATCTCACCCCAACAAAAATATCCTATTGTCTACCACATGATGAAAAACATGAACTATAAAGGAAAAGGACTAGGCAGGCAAGAACAGGGTTGAATAGAGCATTGATGTTCAAGATAACTCATCATATTATGTTTTAGGGTATAAAACATATGGTGATGACCCTCTTAATGTCATTGTGGATTCTATCTTGACCAAAGAGCAAACTCTCCTTGATGAGGATACTAAAATAAGGTCTATTTGTAGTCAATTCAAAGAGCTAGCTACCACTAACCTCTTTTCTGGCACCTCTATCTTCACCATTGACATATCCCTCTATTATCCCTCCCTCATAGAATAGGATTCCAAATAAGATCTTACCTTTGACACATTTCAAAATGATGAGGCTATTCTTGAGTACCTAGGGGTAAGGACTTTCATGTCATTAGGAGACCAAAAGAAAGGATTCTCAATCAATCTATGTGAATCAACATAGTTTGGAGAACAAAAGTCACTAAACACCCAAAGTGATGATGAAACATCTAAAAAAGAAGGGGAATCTTATATAAAACTTGATGATAGTCTAGAAAGTCCCATTCAGTTAGAAGATTATCTAGATGTTGATACCGAACTACTAGGAATTACCACCTCTGACATGACAAAAATAAAATACCCCCCTTATCTATCAAAACAATATCCATCACTCATTGAAATAAATATTGGAATTGAAGAACAAACTAAAATCATGAAATTGGGGGCATCTCTTATGCAATCAGAGCATGAAATTCCCATTGCCTTACTTAGAGAATTTATTGATGTCTTCGCCTAGAGTTATGAAGATATGCTTGGGTTGGATCCTTCACTAGTATTCCATCATCTTGATGTCCATCCTAATGTTAAACTAGTCAAACAAAAATTATGAAATATGCATCCAAAGGTGGCATTGCTAGTTAAGGAGGAACTACAAAAATTCTTGGATGCAAGATTCATTCATCTTATTGACTATTTCAACTGGATATATAATATAGTCCCTATCTCAAAACCGCATGGCATGATTTAAATATGTACCAATTTGCATGACATCAATAAGGCATGTCCCAAAGATGATTTTCCTCTTCCTAACATTGATATGATTATAGATTCAATTATTGGTTATGAGATTTATCTCTTATGGATGGATTTTTAGGATATAACCAAATCAAAATCACTCTCGAAGACCAACACAAAATAACATTCATCACCCCATGGCACACATTTTGCTATCAGATCATGCCTTTTGGCCTAAAGAATGCAGGGGTAACATATCAACACATGATGACTGTTATCTTCCATGACATGATGCATGCTATTGTGGAAGATTATGTTGATGATATCCTGGGAAAGTCTGACAATTTGAGCATCTTGCAGTCTTCATAAGATTTTTGAAAGACTACGAGAATACAAGGTGCACTTGAACCCCAAAAATTGTCTTTGGTGTAACATCAGGATAATTAATAGGGTTCATTATCTCTAAAAGAGGCATTGAGGTAGATCCATAAAAGGTTCAAGTAATCACTGAGATGCCACCTCCTCAGACACTTAAACAACTTCATAGTCTCCAAGGTAAGCTCTAGGATATTAGGCATTTTATCTCATAGCTCACTGATAATTGTCATCCATTCACTCACTTCCTTAAGAAAGGAACAACCTTTCATTGGGATGAAAATTGTCAGAAGGCTTTCGAGAATATTAAGCAATACTTAGAAAATCCACCTTTCTTGTCTCCATCGATTCCAGGCAAACCATTGTTACTATATATATCCGCCACTCCCTATGCTATCAAAGCCTTGCTCATGCAACATAATGATTAGGAAAAGGAATGAGCCATTTATTATCTCATCCATATCTTAATAGCATATGAGTTAAATTATACACTAGTTGAATGGGCATGCTTAGCTATGGTCTTTGCCTCCCAAAAACTCTAACATTATATGCTCAATAATTAGGTACACTTAATTTCAAAAATAGATCCTTTAAAGTATCTCTCATCTAAAGCAACATTAATAGGTCGTATATCCAAGTGGGTCATGTTGCTTAGTGAGTTTGATATTGAATATGTCCATCAAAAAGTAATCAAAGGATAGGTCATAGTAGATCAACTGGTAAAAGCTCCACTAGAATCGACTGAGCTGCTTACATCTCCCTTTGAAGATGAAAGTTATATTTTTGATGGCTCCTTTACCACTCATGGGTCAAGGGAAAGAATCCTACTGATCACCCCATAAGGTGATCTCATTCCCAAAGCATTTTGTCTCACGTTCCCCTGTACCAATAATATCTCAAAATATGAGGCCCTCATAGCAGGACTTCATCTTGCCATATAGTGGAACATCTAACATTTGCAAGTATTTGAGGACTCTCAACTAATCATAAAATAGGTAAATGAAGAGTTCCAAACAAAGGATGAGAAGTTTATCCCATATAAACACTTGGTTGACCAATTAAAAACCAATTTTCAATATATCACATTTGATTAAGTGCCACGAGCCAATAATAAGGCAACTGACTCTATGGCTACTCTGGGCTCCCTCATTGATCTTCCTAAAGATGTCTTAGAGGGAAATTTTCTAATTGAAAAATTGATCACCCTAGCTCATCACTCTTTGGCTCTTGTACAAATTTGTGCCATAAATAATCCTAGTCTCCCTTGGTGTCATGCCATCTACCAATACCTCCATGACAACAACCTACCTCCTAATCTTACTCACCATCAACAAAAATCCTTTCTCCATCAAGCTAGCCATTATAGCATCCTAGGCAACACAATCTATCGAAGGGGTTATGATGTAACCCTGTTAAGGTGTCTAACCTCAGATGAGGTAGCTTAAGCGATCGAAGAAGTCCATGCTAGTATTTGTAGAGGGCACATTAGTGGGATGGCCTTAGCCAAGAGGCTCCTTTGAATTAGATACTATTGGATAACTATCGAACATGATGCTTGTGAACATTTGAAAAAATGTGAAGCCTTTCAAAGGCATGGAAACCTTATCTACACACAAACACAAGAAATACATCCTATCATGATCCCATGGCCTTTCTTTATATGGGGCCTTGATATAATCAATAAGATTAATCCTAATTCCTTAGATGGGGAAAAATTTATTATCATAGCTATAGTATATTTCACAAAATGGGTAGAGGCAATGCCACTGACTTACACAACTAGCCTCCAGATATCTAAATTCATCCTCAATCAAATCATCTATCGCTTTGGCATGCTTGCTAATATTATCTCCAACAATGACAAGTATTTCAAGAATTAGGATGTTGAAGCCTTTTGCCAAAAATACCACATCACGTAGCATTTATCTTCCCCATATTATCCCCAAGGCAGTGGACAAGTAGAAGCAACCAATAAAACCCTAATCAAAATCCTAAAAAAGATAATCAATCAAGCTGGGTATGATTGGCATATTCAATTATATCCAATATTATGGGCCTATCACACTAATGTCTGCACACCCATAGGGGCCACCCCTTATGCTTTAGTATATGGAGCTAAAGCAATATTACCCATGGAAGTAGAGATCTCTTCTCTTCATCTCTCATTACAAGGCATAATTACTGAAAATAATCGCTAATAAGAGCACCTATAAGAGTTGTAACTTCTCAATGAAAAATGATAGCAAGCCTCGAATCACCTGACGGTGTATCAAAATAAGCTCAAGAATAAATACCACAAGAAGATTCAAGCTCACGGAGTTTGAAATAGGTGACTTGGTCCTTAAAGAAAATTAAAAGAACACTAATGCAGAAAGAGACAAGAAGGGAAAATTTGAAGCTAATTGGTTGGGCCCATACATCATTATTGCCAAATTTGGTTCAAAAGCATACAAATTGGCCATGCTTGAGGGAGAAGAATTAGATGATCCTATGAACATCATGCATGTCAATCGGTTCTATGCTTAGTTGTTGTATCCTTCGTCTATAGGACCCATCCATCCCATCCGTCCTATCCATCTATATATTATTAAAATAAAATAAAAAAAATAAAATAAAGAGTAAAAATAAATCCATCCAATGGTGAAAACCAGCTCGTTGGTGCCTTGGGCAAGTACCATGGTGAAAATTGGTTCCTGACGCCATGGTAAGGATAACTTGGCCTTGGTCTCAACAAGTGGGAATATATAGCAAGGAATCAATGTCTTTATCGCAAAAGCAATAAGGGCTACCTTAGGAACAATTGTTGGAGGGACCTTCCCAAATCATCCACCTATCCTTGGAGACATTATCCATATCCCCAATATCCTTTATCACTCCATCTATCTCTAGCCACTCTTTTAGATAAGATTCCTATGACAGATATGTCTCCTCTTAGCCCTAGCGACATCATGTTTAATATTTACCATCCATGCAACCATCCACTCCCAATATCACTAACAAAGGTTAACATAATAATGGGGTTACTATGATTCTAATTCCTCATGGAATAGTCCAAACCCCTTTATTTTAGGCTTTATGATTCAAACCTTATCCATATATCATATGTGCTATGTTACCATATCACCTATAATTAGTTATCTATCACTACATCATTATCATCTATTTTCCTAGTCATCATCATCCTCTAATCACTAATCAGCATCATTGTCCTCTATCCTCTAGTCAGAACTACATCAGCCTGAGGTCTTTTCAGACTATGTAGGCAGCACTTGGCCACTTTTGAAGTGCCCAAGGATAGCTTGGTCACTATCCTTTGTCATCTCATCCATCATCCCTTCATCCTTCTCCTGGTTTCTAGGCTTGGTATTCCCTTTTCTAATAACCCCATTTGTATAATGTATGTACATATCCTAAAAATCCTTAAAAATTGAAAAATGTCAAAAACCTGAAAAAAATCATAAAACTTGAAAAACCCAAAAATAAGTTCATTATGTCTTGTCTTATCCCCAATCCCCTAGTCACATCCATATCCATCCATCTCTTATCTTCCTATCCATCTCATCCTTTGGATACCACATTTAGTCTTGGAACCAATTCTAGGAGGACACCCATCATATCTTCATTATCTTGTTGTCTAAGTGTTGTCAACATACATCACCTTGTCAAGACTTTAATCTGGCACCCATCAATTCCTATCAAGGTCTTTTCATATTTGGCACCCACCAACTACCCTTTGTTAGTATGAAAGGTACTTGATCCCATCACTATCCTTATCATTGCCTCTTCATGTCTAGCACCCATCCAATCACTTTTTCTAGCATGAAAGGTATTTGATCTTATCATCATATCCCAGTCTCCTTGCTAGATTGGATCCTTGTAGGGCCTTGTCTATTGGTAATCCTTGGTCATTACTTATCTAATCACCATCCTTGGCCACTTTTTGATTTGATTTCAAGACCAAATCAGTATTCAAAGACTTTACCACCATTATCATGTCATCCATCCTTCCCTCCTAAACTAGGGGCAACATCTAGCCTATCCATATCATCTAATCCAAGTTTATCCTAAGTCCACAATCACCTCATGATCATAACCCATCATCCTCAATCATCGTATCAATAGGCAAGACATTATGACACTGTATGTAGATACTTTTGTATGTGTTGCTTGTTTGTTGTTTGTTGTTTGTCTTGTTTGTATGAATGTATATATCATGTTTGTCTCATGTTTATTGTGTCTCTTTTTATCTATTGGGTAATAAATAGGGATGTTGGAGGACACCAACAGTGTCCTTAAGGATGTAGAGTTTGACACTTGCTGATGCACTTTGGCACAATGTCCTCTTGGTCATGCTTATATCATGGGGTCTATTGCCAAGTGCTATATTTTATTAGATTCATTAGACTATGATGAGTTTATGACATTTGTGATGGCTTGATCTCATCATAATCCCTTGACCCATCTGACTAACATCTAACCTTTTATCCCTATTTCATCATCTAAGACATATCCTTTAATCACTAACAACTCTAATATTCTTCATCATTATCACTAATAATCAATCATTTTCATCATCTCCTCATCAAAACTACATTGGCCTGAGGTCTGTTCAGACTATGTAGGCAACACTTGGCCACTTTTTCATGACCAAGGATAGCTCCACCACTATATCTATCATCCATACTCATCCTTAGTCTTTTGGTCACTTGATCACATCATTTATTCTCTTATCATCATCATATTGATCAACTTTAGCTTTGACCTACACCCATCATATATTATCAAATCATCTTATCCTGGCCTATAGCTCTCCCTTGCATACATCCTTGCTTGTAATACATTTAAATCTTATGGCCTTCTATCCTATCATCATCATGTTAAGGTTGATTCCCATGCATGTGTCCTTGCTTGGGATGTGTATAAAAATATGATGTCCATCATCTCTATTCCCTGTGCATGTGTCCTTGTCAGGGACATTTTTATCAATTTATAGCTCATCATTCGATGTTGACTTCATATTCTTCACCTTCTATCCCATATTATGGCATCCCATCCCCTCATCTCTCCATCTTACCCCACCCCTCATTGCTTCTTTCAAGTGGCCATCCATCTCATTCTTCCCCGCATGTCCCCTCCTCATATCCCCTAACATCATCTACTTACATTCATCCATGACATAGTTTTTAAATTGAAAGACCATTACTCCTTCCCTTATTCCACTCACATGCCCTTTTAAAGAGAGGTAAAATGTATGCACCTAAAATCGCTCACTCCATTATAATTGACTAATTTTCCTAATCTAATTCTGCTTAACTAATCTAATTAATCCCACTATTTATCTAATATCCCCTTCTATAATTCTCTTTTACTAACCTTATCTCGTCCCACTATTCCATTAATTCTTTCTAATCTCTTATTATCCTAATAAAATTCTAATTATCCATTACATGGGAATTTTTAATTTCTAACCACCTCTCTACCTCCTAGAGATTCTCTAAGTAATCTAGAATAATTCTAAGGAATTTTAAATTCTTTAAAATTCCCTCCTTTTCTAGAATATTCTTCTCTAGAAACTTCCAATGGATTTTTAATTCATTGGATAATCCCTATCCATTAGATTTAATAATCCGAATTTAAATCCTAGCCCTTGATCTTCCCTCCTTTCCTCTATTTAACCAAGCTCTCCCTCCACTCTCAAACCATCTAAGGAAGCCATATCAAAACCATGTCAAAATTATCCTAGAACCATATAGTCAATCCATCATCCATAATCAATAATCCTCTAATTAAGCCATCATTTGTCTAAACTGACTCTAAATCACATGTATTCGAGTCTTGGAAGGAGGTAACATAGAGCAAGGGAATTTGGTAAGCTTATTATCATTCTGATTTGTCTTCATAAATCTTTCCTATTGAGTAGTTGCATTTTTAGTTTAGATTTGCATTGTTGAATTCATAGTGTGCTTGAAATACATTTGCAGTTTCTTTTATGATTTGACTTTTAACTTTTTTTGGATTTTTCTACTCCTCCTCAATACGGATTTGAAGAACCAATCATTAGTGAAGTAGGTGACAAACACAAGATATCTTACACTTGGTACTAGAGAAAAAGACCTAAAGACCATGGTGTATAAAGACTCTTAAACTTTCCCACAAGTGTGTTATCTCAAAACTAACCTATATGTGGTTCAAATGAAATAAAATAAGGGGAAATGGGGATCATGAAATAGTCAGCCCTATAATAAGTGATACAATTATGAATATGCTTGTATCTGATTACAAGGAGGTAAATTAATGTTCCAAAAGGGTTGAGATTATGCTATGAGAGTCATGTCACTATGGAAGTCATATTAACCTATAAGGGATCTGTCACAAGCACCAACAAAAGTAGTAGTCATCCTGAAATAGGGGAAAGTAAATAAGGGTCAAATAATCATAAAGATATTAAGGCAAAATTGATTAACATGTAAGAAATAATAACAATTAAAGTGATACCTAATAACCATTAAAAAAACATAAACCAAAATGAAGATGAAATAAAACTAATGAACCAAAAAGGAAACAATAGTGTTGTAAACTGAAATATAAACAAAAAAACCAAAATAAATAATGGTGTAATTAAAATGATACTAAATAAAACACAAAAAAACAAATAAACATTAAACAAATAACAAATAAAATCTATGATAACATCTATATCAAATATGAACATGTGAAATACAAGCCTATGTGTCTCAAAAGGTTTCTTGAAGTTGAAGTTATTTAATAATATGCAATGTAGAAGAAGAGTGGGCATCATATGATGCCCCAATGGGCAATCTAAGATAGGAATGGGAATCACAAGATTACCTAAATTCTAAAGTGACATGTGGAAGGGCATTACAAGATGCCCTAACATGTGATACATAATGAGGTGAGATTGAAAATTAGAATGAAATGCATTGTGTTGGTGGGTGCATTTAGAGATAGGTAAATATGTTGATAGGTTGGATTTTAAGGATGTTGAAATTGATATAGGACATATAAGATAATTTTAAAAGGGTCTATAATATAAATTAAGACCATTTATGATGTGATTTGGAGTAAGAATTTGAACTAGGTGTTCCTTGGGTTCGTGTGACCTAAGAGGTTGAGGTTTGATGAATGCAACTAGTGATTTGAAATTATTCATGTTAGTTATCCTTTCCTTCTTGGTGTAGGAAGAAAGATCAACTATGGCTTGGACAACATTATTAGATGATGTGGAGGTATGAGATAATTATTGTTGATCATTAGGTAGGTGATGTTGATGTTGATGTGATTGTGATTCTTTAGATTAGGCTGAGAAGGCTTGAAGATAGTCTTGATAATGTTTTTGTGTAAGAGTATCAAGATTGAAATATGGACCAAGTAAGAGGGTAAGAAGGACTTGGTGAAGATCATGACAAGTATCATGATAATGACCTATCATATCATGTAACCAACAAAAATTATCAAGATTGTACCATTTGGGAGGAGGTTTGGAAGGATTAAAACTCATGGATTTAGAGGGTGGAAATGTCTTCTTAAGTTATTCTAGACCCAAATGAAGGTGGGTTGGGTTAAAATTGGTTGAATTGGATGTTCCCTTTTGAGGTTGGAGAGGCTTAGATGAATCAATGTAATGAAAAAATGATTGGAAAGATTCCTTAATAGTTACTTGAGGTGATTCAAATTGACTCGTAAGAAAGTCTTACCTTTTTGCTTGGTCTAAGGCTTCTTCTAAAGTTTTTGGAGAAAGCATCTGAACTTTGGTATTAAAGAGAAGTTTTAAGAGAAATAATAAATGGTTTTAAAACATTTTCATCACTAATGTTATGGTCTCATTTGTGAGCTAGATACTTCCATCATTTGATGAAAGGGTGAGTAGATTCGTTAGGTAGTTGCTTAGCATTGATGAAATGGCTAAGGTAATTTTCAAGAATGTCACTAGGTTGGAATTCTTTAACTAGAGCATTGACTAAATCCTGAAGGTGTGTAATGGAATATCTAGGAATTTGATTGTACCATTTAAGTGCATCATCAACAAAGGTTTTGGATAGGAGCTTGGTGGTAGCAAATGTGTTAGTTTGGACCCATTCTTTATAGGGATTGCCAAAGCTTTTGAGAAAGAGATTAGGATCTATAGTCCCATCATATGTGATAGTTGGGTAGATGTGTCCAATGTATATAGATACAATAAGTGGAGCTGAAGGTTCATTTTGAAGATGTTGAAATATTTTATTATGCATGATAGGTTGAGAATGATATGCCCATTAGCATCTCTAAGAAAAGAAAGAACAAAATTATGATTTGGTTGAATCATGATGACTTGAGGTGGCTAGCCATTTGTAATATGTGATATTGCATTTGTATCATTTGATCATTATGAGTGATTTGTATATTGGTCATTTGTTAAAGTAGTTGATCAAGGAGTTGAGTAGTATTGTTGGGAGGAGTAGGATTATTGGGTGGAGGAGGATTCCCAACATTGGTAGCAAGAGGAGGACAAAGTTGAGTAACCTTAATTGTATTACATTACGATTTCCTTGAGGATGCAAAATTTAGATTACATGATGTATTAATTGGTTTGGGATTAGAAAGACATGAAGGATTGAATTCAATAGTTTCATCTAAAGTGATAATATAAGTGAGATTATGATCTAAATTCCAAATTATGTAGTGTTTTTGATTGATTAGAAGTTGAAAAGAAGACATAATTATGAAATAAAACTAGGTCAGACACCTATTGAACTAATTTGACCACCTACTAAACTAAGGGGAAAAATGTCCTAAAACCAACTAGGTAGGCCACCTACTAAACTAAGTCAACCACCTATTGAACTGAGACAAAATAAAGCCAAAAAAACTAGGTCAAATACATATTGAACTAATTCGACCACCTATTGAATAGGGGAAAAAATAGGCCAAAATAAAATAGATTATCCAACTACTAAACTAAGTCGACCACCTATTAAACTAGGTCAAAAACAAACACAAAACTAAGTTAACTAGGTCGATTTAGTTAATTGTGTGATATAGTTTTACAGAATTTTAAAATGAGCAAAAACATAATAAAAATTTGTAGTGCTAAGTAATTTTATTGAAAAACAAAATTAGTGAACTAAAATAATTGATAAAAGTACTAAGCTTGTTTAGAATAAATCTAAAAAATATAACTACATTAACCATGTCAAATAAGTCAAAGACTGAAAATTATAAAAATATGATTATTAATTAGGTTGTACAAGCTTGATTTACTCTTGTAGAGGAAAGCTCTTTGAAACACAAAGGTTAAAAAAGGTCGATTGGGTCCACTTAGTCTGTAAAAAGCTAAAATTTAAAAAATAGTAAAATAAGACTAGATCAACCAGCTCGATCTAGTTTTTTGAAACAATGAGAAGTAAAAAAATTGCTAAAATGAACTAGATTGAGTAGCTCGATCTAGTTTGTTGAAAATGAAAATTTAAAAAATAGGAAAAATGACTGAGTCGACCAAAGTGATTCAATTTGTTGATATAAAACCTTGCAAGCAAAAAGACAAAACTAGATCGACCAACATGATCTAGTTGACTGTAGATCTTGGACTTATAAATAGAAAAAAAAACTAGATCATCCAACCTAATCTAGTTTATTGTAAAAAGAAAACCTACAAATAAAAGACAAAATGGGATCAACTAGATCTTGAATCCACAAATAGAGGTTAAGACTAGATTGACCAACCTAATCTAGTTGACTATAAATAAAAAATTAACAAGATGCAAAGGTTAGATTCACATTGGGTTCACCATAATGTATGCAACAATTTAAGATGGGACTACAACATATCTAACTTAGTAAAATCCAAGATATGATAAGGTAATCAACTAACATCCATTGAAATATATGTTTATATCAGGAGCATTACCAAATTGGATCCACTAAACCTAACCAAGGGATCTCTTACTACACAACACCAAAGGAGAGGGTTCTAAAACCTTTAGGCAAATGACACTATGCAATAACCCTAGCTAAGTCTACATACATGAAATAAAACTAATCTGGTGCTCACCAAAGCTTATGATACAAATTGGGATAATAATAAAAAACAACATATAAAAATCAAATAAAAATCTACTCAAGCCAATTTACAGGTATTATAAGCTAAGAGAGATATATTCAAATTATTATTTGTAACAATATTGACCTATCAAATGAAATGAC
The DNA here is from genome assembly GCA_037957365.1 of Torreya grandis. Taxonomy (NCBI): domain Eukaryota; kingdom Viridiplantae; phylum Streptophyta; class Pinopsida; order Cupressales; family Taxaceae; genus Torreya; species Torreya grandis. Next base: position 893,611 of record JARHVA010001807.1, read on the forward strand.
AAAGTTATAGATACTTACCTTCAAAGCTAACTTATCAAGTTTTAATATCTCCCTTCACTAATGGTGGTTTGCAAAACGCTGTTGTAGATTGTAAGGATCACAAGGATATATCAGCTTTAGGCTACAAGATCTCTCATGTGCATCCAAGACTTCCAAAGATGAATGCTCTACTTCTCCAAGGCAAGACCGTAAGCAATGAACTTATTAAAAGATAGAATAAGCATAATTATGAATTGAAATGATGAAAAAGTGAATGTTCCCCCTTATTAGATTGAATCGAGCCTTGTATTTATAGCAATGGATGAGCCTTAACCCTTCCAAAACTTCAACCAACAAGACTAGCTAGCTCGATCCCGTTAGTTGTAAAAAAGTTATTGTTATGCCTCAAATTAAGTCAAGGAGGCCATCTTAGTTCCATAACATGTGCTTAATCATTTTTAACATGATCAGCCTGGCCGACTTAGTATAAAAATGTGTGTTTTCTTAATTAGGGGCTATTAAAAAGAATTTTTTTTAGGGAAATGTGTAAACATAATTTGGATTGTTTAGGGAGTTGGATAAGTAGGATTTATAATGGGTTTAGGTAATGATAGAGTTAACCAAAAATCTTGCAAAGCATCAATAGTCTACCACCCCTTTATAGGTGCACCCTTTGAGGTATGCACTCAAAGAGATCAAAACTCGATAGGTTCCTACAAGAGAGAAAATATTAAAAAATGATAAAGTTTAAAAATATTATGCATATATAAAAAATTATTGATGGAACATGAAAGTTCACATCCATTTTTATCTTCCTTAAAGAAGCTTATTTTAATCTTTTCAATTTTGTTAACAAAGGTTTTGTTCCTTCTTTACTTTATTCTTGCTTCATATACATATTTTGATCTTACAGAAGTTTATCCAAGGCTTGTTTTTGAACAAGGCAATGATCTTGAAGTTTACCCATAGCCCCTAGACATTTTTAGAACTTTCACAATCTCGCATCATTAGAGTTAACATAAGAATATTTTGATGATTAAATAAGCATTAGTTGCACTTTCCATGATGAAGACTAAGGTGAATACATGCATCAAGTCTGGGTAAATCAATGGACATATATTTAATTTTTTATCTTCTTTAATTATTTTGTAGTTGACATTTATTTACTTGTTTTTGTGCTATGTTCTTTTCATGTAGCACCATAATGTGTTACACTACTATAATGTGAAATGGGCTTCAAGTGAGCCATATGCATACACCTTATTTTCTCTTGTTGAAACTTTTCTCTTACACAATTTGTTGATGCATTAATCTCATTAAGTGTATGTCCTAAATAATACACTGAGATTAAGGTGGGTTAGCTCATGGGAATTTGTGAGATATCATGTCATACATTACTTCCTACTACCACCTTCATAACATCATGACATCATCTTATGTTATCCTCCTAGGTTCTTGTCACCCTTTCTACCCCTTTTTCTACATTTGCATGCCCAAAGCCTAATCGATGACATTCCTTTAGCACCCTTATTTTTCCCAACGTCATCTATTAGGTTGATAATTAATATTTTTTACTTCTTTCTACTCCATCTGCTAGGTTGTTGTCATCAACTAAAGCTTAGTTTTAACTTTTAAGGTTTGAATTCATATTTATAGAGTATTTATTTTTTATTTCTCAAAGATGAACATGCATTCTACTTTGATCGTGCTCAATAATCCACCTTATAAAGAAGAAGATGAATTAGGAATATTGATCTTACACTAAGGGAAGACAAGTTCGCACAAGGTCTTTAAGGATATCAAGTGTAGGTGTTGAACTGACAAGGTCTACCAAGTCTTTATAGTCTCCAACTTTTGTCTACTTAGATCTTCTGATATACACCTTGACTTTACCTACAACATTTTCTCAAAAACTATTACAAATTGAAGGGAAAATTAATGCATTAACAATTCAACTCAACGCAAGTACCTCTAACTTTACACTCTTTCTTATTGTAAGTTAGTTAATATTATTAGATTGCTTGTATATGTTAACATGTATTTGTTAATTTATTGTTATCTTTTATATGCATATATTCATAATTATTTATAATGTTTAGTAACACATTTACTTTAGATTAGTTATAACTCTTACTTCAAAACTAATGACATGTAGATTATAAAAGCTCTTGACACCCACTTTGTTTTACTTATAACTATTATTTCAACTTATATCTATGACAAATTGGATCTAATTACACCTTTCATAATATATATCCTTAAAGATCGTGTGTGTAAACTCCCCTTTTATATCCCTTGTAACCTATTCTACACACAACACTTGTCTATAATTCAAGACCAGATTATGGACTAGTATCTTTGGGATGAAAAATTATGTTGGGATTATGCGGGGTAACAACGTTGCCATCTCTGTCACCACACCGACAATGTACACTGCTCCATTGCAGAATAACAACATACATTCCATGGCATTAAATACACTTGTACAGATCCTTATGGCCAAAGTGTCCTCTATGGATGAACATCTTGAGTCTCGAACTTTCATCATTTCTATTGGGAGTGTGGCTCCCAGCTGCATTTTCCCGGCTCTAGAAGAATTTTCATCTAGTGCTCCATTACACGATGATAAGCATTTTCTAAGAAACACGGCTCTCCAGACTGCACTGGAGAAAGATTTCTGCACTCACAGCCATGACCGATTCCATTTAGAATTACAAGATCGATTCGGTGGATGTGAATTTGAAAATATTTTCTATGGAGATCTGAACACTCATAATTTAGAATAAATTACTTGATATTTAACAATTCAACTAAAACCACTCACGGCTCTTTCGAACAAACCAAAAAATCACAGTAAATATCTCCAAACTGGAAGAAAAGAGGTCTCTACACTCACCAATCCAGCATCCGACATGCCGGCAAAAAGGAACAAAATCTTATTCTTAAAACTAATAACCCATGTGATCTTGCATTAAAACTTGATGTTTGAGGAGATTTATAGGAACTTTCAAAAATCTGTGCAAACCGTCGCAGTTTTCTGACAACCCATTTCCTTTTCGTCCTGCTCCTGGGCAACTTTGAACAATGAAATTCGGGGTCCATATTGGGCCTCATTTTCTTTGAATACGGCATTCTCTCACTTAATTTAGAGAAACCGAAAATCTTTATTTTCTGGCTCGATTACGTTTCCAGACTTAATTTAGCCTCTCTTTTATGGCCATTGAATTATTATTGAAGGATTGAATTGTTTTATTATTTAAGAATTGATCTTAATCATACTTACAAATTAATGGGTTCTGCACTCTTAATTAATCATATAAATTTATATAAAAAAAATTAAATATTAAATAAATTCTACACTCTTAATTAATCATATAAATTAATTAAATTAAAATCAATCAATTTGTATGTACTCCTTAAACTTGCCTCCTCATTACCTTTATGTCTTATGAACTTAATCTGAGCTTTTCCTTTATAACTATTCAAACCCATTATAGCACTGTATTATCCCTTGTGCCATGTAGAATTAATTTAGCCTTTCCTTCATAACTATTTGTACCGGTCTTTAACACCATTTTCTTTCATAGCTTTTATATTACTTGTACTTGCATTTAGAATTATTTATGTTCAGTAACATTACATTAGTCCATGTAGTTATTATTGTTTATATCATTCGTGTAAACAAGTATTTGTAAGTTTATTTAGGTTAGTGAGTTGGGTTGTATTTTTGAATAAGTTTTATTTTTCTAATTTTATATCAAGAAAAAAAAGTTAAAATTTAAGTCGTTAATAAAATTGTATAATTTCATTTAGCTAATTAAAATTACTTTTTCATCAACAAATCAAATAAAGGGATGAATATCTTAAATTTTTTATAAACTTTTCCTCCATATATTGTATTTTTATAAGAGAAGTATGTTCTCCAATTTGTGAGAGAAAAAGATTATATTGATAAAACATAAGAGCTTATTATATTGTTTCTCTTAAAAAAATTTATTTTAATCTTTTTATTTTTATTTTTTGGTTAATGTAGTAATTAGTTTTTTATTTATTTCCTTCCTACTTGTTACATGTGTCTTGATCTTGCATAAGTTTTTTAAGGCTTATTTCTAAATATGGTAGGGATTTTGAGGTTTTCCTATGAACTCTAAAAATTTAAGAATTACAAGACATAATTTATTTCAAAAATAAATTTATATTTATGGTTCAAACTCCACTCCTTTTCCTTTTTACTTTTAAGAAAAAAATATTGAGTTTTAATTTGAAAGTAACATATTCTAGTTTTTTTTTTTTTTAAGATGGTTCATATTTTTCTAGGGGACATTGATTTTTTAACTATTTTAAACGAAATAATAATGAGTGTTAGTTGTTTTTTTTTTTTTATAAATAAGTTTTTCTATGTTGAATTAAAAAGTGATTTTGGATTTTTTTTAAGTTTATTGTTTTCTAATTTCATATGTAGCTATAATTCAAATTTTTGATAAAATTGTGGTGATTTTTTTTTTGGAGTAAAGTTTGTAAAAAAAATTTATTTAATTCATAGTGGATTTTTTTTTGGTAAGTATTTAAAGTTTATAATTTATTTATTTCCAAATATTTTTAATTATATATATGTATATGTATGTGTGTGTGTGTGTATATATATATGTCTAAAAAATTAGATTTTCAAAAGTTTTTAAAATAAAAAATAAAAAATAATCTATCAATTTGTTCCACTTTGAGAATTTAAAAAATTAGCCCTGCCACCTTTATAATAGATTTCACCCACCTCCCCTCCCCTCCCCTCCCCTCCCCTGCCTTTACCTTAATATTTCATTTGCTTGACCAGACTCCCACAATCCTTTGTTCTATTATGCACAATGTGCATCTCGTGTGCCATCATAGCACAACACCACCACCCATGCCCAACTTAACCCCACCAACCTTCTCTATCATGCCTAAGTATGCCCCAACCTTGTATTTCAACTATAACCCTTATGCCCCCTTGATTATTTTTGAACCTTTTAGCCAATTTTTTTGTCCCATCGACTCTCGAAAGAACAACGTCTATATTGAATTCCTTTTTTTTATGTGTGTTGAATACCAGAGGGTGGATTTGGTATGAACAATTTTTCCCTGCCTCATTTTCATTCCTCTATAAGGTGCATTTTTTGATGGGCCACATCTTAGAAACCATCCAACAAAATTGAATGTCATTATTTTTCATTTAGATTACAACTTTTTAGTCCTGATCACTCTTAAATTGTAACTAAATTACATTTTTTTCCCCCTATGAAGCTCTTTAGATATTTTCGAACTTCATTTTTTGATAGGTGATAACTTGAACACCGTAGCTCAAAAGCCAATGAATGTTTTTAACTTGTGTTAATGTTTTGGGAACTTTTCAAAATTATAATCATATTTGTTTCAAACTATACTATTTTTTTTTAGTTTCTTACTTTAAATCACTTTGTAATTAGAGTAAAATCATGATACATTGAAAGTGTGCAAGTATATTTGGAGCACTAGTTATTTGTAAACACAATATTTTATAAATTGACATATTTTATAAGGCATATTTCATTTTAGAATATTTATTTACATGCCAAAAATTGTATTAAATAATTATTTGTACACAAATACATGTATCGTGTGTGCTGGGACATTGTTGGCACAATTTTATTTCATGCCACACCTGAAACATTTTTTGGTCTACTTTGACACACGATGTGTGTCACACTCTTTTGTGAGCCCCTTTATAAGGTCTTGTGGTGCCTTCCAATTCCTACATGTGCACTAAGTCATATCATAGTTTTTTTACTCTCCTTTCTAGGTTTTCTTTATGCTTGTGGTCATGTGGACAACATCATTCTTGTTTTGAAAGATATTTTTATAAATCAAGTTACATATTCACTTCCAAAAATCCTTCTTGGTAGAAGAAATTATGCACTATGGCATATTCACATGGAACACTTTTTCATTGCACAAGGCCTTCATAATTTTCTACATGGACAAGTTCTTTCTCCTTCTAATTATGATCAGTACAATCAATGCTTCAACTCTTGTGATATTATACTTGATCACTTGATAATGTATATTTCCATGCATCTCCACCGCTATCTATACACTGTTTGAAGCATTCTTGAGTAGATAGACATAAACACTTTTATTGTCATGGAATCTTCATATGAGATTAAAGTTTATGCTTCTATTTCTTGTGATGATTCATTCAAGTGGTTGACATTGCTCTTCTTTTTGTAGAGCCACCATTTTGGGATGAGTTTTTACCAAACACGAGGTGTTTGTTTTCATATCCCAATCTTGTTCTTATACACGATGATGCTCTTCCATTTACAAACCCATTACACTTTTTTACTTTAGGGGATTTTGTCTCCACGGATGGAGTGCCCCTACTCATTTCTTTGGCACTTCCATATTTTTTAAGATCAAAGACGATCCATTATTTTTTGTGGATCCTTGTTATTTAGCTAATTTGAGGGTTATTGAGCCATGTCTTCCACTTCACATGAAATCTTTAAAAAAATAGTCCATGTTCTCCTTTTATCATGTATACTTCAATGGAATCACTTTCAGTTCCTATGCAAAATCTTTCTAAACCAATGCTACACTTTAGTTTATATTCATTGCCTAGTATCACTTAAGCGAAGAGTGGGAGGCATGGGAGGTGTGTCAGTGTAAAAAAGAATTTACACTTTTAGTCATAAGTTCATTTAGGTTAGTGAGTTAGGATATAGTTTTCAATAAAAATTATCATCATATTTTTATATTAAGAAAAAGGCACCTTTTAGGTACCCAATAGGATTGCACCATTCCCTTGGCTAATCAAGGTTGCATCATTGTCTTCGTTAATCACTATTGCACCATTTCATTGGACAATAAGGATTTCCCATTTATCAACCAATCAAAAAATGGAATGGATACCTTAGAAATCTTTCTGATGTATGTTATATTTTTATGAGAGATGCACGAGATAATTCTAAGAGGCTTGTTCTCCAACTTGTGAGAGGAGACTATTATGTTGATGAATGCTCACATCCATTTTTATCTCCTTTAGAGGAGCTTATTTTAGTCTTTTCATTTCTATTGATATAGGATTTTGTGCCTTGTTTATTTTCTTCTTTCTTATTATACATATCTTGATCTTGCATAAATTTTTCCTTCACTTATTTATGAATAAGTCAAGGATATTGAGGTTTTCCCATGGTCCCAACAATTTCAAAACTTTCACAATCTTGAATCATTAGGGTTAACATAAGAATATTTTGATGATTAAATAAACATTAGTTGTGCTCACCACAATGAAGACTAAGGTGTATGCATGCATCAATTCAATGGGAAAGTAAATCAAGGTACTATATTTAATTTTTCAACTATTTAATTATTTCATTACAATCATTTATTAATTTGTTTTTGTACTATGCTATTTTCTTATAGCACCATAATGTGCTACACTATTGTAACATGTAATGGGCTTTAAGTGAGGCATATGCATACACTTTATTCTTGCTTAATGACACTTTTCTTTATAAAAACTTATTAGTGCATTAATCTCACTAAGTGTATGTTCTAAGTAATACACCAAGATTTGGGTGGCCCAAATCATGGTAATTTATGAGATAGTATGTCATGCATTTCTTCCTAGTACCACCTTCAAATCATCATGACATCGACCTATGTTGTCCTCCTAGGTTCGTGTTCCCCCTTCTACCCACCTTTCTACATTTGCATGCCTAAAGCCTAGCCAATGAAATTCCTTTAGCCCCCCTATTTTTGCCAACATCATATATCATGCCGATAATGCTATGATTTCTTTATGCACCATCTACTAGGTCATTGTTGTAAACTAAAACTTAGTTTTAAATTTTAAAGTTCAAATTCAAATTTATATGGTTTTTATTTATTATTTTTAAAATATGAACATGTAATCTGGTTTAATTGCACTCAATAATCCACCTTAGGAAGAAGAAGATGACTTAGGGATAATGAGCTTTACACCAAAGGAAGACAAGTTTACACAAGGTCTTTAAGGATATTAAGGGTAGCCACTAAACCAACAAGGTGTACCAAGTCTTTGGAGTCTCCAACTTTGGTCTACTTAGGTATTCTTCTATACACTTTGAATTTACCTAGGGCATTCTCTCACAAATTGCTACAAACTTAGGGGAAGATTAATGTGTTGAAAAGTCAACTTGAGGTAAGTATACCTAACCTTATAGTCTTTCTTTTGTATTTTACTTTGTATTATTAGATTACCTGTATAGATTAACATGTGTTTGTTAGTTCAATGTTATCTTTTACATGTGATTAGTCATAGCTCTTTCTTATGCCTAGTGGCACATTTACGTTATATTGCAACCTTTAGATTAATTATAACTCTTACTTCGAGGTCTAATGGCACCTTAGATCTAATTAGGTCTTTCAAATTATATCTCTTTAGAGATCATGTGTGGAAACTATCTTTTTATATTCCTTATAATGTCCTTTGCACACAACACTTGTTTACAGTTTAACACTGCTTTATGAACTAGTATTTGTGTATGTTGAATTTAAAATGAGTTTCTACTTTTTCCTATTTTAAAATCTTTATATTAAATATTATTTTAAACTTACATATATAATGCACATGCTTTTGACCAAAGAAGAAAGACTAGATTTTTTTTTGGGCATACTTCTAACCCAAAGGAGAAAGAGAACAATGGTTGAGAGGGAAGATGGTGCATTATTGAACTACAAACACTTGATTTATACTGATAATTAACAAATAGAAACATATATTAAAATCATACAATTAATATTAAATGGCCTTGGGATGTCTATGCTAAACAAGAAGCAAACTTAAATAGGCATGTGAAAAATGACATATCATGCCATCCATCATGTTCAATTCTAATGAGTTTGACCAAATAACATTTGACTAAAAACAAATCAGCCTTCAAACATCACAATGACATGTTCAGACCGACCACCATTTCTTTTCTTTTGTTTGTATTGTGAAGAAAAACAGCCCCTTTTGTTGGATTGCAATGAGACCAGTAGCATGGAATGTAGGGGTCACATTACCCTCTCTTGGCCATCACGCCTACCCGCTACAGTGTTTCATTACAGGATGACAACATACATTTCATGCCATTTAATTCCAATCCAGACACTTGTATAGTTCCTGATGCCCAAAGTGTCCTTTATGGCTGAACATCTTGAGACTTGACTTTTCATTATTTCTACAGGGACTGTTGCTCCAGGCTGCATTTTCCCGGATCCAGAAGAATTTGCATTTAGTGCTCCATTACAGGATGATAAGTATTAAGAAACATTCCACCACTACGTAGTATGTCATTTAATTCCAACACCATCTCATACTGATGATGGATCAGCATTGATGATCGCACTTGTAGATACCAAATTTCGCAGAAGAATGTTCCCATTTCCCACTTCTGAGGTCGGAAAAGGAATCCTCTTTAAATGTTGTTAGCGTCGGTTTTTTCGTCTAAAGAATCTTCCGCTCCAAAAGTGTTGGGATGGATATGATGCCACTTTTAGGCAAATGATATAACACTCCCTTCTATACTGATCATATCAAATGAGCCAATTTCAAGCAAAATTGATGTATTGCTTGATTTTTACAAGAAAGGGGTTCTACTTCTTATTACTAATTTTAACAGAAATCTGGTTCAGCGGCCAAGGGATTGGTACGAGTGTTTGGTGTTTCCTATACTTCTGTGCCTTGATTTTCTAAGAAACACGGCTCTCCAGACTGCACTGAAGAAAGATTTCTGCACTCACAGCCATGAACGATTCCATTTAGAATTACAAGATCGATTCGGTGGATGTGAATTCTAAAACGTATTCTATGGAGATCTAAACGCTTGTAAATTAGAATAAATTACTTGAAATTGAACACTTTAACTAATACCACTCATGGTTCTGTCGAACAAACTAAAAAATCACAGTTAATATCTCCAAACTGAAAGAAAAGAGGTCTCTACACCTCACATGCCGGCAAAAAGTAACAAAATCTTCTTCTTAAAACTAATGACCCGTACCATATCTATCCTAATTGTGAGTTTGGCTAAAAATTTTGATGTTTGAGGAGATTTATGGGAACTTACAGAAAGCTGGGCAGGCCGGCGCAGTTTTCTGAGAACCCATTTCCTTTTAGTCCTCGTACTCCTGGGCATCTTTGAACAAAGAAATTGAGGGTTAGGCCTCTTTTTCTTTGAATGCGGCATTGTCTTAGAGAAATCGAAATCCTCAGTTTTTGCACCCATGGCTGCCACAATCATTGCACTCGCCGACTTCGCACGAGTTTCAGTATCAGCTTCCTCATTCACCAACACCTCATGGTCCTCCGCCTGTATAAGAAGCTCTCCGCTCGGATTCAAAGGCTTCGGCTTATAGTTCCTCTTGCTACTGTTTAGAGAGGATTTGTTCTTGTTATGCTTGGAAGAAAAATTCTTACGCCACATAGTGATGAGAGCATAAGCCTTGGCTCTCCAGCAAAGGTCGGATGGGCCCAGGTCTCTCAACGGTGAATACGCGGGCGTAATGTTCCCGTTCCATGGAGACGGAAGCTCGCAGTCCACAAGCCATCCCGCACGCTTCTGGTCATCATCTCGAAGCTTTTCTGAGGCCCCTTCGATCGATAGAACTGTCTTTTCTTCGGCCGATCCGGAGCTCCCCGACTGCGGCCAGTGGCGGCCCCGCAGAACCTCCTTAGGAAGCTGCAACGGCGTTCTTTTGGCCGAGGCCGCAGGCTGTAGAAGGAGGCGCGGAGGTAGATGCAGTGCCGGGCGTGGCGACCGTCGGTCGGGTGCCGGGGGCTTGGGCCTGCCTGGCGCCTCCTCCCACTTGAAAGGAATGGCGGCGGGCGTGAAGGGCGTCACGGGCGAGGGCTGAAGCTCCCATGGCATAAGCTGCACTAGAAATTTAGACGCCGGAGAGGATTTCAGGTCGATCCGGGGCTTGGCGACCTGCTGCGGTTCGGGCAGGGGAAGCGCCGCGTGGTTATTTTTCCTGATAATACCACTTATTGGGGTGGGCCGTCGGGCCCGGCAGCCTCGGGAAGGCCCTCCGCCCACGGTACAGTCTTCATGGGCGGCCTTGCTCCCTGTTTCTGATGCCAGGCGATCTACTTCCATTTCCTCCATGGACGCAGCCTTTTTACGCTGCTGGTGCGGCATGGAATTGGAAGCCTCTGCCTCCATGACGGCTCTACTCTTGAAAACAACCGGCTCAGGAAGGACCCCGGGTCCGCCTGTCTCGTGGATAAACGAGAACGAATCCGGCTCCGAATTTATGTGCAGGCCATTATTCGCATTTGCCTGAAAGAGCTGTAGATTAGAGAGGTCAAGCTTGGCCAGGTCTGATGTAGACAACAGTATGGACAATATCCTCTCTTCTCCTCCCATCGATTCAATATCAATATTAACCTCCCTGCTTTCCATTCAACAAACAAACAAAAAACAACTGTACAGTACAATCATGCAGACTGTGTGGGGAGAGAGTTGATCCACTGACAGATGTTGAGACGGGATAGAGCTAAGTTTGGCTAGTCGAGGTTTATTATAGCAGTGCAGGGCTTTTCACGCCTGCCAAGTCTCTCTCTCTGTCAATCAGAGGAACAGTCTTCGTCTGTGGCCTCGGTCTGCTCTATTTTATTGCTGGCTTCTCACAGGAATGGATTTTTTTGGTTCCTTCAAATCCTGGTCAAGACAACCCATGACACGCGGTTTTGGTCGGTCTCCTCTTTATCCGGCGCTCTTCATTTTTATAAGACTGGCTTCTGAAATTTAGAGTCTATTTCGTGGCAGTTTCCGTTCAGTCATGCTTACGTTGAAGCTTTTGCGGCGTGTTGACCATAAAGCTCTCACCGCCCTAAATTTCCCTACAAAATCGCATGCGAGATTGGTGTCCAGAACAAATCTGCACCGTTTCATACGTTAGATCCACGTAGAAGTAGGTATTATGTATGATCGCGATTAATATAAAAAAAATTGAGCTTTCTCTTCAAATTGTGAGGATAGCAAAGGTCCACAATATGATTACTATATCATTTATTATAACAATAAACTTCATAAAACAAAGACGAATTCTCGTTTTAATTCCAATGTATCTTTATTATTTAAATAATTGTAATAATGTGTTATTAATTTTATTTATTGTTATTTTTAAATTTGAAAAGAAAATAATAAATTGATACTGATTTCTTTTTGAATGATTGTATTGCATGGGAGAGAGCAATGATTGATCTGAGACTACAGGGAATAAGGGTGTCAAAATTTAGAGAGCAAACTCAAAGAATGGTTTATTCATTTACATACATATTTTGTATTATGGGAAGATAAGAATGACATATAAATCTTCATTAACAATATTGAGGATCTTCCTCTACATTAGATAATATGATGGTTTTATTTTACGAAAAAATCTTTCATTCTTTTCATTTTATATTTTCCATGAGATAAAATAAAAGCAATAAATTCACAATTCATTACGATTAGAAATAAAGAGTTTTATTGATTGGTTGCATATATTTTCTTATATAATAGAATGAATAGATCCTTGAATTCATATAATGGTATATCATTATCCCATATATTGTTAGTATTATGACATTGAAAAAAATGAAGGGAAATTTTCTCATTTATTTTGCAAAGCAAATATATTGAGGGACCAAATATACCTTTGTAATGCAGATTGTCATGGCTTAATAATTTATTTAACTATAATGTCTAAAGGAAGAATGTTATTTTAGAGCCAAAGTGTTACATGTCAAATTCTATGAGCCCATGAAATAATAGGAATTTGATCATGTCATAGAGTTAATACTTGTTTATATCTTTGTTCAAGTGAACACACAACATAAAAATAATTATCCCAATAAATTTTATCCTTATGATATTACTTAATTTTTTTAAAAATAAACAATCTTTAAAAATATATATTATTGACTATAAGTAAGTGCATGTGACCAAAGATAAAAAAAATTTCCAACTTTCAAAAATATGAAAAAAAAAAAAAAAAAAACCAAAACCTTAAACCTATTTACATCTAAAAGAATATTTCAAATAAGACATAAGTGGACCTGTAAATTAAAGGGAGAATATCTATTTCAACAATCTCCCCAAGAGTTAATACTAGTCTCCAATTTCCAAAGATAAGTTGGCATGTATAATTTGGTAGGCTTCAACCATATTGTTCCACTTATATGTGCCTTGTCTATTATGTCTATTAGTTGGATGATAATAAAATCCAATTCAAATACAATACTTAAAATGTATCATTTTAAATTATAAAATTTTAAATTTATTAATCCATCTTCAATTAATTTACAAAATGATATATCTACTGGTTATTTATGAAGTTTTGAGGCATAATTCACTATTTATTTTAAGAAAAGTAATAGTTTCCCATTCAAACAAACATCTAGGTCTATTATTTGCTAATCCTTTCCAAAGTAATTTATATGGTATGAACTACCTGTTGACCAATTTTTAGCCCTGCAGGCCAAAATTGGGCACCCCCTCCTTTTTTTTTTTGCAAAGAGTCTTTCACATCCATGATTTGGCTAAGTTATCCCTCAGCTGCATTGTGCAAAATACCCCCTATCAGACTTATTCCATGAAAAATCCAAGTGTTTTGTCATTTTTCTTAGTTTAGTGCAAATCGGGTTTGTGTAGGTGCATTACTTGTCTACTTTTATAAGTAGAAGTGATTGAAGAACCTGAAATGGTCTAAGCAGTTCGCAAAAGGCAACATATTTCCTTCGAAGGGAATTTTGGTAGCTTGAAGGATGTTTGTAAAAAGTTTGAAGGGTATGTGCCCTTGCGGAGGGCACCTTGGTCGGTGGTAGGACCAAATCAAAAGTTCTGAAGGGGCATTTTGAGGCACAAAGTGCCCTTGCGGAGGGTACTTTGAGAAAGTGAAGAACGAAGACAAAAGGCCCGAAGGGCACATGCCCTTCGGGAAAAGAAGCAATCAAAAGAAAGAATTCCTTCAGACAAAATGTCCAAAAGAATTCCTTCAAACATTTTGTCTGAAGGAAAGCCTGACAAAAAGCCCAAAATAAAGAAGGCCTGATAAGTCAAAGACAAGGCAAGGTAAAGGAGAAGGCAAGGAAGAGACAAAACATGGGCAAAGTAAAGAGCAAAAAAAGACAAATCGCAGAATAGTTCTAGTAACCGATAAGGTCAAAAGGTAAAATCAATGACCACTCAGACCACGACAAGTGGCATAGACAACTCAGTAAGGAGAATTAATACATTTGGTGAAATATATTTTTGAAAACCAATAAAATAGATTGGTTTTTGAACTATAGAGGAGAGCAGCTTGTGTTTTCATACTTCACCATTAATACACATCCAGTTGCATCCAAGATTAAAGAGAGCATAGTCTAGCCACAATAACTTGGGGATGGCTTTGTCAGTTGCTAGAAGGAGTATCCCATGCTTTTGTAAGCCCATGATAGCAAGGGCGGTGACTTGGACATTTATATAATAGCTCTCCCATACGTAGTTTGAAGAATATGGTAGCATCATGGTCTTCTGGTCTTTGCAAAAGTGTTTAACTCAGCATGGGTTTTCCGTTCCTTGATTTGTCAGCTACTTTGTTTCTAGTTCTCTATATATTTGTAACTTCTCATTTGAGAAAATATCTCAACTTGTACGGCAAAGCCTTGCAAGAATTTACCTTGAATCAAGACATAGCATTTTTACCTCCATTTGAGTTTGCACTTTTGCATATGTTTATGGTTTTGTCTTGTGTTAAGTCATTTTCTTTCATGCTTTCATAGAATGATTCCAACATGTCTAGTGTATTGTGAGTTCTTATTTTGCAGGTCAACAAGAAGTGTCCATAATAGAGTATAGGTGCATGTGAATAAGCTGCCATAGTGTGTCTTAGAACACCTCTGGTAGTTCTTCTTCCCTGTATCTCCATAGGACCCCTTGTTGAAATAATGATGCAAAAGAGTTTCTCGTGTCAAATGAAGTGTATATCAGCTTGTTCTTGGTGTAAAGTGTATGTCAAAGCTGAGTAAACCAACCATTTTGGTGTATCACCACTTTAGTTTAGGTTCTATTTTCAATTTTTCTCTCCCTTTTCACCCCCCCCATTATTAGCAGTAGGAAATCTAGGGCCTCGAGGTGCATCAAGGGGAGCTAGACCCTAATCTAGAGATTCACCCCTCACGTCTGCCACCCACAACAAGAGGGATGTCTCTATTATGTCACATGGGTGAAGAACGTTGAGCCTCCCTTCAGAGGGTGCAATCCACCATGTCAATAGTTTCTAGCATGCTCGATGGGACAATTTTTTTGTCTAAAGAGTTAAATAATTTTAGTGTGTTCTTCAACCAACCAGCCTTTGGAGGCTTTTCATTAGCACCAATGGTGACTCTGAGTTAAATCAACTGGTTAAGTAGTCCTGGTGTCATCAATAAATCACTTTGGTATTTATAATCCCACTGCTGAGCAGCATGGGCCTTGTGTTCTTTCATATAGTTTTGATCAAGCTTAGGTTGTTCATGGAATCACCTTAAGAAGCTCTCCTAGTTGCCCTTCACCTAGTATAAGGGAGACAATGTTAGAGTTTGAGAAGCAAGTGATGGAGATAGACAGATTGGATGGGCATAATAGATATTAGCAAGAGCTTATGTACACAGAGGAGTGTTTGTTAAAGCAAACTCAGGCCTTGCAATCCATGAAGGAGGAACTAGCAAGATGGAGGAGCCCACTCATTTAAGGCAATCAACCTTGTATGCATTTTCCCATCCTAGAGTAACCCCCTCTTACTCAAAATAAAGTCCCCTCTTTTATGCCAAATCCTTTTTACCAAATAGCCCTTGCTCACCAAATCTAATCTTCTGGCTCATCTAGTGCATTAATCACTCCTACTCTTAATCCTTTGCATCTAGCTTTCCAACACCAAAGGGCATTCGAACAGCCTCTCATGGAGACTAACCTTCTCAATTCTTTATAATGTGGACCCTCTTTTGATGGGAATCACCCTATATCTTTTGGAAAGCAACACGTCTCTCTTGAAGCAGCTCTTCTTGTGCATGACCAGACCCTTCCCAGTCTCCCTCAACCTCCTCAAGTCTTTCAGCATAGGAGTGCCTATCATGAACTAGATTAGGACCTTGAAGAGGATAAAGTTGCTTCCTATTCACAAGGGAAGAGTTCCACTCCCAAGGTCATGAGTTGGAAGCAAACAATGAAATCATGGGGTAGGGAAAAAGAGGAAGAGAGGCCTATTTATTTTGATAGAAGCCTTGAAAAATATGAAGCTACTACTACTCATCATGATGATGCTTATGACCTCCAAGAAAGGCTCTTTCAAGAGAATATATCCAAGAAAATTGTAGAGTTGTAGTCCAGAATGAGGTTTCTCAACCAAAGTGTGATGGATGGTTCAGACCAAGCAGAATATCCTACGTCTGAACACACCCCATCTACACCCCTCCAAGAGAGCTATCAAGCTTGATGTGGATGAAGTGCTGGCCAAATGGAAGGAAGATAATCATTTGATTCTAGCTCAAGGTTTGCCTCCTCTTTCACATGAGTTTGACCATCAACCTTCTACTTCATCCCTTCTCAAGGAGGAACCTATTTTAAAAGAGGCAAGTGAAGAAGACAGGATCCAATTCATGGCTAATCAAGAAGCTCTCATAGATGAAAATGAGGAGGAAATCATCATGGATGCTCTTTTTGAATCCATCATCAACAATGGAGAAGACATAGGTCATGCATACATGCAAATATTCCAGCAATATGAAGATGAGGTTGACAAACTTTATTTGTCAACAATGGATGATGAGGAATGTAAGCATGGTGAGCTCTCTCCCCCCTTGTTTGATGAACTTCCTTATTGTTTTGATGAGGAGAATGACCATGCCGTGGAACCCGAGTTGGAGGAGGACTAGGAGCATGTCTTTGAACAACTAGAGACTCTTATTTTTGAGAAAGAAAAGGAGAGGCCTGTCCATCTTGATGAAATATTTGAAGAAGAGAGCCTTGAGTAAGAAGGTGACATTTTATGGGATGAGAAATTAGTTTATGATCTCATTTTAGGCATCACAATAGTCACCCTTATTCAAGAAATCCATGATGAAGCAGAATATCAGTTTGACAAGCTCTTCAATGAGGCAGAAGGGAACAAGTTAATCCATGATGCATATCAAGGGGGTTATGAGTTAGATGAGCCCTATGGTGATGAGCTAGCAGCCATTGAATTCTTGGTGAGATACACTAGTGTGAAGGGCCAACATGAGGCAAGCTTCTAAGAGCAAGATGAATACATATATGTTAGAAGCATGTTTGACCCTGATTCATTTGGATACAAGCCAATCAAGGTGGCAAATAAGAAGAGCAAGTCACCAAGTCTCCATTCCATTTAGCCACTTGTCTAGCACCATAAGTTTTCTTGCCATGAAGGAGACTTAAGAAGTTTTCCCTTTGAGCCAAGAGGGAGGCAAATATATCTAATTAGTTGTACATAGTAGTTTGCTTTTAGATGTGTGTCTTTCATTTCCCCTAAGTGTTGTTGCACATGTGTGTGTAGTTTTTTAGCCTTTGTTAGTTTTCTTTTATGTTTGAGGTAAAATATTTGCTGGTTCATAGGTCCTTACAAGGCTATTGTTAACTTCTCCAAGATGCATCCTGACTCCATTCCCAATGGAATTAAAGGCTACCAGTCTTCCCAAGCATAGCAAACATGCTTCCCATGTGAGTCACCAAATGTGTTGACTAATTTTTAGTCCTATAGGCCAAAATTAGTCACCCCTCCTTTTTATTTACAAAGATTCTTTCACATATATGATTTGGCTAAGTCATCCCTTAGTTGCCTTATGCAAAATACCCCCTATCAGACCTATTCCATGAAAAATCCAAGTGTTTTGTCATTTTGCTTAGTCTAGTGCAAATTGGGTTTATGCAGGTGCATTACTTGTCTAATTTTATAAGTAGAAGCGATTGAAGAACCCAAAATGGTCTAAGAAGTTCAAAAAAGGCAATGGATTTCCTTCAGAGGGAATTTTGATGGCCTGAAGGATGTTTACAAAAAGTCCAAATGATATGTGCCCTTGCGGAGGGCACCTTGGTTGGTGGCAGGACCAAATCAAAAGTTTCAAAGGGGCATTTCGAGGCACAAAGTGCCCTTGCAGAGGGCACCTTGATAAAGTGAAGAATGAAGATAAAAGAATGGAAGGGCATGTGCCCTTCAAGAAAAGAAGCAATCAAAATAAAGAATTCCTTCAGACAAAATGTCTGAAGGAATTCCTTCCAAAATTTTGTTTGAAGGAAAGCATGGAAAAAAGCCCAAAACAAAGAAGGCTTGATAAGTCAAAGACAAGCCAATAAGAAACCAAGGTAAAGGAGAAGGCAAGGAAGAGACAAAACATGAGCAAAGTAAAGAGAAAAAAAAGATAAAGCATAAATAATAGTTCCAACAGTCGACAAGGTCAAAAGGCAGAATCAATGACCACTCAGACCAAGACAAGTGGCATAGACAACTCAGCAAAGAGAATTAATACATTGAGTGAAATATATCTACAAAAAACCAATAAAATAGAATGGTTTTGAAACTATAGAGGAGAGAAACCCATGTTTTCATGCTTCACCATTAATGCATAGCCAGTTGTGGCCAACATTGAAGAGAGCATGGTCTAACCACAACAACTTGGAGATGGCTTTGTTAGTTGCTAGAAGGAGTATCCCATGCTTTTTCAGGCCTAAGATAGCAAGGGCGGTGACTTAGACATCTACAAAATGGCTCTCCCATATGCAGTTTGAATAATATGGTAACAACATGGTCTTCTGGTCTCTACAAAAGTGTTAAACTCAGTATGGGTTTCCATTCCTTGATTTGTCAGCTATCTTGTTTCTAGTTCTCTATATATTTGTAACTTCTCATTTGAGAAAATATCTTAGCTTGTATGGTGAAGCCCTGCATGAATTTACCTTGAATCAAGACATAGCATTTTTACATCCATTTGAGTTTGCACTTTTGCATATGTCTATAGTTTTATCTTGTGTTAAGTCATTTTCTTTCATGCTTTCACAGAATGATTCCAACATGTCTAGTGTATTGTGAGTTCTTCTTTTGCAGGTCAGAAAGAAGTGTCCACAGCATAGTATAGGTGCATGTGAACAGGCTGCCATACTGTGTTTTAGAACACCTTCAGTAGTTCTTTCTCCTTGTATCTCCATAAGACCCCCTGTTGAAACACTGATGCAAAAGAGTTTCTCATATCAAATGAAGTGTATATCAATTTTTTCTTTGTGTAAAGTGTATGTCAAAGCTGAGTAGAACAACCATTTTGATGCATCACCGCTTTAGTTTAGGTTCTATTTTTAGTATTTCTATCCCTTTTCATCCCCCTCATTATTAGCAATAGGACATCCAGGGGCTTGAAGTGCATCAAGGGGAGCTATCCCCTAATCTAGAGATTCACCCCTCACATTTACTACCCACACCAAGAGGGATGTCTCCATTGTGTTGCGTGGATGAAGAGAGCTAAGCCTCCCTTCAGAGGGTGCAATCCATCATGTAAACATTACCAAATTATTATTAATCAAATATATTTTAAATTGATATACCATAATTTATTGTAAAATTGTTTGAATTGGTGCAAAATGATCAATTTTATAAAGTCATCAATTAATTTATTTTTAAATAATTTATTAGTCCTTTAAACTAAATCCATCCACTTTACAAACTTAGGTTATTTTAAGTAAATTTTAGGTCATATGTAAAGTTAAATCTATCATTAAATATTATATTTCAAATTTTAATTTATATCAATTTAAAAAAAAAAATTGTCTGAGAGTTATTCTAATAGTTTATTTTGATAATTGCAAGGTAATGACACTACTACTTTCCTTGTGTTTTAGTTCAAATTTAAGATGGGTCTTTAAATCATATCTACATCACATTTAAGGTAGTTTTTTGTATGTCATTATGACTATTTTTTGAATTGTATCCTAAAAATGTAACATTAACTAATGTGTCATAAATACGTCAATTATTTTTGTGTCATAAATTTATTTTTAGAGGGATGTAAATGTCAATTAAGTGTCATTATTAACTTGTTGTTAGAGTCTCCGTAATATCATCCTTAGAATATCTTAAGGGTGTTGTAAATTTACAACACCCTTATAACATTTGTAGCCTTATTTGTTTTTTTAGGAGGGTAAAGGTTTGCTCCTTTGTTGTTTTTAATTTCTCCTTAGTATTTTCTTGTCTTCCTATCCACTATACATTATACACAATTTATTGCTCACTATCATTTTTATATCACTATCATTTTCCTATCACTTGTTCACTATCATTTCCATATCCCTATCATTTTCCTATTACTATCATTTGCTTAGTCCATGTCATCTACTTTTTCACTACACACCTTCATTTTAATTTACCTATTAATATTTAAATATGCCACCCTTAACCATAGGAGGATTAACATGAAAAATAAGTAGTGAAGATTAACATGAAAAAGAAGTGCTAGAGGGAAGATGAAAATGATTATGGAGTATATATACTTTGTAGAAAGGAGCCATAGTTCAAGTGGAGTGACATCTCAATAACACATCAAAGCCTCCAAGGCACTCCCTCAAGCTTTTTGAGCATTTGAGATGCATATTGAAATGAGGGGAAAATATGATAAATGACATTCCACATAATATAAGACATACATATAGCACCACGAATACATAAGAAGATGTAAGGTTTTTGTTTTATTTTTTGAGTATAGATAATTTTATATTAATCATGAAAAGGGGGGTTTTGGGTGATTTGTAATGAAAACACAAAGGTCATTCATGAAAAAAAAAATTAAGATTTTTTAGGGAGATTTACAGTAAAAATTTGAAGGGTAATATTGTAGAAACTTTAGAGACTTAGGAAGGGGGGAAGTTTGTTGTGAAAATTTAAGACTTAATATCGTAGTTTTTTTTTTTTGAATTTTAAGAGGATTTGAAGATAAAATTTAAGGGTTTATGATTTTTTTAGAGGGATTTATAGAGAAAATTTAAGAGTGTAGAGATTTTTTAAGGAGTGTTTGGAGTAAAAGTTTTTGGTATATTTGGATTTTATTGATAAATCTTTAGTTTTTTATTTTTATGAATATATATTTTAATATTTTTGGGTATTTAGAGGTTTAAGACCAAATATCAACCTAAAAGGCCTCTTTATTTTTCTAAGTAGGGAAAAATCTTCACAAACAATATAGATGTACCTGCCATAATTTTTTAATAAATATATTCAACATGATAAATTTGTGTATAAGTGAAAGCAAAATGATCCCTTTATTTTTTTTTGTATGATTTAAAATTTAAGGTTTGTGTAATTTTTTAAATTATTATCTTTTCAAAATATATTTAAGTTTTTTGTTTTAATTTTTTTTCATGATTCTATTATTAGACTTGTTTTATACTTGAGGTCAGACCAAACCTTACTTATGTAGGTCCAAATATTTTTTAATGTTGTTGGTCCGACATCTAGTTTTCTCCCTAGGTGTGATGAACGTACTTAGAAACCATATCTTATTGTCGTTTTCCATCAATCTACACATAAAAATCTAGTTTGCATGTTGAGACAATCATAATGAGTATTTTTATATTTAATTATTTAAATTATGAATTTATGTATTGTACATTATAAACATGTATTTTAATTCATATAAAAGAAAATATTAAAATTATCAATTACTTGTAAATAAAATATCAACCTAATATTGAGACTCCCTATTGACCTCGATACAACTTGATGAGGCCAAGAAATAACACTCATGTCACATATTATTATCATATAAACCCTTTCTATTTTAGCCATCATCATAGCCTTACCCATGCCTTTATCCACACATCCATCCATGTTGAATATGTTTATTATTGTGATATATAGTTAATGATTTCTAAATAAAATGGAATAATTTAATGCTTTTTATGTGGATGTACTAATAAGTATGTTTGAGACACCCAAAACCATAAGGGGAGAAGGATGTATGCATTTTATAATGTTTTGAAGCCATTGACTATATAACATCCATAACCATTTTGGTAGATGCACCGATAACCATTGACTAGCTTAACATTGGAGAAAACAAGGTAACCATATAAACTAGCTAAGCTAGACTTGGCACCACCTATAACATTGATTATAGATGGTCAAATCACGCATAAAAACTATATAGTCAACCATAACATCAATTAAAGGTGAATTTCTATAATTATCACAATTTGTTAGCGGATTCACTTAAATTCTTTCCATGGTTTAAGGGTTACAATGGTCCTAAGATATAGGATAATGAGAAGGTGGTTTAGAATCATCAGATCATATTAATCTTTCATTGGACCATTCCTTCATATTTTCAGTAATAATAATTTGTTATTTGTTCGTGGCATTTATTTTCTCTCATTTATGCTAGATTAGTTTATATTTTCTATTGAATTTACTGATGTTGTACATCAAAAATAATTAGTTTACCCTCTATTTAAGAGAGGATTAATAGAATGCACATAGCTAATCAAGTTAGAACAAAATAGAAAATAATTAAAATCAATTTATGTACTACTATAATTATTCTTTAGCAAAACCATTGTGAATAAAGCTAGTTTGAAGAAGTAACTCACCTATAATAAAGGGAAGTCAAGCTCTAGTGTAAATGAGGTAAGGCCCGCTAGCACATATTTGGTAATCTAGCTTCTCTTTTATTAGAATTCATTTTATTCTTAAATTTATTTATGTATGCATTTTTTATTTCCTGTTGAGTATGTTGTATGTATGATTTAATATGTGTTTAAGCATTTTTTGATTTCTATACATTCAAATCATCTAGTGTGGGAAACTTCCAAAATAATATACTAATTTAATTTATGTAATTTCCCTTTCATGAAAGTGTGGATTAAATTCTTACCATTCCTTTCTGTAAGTGTGTTTATAATATGTAACAATTACGACCCAAACCTTCAAGAGAAACTAGGGCTGCACTACAGTGTCAACATCTTACCAAAGTAAATGAACCCTATATTGAAAATTTAATATAAGTAGAAGTATCAATAAACTAAGTGGATACCCCTCTAGAGTACATCTTTCAAGTCGTACACACCACCACATCAAATTTAATTGGTGGTTTGATTCTACTCATCATAACTCTCCTCATAAGGAGATGACACCAATTTAGATTCCTTGTGTCACCTAATTTTAGGGTTATATATGTTTTATCCTAATTTGGTTTTGAAAACACTAATAAGATAAAAACTTGAAATGTAATTTAGATATTAAGATATGAAATTCAAACATACATCTCAATGTAAATAAAAAAAATTGATTAAAATGATTTGATAAGTTGTATATGTTAAATACAAACAAAGTGATGAGTACTTATATTTTTTGATTAACTACCTAACTATGACTATATTTTTGAAATGAAAATCAAAATAAAGCAAGCTTCTAATTTGTCATGTTTAGAAACTCTACTTTTGACTGTGTAAGGTTGATTTCATTGATTTGGGTTAGTATCACTTTAATGATATTACTTCACCATATAAGTAGAATAATAGTAATAAATCACAATGATATGGAAATATAACATAAAATATGAACAATAGATAAGCCACTTCAAGGGGGAAACCTCCCAAATGCTTACAATAAGAAATAAATACTCATATATGATGATGAACAACTAACCCTACCTCATATTTATAGTCTACCAAGGCCATGGACAACCCATAGGTTGACCTACTAAACATATGAATGCATAGAGAAATGTAAAATAATATGCAAAAGGGTTATGCAAGCCACAAGTTAGCTACACATATCCATAGACATGCCAATGGTTAAAGGCATAGCATGCCCCTCCCCTTCAAAATAATGTTATCCTCAATGTTGAAGCAATCTCGGATGTTGTTGCATGAAGGTTTCATCCTCCCATGGAGTATCTTCAAAAGTTAGATTATTTGATTTGATCAGATATTCTATAATCATTCTATACTGTAGTTGCTTAGTGCACATTTGAAAGATTACTCTAGGGTCAAGAATAACCCTCCCTTTCTCATCTAGTTTTGGTAACTAGGTTTGATTGGTAATTTTGTGTCCAATGATCTTATTAAGGAAATATACATGAAATATTGGATGAATGTGAGTGGATGGATGAAATTACAGCTTGTAGGCCACACTACCAATTTTATGCAAGATCTGATAAGGGACATAATACTTGGGAGATAACTTGTTATCATTTTTCTGCTACTTCAAAGGCATATGATTATATGGATGCAAGCAAATAAAGACCCAATCACCAATTTCAAAATGCCTCTCACTCTTGTGTTGATTTTCCTATTGCTTCATATGATTTGGGCCAAAGATAAATTTTCATGCAAATAAGCAAGGACTTCATGTTGATGTTTAAGGTGTTCCTCCACTACATGCACCTTTGGGTGGGCCTTCAAGGGTGAAGTGAGGGATGGAGGATGGTATCCATATAATGCCATAAAAGAGACATTTTGGATAAAATATGCACTAAATTATTATACCACCATTTAGTTAGGGGTAGCCATTGAACCCATTTATCTTGTTTACCTAACACAAAGCAATGAAGGTACCCTTCTAGACACTTGTTGACTACCTTAGTTTATCCATCGTATTGAATATGATAGGATGATTTATGAGCCAATTGGGTTACCAAACATGCAAATAATTATGTCTAAAAATTACTAATGAAAATGGGATCTCCATCGCTGACAATAATCTTGGGAGTACCGTGCAATTTTTGAATTGTATTGAGAAAGGCAAAAGCTACTGTACTAGCCACCAATGGTTGAGATAAAGAAAACAAATGTGAAAACTTTATGAGTCTATCCAAAATAGCCATGATAACATTTATAAATTTAGATTGTGGTAACCCAATAATTAATTCCATAGACACCTCTTCCCATCATTGACTAGGGATAGATAAGGGCTATAAAAGCCCTGGGTTTTAATGGTTGCACATTTTTTTTAATGATAGACCATACATTCAACCACATATTTTTGTATAGCCCTATTTAATCCTTCCCCAAAAAATACTTCTTGAATCTATGATAGGATTTAAAAATCCCTGAGTGATCACCAAGTGAAGATGCATGAAGTTATTGAGGGATTTTCTATTTAAGAAGAGAATTCTGACATAGATATAATATATCTTTGTACTATTATGCATTCCCCTTCCATGTAAACTTTTCAATCCCATTTGAACCTTAATGTAGATTATAAATCAATGCATCAATATCATTGTCATTCTCCCATTCTGACCTTGCTTCCTCGATCCAATTTGCCTAAAAAATAGTCACAACATATAACAATGCCTCAACTAGTTCATCTCACCTAGATAGTGCATCAACAACACTTTATTTTCCTTCTTGTAGATTATTTCAAAATCAAAGCCTAACATTTTTGTCACCCATTTTTATTGTTATTCAGAGGACAACCGTTGTTTTAAAAACTATTTAAGGCTATCATGACCAGTCTTTACTTGAAAGTGACAACCCAATAGATAATGTCTCCATTATTTGACTACATGTATAATAACCACTATCTCTTTCTCATAAAAGGGTTTGAATTGATTTTTACCCTTCAATTGATGACTTTCAAAGGTTATGGGCCTACCCTTTTGCATTAGTAATGCACCCATACCATATTCAGATGCATCACATTCAACCACAAAAGTTTAAAAAAATCTAGAGTAGCCAATACCAGAGTGGTGCACAGACCCATTTTTAGCTATTCAAATGCTTTGGTAGCTGTATCAATCCACTAGAAGGAGTCTTCCTTCAATAAATAAATGATTGGTGTTATAATACTACCATAGTGTTTGGCAAACCTTTGATAGTAACCAATTAGCCCAAGAAATCCCCTTAGTTACTTGAGTGTCTTAAGAATCTGCCACTCCATTATGGCTTGGATTTTTTTAGGATTAACTTTTACTCCCTCATATGATACAATATGACCCAAATATTCCACTTCCTAGACTCTAAAAGCACATTTGGATGGTTTAGCATATAATTGATGTTGTTTGAGAACCAAGAGTACCTATTTCACATGTTGCAAGTGGTTTTCCCAATTTTTGCTGTAAATAAGGATGTCATCAAAAAACACAAGTACAAACTTTCTCAAAAAATGGCCTAAAAATGATATTCATCAAACTCTAAAAGGTGTATGGTGCATTGGTGAGACTAAAAGACATGACCAAAAATTCATAATGGCCTTCATGACCAAAAAAAGCTATTTTAGGAATGTCCTCTTCATGGGTCTAGATTTGATGATACCTAGAGCAAAGATCTAATTTAGTAAAATAAACAACATCATGTAATTCATCTAAAAAATAATCAATTACAGGAATAGGAAACTTATCTTTGATAATGAACTTGTTGAGCTTTCTATAATTTGGGTACATCCTCTAAGTTTTATCCTTATTTCAGACCATGTTTACCAGATAAGAATATTCACTTTGGCTGTGGCTAATGGTTCATGAATCCAACAATTCTTGTACCATTGTTTCAATTTCACTTTTCCAGGCATAAGGATATCTATATGGTCTGATGTTGGGTGGCATACTTCCAGGAATGAATCTGATGGCATGATCATGGGAATGTCTAGGAGGAAGACATTTTCACATGGATTTAAAAACAATCAAATGTTCATCCAATATTTGTTGTAGATCAAGATGGGTAAACTCCTTAATTTGTTGAACATAAATGGAAAATAAGTGTGCTACAAATACTTTAGCACCTTTTTTTAGCATCTTGGTCATTTGATGTGAACTAACCACTTATGGAGATTTAAATCTTAATCCATGTAGTTCCACTAGTTTGCCTTCAAAATAAAAGCACATAAACAGTTCTTAGAAAGTCATCTCAATAGTACCCAATGTGGTGAGCCATTGTAATCCCAAAATAATGTCAATCCTAACCATAGGAATAACAAACATAGGATAATATAGAAAATATTCCCCCATTTCTAACTTAATAATGTGGCATTTTACATAATAATTAATTGTACCACCATCGACAATCATAACTTAAAATTTTGGGGTTGGGTAGATGAAATAATTCAAATAAGCAACCAACTTACTATTGATGAAATTATGTGTACTTCTTAAGTCAATCAACATCATGACCTTCTATTTATTAAATAAACCCACCACCTTAAGAATCTAAGGAGTAGAAATACCTGCAAGGGCATGGCAAGAGATAGTGGGTTGAGAATCTACAACTTCATCCTCAGGTCCTTCAAAACCCTCACCAGATGCCTCTTCATCTTCTTCATTGTCCTTGGTCCCTTCGATTTAAAATAAATTATTTTTAGCACATCGATTACCTTTGATCCATTTTTTGTCACAACCATAACACAACCCTTTGGCATGCTTCTCCTCAATTTGTTATAGTGTCAATCTGGTAGGTTGAGTCAATGATAGAGTTGGGAAGGTGCGTTCCCAGCTAGTATTGAAAGGACATAATTTTCTCATCTCTTTTTTTTCTACTAAGCATGCCCTTGGTATAGCTTCAAATATAGTTATGGGGTTAAACATGTGAACCTTGAATTGAATGTTATCTTCTAGTCCACCTAGAAAAAGGTCGATCATATTTACCTCAGTGATGTCCCCCAAATGTAACGATAGATTCTAAAACTGATAAATATAATACTTCACTATTCTTGTTTGTCACAATTTGGCTCACTAGTTGAAGTAGTTTTTAGAAACATTATCTTGATAGTGAGACATTAGTTCATCAAAGAATACTGACCATGTAATAGGAGAACCAATCTTCTTCTTTTGAGCACATAACCAACGATACCAAATGAATGGATTCGGTTCTAAATATAGAGGCACCACAAACACCTTTTTAGAGCTAGTATTTTGGTGAAGATCAAATAGATTTTCAACTTGAGTGATCCAAGTGAGTGGATCCTTACATCAAACTTGCACAAGTCCACTTTTGGCAACATCAATTTCACCCTTATATTGATAGTGTTAGTGTTGAGAGGAGGAGGACCAAAATGAAAAAATGGAGGGTTGTTGAGTGGAAAATGAGATGAAATGGTATCTAGTTGTGTCATGATCTATTGTAACTCATTTCTTATGCCATTAAGCTCCCCGTTGCATTGTTGACATTTGAATTTGGAATTGCACATCCTTCTACATCAGGCCATGTAGATTTGACTAAATTTGATAAATAATCTATAAAGACATCATATCAGAGGTTTTAGACTCCATGTCATCCCCTAAAGTATTTTTAGGGGTGTCTTTCCCTTTCCCCCATTCGCGAGTGTTAGGACCATCCATAAGAAGGCTCGATGGTGAACCTTATTTTACCCCATTGAACCAAATCTGATCACAAATTTTTTCTAATACGTCAACCTCAAATCACAAATGTAAAATAATAGATCCAAACTAATTTTTTTCTAATATTTTCAAAAATGCAAAAAAAAATTGAAAAATTCTACAAATTGTGAGGTATGGAGCGAATTTATTAAACACTCTAAAATGGTGATAAATTTTATAAAATAGACCCAAATGAGTTGAAATTTTAATGGAATATTAATTAAATTATTTATCACCTCCAATTAAAAAATTAAAAATAAAATCACAACCATTTTATAGATATATCCAAAATCCAAGTTCTAAGGGTTTTGACCTAATTATGGACCAAATCAATGCTCTAATACCACTTGTAATGATATTAATTCACCAAATAAGTAGATTAACAAAAATAGATCACAATGATATGGAAATATATCATAAAATATGAATAATAGATAATACATTTCGAGGGACAAACTCCCTAAAGCTTGCTATAATAAAAGAATACTTAGATATGATGATGACCAACTAACCCTAGCTCCTATTTATAGTCTACCAAGGAAATGGAAAACCCATGGGATGACCTAATAAGCATATGAGTGCTTACATAAATGTAAAATAATATGCAAAAAGGTTATGCAAGTCACAAGTTGGCTACACATATCCCTAGACATGCCAACGGTTAAGAGCATAGCAATCACTAGTCAATACTAACTAATTTTGGTTAGTGTTAACCTATATGGAAATGAGAAAATGTGACTATAAGATCACCTTAAATTATATCCATAAGATTTGTATGTGCAATTTCAAACCCTAATGATGTGCATGACTTCATAAATCTACCTCCTTTATCTTGAAACCCTAGGTGTACTTGTGAGGGCTAAAAAATTACAAAAAAATTGGGAAAGTGTAATGGGATGAGTTGACCCAAATCACCCCCATTTGATTATTGATTTCTACCTATGTATCTGATACTATAAGGAGGGAAACCAAGCCACATGTATTTCTCCCAGATAGTGTGATTTTTTAATTGTGCTCCTTCACTATATATATGAAAGTAACGATTTAGATTTTATACTTAACAATGCTTTCTTTGAATTAATTTTGGAATGCTTGAGACTTGGACTATGACTACTCATAGTGATAGATATATAATTTGGGAAGAATAGGGAATATTTTCTCAATGTATAATAATGTATGGGGGTGTACTATATAAGTACCAAGTCCCTTTTGAATGAGACCTTGATTTATTTCTATATGAGTCTAATTGGGTAATTTCTCATGCCACTTACAAACTAATTAGATGGGAAAGCCCTAAGTAAAGGTTTGATTTTAAACTGTAACCATTATTGGGAGAGGGTTGGTTCTAACAAGATTGGGTTAATATCTAATGATGATACTAATCAAAATTTATGAAACTAACATGTTCACAAGTGGACTGAAATGGAGGTTTGGATATGTCTATGCAAGATATTTAATAGGTGTGAAATAAATAGTGAGGTTCATTAGGTGTGATAACATGTAAGTGTGAGAGAATGATAGATTAGGACCATGTTTTTATACTCAAGTCATGTGTGGTAAATGTTTGTCTAGCTTGTAATTTTTAAGTTTGAATACCTAATTTTATTATCTTTAATATCAAATAATTATGATAAATGTGATTGACGGACCTTACATAGGTTTGAAAAGATGAATAAATATGGGGATATTCTCATGGATTAAACTGACAAGGATTTTAAATGTTTCTTTTCATTTTTTTAAGCAAAGAGAAAATAAAATGGCCATTTATAGTTTAGTTACTTTCCAAAAATAAGGAAGTGATGTTTGTTTTTATATATTAGAAATGAGTGAGGCAGGGACATAGATGAGAAATTTATTGTAAAATTAACAACCAATGCTGTGTGTTTGTGTGTGTGTGTGTGTGTGTGTGTGTGTGTGTGTGTGTGTGTGTGTGAGAGAGAGAGAGAGAGAGAGAGAGAGAGAGAGAGAGAGAGAGAGAGAGAGAGAGAGAGAGAGAGAGAGAGAGAGAGAGAGAGAGAGAGAGAGAGAGAGAGAGAGAGAGAGAGAGAGAGAGAGAGAGAGAGAGAGAGAGAGAGAGAGCTCTTGTAAAGAAGATACAAAAGTATAAATTTATTTATTTTTCTAATTTTTTATTTACTTATTTTTATCATTTTTATTTAATTTTAGATAAAAAATTCATATTAATCTTTAAATATTATTTTTAATATGTTATCTAACAATATCTTATAAATATTACATTTTAAGGTACATTGATGATGTATGGAGGAGTTTGATGGTCTATCTATAAGTGTAGGATTGGATTAAAAAGTTGGTTAGTCAAACATTAGTCATGTAAACATAAAGAATGCATAAAGAACTTAACAAACTAGGCCAACCTATTCCAACGGGGTTTACAAATGATAATGAAGAATAATTGAAAGAAAATAAATAACAATTACCTTCCCAAGTGATTCCTAATATCAAATTGGATTTTAATGATTTATTCATGAAAATGCAACAATATATATATACAAAATATGGTAACAAACTCATGAGAAGGGAGGAGTCTAGAAAATTTGAGCAACTATAACATGGTATTATCTAACACCTAAAAATAATGTAATATTTATCCTAATATTCTCTATTCTAAAATATCTATGCAATAATTCCCCCTTTATTACAATATTTTTACAAATGTACTCCCTAAATAGATCAAATTTCACCTTTCCAATGGATTTGGTGAGTATATCAACTATCTGTGCATCTGTTGGGTAGTACTAGAGCTAGATGTGGTGGTTTAAGACTTGTTCTTGAATGTAGTGACATTTGACCTCTATGTACTCCATTCTTTCATGAAAAATAGGATTCTTAAAAAGATTCAACACACCTTGATTATCAAAATGAATGATAGGAGGCTTATTTTCACTAAATCCCATATCAACTAGAATGCGACATAACCATATCACCTCACACATAGCTTCACGTGTGATGCGATAGTCTACCTCAGTGGATGAGAGAGAAACAATAGTTTACTTCTTACTAATCCATGAGATTGGTCCATATTTGAGGTGAAATATGTATCTTGATGTTGAATTTCTATCATCAATAGATCTAGCATAGTTCAAGTCAGTGTATCCCTACAAAAAGAACTAAGTATTCTAGACCATACTCAAGTGTACCTCAGACATATCTCAAAACATGCTTTACTATAACCTAGTGACATTTCTTTGGTTCTTGCATGAATTTGGAGAGATAGATTACAACAAAACATATATTTTGTCTAGTGCAGGTTAAGTAGATGAGACTCTTGATGAGCTGTCTATAGAGAGTTGCATTCACTTGAGGTGAGTCCTAGAATTGAGAAAGTTGTAAATATTTCTCCATTAGTTTTGAAAGAGGTTTACAATCAGACATTTTGTACTTTTATAAGAGTGTCTTGGCATATTTTATCTGGGAGATAAAAATGTGATTCTATTTCTACCATATCTCTAAGCCAAGATAGTAATGTAGTAACCCCAAATTAGTCATGTCAAAGGATATTTTAAGGTTATTATTCACAATATCAACTTAATATTCTAAAATTATAGTGATCACAAAATCATCTACATATAAAACAAGAATGATGATTTATGTCCCTACCTTCTCTTTGTACAAGTTAGAATCTGAGGGGCTACAAGTAAAACCATGCTATAAAAGGTGATCATCTATCTTGATGTACCATGCCCTAGGAACTTGTTTCAGTCCATACAATGATTTGATGAGATGACATACCTTTTTAGGGTGATTTTCATCAAAAAATCCTTCTAGTTGGGTCATTTATACTTCTTCTTTGAGATCACCATTAAGGAAAGCACTCTTGACATCCATTTTCTAAAGTTTTCATCCATTCTTTGCTACTAGTGTGTAAACAACTCTAATGGTTTTGATATTCATAGTGGGTGCAAAGGTTTATTCATAGTCAATACCTTCTTTTTGAGCATATACCTTTGCTACAATTCATGTTTTGTACTTTTTAATGGATCC
This sequence comes from Torreya grandis, assembly GCA_037957365.1. Taxonomy (NCBI): domain Eukaryota; kingdom Viridiplantae; phylum Streptophyta; class Pinopsida; order Cupressales; family Taxaceae; genus Torreya; species Torreya grandis. The sequence continues at coordinate 925,940 of JARHVA010001807.1, forward strand.
ATCTGCCTTGTATTTAATTTTGAAAACCCATTTACAACCTATGGGTTTCTTTCCTATAGGCAGATCGATAAGTTCCCAATTCTGATTTTGTATGAGTGAGACATAATCAACATCCATGGATTTCTTCCATTGTGGTTGACTTTGTTCTTCTCAAACATTATCAGGTTCAGAGCTATCAACTATTGTACTCACGAGTGCAAAATTTACCTCAGTTCTTGTCTAACTCCTTGTTCTAACTTTGAATGAATTATGGGAGTCTTTAATGATGCTTTGTACCCTCTTTAGATGGGAACTCTATTGCTGATGTGAAGAACTACCTAGTGGATATTATAATTCACCAAGATCAACATACAACTCCCCTTGTAGCTCATCTTCTTTATGAGAAGTCTCCTCTTCATCAGACTCAGAGAGTAATTGGTGAGAGGTGGTTGGTGTTGATCTTCTTTTTGTATTATTGAGTCAAAGGATAACTCATCACAAACCACATCTCTACTTTCATAGATTTTCCTAGCCTTAGGATCCTTGAGATGATATGCTTTCAAGGTAGTGTTATATCCCAATAAGATGCACATGAGTGTTTTTGACTCGAGTTTCTTCCTCTTTTGAGTTGGGACATGCATATATGTTGCGTAATTGAACACTCATAGATGAGAAATCGATAGGTCTTAACCATTCCATACCTCTTCTAGCATTTTGTCCTTTAAAATCTTTGTTGGTGCCCTATTGAGAAGATAAAAAATTGTTTGGATTACTTCTGCCCAATATATTTTTTCCATCTTTGCTACTGACAACATGTAGCGAGTCATTTCCATTACTATGCAATTGTGTCACTCAATAATGCCATTTTGTTGGGGCGTATAGGGAGAATTCAAATTCCGTTTGATGCCTTATTAGTTCAAGAATGCCAAGAACTTCTTTGATGTGAATTACCCCCCTTGATCTAAGCAGAGGTGAAGAATAGGTTGTCTGGTTTATTTCATAACTTACTGATAGAATATCTTGTAATGAAGGGCCTCACTCTTCTTCTTCAAGAAAAAACACCCATGTTTTCTAAGAGTGGTCATATACGAACAATTAAAAGTACTTATATTATAAAAATGAAGTAGGTAAAAATCCATTCAGATCGGTATGAATAACCTCCAAATGTTTCTTAGCATGAAAGGAGTTTGCTTTGAATGGATCCCTATGTTGTTTACCTGTAAGACATCTAGTGAAAATGGTCTAGGAACTAGACAACTTGGGAAGTCCATGTATCATCCCTTTTGAACTCAACTAGTATAAAGATCTTGTAGATAGGTGACCATAACGATAGTGGCATAGATTAGTATATTCTATTATAGAGACAAATAGAGCTACTACAGAAGATGAAATAACATCTAAAGCAAATAATTTATCTTTCAAAAATGATCTAGCAAGGACCATACCTTTTCATGAGATCAAGCAGGTTTTGATGCCATTATCAACAAGAAACTCCACCTTCAGATGATGATTCAAAAGCTAGCTGACTGATAAAAGATTAGATGTCAATCTAGGAATATATAATACCTTTGAAAGTGTACATTTTCATGTTTTGAGAGGAATTGTGACTTGGCCTATTCCTTCTATAACATACTCTTTATCATCAATGATCCTAAATTGATCTCCAGTGGGTTGGTCTATCAATGAATCAAATAAATTTCTATCACCTGACATGTGTTTAGTGGTACCTGAGTCTATCAACTAGATATTCCTTATGGGTTGTGAGGTCTAGGAAACTAGTGCCAAGTTTTTGTCTTCTTCAACTGTCTCCTTATTAGATCCATCATCTTGTTAAGATGTGAGATGTCCCTTCTAATTTCACTAGCAGGGACATCTTTTCATTTTTTGAGAATCATCATGCCCTAATGTGCTTTCTTTATTGAAAGACCCTTATTTTAGGTCATTCGATCAAAAATTTTTAGTGTCTTGAGTGTTGGTTTGACAGATGTGGCACCACCTCTTTAACTTTTATGATTTATGATGTCGAGACAATTATTATTGTTTTTTATATGGTTTCTTATGTAGAGGTTCCTTGTGAGATTTATAACCTCATTACTACTTTGAGATAAGAACTTTATCTTGTAACTCATCCTAGAATGAGTTGATGGCTTCTTCTTACTTTAATAGGTTCATGAGATCCTCGAATGCCACTATTTATTTGGAGACATTCAATGCCATGATGAATGAATTGGGATGGGAGTGCTCTTAAGGTGATCTTAATCAAGATTTGATCATCTATCATCTCATTAAGTGTTAACAACTCTATTCTTAGCTCAGCCACTTGACATAAGAGTTTATCAACTTTCTCATCAAACTCCATAGATAGTTTGTGAAGTCTTAAATATAGATGGAGGATCTTAGTCTTATTTTTCACCTCATAGATGGTTTCTAGTTTATATCATACTATCTTTGCTCTGTCATCATCCCTAATATGTAGTTGCATGTCATCAATGATGCTTAACATAATTAGCATTAAGGCCTTAGCATTAGCGATTTCATATTTTTTGAGTGCATCAGAATTAGTAAGAACTTGCACAATACCTATAATGATGCCCCATAGTCCTTCAAATTGAAGGATGGTGTGCATCTTCATTTTCTAGGTGGCATAGTTTGACCCTTTGAGAAGTTGGGCATTAGAGAGGAGTTTGGATGCAGATATCTTCAATTTTGAAAAGCTAACAAAGTAATATTTATAACTTCAAAATTATTTATTAGAAAGGAGTACCTTGTTGTCTCTCTCTCGCTTTAGAACTATGATTCAACCTTTGAGAATTTCTACTGTGCATCACTAATTCTAGGCTTTGGCCAGTTTTAGACTTTGATGCCATGCATCTTGTTACCACTATTGCACTTTGATTACCTCTTATTTGGTCAAATTTTGCCATGACAAGTTAAAATTTTATAGGCTTCTAATTTCCCTCTTCTACTTTACTTATTAAGATTATACTTACAATAATCCCAATTAAAAGGAGAGTACTACAATGTCTGGTCATCAAAGGATTACTTATTAGTCTTAAATTACTTGATGTAAAATTTTCTCAGTCAACTTTGCCTCTTATTATATACAGACCACTCAATCAATTACACCAAGCTTAGGCTTCAAGTAGTGAATTTTAGACTTCTTAACCATCAACTCAAGCATTGATTCTTCTACATGTCGATCAAGAAGGTGAAAGGCTTTGGTATTTGAGGTGCTCTTTAACTATATTTATCCACTCTCAGACTAAAGGCATTAATTAACTTTTTTGTAGGTTTGCACATCTATTAGGATTCATAGATTGTAAGTAGGGTTGCATTGATTGCCTTTTACATGACAGGTTTTCAATTCTTTTTAGTCTCAATGAACTCTTCTTTTATGAGGCTACTATTTTTTTTTTACTACGCTAGTTACAAGTCACAAGTTTTTTAGGCTAGTGTTGAAGGACTACTATGTTGATCCTTCCACAATTGTACCATGAGTCTTATATCGGATTGCTACTACACTTTAACATCCTTCTATTATATGTCAACTTCTAGGCTAGTGTCAATAGTTCATAGGCTTGTTTGGATATGACTGCTAGCTATGTCAGACTTTATTACAGGTGTCAATCCTTTTCTATGCTTCCATTGCATCTGACTCCCAGGAAGATTTCCATTCAGACTACTACACCATGCACCATGCTTCTCTGCTTACTCTAGGCATCATTGCTCAAGTTATGCTACTATGATATCGTAATTAATGTCAAATTGGATTTCAATTATTTATTCATGAAAATGCAATAAAATATATACATAATGATTTTCCAAAAATATGGTAACAGACTCATGGGAATAGAGGAGTCTTAAAAATTTGAGCAACTATAATGATATTATCTAATACCTATAAATAATGTAATATTTATCCTAATCTTCTCTATGATAAAATATCTATGTTATCAATTCCACCATCTAAGAGCAACTTTAAGCATGTTTTTCTTCTTGATCTAGTGTTCTTGTCTTTGTTTAGAATGGATGCCAAGCTCTTCCATCATCTCAAGATCACTATGCATAAACTAGGCCCATGCTATGAAATAACTAATATTCCTATTAATTGAACCTAACCTATTACAAATAAATCATTTATCAAAACAAAAATAACTTGTGGAAAACATCCTACATTATAAGTTTACACAATTTAAGCGTTAAAATGAGGGTGAGAGGCCTTCTATTTATAGTTTTTTGAAATGGGCTAGGATCAACCATGACTGTCCATCTCAAAATTAAGATTTGTGGCCATGAATTAATGTAATATTTGCAATTAAATATATAAATATCCTCATAATAATTTAGAGGGAAAGGCATTAATTAAGCATGGGTGTCCATAATATTAATATTTGTTACATTTATGGCTTGAGGATGCCACCCCATAGATCATGTCACTAGGTGATACAAATATTGAGAATCAATTTCCAATATTATTTTATAATCACTAACATGCATGGAAAATCCACTTAAGCTCTTGATTTGAATTAATTAGCTTAAACAAGATTAATCAATTTTAGTTCAATTCTTTGGAAATTAATGCACAATTAATCAAAATGATCAGAAAGTCATATTATTGGGTCATAATTTGACTTAAGAGGAATTAGAAGGTGATGTTAGATGTGTATAGATCATTATCCCATCTAGGATGTTGTTGACATAAAATAACAAGGGTATATGAAGTGTACTAATGAATTAGAATAAAAGAGTGGTCTAAAGCATAAAAAGGCAAAAATGTCATTTTGAATCAAAATAAATTGATCAAAGTTAGGAACCACATAAAATGAATTGCCCCATTTAGGGATACATTAGCCTAAATTGGCACTTGTATATGAGAAGATTGAACCATTTAGTGCATTTTTATTTATTTTGGCCTATATTATGCATTTGAGTGCAATTCGAGTAAGATTAAAAATTTTAACACAAATAGTGTTAGGAATTAGATGTTTACATTTTCCCCTTATTTGAGAAGGCATAGCAAGACATTCAGGTGAAGAAACATAATTTCAAAGAAAAGAGTTGTCAATAATATATTTGGGAATGACTCATGATGCCCCTTTGAGAGGACATACTCAGATGAAAGAGAAAGATGGACTCTCAAAAAGAGAGAGAAAGTGAGAGATTAACTCATGGAATAGATCACATCTAGACAAGATAATTCTTGCTCACATGGTTACCATCAATGATAAAAATATAATTAGAGGTATAATGGGCCATGAAATAGGGGGAATAGAAAGGTTTCAATCCAAACATATAAGTGACACACTTTGTATGCACCCTATTTGAGAGTGCAAGCTGTGTGCTTATAGAATTGATCAATCTTGAGATAAGTTGCACACTAAAACATTGACATGATGGGAAAAAAGTGTGGAGACCTTGGAATTAGAAGAATATGAGAATCATGGTCTCCAAAGAGATGATAATAAGAAGTGCCCTAGTAGACCGGATTTGATCATGATAAGATAGTTGTGCACTAATAGGGCTAATTTTGATCATTGATATAGAATAAATAATGGTCTTGCCCCCATAAATTGATTTAGATTTATGACTTGGTTCAAATGTTATGGCCCATTATGGGCAAATTGGCAAGCAATAGCTCAAAGATATAACTTATTACATAGATTAAAGATGAGCGGGTACAAATGTATATGTGATGGTAGAATGGATTTGAAACATTCAAAAAATTAGGCATATGATAATACAAAAAGTGATAAAAGAGATGAAAAGAAAATTGAATGTGGCTAAGCTGACTTGAGATACATCTAGTTTCAAGCGCTACCTACATAGTCTAAATGGACCTTAAGCCAATATAGTTCACCCCAAAATTAGGAGAGATCAAAATGAGGGATGATGAAAATTAACCAAGAGTTTATTAGACTCATGATGTATGATAAGAGATGCACATCTAAGCATAGATTCAGGTGCTAAACCTATTAATCCTAGTCTATGCATAGTGATCTTGAGATCTATTCATTAGAGTTGTGTTGATGTTAAAACTTAAAACTAGAGTAAAAAGTGCTTGATATAGCAAAACAAATTAGGCATCATAAGTATGAAGAACTCATAATGACATTTCATTTCAATTACATGAATTTGGTTCAAATGTGAATACCTATAACTAAGGATAATGGTAAAATAATGACCAAAACTAGAGTTACAAATATTTACATTTAAACAAAAAGTAAAGACAAAGAAAAAGATAAACATAAATGAACCTAGATTAAATCAAGATATGAACAATCATGATTTAATTAGGAATGAGAATGTTTAAAAATAAAATAAGAGCAACTTAATAACATGAGATCAAGATATAAAGAATCAAATCCATGTGGACCATCAAGATGTTCTTGAAAATAAAAGAGAAAAGAAAAATCAAATAGGGAAACAAAAGACCAAGGTGAGATAAGAAGTAATAAAAGGAGAAAATAATAAAAAAGAAATGAAAAGGCAAGAAAGCACAATAAAACACCAATAAAAAATAACAAAACACCAATAAAACTCAAATAAACACACACACAAATAAAAACAAAGTTAGTGCAGTTTAAAAATAGTTGTTTCGGCACATGTAGTAGGGGCATTACTTTCTACAATAATGTATAAAAAATAGTGACATAAAGTTGTTCCGTAATTAAAGAGGAATAATGTAGAAGAAATAGGGAAAGAGAAGAAAAGGAAAGGGTTGGCCAAGTTGACTCCAGATGTACAAGACAAGTGGATGTTGCCTACATAGTTTCATGGATGCATGTTTTAACATGAACGTTAGGTCAAATGTAGTTCTCCCAGGAAGTGAGATAGAATAAAAAGGTGGTGAATAGAAAAACATGATAAATGTTGTAGAAGAAAAGGGAAGATTAGACAAATGAGAATGGCCTTGCAAAATGGCAAGTTGGTGGGACAAGATTACTTGCAAAATAACAAGAGCATGGAGACAAATTACTTAAAAAATAATAAGAGCTTGAGGATTAGAATGTACAAAAGCATAAGATATTTTTTTTCTTATTTTGTGGATGTGTTCTAATGTTTTTGATTTTTTAGGATAAAATATGTACAAAGGGGACCAAATAGTCAAGGAGATGCTCATCTAAGAGTAGAAGTCCCAATAAACAGTTAAGCTAGTTGCAACAATAATCATGAATATAAATAATGGCTCAGTGAACTAAGAGTTCCAATAATAGCTAAAACCAGTTGCAATGACATGTGTGACCATAAAGAATGGTCTAAGGAACTGCCTAAGAGATCTAATAACAACTAAAGCTAACTATAATGACACATGTGACTATAAACAATGGTCCAAGGAATTACCTGAGAGCTCTAATAATAACTAAAGCTGACTACAATGACATGTGTGACTATAAACAATGGTCCAAGGAACTACATGGTAGCTCCAATAATAACTAAAACTGGTTGTAATGGCACACACTCACAAATTAGTGAAAGTGAGGGTCCTAAAAAGATAAAAATGTTCACCAAAGAGAAACAAATAATGATACAATAATTTGCAACTTGAAATCAATCTAAAGGACCATGCAACAGGCAAAGATCCTAAGATAAAAAGATGTCTTTATTCACTTATCTATAGACGAAGCTGTGAAATACTATTATGGTTGAATTGATTTGTAGAAATGACATTGAAGGTGTTCATAATGCTGATGAGACATAATCAAGATCATAATTGGTCAAGGGACAAAAGTGTTCAGGTTATAATAAGCCCAAGACATAACAAATAATATGGTTTTCAAAGAGAATAGTCCAAAGAATAGGGTCTAATAGATGGAAGGTCTAGGGTGGGATACAGAATCAGGTTCTCAAGGAGAATGGTCAAAATAATATGGTTTTCAAAGAAAATGGTACATGGTAAGATAAAATGTGTTTAGAGTACCAATGATCCAAAATCTTTCATTGTCTAGAGTCATACAAGTAATAGGGCTCATGTGAGAGCGGTCCAGGGTAGTATAAAAGGATAGGATAAAATTAATTTAGCACAATTTTGACCCAAGTAAAGGGTCTTGCAGATAATGGTTCAATTTTTTTTACGTGTAGAATCTCTTAAGGTGCACAATGTTCATGGGCTTTGAAAGTTCACTATTCAGAGTAGCCAATTGATATGCCCTTGATTGAGAGTTTGCTGTGATAATATATGGTCCCAACTAATTCAGTTGAAACATACCTTTTTTATTTCATTCAAATTTATGTTCTTTTGGTTATATTTCAAGACCAAATCACCAATCTCAAAATCTCAAGGGAGAATGTGCTTGTTTTAGATTTTCCACAATCTATTCTGATAGGCTTGTAAGTCTTCTAGGGTAGCCAAACGTATACCATCAAGAAGCATAATCCTCATCATATTCAATATACTCTAATGATACTCATAATGATGGTAGCTCTATCTTTATTAGAATAATAGCTTCTATGCCATAAACAAATCAATATGGAGTGGCTCCTATTGGGGTTTGATGACTGATTCTATAAACCCAGAGGGTAGGAAATATTTACAAGTGCCAATTAAAACTAACATCATTGGCAATCTTATTTAAAATGGCTACAATGGTCTTGTTTGATCCCTCATCTTATATGTTTCCTTGTGGGTTATATGGAGTTTATTTCTTGTACTTGAGCTTGAATTTTACATAAAGGTCTTTAATATCTTTGTTTACAAAAAGATCTATCATTATCATATATAAGGTGAGCTGGGATGCCATATTGGTAGATGATATGATACTGCATGAATTTGTATATATAATTCTTGGTGACATAAGTAAAAGGAATGGCCTCAATCCACTTAGTAAAATGCTCAGTAGCAATTAGGATATGCTTATGGCCATATAAAGATGTTGGGTTTATTTTCTTGATGAGATCAAGGTCCCATGTTGAGAACGGTCATGGTGTTGTGATCGACTGTAGTGGTAAGGAAGGTGTGTGTATTAAGTTTCCATGATGATGACAAGGAATTCACTTCCTTACATAATTGAAAACATCAGTCTCCATTTTTGGCCAATAGTAGCTTGTTTTGAGGAGCTTCTTTACTAAGACTACACCATTGGTGTGGGCCCCATACATTCCTTCATGAACCTCCTTCAGCGCTAGCTTAGATTCTTCTAAATATAAACAATGGAGAAGCATTCCATCATATAATTTATAATAAAATTTGTTTCCAAGGAGAGTATAACATGATAAATAATGAAAGAAGAGTTTCTATTTGTTATTGGATAGGTCGGTTGGGAAAACATGATTATGGAAGTAGTTATAAAAATCTTGGAACCATGGTAATTTAAGTGGGGGATTGGGACCATAAATGGTGCATAACCTTTATAAATATGGTATAATATGTGTAGGCTAAAAAATATTCTCAATCAAAAATTGATACTCTTTAGCACTACTATCAATCTGTATCATGGATCCAATTGTTGCCATTGCATTGATATATCTATTGTTGGCCTTTGAAACTTGTTCAAACTATAGAGTTTTAAAATGACCTTTGAGTTTATCAATAATTTACTTGTAAGGAAAAAAATTGTCATCTTTGGTTTGATATTGATCAGTGGCTTTATTGATGATTAATTGGGAAGCACCATAGACTTTTAAGTTCTAAATATCCCACTATATGGCAAGGTGAAGCCCTACAATCAATGCCTCATACTTAGCCATATTTTTCATACAATGAAATTATATATGAAATGATTTAAGAATTAGATCCCCATGGGTGTAATAAATAATATTCCATATTTAGATTCCTAGTATGTGAAGGAGCCATCAAAATCTAGCCTCCATTATTCAAGTTCATGCGATGTTTGTTTTATTGCCATAATAGAATCATCTAGAAATTGAATTTGAGTGGTTGAGTGTATTTAATAGGGGATTTTTCAAGTTGATTAGAAATAACCTACCCCTTGATTGCTTTCTAATTATAATAATCAATGTCAAATTAACTTAGGAGCATGACCCACTTAGCCATGCATCTTTGAAGAGCTGCTTTAGATAATAAGAATTTGAGAGGATCTACCTTGGCAATGACAATAGTTTTATTTTTTAGCATATAATGTCACAAGTTTTGGGTAGAAAATACCATAAATAAACATGCCTTCTAAATAGGTGTATAATTATGTTCATAATCCACCAAAGTCCTTAAATAATATACTGCATGTTCTTTACCTTGATCATCATGTTGGGCCAAAAGTGTCCCTAGTGCATGCTCTATTGCTGATATGTAAAGAAGCAATGGTTGTCCAAGTGTTGGCATTCTCAAGGCTAGGAAATTGGCCAAGTATGTCTTGAGTTTTAGAAATACTATATGACAATCTTCATCCCATTGAAATGTGATCCATTTCTTCAAGAAATGGGTAAATGCATCAGATTTATCTACCAATTAAGAAATGAACCTACGTATAGATTGGATCTTTTCTTGCAAGATTCACAACTATTTAGAATTGTTTGGTGGATTCATTTCCATAATGGCCTTGACCTTGGTAGGGTCAACTTCAATCCCTCTTTGTGATAAAATGAAACCTAGCAATTTCCCTAAAGTGACTCTAAAGACACACTTCTTAGGATTCAAACAAAATTTATATTCATTAAGCCTCTCAAAGATTCTTCATAGAACATTATGATGTGTAGCTCTTGTTCATGATTTTTCTAGTATTTCATCAACATAGTTCTCAATAATATCATGCATCATGTCATGAAAGATGAAAATCATGGCACACTGATATGTGGCTCCATGGTTATTCAAGCCAAATGACATAACTTGGTAACAAAATGTTCCCCTTGGAGTGGTAAACATAGTCTTGTGTTGATCTTCTTGGTCTATCTTAATTTGATTATATCCATAAAATCCATCCATTAATGATAACATCTCGTACCCAATAGTTGAGTCGATGATCATTTTAATTTTGGATAGAGGAATATCATATTTGGGGCATGCTTTGTTGATATCCTAAAATTAGTATAAATATGTATACCTGGGGTCTTTTTATTCACTAGGACTATGTTTTAAATCCATTCAGAATAATCTAGAAATCTAATGGAACTTGCTCCTAACAACTTTTCTAGTTCTACTTTAACTAATAGGGTAATGCGTGGATGCATCTTCCTCAATTTTTGCTTGATTGGTTTGGCATCAAGATGGACAACAAGGTGATGCAAAACCAAGTATAGGCCTAAGCCTTGAATATCAGAGCATGCCCATGCAAAGATGTCAATAATCATTTAAAATGGATATAATATGTTCACATTCTACTTTAGTAAGGGAAGCTCCAAGATAAATAATTTTGGGATCCTTATAAGTTCCCATGTTTACTTCTATTATGTTCTCTATGAGGAGTGTGGATCCATCTTCTAGAATTATAGGAAAAGTATGATCGTGATCATCTTCTTCTTATACATCTTCTTACTATTCCTCCCAAAGCTCTAGATAGTGTGATGAATCAAAATCTACCATCTCAGGTAAAAGCCAAGTAGCAAAAACATTTGGAAACTCAAGAGAGAGATGCTTAAACATTTATTGTTGTTGTGAAGATATGCTTGTACTAGATATAGAACTTGGGATAGATGGACCTTCTACATCCTGAGGGGATGAATAAAATTTCTTGTCTAAGAGTGCATGAAATAATTTTTCACTCAAAGGCTTGTCTTTTTCTTTACTTTTTCCCTAATCGATGAGCACCTCAAAGAGGTTTTCACCCAAAAATCTCAATGTTTTATCTTTATTGTGAGCAAGAAAGTTTGCCTGCTTTCTAAATTAGGTAGAAAGATCCAATAAAAAATCAATGCCTTGTTTGTGATTGCTAATGGGCAATCCATCTCTTAAGCCGATGTATTTTGTAATTGATTCTTCATTTTGAAACTCATCAAGTCATATGATCAAATTTTGTTCGTCCTAATCAATGAGTTTGGGATGGCAAAGGCATAGGGAACAATGAGGGTTTGCTTTAGGATGGGAATCTCCAATAAAGATGTAGGGTTCTACTTTAGTAGGGGAAGCCACTATGGTAGATCTTGCTTCAGGATGGGAAGCTATAATAGTAAAATTCAAAATGGCATTAGAATCAAATAGGTCTTTGTTAGCAAGCTCATCAAAAAGGCTATAATGGGATGTTGTGTCACTGCTAGGAGTCTCATCACTAATTAATTTGGAAGAATCACTATCAAAAGTTATGAGGTCACCTCCAAGAGGTATAAATATGATACTATGATTCAAATTAGGTACTCTAACTGATAATGGTTCTAAGATTCCTTGTATTTGTGGGCCAATGCCTTTTCCTATATAATCAAGATGATCCATGATCTAATTAGGGATATGCTACTTTGGATTTTGAAAGCAATCAACAAGGCCTTTAAAATATAACCAATATCCCTCAGTAAAAGACTCTCAATCTTTCTTTGGCACAGTAGAAGGTATAAAAAACATAGGTGGTTTTTTTTGTTTCTTCTTCTGTTGCCAAATCATGTTGGGTCCATTAGGATTCTTTGAAGGTTTAGGCTTACCAAATGTTTTTATAGATGTAGGAAACTTTGCAACATGGAAGACATCCTTAATATTGTACATGGAAATGCCCACATCTTTAATAATCTAATTTGTAAGAGTTGTGGGAAATGAATCAACTGAAGTAGAAGTGAGATCACTAGGGTTGATATAATTGGATAGAGTGGGTGTGAAACTATAGCCTTATTCTTCTTCACAACAAATTTAGAACTTGGACAATAGTTATAATTATGGAACTCAGCCTTAATATGTTTGCAATATTGATAAGGCTGTTGATTGGTAGGGATAGTGACCTCGATCCCATCATCGGGAAACTTAAGGCACTGATGCAAAGTGGATGGAATATCCTATACTTCATGGATCCAAAGATGACCAAGAAGTATGTTATAAGGAAATTCAATGTCCACAATATGAAGAAATGTATGATGTGAAAGGGACCCAACACTGATTGGTAACCAAATAGTATGAGTAGAATCCCTCTTGGCATTATCATAAGCCTTGATGGTGATTATTTTTGGCTAAATGTCTTTCACAGTGTAGCCCAATTTTTGTACTAGCTTAAGAGATATGATGTTCATCCATGAAACATTATTTATAAGAACCTACTTGATATTATGGTTTTCAATGATTACTTCAATGTCGAATGGCTTATTATGGCTTGATCCAAGTGTAGACATATCTTTTTGATCAAATGTTACTTGAAAAATCAAAGACAAATGTCCCACAAGGTTTTATAACTATTCAAGATTTATATCATTGGGAATAGTGGATTTTTACAAAAGATTATTCAAGATAACTCTATGGACTTAAGATGTTCACAAGAGATCCAAAATGGGAATCTATGTAGGGGTTTTTCTAAATTGGTCTGATAGACTATAAGGTTTTTTAACATTGGGATAAGATAGCTTGGCTTTGGTTGGCCCAGTAGTCAGATTTGGATCCATTGGTGCAATGTTCACATTGGGTTCCATGGAATGAGTAGGCAAAGGGCACTAGAGAGTAATTCGTTAGCATCTAGTTGTGAGTGTAAAACCTAGAGGTGATAGGGAGCTAATATAATCAAAATATGAAGGCAAAGGGACTTGAAGGTTGAATTATGGGAATCTAGTTGTATTACTATAATTTTGAGTTATCAAAGAGACATTATAATTAGAGGAAGGGTGCTATCCAAAATTAGTAACCCATAAAAATAGAGTCACAACTAAATTATGTGAACTTGATTTGGTATTAATAAAGGGAGAGGGTGTTGAACTTATAATAATGGGTCTTGTACTACAAGGAGTATGAGATGGTTCACGTGGTCTGATAGTAATAATGGAAATGTGGGTTTCATAAATTCATCCATAGTGTTGTTATAGTTGTAAGGCATGCTTTTATAACCCAAATTATTAGTATGGGTATTATGATCATGATTATGCTCATGTTGATTATGATTTTGATCCTAATTTTAGTTCTAATTCTACCTTTATCCTTGGTTTTGGTTATTCCTTGGTGTCAGTTAATTATGTCAAGGAAATGGGTCTTTATAGATTCCCATATCATGATTTGTGTCCTAATTAGGGGCTAGTTTAATCTCAACTTCGCCACTCTCAATGAATTTTTTTATTAATATGTCACAATTAGATGAAATGATAGGAACCATAACCAAAAACATGATGAAAGTTACACCATTAATTCTCTTTGTACCAATCTAGTTTCATTTGATCTTGAGGAAATGGCCTTGGTATTGGCCATACAATTAGGTTAACTACTATGAGATTTTGGAACACTATTTCAATTTGCTCTCCCAATTTGCTAAAGAACCTAAAACTATTGTGGTTTCTCCTTTATGGAGGTTGTCTCTATAAATTAGGTGGTGGATTAGGAGGAGCTAATTGTATGTTTGGGGATGGCAGAACCTGCACTCTTTGTACTTGCCTTGTTTTAGTCACCCCATTCTCAACCATGTTATTATTTTTGTTAAAGTCCTTAGGCTTATCTTGAAAAACCATTTGGGTTAGTGATTATGTCTGGTTTAAAGTTTGAATTTGCATAAAAATATTGACGAGGCCCTTAATATAAGATCCTTCTCAATCTGCACCCCTTTATCAATGTTTTCCTCAAATGAGTTAGCATAAGCTAGTCATAAATTGTGCATGACCTCTAGATGTAAGTTCTATGAAAATATGTCTACCAACTATTTGTCTAGAAAATTATGTTGAAAGTGACCTACTAATTCTCTCCACCTCTGTAGATATGCAATGAAAATTTCTCCATCACATTATTTGGCTTTGCACAAGTCAACAATAGTCAATTCATACTCAATGTTATACGAGAAATGGTTGATGAACTTTTTTGACAAGTCATTCTAATCCTCAACTAATCCCTTGGGTAACTTATGTAGCCAATCTAAATCTTTCCCCACTAAATTTTGTGGGAACAATCAAAGCAAGTACATGCTAATATAAGAAACCTCTTAGCATAATATGAAAAATGCCTAAATGTGCTCGCATGGGTCCCCCTTTCTTTTTTATTTATCAAAATTTGGTGCCTCAAAATGATATGGAAAGGGAATTCTGAGAATAGGTAAATCAAATGGATATAGACATATCTCGTCAAATTTATACTTTTTAATCCTATTTCTAGTCTTCAAATATGACACAATCTCTTTCATGAAGTTTAACTCTTGCATGTTTGGTGCATTTATGGGTAGAACATAATTCTATTGGGGTGAAATGTGCCCATGCTATTGTTTTTGGGGTGGTATATACCCTTGTTGTTGTTGTTGGGGTGGAATGTGCCCCTATTGTTGTTGTTGGGCTGGAATCAACCCCTATTGTTGCATAGATTTGGTAGGGATGTACATCTTAGATATTCAACTTGGTTTTGATTCACTCCTTGAGTTGAGTAGGTAAGCGATCAATTCATAGGAATCTATTACCTTGAATCAGCCATGTTCTACTAGTTTTGGGAGTCCTTTGTCTATTCACCATTATACATGTTGGTTTAGACAAACTAGCCAAATTATCTTAAGGGATCTCCTCAATTCAAACTAAATGTTTGGGTCTCTACATTTGAAAAATTACAAGATGTTCTTGATGATTAAAGAATGTGTATTCTGTGTCTAGAGAAACATTTTACACAACCTCTTGTGCTTTGTTTTGTTCATTCTAGAGTCCTTGATCAACCTTTATTGTGTTCTCAACCAATGTTTGTTGCGTAAGTTCAATCACATTTCCTTGTTCTTTGGAAGTATCATTGTAGATTGAAGTATCAATTAGAGATTCCATTAAATCCATGATAAGCTAATCAACATATCATTGACTTATTTTCATAATCTTGGTAACAAGATCTTGATTGGTTGGTTTTGAATCTATAAGTATTTCCTAACCCTTGTTACAATAAGAAGGTATGTTTGTGTATGTAAAACCTTTCTCTCATTGTTGTTCTCCTTCTCTAACTAAGGTGTGTAATTTCTCCATGGGAAAATCCAATGGTATTCTAGCACCAAATTATATCAACCTAAGGAGTGATTTATCTTGGTTCTCTTGGTATTCAATATACTCTTCCTCAGATCCTACACTTGTAGGAATGTCCTCAAAGATAATGGAATTGTCTTGACCATCATAAAAATGATCATCCTCATAACTAGGTCTATAAGATACCCCACTATGAGTGAACCTTTGAGTCATGTCTAGAAAGGGTTGCTATATACATTTGACTAGATTTTAGAACAATGTTGTGCAAACATTTAAAAAAGGTATGGATTTTGATCTTTCTTCCATAAAAATGACTAAGGCACCAAAGAGACTATAAAAGGAAGGTGGTGTGGAACCACACATAATTATAAGATTGTTTTCATGAAATTACTCAACCTTGGGTAGGGTTAAAATTATATAAATCAGAAGAAGGTATGATAACTCAAAAATCCAAGGTGAAAACTAGTACACCAAATCCTAGATTTTTATGATACATTAAATACCATAAAATCTAATTCAACTTCAATGAGTTACTAATAGAAAAATAGAATAAATAAATATAGATTATGAAGGAGATAATGTGAACCAAAAAACTCAAGATTTGAAAACAAACAAAAATTCCTAAGTATAAAGATAAAACCAAATGGGTGGCACAATGCCACCACATGGTAATAGGAATGGTAGTATAAAATATTTTATAGGACTCAAAGTGTGAATGATACGAAATATGACTTAATTCCACCAATGATGAGAATGATAATGAGTCTATAAATGACCTTCAATATAAATTATAAAGTGAGCCCAATTTACCTCAAGTCAAGTGCAAATGGTGAACCAAAATTTAACACATCAACCTTATGAACTTAGAAAAGTGCAAATTCAAATTTGAACTATTAAGAAAAGACTTAAATAATTTTTTACAATTAGTTTAGAATCAAATGGGAAGCATAACTACACCAATTAGATGATATGACACAATGTTTAAGATGACAAATTTGAACAAGGAAAAGATTGATTCTCACTCGGAGAGGGTAATGCCTCCTTGTTTAAGAAATTATGGATAATGTGTTTGGTTATGACATTTTTAACAAGAAAATTTTGACTCAAATCAAGACAAATTAATCTAAAAAGACTAAAATATACCAATAAAATTAATTAATCATCCTAAAGCCCTAAAACTGATAAGGTTAAATGATTTATTAAAGTTCATCTTTATACGTGCACTTGAGAGGAAATTAAGTTTTTATCTAAAATAAAAGTACATTATATATTAGGGTATTTTACACCCCCCCTTCTCTGATGTGACAATCAGATGACATGGACCTTTGGGTGCACCTTGTATAACTAATATTTCCATGACAAGTGTTTTGTTTAAAACTCTACAAGTTATGACCATCTAGATTGATCCCATGTATACAAACTTTCATGTTTAAACACACACAAGAGAAGTAGCACGTTAATTAGATCTGCATCAAATGGTTTTTTGTGAAAATGTCTTGTCCTTTTCACAACCACTACATCTACCAATTGCTTAGTGTAGTGCAATGTCCTAAATGATCATACATTTTAGGCTCGATTGACATTAATAGAGATGGTTTAACCACTCAAATCACTATCCTAGCAGGGTGATCCCAATTTATATTACACACACCCCTCCCCCCCATGGAGAGGGGTTGAAGACAATGCTGAGAGATGAAGCCCTGGGTCAAAACTTCCTTATAGAACCCATATCAGGTAATGACATTCCCCTCGCAAGCCAAATTGCATGAAATAAAATCTAAGTAAAAAGCCTTTATAGGTTATTTTTAGATCACCTAAACCTTGTGAGTTTTTGGGAGAGCCTAATCAACTTCATTTTTATGCCTTGGACAAAGGCACAATTTATAATGAAAATGGTGATTTTGATCACCCAAGTTCCCTATAGTGGATGGGGAGAGAGCATACACATGAAAATTACTTTTTGCTCAAATAATTTAATAAAACAAGTGATAGATGAATTATACAAAATAAAACATTGAAGTGAGTTTGGTTTTAAGAACCGAATTGAAGTGTTTGGTGATGTTCTTTGGCCCCTTGGCCTTAGTTTGCAAAAGCTTTTGAAAAACAATCATAAAACATTTAATATAAACATGCAATTTTCCTTTTAAACATAAAAGGGAAGGTTCTTAATTATTTTTAAACACCAAATTGAAGTTTAAAATACTTAGTTGTGCTAAAAAAAAAACTTTTCCATGTAGGTCCTACATTAAAAGTTAGATAGTCTTGTTTAGCTTTGAAGCACTTTCACTTTTGAAACAAGCAACTTTGGTTTTATTATTCTTGGGTCTATGTTTTTTTTAAACATAGAGACTGATGTTGGTCACTATTAATAGGGGTTGATTCCTACAAGACCATCACCGGTTGATACCCAATTGTGGCCAGTTGAAAACAACCATCGACGGTCACCTGTGAACCTGAAGGCAAAAATGTTATGCTTCAAAATATTTGTTAGGATTAAATCTCTAAAAGATAAGCTTCTGGATCAATATTATGTTCAAATCAGAGACTTATAAAACTCAAATTGTTAGAAACAAACTTGAATAAAATCTCAAAATATAAAATTTTAACCATATTTCCCCTACAACCCAAATGATCACAGTTAGCTCTAATTGATGCCAGTAACCCAAAATCATCACCGGTCACTGTGTGACCTATGTGCACAAAAAATATTAGAAACATGGGAAAATGAGATACAAAATAATGTTTAAGGACTTTTTAATGACTAAAATGATAATTTAAAATTTCCACAATGTCTTCCTTACTTGAATGGACTCTATTATCCTACCAGGCATGCCAAAATGTAGGATTGGATTACAAATTTGGTTAGTCAAACATTAGTCATGTAAACACAAAAAATGCTTAAAAAACTTAACAAACTAGGCCAACCTATTCCAATGGGGTTTGTAAATGATAATAAAGAAAAATTGAAAGAAAAAAAATACCAATTACCTTCCCAAATGATTCCACCATCCAAAAGTGGCTCCAAACATGTTTTTCACCTTAATCTAGTGTTATTGTCTTTGTCAACAATGGATGCCAAGCTCTTCCATCATCTCAAGATCATTATGCATAAAACAGGCTCATGATATGAATCACTAATATGCCTATCGATTGAAGCTAACCTATTACAAATAAATCATTTAACAAAACACTAATGACTTTTGGAGAGAACCCTTTATTATAAGTTTACACAATTTAAGCCTAAAAATGAGGGCGAGAGGCCTTCTATTTATAGATTTTCCAAATGGGATAGGATCAACCATGACTATCCATCTCAAGATTGATATGTGTGGCCATGAATTAATATAATATTTTCAATTAAATCTATAAATATCCTCATAATGATTTACATGGAAAGGCCTTAATTAGGCACGGGTGTCTATAATCCTAATATTTGTTGCATTTATGGCTTGCGGATGCCACCTCATATATCATGCCACTAGGTGATGCAAATATTAATAATAAATTTCCAATAATGAAATAATCAATAAGCTCCATGAGAAATCCACTTAAGCTCTTGATTTTAATTAATTAGCTTAAATAAGATTAATCAATTTTAGTGCAATTCTTTAGAAATTGGTGCACAATTAATCAAAATGGTTAGAAAAGTAATATTATTGGGTTATAATTTGACTCTAAAGGAATTATAAGGTAATGTTGGATGTGTATAGACTGTTATCCCATTTAGGATGTTGCCAACACAAAATAACAAAGGTACATGATGTGTACTAATGAATTAGAAGAAAAGAGTGTTCCATAGCATAAAAAGGCAAAATTATCATTTTGACTCAAAATTAATTGATCAAAGTTAGGAATAGCATAAAATTCATTTCCCATTTAGGGATACATTAACCTAAATTGGTACTTGTATATGACAAGCTCAAACCATTTAGCATGTTTTAGTGATTTTGGCCTAAATTATGCATTTGAGTGCAATTAGAGTATGATTGGCAATTTTAACACAAATAATGTTAGGAATTAGATTTCTACAATAAGAATCAAAGGTAAAAGAACTTGGGAATGATTCCCAATCCCTTAACCTATAGAGTGTATATAGATATGGGTGGTAGATCTATGGTAGACATAAAATTTTACCTTATCCTGTCATAATTATTTATGTTATTATATTGTTAGTAAGGTTGGCCTATAGAGTAGCCATACCCTAAGTAGGTTATATATAGGGGTTAGTGATTAGTACATGATGATGATGTTATAAATTATGTTCTTATTGCATGGTTATGGAGTTTCCCCATATAATTGGCTTAGTATTATATTTCTAGTATTATGATCTACTATCAACCATTGATGTGGATTTGATTTATTCTACTCTTAATTATTCATATACATTATTATTGTTCAATTACTTATAATTATAATCATATCTATTTTTGTGAATTGGTTTGATATATCTAAGTAATTTCATTACAAGTGGTATCAAAGCTTAGATTTGAGAAAGGTTATGTGATACAATTTTTTAGATCTAGCATAGCAGTTGTTCTATGAATTGATGGATGAAAATAACATAACTTGTAATTTGAAAATAAAATCTACTGTTAGTGTAGTATTTCTTGATTTTTTTTTTGAAATTACAATTTTTTTGTACTCTTGTGAAAAATACAAGTCATTGGATTCATATTAGTGACAGGATTCTAATGGTATAAGACTTTAATAATTTTTTATTGACCCCAAAACTTTCAACCTTAAATTATTGAATTATGCACCCTAGACTTCATGCATGGCCTATCCATACACTAGAGGCCTTAGAAAAGGGAAAATACCCTAGGAAAAATGCTTAGAAAGGATGAAATAGAGTTTAAAAATTATTATACATGGGTTTTTAGGTTAGTTACCTATCTCTAGGTAAATGAGCAAAGTAATGCCTAGAAATAAGATATGAATGTGGTCAAAGGTGACTTTAACATAATGAAAGGATATTTGATCAACATCAATGTGACATTTAACACTATCATTGATAATATTAAAAATAATCCATAGCCTAATAATTTTCCCCGAAGTCACATAGGTTCTCCCAACTAGAAAAATACAAGTTCAAATACTAGTTCGTAGAACATGCTACATAAAGTGGAGATGCACAAGTTTTATGGTAAAGATCTGATCACCTATATAAATAAAATAAAACATTTTTTTACTTACATTAGACTCCATGTATACATAAGGTGGTCATGGTATATTTATATTGGAATGATAATAGTTCATTTGGTATAGATGGTTATGCACTCAAAATAAAAAGAAGGGCCTATATGATCAATGTTTAATATGAGTTGTAAATGCAATAGTGTAATAGAGAACTAATTCAACTAGTTAAAAAAAAATTGACAAATAAAGACTATTAAGGATTATTTTTATCAATCCTAGAACCTATCCCTATAGATGGAAGACAATAGAAGGGATGACCTATATGACATGTTCTTAGGTCAGCTTAAAGATAGTATCCAAATTTATGCTTGCATGTTTAATCCAAATTAAGTATAAAATTCCTTGGTCTTCATATGCATGGTAGAGGAAATATATTTGGCCAAACTAATTTCCCACTTCTATAAAATATTGTATTATTCCATCATAATCATTTCCTCAACCTACTAGACTAACTCCTCAACAAATTGAAGAGAAATGAGAAAAAGGGTTATGCTTCAATTATGAAAACAAATATAGCAAATGAAATAAATGTGTTGAGAAAATAGATTGAAGGCTCCACTGAAGAAGAAGAGGATGAGGAAATCATGATAGGTAAGGGTAAGGATGAGCAGGAGGATGAATACAAATATACCTAACCAAATATCTTATGTTGTGCACATTTAGGAATTAACACCCAAAAACCCTCAAGGTATGGGTTAGCTAAATAAATAGAAAGTAAAAATGTTGAATTACTCAATGAGTAAACATAACTTCATCAACAATAATTTGGATACATGCTTGAAATGTTTTATTTATCCAAATCCATAATTTCAAGTCATGATTTTAGATGGTGGCACTTCTATTTGTTTAGGGAGATTCTATAGTATCAAACTTTCCATGGGAGATTATAGGTTAGACTCTCATATATTTTATATTCCCACAAGTGTGTCATACATCACTTTGGGATTCTAATGGATCATAACCATGTGAATGATAGAGATGAATTTACAATAGGTGTTTATGGATTTTGATTCTAAAGGTAAGGCAATTGAGCTATGTGGATAAAGTCTCTACAACTAGTTAGTTCTCATTAGATGTAGAATATTCACAAAAATGGGGAAGAAGGGTTTGTAGCACAACTATTTTCCTTAGAATTAAAACCAAAAAATATGTATACACAACCCCATTTATAAAATATTGTTGATACCCACTTATTTATTTTTTTAACAATGCCAAAATGACTACTACCTAAAACGGAATATAATCATACATGCCGTTTAAATACTATAAGGTAATATGGTAGAGGACATGTTGGATGTTGATATATTTAGCTAGCTAAAGTTCATATTAATTCTCACTATTAATGGTGTGTAATAAAGATGATCCTTGGAGAACGTTCCATGATTATAGAGAACTCAACAAACACAACATTAAATATAAGTTCCATATTCTGGTCATTAATGATTTCCTAGATGAGTTACATGGTGTAGTCTACTTTAAAAAACTAGATATTTGATTAGGTTGCCATAAAATTTGAATAAACAATGAAGATATACATAAGACAACTTTCATAACTAATGCGATTCATTATGAGTTTTTGGTAATGCCTTTTGGCCTCACAAATGCACCATACATTTTAGAGTTTGATGAACACTATATTTCATCCTTTTATATAGAAAATTTTCTTGGTATTTTTATATGAAATACTAATATATAATAAGACATAAGAATAAAATTTTCAGCATTTGAATCAAGTAATGATAACCCTAGAATAACATCATCTTTATGTAAAACATTCAAATTATAATTTTGGAGTAAAATATATGGAGTACTTGAGTATATATTTTTTTTCATGAGGGAATCAAAGTAGAGCCTCAAAATATCAAGGCCATGATAAAATGACAAGTTATAAAAACCCTCAAGAAACTTTGGGGATTCTTAGGAATGATAGGTTATTATTATTGTTTTAATAAAAATTATGGTAATATAAAAACAAAAATTATAAATTTGTTGAAGGAAGCCTTACACATCAATAAATCTACCACCAAGGCATTTGAGAAGCTAAAGGAGGTCACGTTCACCACTCCAATTTTGGCTATCCTTGATTTTTCATTGACATCCATTATTGAATATGATGCATCCAATTAAGAAGGGATCTATACTCATGTAGGATGGATGACTGACAAAATAAATTTGAGATTCATAATATCAAATGTAATAATTTTCTAAAGCCCATATATGAGAAGGATATGATGACTAATCTTCATGAATTCAAATAATGGAGACCTTATCTGATGATTAGACACTTTAAGGTGTAGACAAATCTTGATAGTCTAAAATATTTATTTGATCAAAGGTTCTCATCCCAGGGAAAAATGGGCGACCAAAATGTTGGGATATGAATTTTAAATTATATAAAATTTAGGAAAGTATAATGTAGTAAAAAATTCAATATCCTAGAGGGATGAGTCCATAGAGGCATTATTGTGCATAATATCCATATAAAAGTAAATAGTGTGGATGAGGAAAAAAATGAATGAGAGAATAAAAATAATACAAAGGTTTTTACTCAAAATCTTCAAAAATATTCTAGTGTTTCTAGAAAAATTGTGTGGAAAGGGAATGCATTGTGGTATAAAGATAGATTGTGTATGCAATAAAAAATGCATCATGTCTATAAATCAATCTTAACTCAGAGAAGATAGATCATACTATACACTTTTGATTAGGGATTCATTTGTTAATTGGGAGCATGACCAATATGGGAATCCACTAGACCCAATTAGAGGATCTCTTATTGTAATACACCATGCTAAAGAGGGTTCCAAAGCCTCTGGTCTAACACAATCATGCAATAACCCTAAGGGGGTCCCGAGTTTTGATATTTCACCTATACTAATAACAAGTAAAGTAAATCTAATCTAGTGCTCACCAAAGCTTGTGGCACAAAGTGGGGGTTAGAAACATTAAAACTAAACATGCATAGAAGACATATACTCATGTCAATGTGTATGAAATCCTAATGCATGGAAGAGAAGCACAAATGCATATCTATATACTCTTAAAAGGAGATATAAAATTAGGCATACTTACCTTTGAAGACAAACTCACCGAGCCTCAATCTCTCCCTTGGCCAAGGTGCTTTGCAATAGGTTATCATGGTATATAAAGATGACAAAGACAAATTAGATCTAGGATACACAACCTATCAATGCATCCAAAATACATCTCCACAAGACAAGATCCATATCTCCAAAGAAATTATGGAACCCTAAGCTTTACTTCTCAAGTAGAATGGTCACAAAGTATATGTTCATTTGATCTTCATATTTTGCTTCTTTTTGATAAATGATGGAAATGAACATGTATATATAGGTAAATTTGAGCCTTGAACCTTTCAAAAACTTGACCTAAGGTTGACCTAGCATAATTTTATAAAATAATTCACTAGGTCCCAAGCTAGGTCAACCAAAGTCTAACCTAATTTCTAAGTAAAAATATCTAGAAACTGTATAGGGTTGACCTAGTTGACCTAGCACAGGTGATTGAAAAAAAGAGATTTAGGTGAGGAAAAGGAGGATAAAATGTAGCAAATGCTTGGAATGGATACAATAGAGAAGATCAAGATTAGGGTTAATGGTTTTAGGAGATAATTGTGTAGATAATGAGTGGCAAAAAGGATAATAATCTTATCAAGCACCAATGGTCTACGCACCCCTTTCCTGGTGCACCCCTTTAGACATGCTCTTAGAGAGATTGAGACTTGAAAAGTTCCTACAAGATGCAAATTGTCAATAGTTAATAAAAGTTTGAAAATATTGTGCGTATACATATGCCCCACTCAAAGCTCATCACGTGTCATGTGAGTACAACACGGGGTGGTGATTTGGGAAATAGAACATGATAACACATAATGCTAATGCTAAGTAAGATACAATAAGCAACAAATAAGATAAATGAAATGAAATAATTGAAAAACACATAGCGTTACTTACCTTAGTGATATAGATAAATAAGTAGACTACAAGATAAGTGAAGGTGTCCAATGTGAAGAACATTACGTGAATCTGTAGAGGACAAAAATCAAAATTTTTGGGAGATAAAAATATAATAGTGGAAATGATTCTATACATCATCAAAATTCCAAAAAAAATTATGATTTGAAAAAGGGATGAGTAAAAACAAAGATAGAGGTAGAACAAGGAATATGACTGAAAAGATTTGAAAGATTTAAGTTTTATAATAAATGATTTTAAATAGGTTGAAATGAAAGTCATTTGTTATTTTTAACTTGTGAAGGAGAGAAAAATAGCTCTAAGAGACCAAAAAAACTAGGATGAAAAAGAGATGAGAGGCTAGGTGAGAGGGACCCCCAGAGGCAACAACAGGTGCACTACAGGTAGGAAACTAAGAATCTCAAACCAATTTTTAAATATTTTAGTGATTTATGTGTATTTTTAGTAATTTGTGTTTTAGTAATTTTTAGACATCGAAGTGAAACCAAATTAGATGCTAAAGGTAGGAAAAACCAATTATGGAAATGGGTTTAAAGGGTTTGGGGAAATAATTGCCAAAAGGCACTTATTTCACAAAATGTAAGGGGTCACTAGGAAAAACAACTAGGTCAACCTAGTCAACCTAGTAGGCTAAAATATGATAAAATCCATACTGCTCACTTAGTAGGTCTGTACTGACATAGTTGGTTTTTTAGACTATTGACCTAGTATATTATTTTTGACCGAGCAAAAAAGTCTAGTATGACAACATAATACTAAGGGGGAAAATAAGAGGGTTGACTTGGATTTTTAATTCAACTAGGTCAAAATAGGGAAATTTTGGTCAAACTTTTGACCAAAGAACTAGAATAATATGAAAATGCATTCAAAAGGCTAAAATAGTGCTATAAGGGCCCAAGATGATCGAGCAATGGCTAAAAGGGCCAAGTAGGCTATAAATAAGTTCAATTGATCAAAAAATGAATAAATTAAAGTAAATTTAGGCTTGTTTTTCATTAAAATTGAAAAAGAATGTATTTTGATTATACATTATATGGAGGATCTAATACATATTTTTTTATTTCCTGATTGTAGGGGTGTCTAAGATTCTAGCATTTGGTGGATGCATCATAGTTCCTACACTTATTGGAGTGCCTATCGATAGAGGATAGAACTAGATTCATTTATTTAGGCCTAGGAAACATAGTAGATATGTGTAGGATACCCCTTAACTTAGGTTTATTAGTCATGTTCCTGGGATACTAAGAATGATTGACTAACACCTTTAGGTAGGAGGTGGAGGGGGATATTATAGAGGTGGGTATTACCTTGGAGGATGTACATACCATCCTAGGTTTGCCCATAGTAGGGATACCCATAGTTATAGGAGTACCTGATAGTGAGGAGGAGAGGAGAACCTTAGCCATATGGGCGATGGGCTCAAAGATAATACACCTTAGATTGAGGGTGAATATGTTTGATGTATATACGACATAGATTCTGGACATCTAGAAAGCTATGATAGGACTTGTGATAGCATGAGTGCTATGTCACAAGTTAGATGATAAGGTACCACTCTTTATGATAGCCTTGAGCTAGATGATATTAAAGGAGAGGGTGCTATATGACCTAGGATCTATCATTTAGGTATAATTCATACATGACATGTATGGAGTGCCATCCAGAGGGTAGAAGTCAATGGGATTGATCATATTATTGATGGCATGGATCTACAAGAGGTTACCCACATATTGACTAGTTGGGTTTCCCCATGCAGTCGATGATAAGTTACCTAGGGTTCAGAGATGGAAATAGGACTAGGTAGTGCATGCCATACCCCATATGCCAAAATTATAGACAATAAGATGAGTAGATATAGTATGGTAGCTATATGGGCATATAGCTATAATATGGCCGAGCTGGGAGATAGTAGTACCAACTTTGACATAGATAAAGGTGATAGGGCACTACACCTGGTAAATGGAGCCACATCTAGTGACATGAGTACCAAGGTAGATGGCTTACCTCACCCAATGATGCTGATAGTGGTGCCCACATTTTGGGCCCAACATGTAAGAGAGATATAGGGGAGATGAGGACTAGGGCCACCAATGGTGAGGCCGATACTCAGTCCATGTCATGAGTTACCATAGACTAGTTGAGCATGATAGGTAGCGGAGTGAGAGGAGATGGGTATGGAGGCAAGAACACCAAAGGCACCACCACCAAATCCACAATAGGAATATTAGTGACCACTATGGATATGGTATTGATGGAGGTAGTAGGATTATGAGAGAACAAAGACTATCACCATCTTATATTACCCAACAGGTAGGCTAGAGTAGAGTTAGATGATAGAGAGACCATCTGGGCATAGCCTGAGATAGGCACAAGTGGTGACTATAGGATTTGTTTTTAAGAGGTGACTGATAGAAGAGGTTTTTAGAGGCCACATGAATGGGGAGATTGACTTGATGGTCATGAAAATTGAAAGATAATAGGGGCTAACACATAGGTAATAAAATGTGATCAAATTTTGCTTAAGTTTACTTACAATAGACTAGAGATAGATAGATTTTTAGATATATCAATGATATAATATCTATTTGGTGTGATTTTTGTAGGTGTGGTAGAGGATGAGGAGATGAAATGGGGGTCCCTAATGAGGGGAGCACTCCATGATGTTCTAGATGAGGTTTTAGTTCCATACAACCTTGATATATTAGAGGATCCCAGGGTACCATTTTCCCCAGCTTAGGTGAGCTAGTTTAGATTATTTGGAGAGGTTGTGAGGTAGCTATAAGTGCATAAAGAGGGGATGAAACCACTAAAATAGGTGGGTGTAGGAGAGACATAGGCATGGTAGGCTT
This sequence comes from Torreya grandis, assembly GCA_037957365.1. Lineage (NCBI taxonomy): Eukaryota > Viridiplantae > Streptophyta > Pinopsida > Cupressales > Taxaceae > Torreya > Torreya grandis. Next base: position 953,934 of record JARHVA010001807.1, read on the forward strand.
TGGTGAGGGAGAGAGTTGCACCTCTAACTATGGTGACACAAATGACATAGACACATACCCATGAGAGAGAGAGACATGTGATAACTTGACCCATATGACATAGGTACATGAGCAGGAGAGAAAAACACATTTGGTGACCCTATCCCAATTGGCACAAGTGCATGCTTAGGTAGCTCACCTAAAAGGGTAGGTGTCAGGACTGAGATCTCAAACATCCTCTTTACAACACTCTGTTCATAGGGGTTAGACTAAGGCATCTATAGGCAGCATGGCTAGGCCATGAGATAGGTAAGATAGGGCCTAGCCATAGAGTTAAAGCATTATATATGGTTATATTATTGTATTAAAACTCATGATATATATAGATATTACATTTTGGCAGTTGGATGCTGATTGTATGTGTTGTCATTATGGTTGTGGGTGTTGATGCTTGGATATATTTCTTTCTAGCACATGTATTTAGCTATTTGTTGTCTATGTTATGGGAAATATATGAGGTGTGGTTTCTTTTCTAGAATTATGTAGAACTCATGCATGGTTATAAAGCAACATGCAAAAAGGGCATGGTAAAATATAATCAATAAAAAATAAATGTACTACACATTATTTCACGTTGGGAAATGTATAATATCAAGCAAATGACTAAGTATAAAGAACCAAAGAGGGTGGTTAAAAAAAGATGGTAAAAAGTTTGTTTTTAAACCAAAAATTGGCACCAAATTAAAATAAGTAAAATCACGTTGGGAAGTATGAAAGTAGTGTAATAAAGTGAAAATCATGAAAAACAACACATGGTATAAAAACAAATTAATTAAGTCAATCAATCATACTAAATCACATTGGGAAGTATAAGAGAAAAAAAAATTGGTAAAATTTTGTCTTAAATTTATCACACTAATTCAAGCTGGGAAGTATGAAAAATTCAAGAAATGGTTGGATTCTTACATGCAATCAAAAAATAAGAAAATAAAAGAAGTGAAAAAATGAAGTAAACATAAAACATACTAAATCAAGCTAGGAAGCATGTTAATGACATGTAACTTCATAATCAATCACATCTTATCTCATATTTGACACATGCAATTTTGATTATGGCTTGGATTATTAGAGAATTTTATGAGGAAGGCCAAGTCCTATATATGGTCTTACATTGCAACTCACAAAGGGAACACCATTAAGGTGGAATAAATGTAAAAATCTTGGAATAAGGGAATGTTGGTAATAGGAATGTGAATTTGTGGTAATTTGTGAGGAAGGCTAGGTCGTATATATGGTCATATAATGTAATTCACAAATGGAATCCCAAGGGGACTGATTAATGAACAAAACAATATTTCTCAAGAGAAAATATGAGGAATGTAGGGAATGAAAAATGGAATGTAAAAATTATAAAATATGCATCTTATGAGAAGACCTTAGGAGACAAGAGACATACTAAAGACATGAGAAGACACTAAGTGACTAGTAACCATCAATGTAAAAAAGAAACCTATTCTCTATAGACACAAAGCTTTGTAGGTAAATAAGCATGCTACTAAGATCAACTCATGAAGGTATATTTGTATAATAAAATTAAAATGGACCTACCTTCCCATGACGTGTTATTTAGTCCTCAGAATCCTTTACAGAGTCATTGATCTACTACAAAGATTGGGTACTTGCATGTGAAAGTAGGTAGCACTAAAATATATTTTTATTCTCCTTTTCTAATCTACTAGCATACCACATCTTGGTGGACCTCAACTCTACTATGAGGCCAATTGTAGAGTTTGAGCTTTGACAAAAAGAAGGATATCTGCTTTGAATCACATATTTTAGTGTGATTTAACTTTTAAGAATTTAAAATGTTTTTTCCTGTTATATCATTACCTTTTGTTTAATGATTTGTATTTTAAATGTTTTTTAGGCTTTTTAAGATTCATCCTTCATATGAACTTGGATTGACCAAACATGAGAGATAGAGTGATACACATGAATGAGTTGTAAGCTTAGGCTAAAGGAAGATAAGTAACCAAAGACAAGACTGACTAAGACACTTAGGCTTAACAATGAACTAGCATGTGATCTCAAGTCTCAACCATGTATATGTTTTGTTTGTGAAAAAGGAAGAAAGGGAAAAAGGAGATCCAAAGTGGACCAGTGAAATGAGATTAATTATTTTCTAACTTATCACATGGTAATAAGGAATGAGTAAAAGGAACCAGGTTTGTATAACCATGTCATAATGATAATTATCCGTGAAAAATAGAGATAAGAAAGCAAGCAATAAGGAAAAGAAAAACAAGGGAGTTTTAAGAAAGAAAATCAAGATGGAAAATAGAGAAATGATAAATAAGACATCTATAAGAAACATAAATGATAGTATAAGTAATATATAAAGTGTGAAATTAAATTCACTATGTAAGATAAATAAGAATTTGACACAATGTCAAATGATATAACAAATAGATAAAGATAGGAATGTCCAATCCAAATTAAAATGTAAAAGCACCATGCATGTGATCATAAATACTAACAAATCTATCCACACACATTATATTGAACATTAGATAGATCTCTATGAAGTCTGGATGTGAATTTTTTCTAATGTTTCATCAATCTTCAGTGAAAACTAGGAAATACTTATCATCTAATCTCCTCAATAGAAAAAGTAAGAATGATAGATGGATCATGCTGAGGAGGGATATCAGGCAAGGGATGCTCATAATAATGTATGGGATTAGAATCTATGAAAGATACATGAATCACTACTGGGGAAGTATTCACAAGTGAGGGACTCATAGATGGAGAAGGATCCACAAGTGAGGGAAGGTCCACAGGTGAGAGATTCATAGGTGAAGGAATAGAAGGTGATAAAGGGACCATACAAGGGGATGGAACCATAAGATGTTGAACCATGGGAGAAGAAGGGGGAGCCTTCTTGTGAGAATGACATATGGGAGGAATGGTAGAAGGTCTAGTAATAACTATAAGATGATCCTTAAGGTGTTGTTGAAGGATGCAACAATGATTAGTGTGATGGGTGCCACATGGGTACCAAAGACAATACACCTTTCCATACTTGGGAATATACTCAGGGAGTAAATTCGAGGGAGGTATGGCCTTGTGTAAGGACTGAGGGGAAGAAGGACATAAAGTATAAATATATTGTCACATCTTATGATAATGTGTAAAAGAATGATTATCCATTTTGTGGAAGTAATGTGTGAAAGAATGATTATGAGTAGGCTTAGTAGAAGTACTCAAAGGAGGAGGTATAACAAGAACATAAGGAGCTTGTGAAGGATCATTGTCCTATTTGGTGGGTAATAAAGCCATCTAAGGTAAAGGAAGCAAACCATCACCAAGAAAAAGTGATGGTGGGGAAACAATGAGACTAAGCTCAATGGAAGGAACAATCAGATTATAAATAGGGATAGACTCAACAATAGTGGGAGTGAAAATGGGCTCAACTATAGAAAGAGTAAGGATGGGATCAACTATATAAAGAGCAAGAATAAGATCCAATGTCATGCTCTATTGAGGGTGTGGTAGGGTCTATAGAAGGTTGAAGAAGGGTAGCACACATCTTAGGGATAAGTAAGCTATAAGGGTCAGGGTACCAAGCAAAGTGGTAAGGCCAAGTCATAGCATGATCCATGAGCATACTCCTATGAGGTTCCTTAGAAATTGGAGGTGTCAAAACCATCTCTACCTTACAATAAAGAGGAAAAATACTAAAATTAGGAACTATAAATGATAAAATATGAGAAGATACATGAAAATATTGAAGCAAAGAAGAACGATAACGGATAATCTTAGCATCACAGGATTGAACAAGACCACATAAAAAGGGATTGTCTAAGGAATAACCATCATCATAGTCAAGGGTGTGAAGCTAAATGACGTAAGTATGACCTTGTCATCTAATGAGGTGTCATAAATAGAATGCTAAGTCTTAGTCAAGACAATGGGAATATCATCACAAGGAGGTTTACGAGAATGAAGCTACAAAGAAACACAAAACTAAGAGATGAGATGAGGTGAGAGATTAGAAGTTTTAATATTTAGGTTAGTCTCATTAGGCTCATCATTATCAAAATCTAAAAGATTAGGGGGAATATTCCCAATGAGTTTAGGATGACCATTATAACCTCGAGTTGAGTTGATAGGAAAGTTGAATCATTAAGACTCATGGAATGGAACACTAGGAAAAGGTTCAAGAGTAGGAATCTTGAAGACACCATGGTGTTGGAATTATTCAAAATTCCAAGGGTCAGTGTCATCTTGAATCCTATATATGGTTCCATTATGAGGGAATTTAATGCATTGACATGTGGAAGAATCAACTACTCTCATATAGTGAGTCCATGACCTACCAAGAAAGATGTTATAAGATAGTGAAAATTTAAATATCATCAACTTCACATGAATGGTGATAGGTGGGATGGTAATGGGGAGCCACACAAAACCTAAAAGAGGCATTTTCCTTTGATCATATCCTTGGTATGTGCTACATGTGGAATTGAGATTACATTCAGAATATCCAAGGGTTTTGATAAAATCAAGAGAGGCAACACAAGTTCTATAACCCTCATCAATCAAGGTAAATTTAACTTGGATATCACCTATTTGGATACTAATAAATAAAGGTAGATCATCTGCATAAAGAAAAATCTCATCAAGAATCATATAAGTGATAGGAAATTTTAAGGAAAGAGAAGTGTCAATTATTTTGTAAACATGGATGGACATCTCTTCACATTATTATAATATGTTATCTTCAGATCTAGATAAGGTTGCTTCAGATCTTGCTAAGTGAAGATGAGGGATGTTCATATTGAGTAAGAATTGCATAAGATAGTTTCTATGATATAAAGAGGTCCTCATAAGTTCAAGGAATGGATTTTGGGATGGGAGATTAGTGAGTTCTAGGATAGGATCCCACTCATCATAGCCCATGAGAAGATTGTTAGAATTATGTGCATAGTGATTAATAAGGTCCTCATAAGGAGGATCCAAAGTGCATTGGAATTTATGTTGATAATAAGGAAAATGTTTAGAACAAAGTTGTAAATTATGTTACAAATATGAACTAGTTGGTTTAGGTGTAGGTTGAGAGTTGGTAGAAGAATTATTAATAGAAGCTTGATTATCATGAGTGTTAGGTAAATAAGATGAAGGGAGAGTAGAAATATAATGGGAAGTGTTATCCAAATGAGGATTAGGAATTGGTTCATCAAATGTTATAAGTTCATCTTGCCCAAACTCATTTAAGTGAGTTGGAGAAGAATCTTGGATAACATAAAATGTTTAGGACAATGGAGGAGTGTAGATAGGTTGAGGATCAATAAAAGCAACCACCCTTCATATATTAGTCATATTAACCACATTCTCTTCAGAAGTGGGGTCAAAAAGACTTTATACATTATTGGTGGAAGGGGTGGGCTTGTCTTGGGTATCTATATTAGGTTGGTGATTAAGAAGAGGGTATTTATAGATGGCCAAATGAGAATTATCTTGATTCAAGGCTTGAGATTTAGTATGTGTTTCACGAGCCTTAAAATCAATGTCATAAGATTTTTGATATTTTTGAATGATATAATCATGATCAAAATTAGGACCAAGAAGAGAATCCATAGCTAAATTATGAAGCTGACTATAGGCCTCATGAGAATGACCGCAACTAGTGTGAGACCAATAAAATTTATTAGGATCATACCATGATTTCATAGGATGAGTGGGATGAAGTTCTTGTGGAAGAGACATAAGTAGATGTTCAAGTAATTTAGCTAAGGATAGGGGTTTGTGAACATTGACGTTATTCAATGAATATAAATGAGGATTGGTGTATTATTGAGAAGAGGGAGTTGGTTCTGAAGATTGGTTAGGAACAATAACTTTAATAGTATGAATGGTGTCATAAGATTATGTAACACCATCATTGGTATTATTAATATTCTTATTCTTAACTAAGAGAGAAGGAATTGTAGAAGGTTGGGGTGGCTCAAATTGATGCATAAGAAAATCTTGATGTTTAGCTTGGTCAATAGCCTCCTCCAAAGTATGTAGAGAGAGAGAGAGAGAGAGAGAGTGCAAACCTAATATTATAAGTTGGGAAAAGGAACATTGGTAAAGAAATGGAAAAGGTGATCATCATCCATGTTATATTCAAATTTGTTGGACAATGTTTTCCATCTTTTAAGAAAATATTGGGCATTTTTATTTTCCAGTTGTTTATAATTTATGAAGTGGGCCAAAGAATTTTTAGGAAGATCACTAGTTTGGAACTCTTAAAATAAAGCATTCACTAAATCTTCCAAACTAGTAATAGAATTAGTTTTAAGTTGGTTGTACCAATCTAAAGAATGATCGATGAGGGTTTTGGCTAATAATTTGGTAGCAACAAAGGTGTTCAATTTGACCCAATATTTATAGAGATTTAAAAATGTTTTTAGATGAAGAGTAGGATCAATTGATCCATTATAAGAAATGGTAGGGGTGATACATCCTATATCAATATTATCAATTTCAGTGGTAACAGGCTCATTTTGAAGATGCTTAATGGTTTTGTTGACCAAAGGAGGTTGAAAGATGAGATTTCCATAGGAATCTCAAAGAGAAGGTGGGGGAACATTTTTATTATGAATGCCCTAAGACATTGGTTGAGGATGAGTTCAAAGATGGAGAAGGTGATTTTGTATTCTCATCATTTGATTTGTATTATGAGATTGAAAGGTATTCATTTGATTAAGTGTTTGTAATAATATTTTATGGGTTTGATTCACATTGTTAGCATTACTTAAAGAATTAGCATTAGAAGGAGTGGCTTGGGTACCACTATTGCTGTTGATAGGAGCTTAAGAGGAACTATGAGAATATGAGGTACTAGTGGCAAAATTTTCTTGTTTGGCAAAAAGATGGACTAGTGAAGGGATGAAAAGAGGAAGCACTAGAAGCATGATTACCTTAGGTAGCACATAATGCACTAGTGGAAGGATTAAGAAGAGTGGATCTTGTGAGAGGCCCACTGGATGTAGAACCTACCATATTAGTGGAGATACTAGGCATTGATGTAGAAGAAGTTAAAGAAGAAGAGGTCATGGTATGAGAAGGGGTCATAATTGAGGGAAGAGGATGAGAATTAAATAAAGTTGTAACCCCAAATCCATTTGAGAATGTGGGAGTAGGTGAATGAGGATATTTTTATTGACCACTAATCATGAGATGGTAAATGGTAGAAGGATCCTTTCCTCAATGTTGAGGAAATTCATTGATAAAAAAGAGAATTTTAAGGGTATACTCTAATTTGGGTTGATCTTCTAGGGAGAAGAGAGGATTACACTATGAAAAATAATGAGGAGGGGTCCCATAGTTCATTGTGTGAGTGGCTATGTGAACATTACTCTCATCTAAGAGTAGAGCCATACTTTGCATATGAGAGACCCTATGAGGGTTGGTAAAACTCATCATGTTTATTAAATTCAAATCAGTGTTATTTTCAAATAGAAAATTCATGACGGAGAAAGAATAAACCAAGAAAAAGAGATGAGAAATCAAGGAAAAAGTAAGTGAAAAAAATATACAAAGTCAACTAGGTCGATCTAGCATAGGAAATAGGGCTTGTAAACTATGCAGGGTCGATTGGGTCAATCTAGCACAATAGATAGATGTTGAAAAAGTGTACAAGGTTGACTGGGTTGACCTATCACAATAGATAGGGGAAAATAGACAGTCTATAAGAGACTGTGTCGATTGAAATAATTCTGTACTAAAATAAGAATAATTTAATAAGTATTTTGAAAAGAAAAAATTGAAGGGAAACACACAATCAATTGGATCAATGAGGTTGATATAATTAATGCACATAGCACAAAACCTTACACCAATGTTGGCTAATGCAATTTTTTATAATACAACACACAACTAAGCAAAGAGCAAGTAATCAAATTAAAAAGTAAAATCTAACTAAGTGGTCAACTTGAATGTTGCTAGATTATTAGAATATAATTTTACATGTGATAGGAAGTTGGCTATAAATAAGGAACTCAACAATAATCTAAGGATAGTTTTAGGACATTTGGGCTGAAAGGGATCTATATTGGAAATGGTATAGGCTTGGTATTGGGGCCTACCCCATAACTTCACACACCACAGTGATAAGGGTGTCAGGTGTTTAGCCAAAATATAATATTAACCACATGTTTATACTTGGCCAAAAAACCAAGATGGCTTCCCCCTTGGTGATGAAATCCAAGAAGGTTGGCCTTGGGTAGGCAATTATTAGAATGTTTGTTAAGATTTTGTGATATGGCCATGTGTGCATAAAAGGGGAAATAGTGAAACTAAACCATATATTGAAAACCACCTAATTAAACTATGCAATCTATTCTAAGCATGTAAGCAACAATAAATGAAAGTACAAGGTAATTTATAGCATATAAGTGTTAATTCCAATTTTGAAACATAGTACAATGTCAATTCAATTGATAATGTATGTAGAGAATATAGAACAAGGTCGACAGGGTCACCCCTATACTATGAAAGGAAAATTTTTGAAAGTAAACTACATCAATAGAGTCGACCTAGCTTTCTAGACTACACATAGAATACATAACTACATCAATAGGGTCGACCTAGTTGACTGTATAGGGGTAGTTTTAAAGACTAGAAACTATGAAAAATAGGACTATAAGGAAAGAGAGATAAAGATAGAGAGGAACCTTGGTAGGTTGGAAGATGTAGATAAGTGAGATTGTTGTTGAATAACCTTGATAAATATTTGCAAATCTTGCTAACTTTGTCAACTGGGTCGATCAAGCTTTACAAAAACCTATTTTTAAGTGACTAAAAGTGTATAGGGTCAACTGGGTTCACTTAGTATTCTGAATCTGATGTTTGAAAGTGTGTAAGGTCAATTAAGTTGACCTAGTAGTCTAGATTGGAATTCTAGTAAAATTGCAATAATAAAACAAAGTCATTTTGATGTGATTGTGTGTCAAACTTACATATAAAAGTTAATACTATGTCAATACAATTGACCTAAAATCATAAATATATGATAATAAAAAATGATAAAATGATGAAATAAGTGAAACAAATCTTTCAAGGATTAGATTCACATCAAGTTCACCAAAATGTAGGTAATAAAAAATGCATCATGTCTATAAATCAATCCTAACTTGGAAAAGATAGATCATACCATACACTTTTGATTAGGGATACATTTGTTAAGAAGGAGCATGACCACTATGGGGATCCACTAGACCCGATTAGGGGATATCTTACCATAATACACCATGTTAAAAGGGTTATAAAGTCTTAAGTCTAACACAATGATGTAATAACCCTCAATGGATCTTGAGTTTTGATATTTCACCTATACTAATAAAAAGTAAAGTAAATCTAATCTAGTGCTCACCAAAGCTTGTGGCATAAAGTGTGGGTTAGAAATAATAAAACTAAACATGCATAGAAGACATATACTCATGTCAATGTATACAGAATCCTAATGGATGGAAGAAAAGCACAAATGCATATCTATCTACTCATACCAAGGATAAATAAATTTAGGAATACTTAACTTTGAAGATGAACCCACTGAGCCTCAATCTCTCCCTTGGCCAAGGTGATTTGCAAGAGGTTGTTATGGAATATAAGGATGAAAAAGACAAATCAACTCTAGGATACACAACCTATCAATGCATCCAAAAGAATTCTCCACAAGATAAGATGTGTATTTCCAAAGAAAGTATGAAACCCTAAGCTTTACTACTCAAGTAGAACTCTCAATAAGTAGATGTTCATTTGCTCTTACTTCTTATTTTTCTTCTTCTTGATAAATGATGGAAATAAACTTGTATATATAGTTGGATTTGACCCTTGACCCTTCCAAAAATCTTGGCTGACAGGGTCAACCTAGCATAATTTTGTAGAATAATTCACTAGGTCTTGAGTTAGGTTAGCCAAAGGCTAACCTAATTCCTAAGTGAAAATATCCCAAAATTGTACAGTTTTGACCTAGTCGACCTAGCACAACTGATTGACAGAAAATGATTTATGTGAGGAAAATGAGGATAGAAAATGCCTAGAATGGGTACAAAAGAGAAGAACAATATTAGGGTTAAGGTTTTAGGAGATAAGTGTGTAGATAATGAGTGGAAAAAGGGACACTAATCCCATGAGGCACCAATAGTCTACCCACCTCTTTTCTAGTACACCCTTTAAGGCATGTACTTAGAGAGATTGAGACTCAATGGGTTCCTTTAAGATACAAAGTGTCAGTAATTGATTAAAGTTTGAAAATATTATGTGTATACAGGTTGTACATGTGTGTTTATTCTACCTTCGAGCATAATATTATTACACAGCCCCATGCATCTCTAGTAGGGGTAATTTAATATTATTAAAAATTATAAAATAATAAAGAAATATTTATTTTTATAAGTACTCAAAGGGGATATACATTAATTTTTGCTAAATGCATGGTGTGTCAACAAAATAAGAGTGAGACAATTAAGACCTAAAGTCTTAGACAACCATTATCTATTCCTAGCCAAAGGTGGTAAATTTCCATGGATTTCATATTAAGGTTGCTCAAGTTGGATGGTAAAAATATCATCATGGTAATAATGGGAAGGATTAACAAATATGCCAATTGTGCCTTGTCACAACCATTTGTAGTAAGTATATTATCATATGTTTTTTTGGATATAATTTAAAATCTCAATGGTACCCTAAGTTCATATTAAGTGATCATGATCCTATATTTACCAGTAATTTTTGGATTGATTATTTCACATGTTTGGGTACTTATTTGGCTCATAATTAATAATTTAGTCCTCAATATAATGGGAAAAGAGACATGGTAAATAAATGTCTAAAGGGTTATCTCCATTGCTTTTCATTGAATAAATAAGAGAGATGGGTTCATTGGATGAAACTACCATAACAATGGTATAAAACTTTCTTATATACCTCATTATAAAACTTGCTTATATACCTCATCCAAAATGTCTTTATTTGTGGAATTTTATGAGTACCAAGTCCCATCCACCACCTCATCCTTGAGGGTACATCCAAATGTTATAACTATTAAATAACATATGCAACACTAACATGAGGTACTAGCTGATCTAAGATAGAACTTGGAAATGTCACAAAGCACAATGGAGTAGAAAGTGGATTAATATTGTAGTGAAAGTCATTTTGAAGTGGTTGATTAGGTCTTTGTGAATGTATAACCATACATTAAAATGTGCTTGAATAAACCAAAAAATGATAAAAAAAATTATTCCTAAGTACTTTGATCATTATGGATCCTATAAAAAATTGGTAGTGTCACATACAAGTTGGAGTTACCTCAGTCTACATGCATACATCTAATATTTCATGTGTCCTAATTAAAGAAGGTAATTGGATAGATATCATCCACATAGATTCAATTATCAAAGTTAGATGAGGAGGGGAGACTCATTTTAGAACCTAAGGAGATACTTCAAACATGAAAAAAGTGACTGTGCACAAGGGAGATTAAGGAGTATTTGATCAAGTGGAAGAATTTGACCATCAAAGATGTAACATGGAAAGCTGGAGCATTCCTCCATAAGCATCTAATAATATTCAATGTGGAGAATATATTCTTTTGAATGGGAGGGGCATGCTATTCTCTTAACCTATAGTGTGTATGGGGATATGTGTGGTCAATCTATGGATAACATAACCTTTTAGCTTATCATGTCATAAATCTCTATGTTCTCATATTGTTAATAGGGCCAGCCTATGGAGTAGCCATAGGCTATGTGGGGTATATATAACAGGTAGTGGTTAGAAATTGATGATAAAATTACTGGTTTTGTTCATATTACATGGTTGCGCAATTTTGCCTCTTGAAGTGGCTTAGTATTATATTTATAGTATTCTACGTTGTTGTCAACATTTGGTGTGGATGTGATTTATTCTACTCTTAATTATTGAAATACATTATTTTTGTTATATATATCTACTCTTAACTATTGAAATACATGTATTTCAATTGTTATAGATTGAGAATACATTATTTTTGTTATATATATATATATATAACAAAAATAATGTATTTCAATAATTAAGAGTAGAATAAATCACATCCACACCAAATGTTGACAACAACATAGAATACTATAAATATAACATTAAGCCACTTCAAGTTAGATCGTTACTAAGGAATTAATGGGTCCCTGGCCTTTTTAACAAAATAGATAAAAAAGAACTATTTAGGTTTGGGTTAACATTTAACCATGCTAAGGCATTTGGACTAACTAGATTACAAAACTATTTTTTTTAAAAAAGCATACTAAATTTTGAGCAATTTTAAAAATATTTTCAACTTTTTAAAAACTTAATTTTCATGAAATAATAAAAAGATCAAACTTTAACAACTTAGTCTAAAATTAAAAGTTTAACTATTTTTCCATTCTTGGGCACCAAGTTGCCCACCTCTATTACTTGCCCAATCCTAAAACCACTATCTGACAAGAACATCCTCAACCTTCCCAACTAGTGTGAATCCAGCCTACACGTGCTTCTTACCAGCTGATTCTCCCTTACGCTGCTTAACTACCGATAAGATTAAGTATTTTTGGACATAACCAGAATCCTACCAAAGCTGCTTCTTCCCATTCCACCATGGTGGTGATGTAAATGAACTACATGCAAATCCTTTACCCAACCACTTGATGGCCTTAATCATTTTTGGAGAATGCCTAAGAGCCCATCACTCCTCTAGCCCTAGGATGGGTTTTACCAATTCTTTAATGATTGACATACTTACACCCTTCTACTCTAATTTTTCTAGTTGAACCAAACATGCCACATCCACATCTCTTGCAACATCAACCAAAGCCAGAAAGTAGGACTCTAGCTCATGAAAAATCAATAGAGGGACAAAACCCAAAAAATCCCATTCTAAAAATGGGAGTGTTAGGAATGGTCTAAGAGGAAGGGCTTCTAATTCTGACATCATCTCCTACTTATACTCTGGCCACACAAAGAACTCCGTCATAGCCTAGACTTGATCCCTATCTGACATAATCAAATAGGGATTCAAAGCAAAGAGTGATGCTAGGTCTAAATTCACCATAAATTTTCTACTATCTACCAAAATTTCTACACCCAGTACCTTCTCAATTGCTTCTACCACCTTCACCATCTTAATCCAAAAAATGTTAAACAAATGCATTCTAGAAACCAACCCCATGAAGCCCATTTCCATACTCTTATCTCAAACAAATGCCAAAGGTTAACCTACCAATTTGATACTAAAATGATCCATCTTGATAGAGCTCCAAACATAATGACTCCATGCCAAACAATAAAACTAAAAAAAACCCAATTTGCTATAATAACTCTCACTGGGCAATCCTTATCATTAAATGTACATGTTAGAAAATTGAGGAAGGTCATTATGAGAAAGATAAGCCTATCCAAACAATTAGATCTCAAGGGTCTAGTGTCTTCAAAACCCATTTCCACATACTCAGTATGACATCATCCACAAACCTGAAAGACAAGACAAACAAATGAACTAGCTGTCCTTGAAAATCTAATTTATAGATATTCTTTTTCTTTTTTCTATTTTTTCCTTTTGCTATTTCTTTCTCTTTTTTACTTTTTTTTAATCATAATATTAAAAAAAACATTTCAAAAGACTGTATATTATAAAATGTTTTTATAAAAACATTTTACAATATTGATCCCACAACTATTTATTGATATTTTAAAAAATATCAATGAAACCAAATTTAGCAGGACCATTTCTTCTACTAGAGCCTTCTAAAAATGTCCAAGAAGCTGCCCTGCTGCCCCCCCCCCCCCCCCCCCCCCCCCCCCCCCAAAAAAAAAAAGAAGAAACTCGATAAAACTTCTTGAATGATGCTATTATAAATTTATCTACTCAAAATTCCTACAATATTCCCATCTTTCATTGAAATTATCCAATCTTTCTTCCTCCCTTTGATCTATCGCCACATTTGCCAAAAAATCCATAACTTTATTACTTTCTAAGAAATAGTGAGAATAAATCCAGCCTTAAAAAACTACCAATTTGGGCCAAATGACATCTACTATACTTGCAATATTCCATGATTTTTTCCTTTGACTAGCCAAGGCTTGAATCACCACCTGTGAATCCCCTTCAATTTCTAAAAAGGAGATTCAACAATCCATGGCCATATTAACCCAACTGCTAAGGCTTGTGCTTCAGCTTCATTGTTGATGCCATCATAAATATTAAGGGAAGGGATTTAATTAGAGAACCACTACAATATTTAATTACACATCCTACCCCTGAGGCTCCTAGATTGCCTCTACATGTCCCATCAAAGTTAATTTTGAACCACCCAGGTTTATGTGAAATCCAAATAGCATCCTTTCTAATTTTCTTATCTTTCTTATCTACCAATGACCACTTAATGAGAGATTATTTTTGTTATGTTATTAATAAAGATATTCACATTTATTCTTGTGAATTGGCTTAATCTATCTAAGTAATTTCATTACACTAATTGACATAGCAAAAATCTTTGTAGAGGAAATATTCCAAAGGGGAATGATCATCACTCATCGCATTAGTATTTCCCATGCCTATTTAATTATTTTATGTGTTATGTCAATCAGTAATTAATTTTTTATATATTAAAATTATTTTATTTAATTATTAAAAAAGGGATACATCTCATCTAATATAATAATTAATAAAAAAATTGAAAAAATTAAGTACACAAAATTAATTGATTGTAACCTTCTACTAAATATTCTATGAGTTATAAAAAAAAAAATTAAAATATTAAAAATATAGAACTCATAGGATGAATGACGATGATGATGATGATGATGATGATGATGATGATGATGATGATGATGATGATGATGATAATAATAATAATAATAATAATAATAATAATAATAATAATTCATCTTCATCACTTGATTATGAAACCACCACTATTAGTATTGTCACATTCTATTTTACCTATTTTTGTGTATTAACAAGTGTATGTTGTGTAATAGGTATAGAACTTGATAGATATATTTATATTATATTATATTATATGAAATTTAAGCACAAATATAATTATATAATAGAATTAACTAAAATTAAAATTGATAAGTAGAATGTGATAAAAACTAGTAAGTATAACCAAATACAAGATACTTAGATTTTATGATTTATGGTTGAATGTAATTGATGTCTGATAGTTGAAATCAAGATAAGATAGGATGGTGAGAGCTCATGATCATGAACTATTTTTTTGAATGTGTTTAAACAAGTTTGTGCTCCCTAGACATCAACACAGGCTGGTCATTTTTGGGGACTATAAATTTATATGTGTTTACTATAATAAAATTATAATTACTCTATTTAATTTTCTTGTGTCTACTAAGAGGGATAAGATATTGTGATTATATAAATCTCATGTAGAATTTTTTCTTTCCTTCTCTTTTATTTGAAAACCTTAAGGGTACTTGTGAGGGATATAAACCTGTCAAAAAAAGGGGAAGTGTAATGGACTAAGTTGACCTCAATCACCCCCTTTAATGTTTGACCACTACCTACATATCTAGATACTTTGAGGAGGGAATCAAGGTACATGTATCTATCCCACCTAGAGTGATTATGTAATTTTACTCTTTGAATATATGCATACAACTATGAATTTGGATTTGATATTTGACAATGTTAGCTCTTGACTTGATTTGAAATGATTCAGACTTAGATTTTTTTTGATCTTAGTGAATGATTTTTAATTTGGAAAGAATAGGATGGATTTTATCAATGTGTTGTAGTGTAAAATATATATGTCGTATGGAAATCAAGTCAGTTTGAAATGAGGTTTTGATTTGTGTTCTGAATGTTTGATCATGAACCCTCATGATGAGCACAACTTCATAAATCATCTTCCTTCATATTGAAAATCTTGGTGTGATTTTGAGGGATATAAACTTGACAAAACTAAGAAATTATAATGGGTTGAGATGACCCCAATCATCCTTATTTTATAATTGACCACATCCTATGTATCTAATACTTTAAGGTGGGAATCAAGCCACACATAGTTCTCCCACCTAGTGTGATTGTATAATTATGCACCTTCATTATGTGCATGAAACTAATAATTTGGCTTTGATATTTGAAAATTATTTCTTTGACTTGTCTTAAATGTTCTTCAAACTTGGATTATGACTGATCCTAGTGATAGATTCATAATTTGGGAAGAACAGGGAAGATTTTCTCAATGAGTAATATCACACACACAGCACACACACACACACACACACACACACGCGCACACACACACACACACACACACACACACACACACACACACACACACACACACTACATAAGTTCATATTCCCTTTTGAGTGAGACCTTATTTTATTTATATATGAGTCCAATTGGGTAATTTATTATGACACCAAAATTATAGGTATATAAGCCTACCTTAAGGAAAGGTTTGATTTTAAAAATTAATTGTAAGTAGGAATGAGTCAATTTCAACCAGATTGGGTCAATATTGACTTGCGATGCTAACTAAAATTAATGGAATAGATATGTGTACAAGTGGACTGAATCAAGTATCTATATAGTTTTTTCAAGATATTTAGTAGGTTTTAATCAAATAGTTAGGTTCATATATTTGTGTAAAATCAAAATTTAAGGGTCAAACTCATAAGATAACCTGCAAGTATGAAAGAATGACATATTAGGACCTTGTTTATGTGCTCAAGTTGAGTGTGTTAAATGTGTGTCAAGATAGTCATTGTCAAGTAATTAATACCATATTTTAGTATCTATACATATTTAGATAATCCCTCAAAAATCATCTACTCCTCATATCTCTCAAATTCTTATTAGAAATATTGGTCCAGCTAGGAGATACCCAAAATAAACCCTATATTCTCAATTCCCCAAATTCCACCTAACATCCCTAGGCATTTTATCTGGGCCACTCACTCCTCTTTAATAAAATATGGGGATGCCATAATTGAATAATTTGATGATGTATATAATCCCATATTCTTAAATAAGAATACCAAATTACTAAGGGAGGGTTCATATTAAAGGTTATCTTCATTGAACTGAGAAGCATTTAGTCTATCATGGGCCTATATTTAATATCCACTCATGATTATTGTATTTTATCATTTTTATGATCTAGTGGTATCTTGTGATGATCACTATTCTCCTAATAACATGTGAATCTAGACTAAAAATGGAATACTTATTTTTAAAATCACTAATGACTCCATAAGGAAGATTATGGCTATAAATGAGGGAAAGATAAATATCGCTTTTTAAAATTGAATATAATTTTAGAATAGGGTTATGTAAATAAGTTAGAATATAAGAATAAGGAGGTAAAGGACCTTATAACCCAATAACCCCTACCCCATGTGCCCTCAATTATTTTTATAAAAAATGTGAGATATGTCATAAGCATGGTTTTTTTATAATTTGCAGCCATGATGATGATAGTGAGTATGCTCCAAATAATTAGCCATAATGTGTCAAATTGGGTCCAAAAAGTCTTATACCTCATTTTATTTAGAATTAAACATTATAATTACAAACATGTTACATATGTGGGTATCAACCTTTTATACCCATAGGTAGTTTAGGTATCCTCCTTACCTAAATTTTTTGATACCCTACCAAAATTCTCAAAGGCTATAACACCTAGATCTACATATCTATGGTTGTAATGGTCAACAAAATCCAATGGTAATATAGAGAAATGTCCTATAAAAATCAAGCCATAATATGATCTAATAAATAAACTTGTAGAACCAATGTTAGCTATAATAGAGAAGATAGGCTTGTGAAGGCTACCATAAACATTTTAACAGAACCCACAATCAGGGGTATTTAGCACTTTTCAAAGGACATAAAATTATTTATATCTCATGTTTATTATTTTCCCTAATTGTAGTTTTAAGGAAAAATAATGAATAAACTAATTTCAATTAAATATATCTAAGCATACATTATTGAGATTACACAATTCATATCTATCTAACAGGCTACAATAAAAAACAAGTCCAAATGCCAAAAATGAAACTTGACTAAGCAATGTAATTGATAAATGGGTAAGGAATGATCACATTTATTTGAAATATGAGATGATAGATAGATTGCGTAGACTATATGTAACATAAGCATAAAATCTAGAAACTATGCAATGCTCCAGGATAGATCCATTTACTATGATAAGTTATTACCTATGTTTTTTCTACTAGGATATGTCTGAATAGTCATGACTATCTAACTATGACTAAGTTTTCCATACTAAGATTTTGTAGTGTGTATTTTTTTGACACCTATGCATTATCACCTTCCTATTACACATCTACCTTAGCTTCACATATATAATGGGCATAATGTATAAAATAGATGAATATTCTCTTTGACATATCTTGGTACCCCAAATTAAAACAAAATTTTATGGAGTTGAGAAACCACCCATGCAAAGTTTCAAACAATGTATCGTGCATGAAAAAAATCATATCTCCACCTAGTTTTGTGAGTGTGTAGATGACATAACTTGAGTGAGGATTTTTGAATATCCTCTTCCCTCTAAGTGATGATGTATTTTCATGTAGTTTAATACCCTCTTTTGGAAGAAGGGAAATTTATAGAGACTAAGATAGAATGAAAATATTTCAATTATATGAAGTTAAAATGAAGCTAGAATAGAGTGATGCTTGGCACTAGGCTTGACCTTATATGTGATTTATCTCTTGATATTTAGATATGTCTTACAATTCCTTCTAGATGATAAATGTCTTAATTAGACCTTGCATATATAGTCTAACCAAGGATAACCTATGCATATTTACTAACTATGGTAATATATATGAAAATAATAAATTTGAAATATTATGAGCAATGGGTTGAAAATCCCATAAAAATAAAAGAGAAAATCCTATAGGGTGTATGGGTTAGTTGTCTAGGACATACCTGTAGAGTGTATAACTTTGAACAAGAGATTATTTTGGCTCTATTTTTAAGTCAGAACTTGATAATAAATGAGAAATAGGCCAAATGTGTTCATATATACCTTTTTATAAAATTTGAGGTGCTTTTAGGCTCAATGGATAAAGTGTAGACCTCTTGTGGGGTCAGAGTAGTCTTAAAAATAGGCTAAAATGTACAAGTTTACCAAATAAAATGAATTATGAATAATACACTAGGAATGAGGGTCTTGTGCCAAATTTATATGTCTACATATTTCACCCACTTTGAAATGAATGTGTGAAATACTTGAATGTGTCAACGTATAAATGTAAAAAATTAAAACACATACTTGTACCTACCTAGGGAAGGATTAAGGGTTTATGATGCACTCGAGTTGAGCTTCTACCCACACTATATAGATTATGTACTTACAACAAATTCTAAATGCTACATGTATTCAAATGCTCATTATATGATTTTAGTTTTGAAAATTCACCAAATTAAATTTGAAAATGAATCATAGGAATCAATATGCCTTATTTTTTTTCCCCTAAATGTCACACTAACAACACTTTTGATAGGTGTTAAAACACATCCAACACTTCTTTGAAATTTTTTAGATACCCAATCCACCTCTTAGTCAATAAAGTAGATAGATTTTCCCCTCTACCATTTTTTTTAAGGATTTTTATCTTTGGAAATTCCATGATATATGCCCCCCTTTTGAGATAAGGGATGAAGAACTTGTGTTGCAATAACTCATCTCAAAATAAAAGGTTAAATGTGTAACAACACCTCAGGGTTAACTAGAGTTAGGTAAAAAAAATTAATTCTAATTCATATATTAATATAACAATAAAGATATCTAACTAAATGTATTCATTTAAAATAACTTTAAGTTTAACCTTAAGGTTTAAGTGCTGATTCATTTAGCTAGTGATAAGATTTAAGTATGCTAATTTTCTTTCATAAAAACAACATATAAAGAGCAACAAATATCCAAAATAATAATTCATCTACTGTCGATTAAGTATTTCATTAAATACAATAAGTTTACAACAAATTGTTGCTTTAAAATTTACATCAAAAGTTATAATTATATAATAATACACATTTGAATAATCATATTACAATAATATAATGTTCCATAGAACATATGACTCATAATGAACCCATTTATACCCAGAACTAATTTAAGTGAAGCCTCTATCGATTGACTGCTGGAAGGGGAGGAAAAGTATCATCCAAGTGTTTTTCCACACCAACCATAGACTAATGTTTCCCTACATAATATCCCAACAAAGGAATGGCCCTGCCTTTATGGATGGGTAGATAATGATAGTGCAAAAATCAAGAAAGTCAAATAGAAATCACATGTGTTGTAAGATAACTACCACATGTAGTATATCACAAAGAAAAGTCTTATAACATGATATCATGAAATACATGCAAAATAAAACAAATAGGTGAGTGATAATATTCAAACCATAGACATTACTTTGGCCAAAGTTTTCATATAGTTTTTAGATCTCTAGGATCTATCAATTTCACCTCCCACTACTCATTCAGATTACATTTATTTTTACTAATATTGATACTAAGTAAACTAGTGAAATCTATCTCACTCATTTAATTAAAGTCAGTAATATCATATTTACACATAAATATATTTAATAATTAAAATGAACATATTTAATATATAGATTCCCATATAAAATGCCACTGCATATTATAATACTAGGAAAATCTATAATTAAAGATCCATTGCAAATTCAATTAAAATAACATATTCATGTATCCATTAGATTTATTATAGCATATTTGAATAACCAGTATCCTATACATGATATGCCTATTATATAATTTAACTAAAAACAACTGACTTTACCCTATAGTAGATTTAAATCCTTATATTCATGTATATGTGTGTTTGTGTGTGTGTGTGTGTGTGTTCATATGTATATATGAATTACACAGTCATTTTGCATTATCTAATTTAGTATTATCTCTACAAGCAAAAATGTAATCTTCCATACTACACATATTTGATTGATAGCTACATGATTGACTATATATAGTTGGTCCTTAGCTTAGATACACATCTACATATTAATTTACTCACACAAATTCACTCAATATAATTAAAAAAAACCTTTATTTAATTATTATCTAAAATCAAACTAGATGCTCAAAATAATTTAATCAACCCTTTTTTAATTTTAATCATTCAAAATATCTAAATACATATCTCAACCTTTCATATATCCATAATCCATAAATGAATAATGAAATATAATATGCAATGATACATTCTAAACATTCCATCCATAGAAAGTTAAAACATTATTTAATCAACCATAATCTAACTGAACAATTCAAAATGTTCATGCCTCTAGAGTCAATAACCAATCCAATAAAAAAACATATTTTTCTCAATTAAAGTTCTCATTAAAAATCGATGATATTATATGGTTTTAGTCCTCTATGAAAATCAATTTTATACACAACCCATTATAGATCAAACATATTTTACATATAAGTCTATATATTACAAGTAAATATTTTAACTAATTTAAAACCTGACTATAAGAAGATAACATCTTAGATTTTTAAATCTAAATAAGATGTTATCAATATTTATTATTTAAATAATGGATTATATAATTTATTCAACCATGATTATATGAATCAAGCTAGACCAAGACCCAAGAAATAAATTCAAAAATTTATATACACAACTATGTAATATTCTATAATAAAATATTTACATACACATATTTTTAGGCCATGAGGGCCCTTTATATTTGACCCTATGCATGGGTTGAACCTATCCCCAGGGTCATACACAAATGACTCAAAATTAAATTTATAATATAATATTATAATGAAACAAATGCCTAGATTTAAGGCCTCTCAAATGTTAAACAAAAGAATATATATATATATATATATATAAGCTCAACACATACTTTCATTCATACTCAGTCTAGTCAGCTTGACCCTAGTAAAGGGTTTATATCAAAAAACATTAAAATAATAATGAAACATATACATAGTCATACATCCCTTCACAATATTCAAAATCCCAATGAAAAATCCATTGAAGGTCAAAAGCCTCACACCATCATGTAGACATGTTAACTACCTGTGTTTCCATGCTATGCAATTTAAACATAAAAGATATTATACATACATATTATAACTACTAAAAAGGTTGACCCTATTATAGGGTTTAAACCCAAATATAATAATAAAATATCTATTACCTCAGTCAAAGTCATAGCTAAGAGTATATCAATAAACTCATGAAAAACCTATTTCAAAATTGAGTTTAATCTAAAGCATACACACAACTGACTCCATCAAAAATGGCTTTGTATATATATATATATATATATATATATATATATATATATATATATATATATATATATATATATATATATATATGTATCTGCGTTATATATATATATATATCATCCCTCTAGATGGGTTGCACCTATCCATAAGGTCAGCCATATTTTTTTTACTTTCCATACAAAATTTCATAACCCAAAAAGTATGTTGTGCTCACTGTAAACTCATGGCAACCACTAATTTTGAAAAACAAAACAATAAATAACAGACCCTACCTCAGTCTCTAGCTAACAACCCAAAAATTCCTTCTTGTTTCCAATTTTATTCTTCCTACTAAGCTCTCTCTCTCTCTTCTCTATCTATTTTGTTATGCCTTCTCCACCATCCATGAATCCATTTTATCTCCATCACTTCCTAAATAGTTCACCAAAATTTTCTCCATTGTTTCCCTGTAAAATCTCCACAGTCCCACTTAACTATTTCAAAAGTCCATCATTTTCCATTCATGTCGAAGAAATAGTCTAAGTGCTTCATAATGAATCAAAGAGTCTCAAAGAATCTTCCTAAATAACCCTAAATGTCCCACATATTCCAATCAAATAATGATTTAAACATTATAATTACCAATGCTAAAATTAACTTCAAAAAACACTATTACCATGAAAAAAGATAATAATTCAAAATTTATGACTTAGGAAATGTCAAGAATAACCATGCATGGGTGTTATGATCTGGAAGTCTTTTGAATTTGAATAACCATGCCACATTGAAACATTAAACTATGCCTTCATCATGCTATAAATTTTAGGCCAACAAAAATAAAATAAAACTTATTAAGATTCTAAAGACCATGCTTTCAAAACATACCCTTATACAATTATTGTCACTTGGATTTGCACTCTTTGAGGAGATAGTAAAGCTCTCCTCATCTAAGTGGCACAATGGAAACACCTCTATGCTTGTGGGTAGCCTAAGGATGAGGTGAATCTCTAGATAGGGCTAACTCCTTTGATGTACCACTTTGGATTAAAACTACACCTAAACTTTGGGGGTAAAAATGAAGAGAGATAAATGAAAACAAACTATTTTAAGGGAGGTGATATACCAAACAACATGATGAAATCCAACCATGGCATGTTACACATGAGAATATAGGACAAACTAGACATAAACTTCTTCAATCTACATCTTCTCACATCAATGTTATATTAAGAGGTTATAGATGAATGTGCAAATCTAGGAGGAATAAACAAAAGGCCTTGAATGGAAATAATGAAAATATTAACTCACTAAATCCTTGAAATTTCCTATAACACTTCAAATTCAATACAAGAAGAAGCTTTACAACTACAAATAGGATGCAATAATGAGATAACATGTTAAGGAATCCATAGTCTTCACTAAGTAAGATATAACTTTCAAGTAAAAAACACTAAGAATAGTCATGAAGAGGTAAAAATAAGTAGTATTATTGATAAAATGGTATGAAAATGAGTAGGACTTTACCATACTTAGGTGGAGCATGAGTTACAATGGCCAAAATGGCTTGTTCTTATAGAACTTGAGAGAGAGAGAATAAGAGAGAAGTCTAAGGGTCACAAAGACACTTTTCAAGTTGAGATAATTAGTTACTTATGCATTATAAGAGGATATGGGATAAACCATGCAAGGTCAAGAATACCAAGTGTCCATCCAAGTCATCAAACTCTTGCAAAGTGGCATGAAATTCCCTTAACTAGCTTAGAAAAATTGTCTTAATGATTTGAGCTTCTTTAATGCCTCATAACTAACTAGGAATAGCTCCAATTATTGAAATTAAGGGAGAGGATTTTATACATGCCTCTCCATGCATTGGTTGCCATTTTGGTCCTCTAGAATCATCCTAAAATGATATATCATCATCTACTGTCAAGAAAACTCCTCTTTCATGCACCCTACATAATTGGCATCAAAATTGGAATTAGTTGCTTATGAAAATCCATAGGAGGGAGTGTATGAAACCTATCAAGGCACTCATGTCCTTAAAATAATTAGGACACCTTAAAATGAGCTCACTTGAAGTTTTCCACCCTTCTCACTAGCTTTTCCACTATGCTAGTTTTGACTGGTTGAGATGAGAGATCCTATTGAGGAACTTAAGAGTTATTTTAAGGCATGAAATGAATATGGGGAGCTAAAAAAAGTCTTAATAGTTTTCCCAAAGTTTTTTTCATCTTTAGAATCCTCCTAGAACCTGTAAAACACATAAAATGGTCAAAAATACCCTTTTTCTCATCCCATATGTACAGCTCTGTACAACTCAAAAATATGAGAGTGAGCCTAAAAGAGTATTTTGAAATTTTAAATCATCCTCTTGAGAAAAATATTCCATTATAGTATATTTATAACTCCATTTCCACAGATTGGTCATTGGCAAGGGTTTGTAAGGGTTTTAACTTGTGTTCACTCTTAAGGTTCATTCATAAATATATGATGTCCAACTTGAAAAATAATTCCACAAATTCATAGTGTAAGACTTTAATCAACACGTGAGCACTTGAACTTGACCTATCGATCTCCTTCTTCCATTCCAACAAGCCTAAATTATCTTAAAGTCCAAAAATGGCTTCTTATATGGTTTATTTTAATTCTAATGGTTCATAAACTTCTTTAGTGACCATAATAACATTATCAAATGCATTTTAATGCTCTTCCAAGGTTAAAAAGTAAGTTGGTATCTTGTTTGGAATTAGGCCTAAATCTTGCCTAGTAGGCTTGAGTTGTCCTTGAAGCACAAAATGGCTCCTCATGGCTTCTCATAAAAAATATATGTTTTAAAACATTTTATATGGTCCCAAAAACATGCTCCAATATATTGAGAAGCATACTTAAGGCTATAAATGAATTTGGACCCTCAATTGAACACTAGGCTTAACCATCCCTCATGAACCTGACTGTAACCTTTGTGGTCCAAAGAGTTATATTGAGTTCCCTCCTTAAGTGAGGTTTTATTAATGTTTTTTTTGGTATTATAAAAATCCACACACCTCTTCTCAAGTTTCAAATAACTTATGGTTCACCCCTTCTATTCATTCCTCAAGATTTGTAGGTTTAAGCATAAAGGGAAGTACCCTCTTTCTGAGACAATAGAGGGTAATTCCCCTATTTAATCACTAAAAAATAAAATTTTATGGGATCCTCATAGTTTTAAGGATGTTTTGTACCAATTTTTGGTCCTTGATAAGGTCATTCTACTTTCCAAATCTTCAATATTCATGATTGGTTTCTAGGCAAAAGGATTGTGTGTAAGAAATTCCAAAGTGGACTATGTTTTGCATATTTTTGAGCCATTAATTTACTTGATTTGAAATAATTAGGGTAATAATCATGGTATATATTTTTAAAATCCATTCACCACTCTACCTTACTATAAACCATCTCTCATCCTTGGGTTCTTAAGGCTTTCTGTCTAACCTGACTATGTTATGCTATTTTCCTCCTTCAAATGTAACTACTATAGGTGTTCCTATAAGTTTTGGATTTAAATAAATTGATTTTTTTTTAATGATTCCATGGACATATATTAACAATTTTAATTCATTCATCTCAAATTTAGGTCGAGACTATCTCCTAGGATTTCAAACTTATTCACTACCTGACTGAGATAGTCATCTATAGTTGGCTGTAGGTGTATGTCTCTCCACTAGGACCCTGGTCATGATGTGTAGAGAAATTTATTAAAAACCCAAAGGTCAATTTTAATTTAATTAAACCTGAATTAAATTTTAATGGGATAAAATACCCTCAAACCTCAGGCTTAGGTCACTATTTATCTTAATCACTCCAAGTTGGTTGTAGGTGTTCATAGGGTTTTAAGATGTCTATATAAGCTTGTTTCACACATTCTAAAGCTTACTGAGGTAATCATAGATTTAATAAATGTGTATATAGGTTTTTTTTTTCATTTTTTAAATTCTCCCTATATCTTTACATGTACCTTAAACTCACAAACTAAAAACCCTCCATTGACTGTAATACCCTACTTGTCTGATCCCTATAGGTGCATATATTAGCCTCAATTGAGCTTTAGTCATAGTGTTTCAAGGTATTCCATGAGCAAGAGGATCATATAGTATATAATAATTATATAATTAACATTTTATGGGCTCAAATACCACTAAAATACCTACTTTAGTTCACTGTCTGCCTATAGGTTGGTGTCTAGGCAATCTGTACGGATTATAGGTGTGTATGAGAAACATGACATCACTTAACATCTTCTCCAGCTATTATTTTATATTTTGAGTATCACCTTCACAATTTATAACAAATATAAATTTTTTTATAATATTAGGGATGTAAACTTAGGATTGAAAGTTGCTCATATATCTAGACTTCTATAGATATTATTGACTGAGTTTAATGCATAAAATGCCAACTTTAGGTCTCTCAATAATCATCTTCCATTAAATATCTACCCCTAAAACTACATGAATTATTTGATATATATATAAGATACAAGATATTATAATAAATATTCATAAAATGTCTTTGAATCCTTTCTATGAAATATCATCAAAACACCAAAGATCTCTATTTTATTCCTTTAGGGGCTTATGGCTTGAACACAGTCACTTGAACCTTTTAGCATAGTTTCACTCTCATTTGACCTATTTAACATGTAAAAAATTCATGATAAGGACATTTAAACATATTGGGGTCTCAATAAATCCTTAAATTCATGTTTCAATACTCTATTATGACACCATATCCCTCTATTATGCCACTTGTAGGTGTGCATTTAGTGTGCAGGTAGTAAGGGTGAGCAAATTAGACAGTGAGCCTTCCCTTTGATATTTCATGAGTTATAAACCTATATAGTACTTATAAATTCATATTTAACATTATAAAACACTTGGATAAAGTGTTAACACCCTCTTTTCAACATGAACACTTCCTTTATGGAACTTGTGGATGAATTGTCCATGGCAGACTAAATATTTTTTCTTGCATATAATTGAAACTATGAAGATTGCTTGGAGAATGAATGTTGAAAGGAGGAAGGGAACAATATCACATTTAAAACATCAAAATATAAATATCACAACATTCTTAAGACAATTTCAAAGCATAAAGATTTGGAAATGGTGAAAATAAGCCTGTCATCCCACATAAGACTAGTTTTCAAACCCAAGATGATTTTCTCATCAAATAAACTTGAAACATGAAAATAATAATGGAAGGAATATTATAATAGATAAAAAATCCTTTGGATTCCACCTTATAAATTAGTTTATATGAAATTACTCGAACCAAGGCAAAACCTATAGGGTACATAGATTAGTAGGCATAAGAGTACAATCAACTTCATGAGGATGGTTCATGAATAAAAATCCACAATTATTAAAAATATTTATATGAAAATTAAGGTATATGAGCATAATATAACCTCCTATGATCAATTTAATTCATACCTCTTCAGTTGTCCATACTGAGTAAAAAATTGAAGGTCACTTTTGCTTGCCAAGAAGGGTGAAATAGGAGTAGAACAATTTTAGCTCAAAAATGGAACTTAAAAAGCTTATACAGAATTTAAATTAGTGTGAGTAATATGAGGGGATTTTATATGATCTTTTACCATGTGGCATGCTTCCCCATGAGCTGTACAAGTGTCAAAATCTCTTTTTTCCTCAAGAAAATTGCCCTTTCTACTGAAGAACCTACCACTTTTTAGTTACTTAAATTGATTAAGACATATTTAGAAACATGGGATGTGAAATAATATATTTTAACCTTCACACTTCCTAATAAATATATACAACACATTAAATGCTCAAATTTGACCCCTAAAATGATTCAAAAGGACATGTTAGCTATTAAAAGTAATGACCAAGGCTAATATAACATTTAATAACATTAAAAGACCTATGATATACCTTGTGACCAAATATTTGACCCCATAAAACACTTAAAACTCAAGTTTTTACCTAGGGGTGCCCCTAATTGACCTAAAAGTCAAATTTGGTCAATAATTTGGTGACTCATAGGGGTAATATGCATGTTATACTAACTAGACCAATAACCTTATCAATATATTGGACTTAGGGAGTCATTTTAAGTTTGAGACATAATAAGATGACTTTTACAATAGGCTTTGATCAAGAAAATACCACTAATTACCTCAACCACACAAAGCAAAGGACACACACAAAATAAGGCAACAAAACTAACAACACATACACAAATGTGCTGAAGGCACTTAGGGGAATATGAAAACAAACTATTATGAAAAAATAGAAACTAAGCATACCTCCTTTATAGGATAAAAAGGAAAATTTATTGAATCTTCTTCTTCATGAGATGAGTTATAGTGCCAAGCATATTTCTCCTTGAATTGGATGTTTTGTAAATAAAACCTATTCCTTGGCACTTCACTTAATATGAACTTAAGAAAATCATCTTCAAATATGTCTCCAATGTAGAAATATTCCTCTTAAACATGTTCACATAATTCATACTGCTACCTATTCTTTATTTCATGGTTAATTTGCATCTCCTTAGTAGGCATGGCTTCAAGAGGATTGAATTCTTATTCCTTAGAAGATTGAGGCCAATAGGAGCTTGTTCCATCCTTAAAGAGATGATGTGTTTCTACCAACCAATTGAGAGGATGATAGCCTATCTTGATGATTTCAAACATGTCATCATGAAATGTATATGCTTATTGAGTAGATTTGAAAGGTTACCTTTTCTTTGCATACTCACTTGAGTGCCAAGGCTACCTTCTCTGTCAGGATCCTACTCTCCCCAATAAGAGTATATATGATTACCTTTGTATTAGCAACTAAACATGGAATTTAACCAGAATGATTAAGTAACTAGAAATATGAAACAACACAGAATATGAGAGACAATACCCAATCTTGTATTAATACTCATTCAGAAATAAAATACAATAAATAAGATGCCACACTTCTTCTTCCACCTCTGTAAGGCTTCCCACACCTCAAGGGCTCCCAGTAATTCTCAATCAAGAGTTCACTCTCCTACAAAAAATGGTCCCAACACACAACTCAAACATAGAGTTGTTGTTCACCTCCACCAGTCAGTAATAATGCTGCCAGTATACCAAGTACACAATCATACTCCAAGTAGATCTTCCCTTCTCTTGTTGCCACCTGCAAATCAATAGACCTTACTTACCATGTAGATATCTCTATACAACCCTGAAGAACCCTTGTCCTTGCCTCACCAAGTCCTTATGATTCTTCAACCAGTACCCCGATGGATCTTCTAGTAGAACTTGCACAACCTGTAACTCTCCCTGATCATACACACTCAGCACCCATTTGAAACTAGGAGGAGCTACTCTTGCTCTCTCTTCAAGCACAATGGCTTTCTAGCACACACTTTACAATACAACCCATGAGTCTATTATATAGATCTCATGCATACAATAATTAGACTTTCTTAATTAAAATAATTAGAATCACAACTCAAGACCAAAAATAGTCTTTTTCATGCAAACACTCGGTTCAACGAACTAACTGTTCGTGCAACGAATAGTTTTGTAACCACACAGGTGACTGACATTGGTCCCTGTCTGCCTAGAGATGACCGATGTTAGCCGATCCTGACTGATGTTGACAGCATCCTGTCCACTCTTGACCGATGTCGATTTGCCTGACTGACGCCGGTGTCTGTGACACTTCAACAACCCCTCTTGTTGCATCCTGGTGAGGGTTTTAGCTCCACAACCTAAAAATCTCCCACTTAGAGATAAATAGCTAAACCTGTACCTATACCTATACCTTTGTCTAATTCATTTCTTGGCTTGTATCCCTTTTCAAGTTCAATCTTGAAGACCGACCACCACACAACCTGTGGTGTAACACCTATCATCCAAGTAACCTGCCACATCTGAACCTACAACTCCATGTAGTGAAGACCTTGACCCTGCATAACATGTTAACCTATTGCTAGTCCCTCTCAGATACCTGAGAATCTACCTTCCCTGAATTGGCTCTAAACTCTCTGACAACTCCCACTACTTGGGAAAACTCAGGTCTACACTAGACCTCATGTGATTTCGAAACATTGTTCTAAGCTCAGCTTGAACTGTCCAACCCTTGGTGTGCTTACCAGTTTTGCATCCTACGTATTAAACCCCACCAACACCTTCTTCACATCAGCTCCCACTAAAGACAAAATCAACCTGTGATCTTCCATGTCTCTTATGCTAAAGAATTTCGCTACTTCCAAATTCTTCATGACATACCTCTGAACTAACTTTACCTTTAGCTCAAAAAATCCCTGCATGTGTAATCCTGAAACAAGTGTACCATCCACATACAATAATAGGATAATGTTTTGACCATCATCCACCTGGTAAGACAAACACAATGGTTACACTGACATTGACTGAAGCCCTGCTTTGTCATCCACCTGTCAAACCCTGTACCACTGTCTTGTAGCTTCCTCAAGACCATATATCCTGGCCTTCCATCTCACATATCCATCCACTCTCTTCTTTAACCTGGGAATCCATTCATCTTTTAGTGCTTTCATCCCCACTATAAACTCTACCAAATCTCTTGCTTGGTTCTCTTTTGTAAGAATTCATGCCATGCTCCCACTATTTTCTAGATTCTACCTGTATTGCCTCTTCACATCTTCCTGGTTCTTGACCATTAATAAGCAACAAGTAAAAAGGTGAACAATGAATATGAGGTCCACTTACCCTTTTAGTCTTCCATATGAGCATTTGAGACTCCTTGACAGCTTGCTGTCCACCCAACATCCATTCTAGTGACCGATCTTGGCCATCTCCCAATCTGCACTCGATCGACATTGGTTCCCTATGACTAACCCTGACTGCCGACATCGGTTATTATTGACCAACGTCGGTCACCACCTACCTAACACTACTGACTCTGCTAGTCTGCACATGACCAACATTGGTACCTGTCTGTTTGATGTCGATATCTTTTGATCGATGTCGGTACTTGTGTTCTCTTGTGAGTGATGACTTTTTACCCACGAGCTCCTTTTGGGTCAAAACCCTATTCAAATTAACACATCCCTGCTCAGAATAATCCAGTCCCCTCAGCTGATCTCTATCTGTCATCTCCTCCATAAACACCAAGGCTTTCTAGTTCTTAAGTTTATCAAAAACATCTGTCTTCTACTTAAGAACATACATTCCCTTTTTACATATGTAACCAAGCCTACAAAGCCACATCTCTACAATAGAAGGTGAATCAGTAATATAAGTAGATAGATAAAGGATACCTACTTTCTTACCACCATCTAATTCAAGTGCATCTGCTATGAGAGTTACTATGCATCTCTCATCACCCAACTTTCCTAAAGAAATTAGACTCATCTCCAAGACTGGAACCTGCATGACCTTCAACACCTGTGTGTTACCCATCTGCAATTTCAGCTTCACTTCCCCTTTGCCAACAATCTGACAAGGCTCACCAGCTCCTAAATAAATCTCTCCAAAGTCTCCAAAGACACACCCATGAAAAGATACTCTATTTCGGGCTGCATGAAAAGAGGCAACAAAATATATAGACCAAGATTCTACTTTATCCAAAGCAACTTGTGCAACAACACCTACAACATCTGCTTCTACACGCTAATCTTCTACCGACCAACAATCTTCCTTTACCTACTCTTTCTTTCCATCAATCAGACCATTTGTGCTATTCAATTTCTCCATTCGTAGCTTACTTTCTTCTGCTATTGCTATACTCCCACTCAATTAGAAACCCCTGTGAGTACCCTGTAATCAACACACACTAACCAGATCTGAAACAACCTGTTAGCAACCCAACTAAAAGCTCTGATACTAACTGTTAGGATCCTACTCTCTCCAATAAGAGTATATATGATTACCTTTGTATTAGCAACTAAACACAAATTTTAACCATAATGTTTAAGTAACTAGAAATATGAAACAACACAGAATATGAGAGACAATACACAATCTTATATTAATACTCATCCAGAAAGAAAATACAATAAAGTAGATGCCACACTTCTTCTTCCACCTCTGTAAGGCTTCCCACACCTCAAGGGCTCCCAATAATTCTCAATCAAGAGTTCACTCTCCTACAAAAAATGGTCACAACACACAACTCAAACACAGAGTTGTTCACCTCCACCAGTCAGATCAACACTGCCAGTACACCAAGTACACAACCGTACTCCAAGTAGAT
Organism: Torreya grandis; assembly: GCA_037957365.1. Classification (NCBI taxonomy): domain Eukaryota; kingdom Viridiplantae; phylum Streptophyta; class Pinopsida; order Cupressales; family Taxaceae; genus Torreya; species Torreya grandis. The sequence goes on from JARHVA010001807.1 coordinate 986,472, forward strand.
CTTCCCTTCTCTTGCTACCACTATAAATCAATAGACCTTACTTAACATGTAGATATCTCTATAACCTGAAGAACCCTTGTCCTTGCCTCACCAAGTCCTCATGATTCTTCAACCAGTACCCTGGTGGATCTTCTAGTAGAACTTGCACAACCTGCAACTCTCCCTGATCATACACACTCATCACCCCTTTGGAACTAGGAGGAGCTAATCTTGTTCTCTCTTCAAGCATAATGGATTTCTAGCACACCTTTAAAATATAGCCCATGAGTCTATTATATAGATCTCATGCATACAATAATTAGACTTTCTTAATTACAATAATTAGAAAAGCAACTCAAGACCAAAAATAGCCTTTTTCATGCAAACACTTGGTTCAACGAACTAACTGTTCATGCAATGAATAGTTCTAGAACCGCATAGGTGACTGACATTAGTCCTTGTCTGCCTAGAGATGATTGATGTCAGCTGATCTTGACCGATGTTGACAGCTTCCTATCCACTCCTGACCAACGTCGATTTGCCTGACCGATGCCGGTGTATGTGACACTTCAACAACCCCTCCTGTTCGCATCTTGGTGAAGCTTTTAGCTCCACAACCTAACAATCTCCCACTTGGAGATAAATAGCTGAACCTGTACCTATACCTTCATCTAATTCATTTCTTGGCTTGTATCCCTTTTCAAGTTCAATCTTGAAGACCAACCACCACACAACCTGTGGTGTAACACCTGTCATCCAAGTAACCTGCCACATCTGAACCTACAAATCCATGTAGTGAAGACCTTGACCCTGCATAACATGTTAACCTGCTACTAGTCCCTCTCAGATACCTGAGAATCTACCTTCCCTGAATTGGCTCCAAACTCTTTGACAACTCCCACTACTTGGGAAAACTCAGGTCTACACCAGACCTCATGTGATTTTGAACATTATTCTAAGCTCAGCTTGAACTACCCAGCCCTTGGTGTGCTTATCGATTTTGCATCCTACATATTAAACCCCACCAACACCTTCTTCACATCAGCTCCCACTAGAGACAAAATCAACCTATGATCTTCCATGTCTCTTATGCCAAGGAATCTCGCTACTTCCAAATTCTTCATGACATACCTCTGAACTAACTTTACCTTTAGCTCAGAAACTCCCTGCATGTGTAATCCTGCAACAAGCATACCATCCACATACAGTAATAGGATAATGTTGTGACTATCATCCACCTGGTAAGACAAACACAATGGTTACACTGACATTGACTGAAGCCCTGCTTTGTCATCCACCTGTCAAACCCTGTACCACTATCCTGCAGCTTCCTCAAGACCATATATCCTGGCCTTCCATCTCACATATCCATCCACTCTCTTCTTTAACCTGGGAATCCATTCATCTTTTAGTGCTTTCATCCCCATTGGAAACTCTACCAAATCTCTTGCTTGGTTCTCTTTTGTAAGAATTCATGCCATGCTCCCACTATTTTCTAGATTCTACCTGTATTGCCTCTTCACGTCTTCCTGGTTCTTGACCATCAATAAGCAACAAGTAAGAAGGTGAACAATGAATATGAGGTCCACTTACCCTTTCAATCTTCCATATGAGCATTTGAGACTCCTTAACAGCTTGTTGTCCACCCAACATCCGTTCTAGTGACCGATCTCGGCCATCTCCCAATCTGCACTCGACCGACATTGGTTCCCTATGACTGACCTTGACTGCCGTCGTCAATTATTATTGACCAACATTGGTCACCACCTGCCTAACACTACTAACTCTGCTAGTATACACATGACCAACATCGGTACCTATCTGTTTGATGTTGATCTCTTCTGATTGATGTCAGTACTTTGTTCTCCTTTGAGTGATGACTTTTTACTCGCGAGCTCCTTTTGGGTCAAAACCCTATTCAAATTAACACAGCCCTGCTCAGAATAATCCATTTCTCTTAGCTGATCTCTATCCATCATCTCCTCCATGAACACCAAGGCTTTCCAGTTCTTAAGTTTATCAAAAACATCTGTCTTCTGCTTAAGAACATACATTCCCTTATTACATATGTAACCAAGCCTACAAAGCCACATCTCTACAACAAAAGGTGAATCAGTAATATAAGTAGATAGATAAAGGATACCTGCTTTCTTACCACCATCTAATTCAAGTGCATCCACTATGAGAGTTACTATGCATCTCTCATCACCCAACTTTCCTAAAGAAATTAGACTCATCTCCAAGACTGGAACCTGCATGACCTTCTTCAACACCTGTGTGTTACCCATCTGCAATTTCAGCTTCACTTCCCCTTTGCCAACAATCTGACAAGGCTCACCAGCTCCTAAATAAATCTCTCCAAAGTCTCCAAAGACATACCCATGAAAAGATACTCTATTTCAAGCTGCATGAAAAGAGGCAACAAAATCTATAGACCAAGATTCTACTTTATCCAGAGCAACCTGTGCAACAACACCTATAACATCTGCTTTTACACGCTGATCTTCTACCGACCAAAAATCTTCCTTTACCTACTCTTTCTTTCCATCAATCAGACCATTCGTGCTATTCAGTTTCTCCATTCATAGCTTACTTTCTTCTGCTATTGCTATACTCCCACTCAATCAGAAACCCCTATGAGTACCCTGTAATCAACACACACTAACCAGATCTGAAACATCATGTTAGCAACCCAACCAAAAGCTTTGATACTAACTGTCAGATCCTACTCTCCCCAATAAGAGTATATATGATTACCTTTGTATTAGCAACTAAACATGGAATTTAACCAGAATGATTAAGTAACTAGAAATATGAAACAACACAGAATATGAGAGACAATACACAATCTTGTATTGATACTCATCCAGAAATAAAATACAATAAAGAAGATGCCACACTTCTTCTTCCACCTCTGTAAGGCTTCCCACACCTCAAGGGCTCCTAGTAGTTCTCAATCAAGAGTTCACTCTCCTACAAAAAATGGTCACAACACACAACTCAAACACAGAGTTGTTGTTCACCTCCACCAGTCAGTAACAACACTGCCAGTACACCAAGTACACAGCTATACTCCAAGTAGATCTTCCCTTCTCTTGCTGCCACCTGCAAATCAATAGACCTTACTTACCATGTAGATATCTCTACAACTTGAAGAACCCTTATCTTGCCTCACCAAGTCCTCATGATTCTTCAACCAGTACCCCGGTGGATCTTCTAATAGAACTTGCACAACCTGCAACTCTCCCTGATCATACACACTCAACACCCCTTTGGAACTAGGAGGAGCTACTCTTGCTCTCTCTTCAAGCACAATGGCTTTCTAGCACACCTTTACAATACAACCCATGAGTCTATTATATAGATCTCATGCATACAATAATTAGACTTTCTTAATTACAATAATTAGACTCGCAACTCAAGACTAAAAATAGCCTTTTTCATGCAAACACTCGGTTCAATGAACTAACTGTTCATGCAACAAACAGTTTTGAAACTGCACAGGTGACCGACATCAGTCCCTATCTTCCTGGAGATGATTGACATTGATTGATCCTGACTGATGTTGGTAGCTTCCTGTCCACTCTTGATCGACGTCGGTTTTCCTGACCGATGCCGATGTCTGTGACACTTCAACAACCCCTCCTATTCGCATCCTGGTGAAGCTTTCAGCTCCATAACCTAACATTCTCCATTTTTGATTAGCTTAATACCTGCTTGAAGAGGAGTATAACTTTATACAATGACTAAAAACATATCATCCCAATACTGATCAAGAAATTTTCCTTGCCTATCCATGGTATCTTTCATAGTGATGGAATAATCAATGACCATTTCTCCCTCTTTTGCAAAATGATAAACATTCTTCCTCATCAACCCAATCTGAAGATTCAACATAAGAGACCACCTATTATTTATCATTTATAATGTCTTGGGGGAGTTCAAGTTTCATCTCAACCTATACAACAGGACTTTGGTTCTCAAGGGCTGCAAGATCTTCCATCTCCTTCTTTGTGATTCCATGATTAGGCATTTTGAAGTCATGTGACTTAGTCCAATGAGGCTACCAAGGAACTAGGCTTTCTTTAAGCAAGATCTCTAATTTTTTTTCAAATAAATACTCCTATTTAGGTTCCCATACCATAGTTCCATCAAGCCAAAGGGTTATGGGGTGATGACATGATGAACTAGTTGGTGAAGGTGGCACATAGAACTCAAAATCAGATTGGGAATGGAATGTAGGCAAAAAACAATTCATTAAAATATGATTTAGATTGAGGACTCTCTTTATGAAGGGTAGATGGGGTGTGTTTAGGCATAGGATCTTCTTTTGGGTCTAAACCTTCCATCTCACCTTGACTTAGCAACTTCATTCTTGACTCTATCTCTTCAATTTTCTTGGCTAGGTTATCTTGGAAGTCTTTCTTGAAGTTCATATGAGTCTTTATGAGGATAAGGAATGGATGAGGGATGACATGGAACAAAATAAGTTTATTTAGTAAGGTTAGAAGGAATTTTTAAAGGATCAAATTCATTCACAACTTCACACTTATTATCAACTAAACTTCTATCTTTTTTCTTTCCCCATGATTCCGCTATCTTACTCTAGCTTAGGATGTTAGTATTAGATGTTTTTTATTGAGGTGGTGGGGATGCAATGTGAGAGGGAAATGAGGGATTGAATTCAACTTCCTTTTTTGCTAACATGGACTGATTCATATGCATATTAGCCAACTTAATTTGCCTATCGACATTAGCTTCAAAAACAAGTTTTCTCCTTTCAACTCTCTCCTCCAACTAATGGGGAAAGGGATGAATTTGATATCCTTGATTGGGCTCATGATTAGGGATCAAAAATGGATGATAGGAAACTCAGGGAAGTGGATTTGAAGGCTAATATGTTTGGTGAGGTTGCCTTTCATGAACTCTTAGCCTATCCTCTAAAGAATAAACTAGGCCACTCACATCAAACATCTCACTTGTGAGCCTTTGCCAATTGGCTCTCTAAATAGGTACCCATTATCTTTTGACCAAATCTAATGCATCTATCAACTTAATAATAAGATTAATAGGAACCTCTTGACCATATTATCTTAGATTATCAAGCTCCAACATGTACCTCTCATAGCCCAAAAGAGTTTTCTTAAAGGTGGAAATAGATTGAGTTGAGAAGTGTTTAGGTTGACTAGGGAGAGAAAGACATTGAGGATTATGAATATAATACTGGTAACAATCATGTGAAGGATAATAATTTCCATGTGGGAGTTGATATATATCATAAAAATACTGGTAAGGATCACACCAAGGCTGATTAAGAACTTTCTCTTGTTGATAAGGAATGAAACAAGCTTGAAATGTTTCACCAACTTGTGTAAAAAGGAACTCAACACCAAAATTAGCCATGAAACCTCATTGAAACAAATAAGACAAATAAATATATTACCAACAATCTTAAAATGGAAACCTAGGTTGATTAACTAGTTGATGTATCTTCAGAGTTGCTATTGATGATTGAATAGATGTTTCCAAAGGCTGATTATTGAAAGACAACACCAAAAATATTCCAAACTCTTAGAACAAGAGTCCCACTGAGAATGCCACAAAATATTATCACTTAGATTTTTACCCTTTGAGGAGATATACAATCTTTCCTCATCCAAGTGGCATAGTGGAAACACCTATAGGCTTGTGGATAGCCTAAGGATGAGGTGAATTTCTAGATAGGGCTAGTTCCCTTGATGTACCACTTTGGATTGCAACTATACCTAAAATTTGGGGGTGAAAAGGGAGAGATATAAATGAAATAAAAATATTATAAGGGAGGTAATAAACCAAATAACATGATGAATTCCAACCAATATCATGCTATACATGAGAACAAATGACAAACTAAACATACACTTCTTCAATCTGCATCTTCTCACATCAATGTTACATTATGAGATTATGGATGAATGTGCAAAGATGGAAGAATAGAAACAAGGCACTAAATTGAAATAATTAAAACAATAAATCACTAAATCCTTGAAATTTCCTAGAAAACTTCACATGCCCTTCAAAAAGAAGCTTTCCAACTGCAAATAGGATGTAAGAATGAGATAACATGCTAAGGAATCCATAGTCTTCACTAAGAAAGATCTAAAATTCAAGTAAAACACACTAAAAATAGTCATTAAAAGGTAAAAATCAGTAGTATTATTGATCAAATGGTATGAAAATGACTAGGAATTTTCCATACTCAGGTGGAGCATGAGTTACAATGGTCAAAATGGCTAGTTCTTATAGAACTTGAGAGAGAGAGAAGAAGAGAGAAGTCCAAGGGACAAAAAGATACTTGTAAATCTGAGAGAATAAATTAAATATTCATGATAATAGGATATGGGATGAACCATACAAGTTAAAAAATCCCAAGTGTCCATCCAAGTCATCAAACTCTTACAAAGTGGCATGAAATTCCCTTGCTCAGAAAAACTATCTTCATGATTTGAGCTTCTTAAACACATAATAAATAAATAAGAGTAGTTTAAATAATTGGAATTAAGGGAGAGGATTTAAAACATGAATCTCTATGAATTTTTTTTAGTTTTTGTCCTTTATAATGATCCCAAAATGAGATATCATCATCTGCTATCAAGAAAACTCTTCTTTCATGCACCCTACACATTTGGGCTCAAAATTGGCATTATTTGATCATGAAAATACATGGAAGGGAGTGTATTTAATCTATAAAGACTATACATGGCCTTACAATCATTAATGACACCTTAAAATGAACTAACTTGAAGTATTCCACCCTTCTCACTAGCTTGTCCACTATGCCAGTTTTGACTGGCTGAGATGAGAGCACCTATTTAGGCACTTTGGAGTTTTTATAAGGAATTAAATGAAAATGGGGAGTTATAATAAGTCTTAATATTTCTCCCAAAGTTTTTTTAATATTTATAATCCTCTTAAAACCTAAAGAAAACACAAAATAGTAAAAAATAACTTGTTTCTCACCCCATCCATATAGTTATGTACAACTCAAAAGTATGGAAGGGATCTTGAAAGAGTCCTATAAAATTTAAAATCATATTAATGGATCAAAATATTCCATTATAATATCTTTCCAACTCCATTTCCATAGACTGGTCATTAGCAAGGGTTTGCAAGGGTTTTATCTTATTTCCACTCTTAAGGTTCATTCACAAATATATGACATCCAAATTGAAAAAATTCCATAAATTAATTGTTAAAGACCTTTATAAACATCCTTTAAATACTCTATTTTCCATGCAAAACCTCCAACAATATGTGAGCACTTGAACCTGACCTATCAATCTCCTTCCTCCATTCCAACAAGATTGAATCATCTTAAAGTCCAAAAATGGTTTCCTCTATGGTTTATTTGCATCCAAATGGTTCATAAAATTCTATAATTACCCTAATAACATGAAAAAATACATTTTAATGCTCTTCCAAGGTTGAAAAGGAAGTTGGTACCTTGTTTGGATTTAGGCCTAAATCTTGCCTAGTAGGCTTCAGTTGTCCTTGAAGCCCAAAATGGATCCTCATGGATTCCATTGAAAAATATATGATATAAAACCTTTTATATGGTCCCAAAAACATGTTAAAATATATTTTGAAGCATACTTAAGGATAGAAATGAAGTTGGACCCTCAATGAAACACTAGGCTTAACCATCCCTCATGGACCTGACTGCAACCTTTATGGTCCAAAGATTTTTTTTGGGTTACATCCTTATGTGAGGTGTTATTAATGTTTTATTAGGTATTATACAACTCAAAACACCTCTAATCATGTTTAAGACAACTTCTAGTTCACCCCTTCTATCCATTCCTCAAGATTTTTAGGTTAAGCACAAAGGGAAGTACTCTATGTCTGAGACAAAATAAAGGGTACTTACCCTATTTAATCACTAAAATATAAATTTTTATGGGATAATAATAGTTTAAAATATGTTTTTTACCAAATTTTAGTCCTTGATAATGTCATCTAACCCTCCAAATCTTCATGTTTCAAGACTAGTTTCTAGGCAAAAGGACTGTGCGCAGGAAATTCTAAAGTGGACTATGTTTTACATCTTTTTGAGCCATTAATTTACTTTATTTGAAATAATTAGGGTAACTTAAAGTTTTAATAATAACCTTATATATTTTTTAAAACCATTCACCACTCTACCTTACTATAAACCCTCTCCCATCCTTAGATTCTCAAGGCTTTATGTCCAACTTGACTATGTTCTACTATTTTCCTCCTTCAAATGTAACTCCCATAGGTGTTCCTATAAGTTTAGGATTTAAATAAATTTAAAAAATTTTTTTAATTATTAAATGGTAATATAGTAACAATTTTAATTCATTCATCTCAAATTTAGGTCAAAACTATCTCCTAAGATTTTAAACTTGTCCATTGCTTGACTGAGATGATCATCTACAATTTGTTGTAGGTGCATGTCTCTCCACTAGGATCTTGGTCATGATGTGTAGAGACATTTATTAAAACTAAAAAGTTCACTTATAGTTTAATTACATATTAATTAACTTTTAATGGGCTAAAATACCCTCAAACCTTATGCTTACATCATTGTTTGTCTTAGTCACTCCAAGTTGGCTGTTCATGTTCATAGGGTTCTAAGATGTCTATATAAGCTTGTTTCACACATTCCAAAGCTTAATGATGTCATCATAACTTTAGTGAAGGTTTATATGATTTTTTTTCATTTTTAAAATTCTCCTTATACCTTTACCTACACCTGAAACTCATAAATTGAAAACCCTCCATTGACTATAATACCCTGCCTATCTGATCCCTATAGGTGCACATATTAGCCTCGATTAAGCTTTAATCATAGTGTTTGAATGCATTAAATTATCATGAGGATCATATATTATATAATAATTCTATAATTAACCTTATATGGGCTCAAATACCACTAAAAAACCTACTTTAGTTCACTGTTTGCCTATAGGTGGGTGTCTAGGCAACTTGTACCGACTGTAGGTGTGTATGAGAAACATGACATCACTTAAATTATTATCAAGCTATTATTTTAGATTATGAGTGTAAAATTCATAATTTATAACCAATATAACATGGTGATAAGATCATTACTACCAACTTAGGATGAAAATTTTCTCAAAGATTTAGACTTCTATAGATATCATTGACTGAGTTTACTGCATAAAATGGCAACTTTAGTTCTCTCAATAATCATCTTCCCTTAGATTATGACCCTCAAACTCTGAAAATTATTTTCTATATATGGAGGGTAAAATATATGATCATCAAGATGCATAAAATTTATTTTCATCCTTGCTATGAAATATCATCAAAACAATGAAGATCTCTATTTTATTCCTTTAGGGACTTATGTCTTGAACATAGTCACTTGAACCTTTTAGCATAGTTTCATTCTCATTTGACCTCTTTAACATGTAAAAAATACAATATAAGGCCATTTAAACATATTTGGGTCTCAATAAAGGCTTAGATTTATGTTTTTATACTCCATTATGACATCATATCCCTTTAATATGCCACCTATAGGTGTGCATTCAGTGTGAAGGCAATAAGGGTGAGAAAATTAGATAGTGAGCCTTCCCTTTCATATTTTATGATTTTTAAACCTATATAATACTTTAAAATACATATTTAAATTTCTAAAACACTTGGATCAAGTTTCAATACCCTCCTTTTAGCATGAACACTTCCTTTATGGCACCTGTGGATGAGTTGTCCATGGTAGACTAACTATTTTTTCTTGCATATGACTGCAACTATGACGATTACTTGGAGAATGAATGTTTAAATGAGGAAGGGAACATGATAAAATTTAAAACATTAAAATAGAACTATAAAAACCTTATGAATACATTTTAAAATCATGAAGATCTGGAAATGGTGAAAAAAGTATGTCATTCCACATAAGACTAGTTTGCAAACCCAAGATGATTTGCTCATCAAATAAAATTTAAAATTGAAACTAGGAATTGAGGTAATTTTATAATAGAGAAAAAATCCTTTGGATTCCACCTTATCAATTGTTTTGTATATAATTTCTCAAACCAAGGCAAAACCTATAAGGTACACATATTAGTAGGTAGAAAAGTACAATCAACTTCATGAGGATGGTTCATGAAGCACAAGCCACAATTATTAAAAATATTTATTTGTAAATGAAGGTATATGATTTTAATATAATTTTATAGAAACACTTAAATTTAAACCTCTTCAACTATTTGTACTGAGCAAAAACCTGAAGGTCACTTCTGCTTGCCAAGAAGGGTGAAACATGAATATAATGGTTTTAGCTCAAAAATGGAAATTTTAAATAATTTAAAGGATTTATATGAGTGTGAGGAATATTAAGGGATTTTTCATGAGATTTTACCATGTGGCACACTTCCCCATGAGTTGTACAAGTACCAAAATCTCTTTTTTCCTCAAGAAAACTACCCTTTCTACTAAAGAACCTACCAATTTTCAGTTATATCAGTTGATTAAGACCTATTATGACACATATAATGTGAAATAATATTTTTTAACCTTCAAACTTCCCAATAAATCCATATAACTCATTAAACACTCAATTTTGACACCTAAAATCACTCAAAAGGACATGTTGGCTAATTAAATTAATGACCAAGGCTAATATAATATTGAATAGCATTAAAATACATATGAGATACATTATTAAAAAATATTAAACCCCATAAAACACTTAAAACTCATGTTTGTACCTAGGGGTGCCCCAATTTGACCCAAAAGTCAAATTTAGCCAACAACAATGGCAAATGTAAAAACCTTATTTATTACATAACAATTCCCTTTTTTATTAATGAATGAATATATGTCTAGGGTTATATTCAAATACTGAATAATAATAAATATATTTTATAGTCAACATGTTTATAAATTTGGCATAATGCTATTGCCTAGTCCAAACTAAACCTTACCAGTCAAAATCAAATCAATGTCAAAATAATAGAATAGAAATTTACAATATAATAATATCAATCCAAGAATTTCATAACACATGGTATGATAACTACTAATTCATGAAGTAAACTAAATGTTTCATTTTACCTAAACAAGCATTTTTTATACTTTTCCAAGTCATAATGATCATAAATACAGTCAATGGAGTATGATCAACATATAATAGTAAATTCAAACACACTACTAGGTTAGAAAACATTCAAACATAATATTCAATCATATCCACATGTTGCAAAAATATAAATCAACTAGTAATTTTTAGATAATCCTACTCTATGTGGTGTGTGCTAGGTTTCATGTTTCCATTCTCTTTCTCCCCACATGTCTCCATCTGCACCATCCTCTCCGATGATACCCTCCCTCAATCATAATTAGGAGGTTGGAATCCATACTTCATCTACATCATTACAAATGAATAGTAGTTAGACTAGATCATGTAAAAGAACATACTAACTATTGTAATAAAATATAATGCTTAATCATGATTAAGATGTACCATATAGAATACAACCAACTAACAAATCAATTAATAATCACGATTAAAAATAATAAACACTATCCACAATCAATATATAACTAATTCCAATTACTTAACACATCAAATAAACCCATTATTAACCACAAAATCAGTAATAATAAGTCTAGAAGAAAATCAGGATGTAACAAAATGCCACATATTTTAAGAAAAATAAATTATCCAAAGCATGTTATAATCGTATAAACATATAATTTTTTAAAACTTTCCATCATTGTAAAATGTTGCATAGGTCATATGTTAGGAAAAAAATCATCCAAAGTGTGTTATAATCCTAGAAACATATGCAATTTGATATTTTTCACAATAAGTAGTGTTTTTCATTGATCATATATTATAAAAATATATATTCCAAAGCATGTTATAATATTATAAACATATGTAATTTTATATTTTCCTCAATCATAATGTTTTGAAATTTTTTTATGTTTTGAAGCTACATGTAGTTTTTCCAAATAGAATCATGTAAAGTGAAATATAGCATAAGATAGATAATGTCATACCAAACATAATGCTATAAGGAATTATGTCCCCTTTGGAAAATAAAAAATGGAAACTAGTATTATTCCCCTAAATTCCACAAGTAATCCCATATATTGACTTGATAAAACAATGAAAACACACACAATTTGCATGACCCCATATATGCATGGTGGAAACCATGTAAATTTAGAAAACATAAGTAAAATTCTCCCATATATGCATTATGGAAACCATTTAAATGTAAGAATCACACAAGTAATATGAAATATGGATAATAAACATCATGGCCACAATTAGAGTATATTAATAGAGTACACTCTAGTTAAGACCCCAAAATATTAGTGACCACACCCAATCTAGTGACAAAACATGAAAACACTTGAATTACATAAGACATGAGGATAATAGGATCCTATATGAATAAGGAAACATGAAAAATCAAGAACATACATATGCAAACAGACATTAGTGTACAAATAATTAATGTAATAGTGTAACAATCACTGTCTAGAATATCTATGTGATAAGAGATATATAGTTACAAAAAATGTAATAATCAATGTAATATACCTCAATATGATAAAGTAAAATACAATATAGATGTCATTTGGGAAGAATCTACTAAAATGGAAATGTCCCTAAGCTAGAACATGTCTATGAAATTGTCCCTATGAAATGTGGATGCATAATGTGAAATCTAGTATTATGTAACTTGTGAATTTGCATAGTAATCAGTCAAAAACATACCATGAAAGGTATATGTGTAACCCATGGATAATAAAAAATTATATCATATGAAAAAATGTAACATGTACAAAGTAATGTTTTTGAATTTTTTCAATGCTTCTGTTTTGGCCCCTAGATGGAAAATGTATGAGTTATGTAAGCATCAATCCTGATAAGCATAACATGATAAAGTGTATGCATATTATACTAAATATATGTAATAGTGAAAGACAAATATGTAATGTAGGTACCAAACTCTATGATAAAATTGAAATGTCATGACATATGATATAGTCAACTATGTGGCAATGCCAAATATAAAGTGAACCATAAGTTAAGAATATTGATGTATATGGGGAATTTGTCCTACCCCCCAATGTAAAAATTCTCAAATAATGTAATATATAACAATGATAACAATAATTTGTTACTATAATGTGTAAATTGTAGATTTTAAAGCTATGAATATGTAGTTCCATCTTATATAATAAACATGTGTGTGTACAATTCCTCCATGTACAATTATGTGTGATGTACACCATTTTGGAAGATGTGTTCAAGTGAATTATGTGTATGAAAATCAAGAAATGCAAAATTTTAAATGGTATCTAGGACATGAAAACCCTAATTAAATAAATAGGTCATGGCATTTGAATGGGATACATGTATAAACAACACAAAGCAAAAGATGAAATTCTGGGTGTCATGCCCATATGGGTAGATTATCATGGATTCATGTTCACATAAAATCAAAATAAATTAATGATAAAAACATTGGGTATAATGTCCCGAAAGGCACATGTGTATATATAGATGCATGATTAGAGACTATGCTTGGGTACACAGGAAAGTAGATCCAATCATGTTATGAAACCATGTTTTTTATTTATTTATAATGTCATGTTTGGATCACACTAAAATGGATTAGGTAAAGAAATTACAATACATTATAGAATCATATTTATTATTTTACTATGTGGCTTAGATATTCTTTTGAAATCTCTCTTTGGCTTAAGTGTCAAAAATAATTATATCTTGGGATATTATTTTGATAGTTTTGGCCTCATTCTTAGCTAAAAATTTAGGTGCATCATTAGTATTTGATTTGAATTTTTAATTTACTTGATATTTTTGATAATTAGATGTTGAAATGATTGGTGTGTTCTCTAACATATTTACATATATAGTCTTAGTCTCAATGTTTCACAAGTCATGAAAAATATCACTAAATGAGTCATGATTGGTAAATATAACCTTGTCCTTGATATGATTTAGAAAATTAATTTAGAATATTATTTTCAACTCCCTATAAGAAAATTAAATGTGACCTTTTAGTAAGCATGGCATTGAATTTAAGCACATAATTCACAATGCATTCATTAAGCCCTTGCTTGATTTGATAAATTTATGGAAATGCCATGTTTTCTAATGTTTCTATAAAAATGCACTAATAAGAGGTCAAGTAGCTCATGAAATTTATGCACTGATCCATTATGAAGATAATATAACAAAAATAAAAAATAACCCATAATTATTTTAGGAAACATTTTGTTGATGAGAAGGTCAACATGGTGAGACCCTAAAAAATATGCAAACAATTATCTAATAAAAAAAGTGATTAGTCCTTTCAATCTTAATGTTGTAAACTTAGGCACATGAAAATATGGAGGAAAAGGATGAATAAGTACCTCTACATCGAGATGATTATGAAATATGCCCAAAGATGAAGGTACATGACTAGGTTTAGTAGACACTTGCATGATTTATGAAATTTTTATTTTCATGACATTGAATTGTTGTATGATGGAATTACTAGATATATGGTTTACATTAGTGTTAGAATTAGTATTACCTAGATAAAGAGATTTAATGTATGAATCAATTGGAGGAAAATTGGTCTTTTTATTGTTGTTGTTAGATGGAGGAATTTCCTCATCACTTGATGTATAAGGGTTAGCTTTATCCATAAGAGATTGTTTAGGCATAGTTACTTTTTTCAAAGATATTGATGTTTTGCTTTTAAGTATTATATAAATTAATTTATACCTATAAAAAAAAATCATCTTTGAATATTTTTAGGGTTGTCTTTATATATGAATCATTTATTTGTCATGGTTAAGGTTTGTATAAATTCATCATCGTCATGGACATATTATGTGAAAATGTCATTATGACTTGTAGCCATGATGAATATATGAGTATGTGATAAGTACAAATATAAACATAGTTTTTTTAAAAATTTATCAAACCCCACTAAAATCCAAATCTAAAATGAACAAGCCCTAAATAAGAGAGCAATTTGTGAAAACTAGGTTGAATGTACAAAATATTCAAGTTCACCATTTACATTTACCCTAATTCTAGTTTTAAGAAAAATAAGGAATAAAATATTTATGATTAAATACATTTAATCATAAATTACCAAAATTATTGAACTTAGATCTATTTAATATTCTATAGTGAGAAATAAGTCCAAATGCTACAAATGAAACTAGATTAAAAAATTTAAATGAAAAATGAGTAACAATGATCAAACTTATTCTATATTATAGAAATTTTAGACTTTAGATAGACTATGAAATTTGTGTACAATTTATTCATAAAATTTATAAATTATATGATGCTCCAAGATAGATCCATTCATTGCTACATACCTACAATATGTTGTTTCTTCTGGGACACACCAATGTGGCCATGACTATCTTACTGTGGTTGGGTTTGTCCTGATACAGTTGAATTTGTCATACTAGGGTTTCAAAGTATATCTTTTCTATCATATGTGTGTTGTCACCTTCATGTTACACATATACCTTTGATTTTTATATATAATGAGAAGAATCTAAAAAAAAAAAGAATTTCCCCTTTGACATAGTTTGGCATTCCATAAGAAAACAAATAGTTATGGATTTAGGAAACTGCCAAAACAAAATTGTAAACTATGTATCAAACACACACATAATCAGACCTAAACATAATTGTGAGTGTGTGAATGAAATAGTCTGAGTGAGGGTTTGTGAACCTCCTTTTCCCTAGCAATGATAATGTGGCTACATGCAGTCTAATACCATCCTTTTCATAAGGGAAATGTAGATATAACATGATATAATGATAATTTTTAAAGTTTATGAGATTAAATGAAGATTGATTTGAATTATGATTTTTTGTAATATTGACCTTGCATGTGACCTAGATATTGATATTCAGAGATGTCTTATGTTTCCTTCTAAATGATAAATGGCTTGGTTAGACATTCCATATATAAGATGGCCTAGAATCATTTATGTAAACTTGCCTACTATGGTAATATATGAAAAAAATATTAAAGTCATAATATTCAAAACAATAAGATGATGGGATCATAGAACTAAAAGGGACAAAATTTTAGGTGTACAAGTTTGTCTAGGATGAACACATATAGTGTACGAGTTTGACTAGGAAATGATTCTTATTATATGTTTGAGGTAAGGCTAGCTAATATGTGAGAAATAGTCTAGATTCATTATGATTATCTATTTTATAAATGTTGAGGTGAGTTTTTGGGCTTCATGGTCCAATTTTAGACCTATTGTGTGGTTGGATAAGTCCTATAATTAGTCTAAAATTTATATATTTTTCAAATAAGATTAATTAAGAATAATACTTTAGGAATAAGGTTCTTGTACCAAATTTAAATGTTTATAGTTATATAGGGGTTATCTTCAGCATATCTAAATATGTTATGAAATATATTTTTCCCTAAGGTACCCAGGAAGGTTGATTATATTGAATACATATATGGGATAGAAAAAAATGTTGCTTTCTATTCCATTCCACATTTTTATTTTGATATTACTATAAAAAATGACAACTATTGGCCATAAAATTGAAATTATCTCATCACAATATAATGGTTATAAATGGAATTGTGATCCCTTAGGTATATTTTCTAACTGTCTCAAAATCAACAAGATATCTGAAAAAAAAATTTATAAACCTATACATAACATTAAGGAATTGAAAAATCTTAGTGAGTACACAATAGCTCAATCTCCACAACAATAGTTGGAAAACATTCTAAATTCCATACATGTTGATCCTAAGTCATGGTAATTTGTCTAAAAAATAAGGTTTAATTTGATCTATCCATCAAACTAAGCAATCAAAGTAAAAAAATCTTAACAAATAAGAATGGACTAAGGACAAAAATTATGCACGGTGTAAGTTCAGGGTAGAGATTAATTAAACCTCCTTAGGAAATAATTAAATTTTATATGATGGCACATTCAAAAATATATATAACAAAGAGAAATAAGAATCCAAATAAATTTTAGAATAAATAATAGTAGATCTCAGTGATAAATGGTGGAATCTAAACCATGGGCATCTAATTAAGCTTATAAATTTTGGAAATTTAATAATGTAAAAATAATGATTTTTGACTAGTGTCGTAGGATTCCAAGGTTAGGGTGTTGTAGAACCAATAATATGACTGAATACCAAAAAACCATGAAACAATTTAGGGCTTGTACATGGACCTAAGAGAGGCTACATTCTACCCAAAATCTTGTAGAGGAAATTTGATGCAGAGCCAACCTCGTGAGACCCCAAAAGTGGAGAAATTATATTTATTTCTAATAATGATAAATGAATACAATGGGAAAGGGGAGTAAAATATCCACCCAAAGGAGAGTCTAAAAAATCAAGGGATGATTCTAAATCTAAATGTCTTAACCATACCACCTCTTTACATAGTGAAGCAACCAAAGGAAAAATTGGAAAATATGATGACAATCCAAATGAGAACTAGCTCTTTACACAATGGAGAAACTAAGGGAAAACCCAGAAAATACGATGATGATCTAAATGAGAGAAATATGAAAAACTAAAACTTGAATATCATCAAGATATGGTTTCCAAACATTTAAAAAGGGAATAAAGGAGTGGAGAATAAAGACCAATATCCTTTAGACACCCCTCTTGGTGGTGTACAGGTAAGTGTTTATACCAATCTTTTTAATGTTTCACCAATAAGTGCAAGTGTTTATTTTGGTTTTTCCCTAGTTAGTTCTTATACTTCAATTTTAATGATTACTTAGTATTTGAGCTCTCATGTCTCTTTATCTATTTTATATGGTTATTTTAGTATGGGAAATTTTATTCCTCTAGTAAAAATTGTTTCTTTTTCATCTTCATTCTTCTATGTTCCTTCTCATTATATATTAAATTTTTCTAATCTTTTTCCTTCTCTTGGTCAAGGACACCCCATTACTATACCATTGAAAGTTTCACCAAACCATCCTTTATCTCTATCACCTACTATGACCATGATACATACACCACCTCTTCCATCCCAAGGGCCTCCATTCATCAGTCCATTCTTCCCTAGTCCATTCCCATAATTGAGTTCATTGGAAAGCCCTACAGTGCAATTAATTTGTCATCCCATAGACCTTTCTTAATAATACCAAAAAATTTAGGCTCAGATTTATCAATTTACATAAGAAAATAAATATTAAATGGTTTTGAAATATACAAGTATAAAGTTGAGAAATTCGTATGACCCTATAAAAAATAACATATACTTCACCTAAATGGTTCATTTAGCTATATATCTGAAGGATTAGATGCAACCATCTAACCATGACATATTTTTATAGTAATTTTATTTTAATATAGAGAATATAGATGCAACCATCTAACCATGACATATTTTTATAGTAATTCTATTTTAATATAGGGAAGCTATTAATAGGGTAAGACAATGTGGTCTGATAAATTGAGAATAAGTGAAAATTTCAAAAAAGAGAAGGAAGTTGATATTTTAACCAAAAACCTCAAGGGATCTCAAGTCAAAATAAAAGCACTAGAGGCTCATATAGTTCAAATTAAACATATAACTATATAGGAGGATTCAATATCCTCAAGGATGCTAAGAAATAAAGATACAAAAACTAGAAAAGAAACTCCAAGAGGCATAAGACAAACTTAAGGAAACAAAGGGAAAATCAAGGTCACTTGACCTAATAAAAGGATTTTGTAGTTCATACTAGGAAAATATTATGCATGTAAATTTACGGTTTTCACAAGTACTAATTATCATAGACTCAACAGTAATTTAGAGTCATTTGGTTAAATCTGAGGTGGATAAATTTTTGTAGGCTATAAGTCCCAAAATATTTGTGACTATTTCATTTAGGTAAATTCTAATAATATTAACTTATGATAATATGATATCCAGAGGTATACAATATACATCCAATGTCACCCAAAATTTCATTGACATCATTGTAAAAATAGGAGGAAACACAAATATGTGGTACACAACTGGTTTTATTTTAAATCATCAAGGGCATACAAAACTATATCATAATTCTCTTCCAACAAGAACTCCCTCCCCTTAGGGATAAGATGCTAAGTTTGAGACTTAGGAAAAATTTTAAAAATCAATGGAAGATAAAAATTATGATGAATAATTTTTTTAATAATGGCCCAATGTGCCTACTAGACACGATGTTTCAAAAATCATCAAACCAATGATTAAACTAGAAGTATAAATCTAACATGTGGTTAAGTAATTGAAGGACTTCTCATGTAAAAAACTTTGGAATTATCTAAGTGATAATGGATGTTGTAGAATATTGAGATAACAAAATAAGAGGGGTAGAAGTTATTGTAAAAGGTATAAATAGTGTCCTTTACTACCCCTTAAATTATAATGCCTTTAAAAGATGAAGGAAAGTAGACAAAAGGTTAAAAAATAAAAAATGTGTCATTGAGTTTGAGACTAGAGGGTGAAAAGTGCATTATATAGCAGAAACATTAGAGCTTAGGTAAATTCAAGCCACTAAATTTGATTCCACTATTAAATAGAGAAACAAATTATAGACCACACCATTAAATTTGATTCCATTATTTCACTATTATAGACGATGAAATGAAAAAAGAAAGAAAATGCAAAGAATATATCCTATTTTATAGGAAATTTCCATCACAATTAGACATGTATAAAAGGAAACATTGAAGTGGTGAAGGTTAAAAGGTTCTCTTTACAATCATATGAGTGGAGGGAATTTGATTTAGTTTTTTCATTGGTATATCTTTTGACAAAAGATGACTCGGGGGATAAACCTACATGATAAATCATTCACGTGTACTATATGACTAAATGTTCATGTGTCATATTCCATTTAAGGTGTAGGAAAACACCAATCAAATTAAATCTAAAGAAAACTAAAAGTATAAATAACTTCCTTTCTCAATTTTCAAAACTTTGAAACAACCAACTATACATACACATAGTCTCTTATATTTCCTTTTCGACATAATATATATGTTAAAATAGATTACATGTGATGCCCCTTTCATATAAAGTAACCTATCATAAACTTGAGAAGTGAATTAATGTTGCAGCATTCACTTGGTTTTTTCTATTTAAGGACCATTAATCATTTTTATTAATCACAAGGTAGCATTATTCAAATGGAAATGAAGGACAATGTTATTATTTAAATTTAATTTTGCATGCATCTCATTCTATGATTAGGAATAATGACATCGATCCTATTTTTTAAAACATGAATAAAGAGTTTATGTAATTTTTTTTTAAAAATGTTACCTTTAATAACTTACTAGGATGATTATCATAAATTTTCATTTATCCACCCTTAAAATCTTAAATTTTGAATATCACAACCCTCATTAGGCTCCATAAAGCTTACTAAACACCTATAAGTGTAATGTATAGTAGGATCCAGATTTTGAGGTAAATAGATGGATGGCCAACATGCTTCAACAAGACCACCAAAGAATTTAACAAGAAGGTATTGTAGAAAGTTATATCTTGGAGTTGTCCTATGGAAAGTTAATGATAGTTCAAGGCTCCCAAATGCTCCATTGGTAGATTATTCTTAGTCATGGATCATTTCAAAAGCACCCTTTGTAATAGATAACTTGTCTTAAATTGGATTATGACAGAATTCCAAGATTGACTCTCAATACAATTATCGAATTTAAATTTTCACAACATTTCAAAATAGGCTAATGGCTCAATCCCAAGATTGACTCTATGCAATTGTCATATTGGAACTTTCACCATCGGATAAAAGAAAATGCATGAAGTTTACCATGTCAATATGAATGAATAGTTTATCAGTAGATCTCAATCATCAAATTATCAATGTAATTGTTGCACAATTTATTGAAAAAAAGTACATATTTTAGAGAATACCATTGGTGACAGTGCCTCAAAATTACATGATCCATCAATTTATTTAAATCCTAAAATGAAATGAAATGAAGGAGGGAAAACACCCATAGGATGCCATGATTTCCTGCAATATATTTAGCATTCCTCAAGGTAACAAATCCGTGACATCCCTTGGTATAATTTCTAGAAAGTAGCCTAGTGTGAAGGTGGATAATTTAAAAATAACACTTATTTAATCACCATCATGATTAAAAATTCTAATGGGAGTAATGATCAGTAATGGAATTTATATGCTACCAAAAATATTACAAGAATTTAGGGTCATTTCTATTTTACGATTAGAGCAAAAGTTGTGATGAGATAAAAATGGTGTAGGTGGCACAAATATTAGTTTACCTTTACATCCCATCTAGTTATAAATGTAATAAATTTATTTAAAGGACCATTAATTTTTTCTATAGTTAAAACTCTGACCATTGTAAATTGTGTAGTAATTACTCTCAAAATTTAAGATATCATTTAATCATGTAAAATTCAAAAAGAATTAATATAAAATATTTTTGGTTATTATTTTTCATGTTAGGAATATATAGGGAAAATGTGTCTTGAGCACATTTGAGGGTGTAAGTGAGCCCGTCGTACAATCTATCATAGAAGTAGATATTGTTGTCAAAGCTTAGCCAAGGCTCCCTTACACTCGAATAAAATTTTGATACTTTTTAGACCATTTTTGCACTATCTGTGAATAAAATGGTGCCACATTAAGAAATTATAAGTTTGAGTAGGTACTGAACAAGAATTGAATCAAGAAGACTCTAAACATGTTTATAGGAGAGGGTAGAATGTGTTCTCCCCTGTATGGTATTGTACTTGGCTAAATGTGTTCACCTCCATTTTTTCCTACTCATGTGCACAACACTTTCCTTTATTTTTAAAATTTCTCATATCATTCTACTAAAATATTGAGCTTGTACCTTTTACATTAAATTTTTATTGTCTATAAAAATGGTTAGTATATAAAACTATGGGTACTTTGTGTTGAATGTTTGGTTAAAGGATAAACTAGGTCATATTTTTGGTGCATCTCCTCTCCTTTTCTTCAAAGATTTTTATACTTTTTTCTTTTCCTTTTCTTGAAAATCATTAATTTTATTATTAATATAGAAAAATATTCAAAAGTATTCTATTACTAGGTCCCAAATAGTATAATTTCTCATTGTATATGCTCTAATAGCAAGTGGCCCTTAGAAGGGTTTACAACTAATTAAAAACCTTTGTTTTAATTGAACATGGTACAATAAGGTCAACTAGGTGTCCTCTCATACATGTTTACAAACATTCATAATATCCCTAAGTGTTTTAGGTTACACAATGTTTTTTTTAATTTTAACTTAACTTTATGATATTTAATTAAATAAAATGTATCACTAGGGAAAATTATGAAACTTAGCCATTAAAAAGTCACTCAACACCAAAAAAAAAAAAAAAAGCACCGTGCACAACTTAAAAATGTATTAGAAAACTTAATGACAGGTGAAATTTTATTAAATTAAAAATAGAGTTTCCCACCAAAAAGTTTTGGAGTCATCCTCTATCCTTCTATTTAATAAATATCCATCTTTAGATTGTATCTTTCCTTAAAGTTTTACAAACATGATTTAAAATGTATAAAAATGGTTTTTCTAAGCCTTGAATCGTTCATATGTTCACTTTAAAGTTAGGAGGAGGAGAGGAAGAGAGGGGAAGTCTTGCCAATGTACCTCACCTCTCACTTCCAAACTCCATTAATGGTCATGATGGATTCATGTTAAGCCTTGTACAACATAGATATGATTACGATCATAAATTTAGAATAGGTTTATGTATTTATTTATTGGAATAATGTTAACAAAATTAGATACATCTAAGGATGCAAAACATCAAAAAAATTGCCAACAAGTCTACAATATACAGTCAATACAAAACCAGCTCAAGAATGCTATTACAATATAAAAATGCCACTCAAGTGGCCACAATAAAAACTAACAAAACCAACTAAAAATAAAGAAAAGTGTTCAAAAGAACACCATTAGCTACATTTTTATACTATTCCCACCATCATTAATCATCACATCATCTTCACTTGATACAGATTCATCTACCTCATGTCCCACTTCACTATAAAAAAAACTAGGTCCCAACTATGAGCTCTTTATTGAGGAGGAAAGACATTTTGGTTTACTCAGTAGATCCTTAATATTGGAATTATTAACAAAATTTATCATATCTTCAACATCCTTGTTTTTACTCTCTGGAATAAATTTATCAAATTTTAAATAAGTTACATCAACAAAATTTTAAATACTATTAACAATAATATGATTTGGGTCGACACTACTACCAATTTCATCTCTGCCTCGATCAACTTCATAGCCAAGTACCTCATTACCAACACTAGTCTACATCTCAATCCCAACCACATATGCCTCCTTACTGGGAGAAACTTCCTATTCAACCCCATAAGCCTACAATGCTTGTAGAACATCTTTATTTGCTTTTAACTAGGCAACTAACCCATTCTTATGAATCTAAAGACATAACCCAACTAGCCAGTGAATTATCTGCTTGATCAAACTATGCCTCTCTGATTAGTCCTCAATCACATTCAAAAACTTAAATCTATATAGTTTCACCATGAAAAATCCTCTAGTCTGAAGGTTGTGAAATTTTGAGGTATCCTCCACTATCCAATAGATGACAAGAAGAGAAATTTATCATACCTATTCTCAAGAACTTCTTCAGCTCACTCTGTGGCACCTTCAACTAAAAAAATATCTAATAAGAAATAAATCTCATGGTAACTTCAAGATTAAAGTTAGTAAGCAATCTGGTTTTAAAATGGAAAAATTCTAAATTCCTTTGTTTCCAAATGAACCAAAGGGTTTTAGTGGATAACACAAGCCATAACTTATGGGAAAAAAATGAACCTTGTTTTTAGAACACACATACCCAAAATTAAAATTGTAATATGTAATCTCATAATAAAACATAGAGTTCCAACTAGTAAGATAAATTTTATAAATACTTGCAACATAAGGGCATAAGAAAAACATGTGTTCTGTAGTTTAAAGCTCACCACCCAACAAACAATGATGATTAACAAAGCCTGACTTAGATATTACTGACCCAACAACTAATTTGTTATACAAAAGCAAACATTTGAAATAAGATGTTTTTGGTTCAAGGCATGAAGACCATACATTATTAAATCTAAAAAACTAGATGGAGAATAGATCACACACATGCCAAACTTATTTAAGGTTGAGGAAGATACTTTTGGAGAAATCAAGTTTATCATAAAGAATTTTAGTGTTACATTCTAAAAGGGGAAGCCATTAATCCATTTAATATCCTCCCAAAACCCATTAATATCATCACAAACAAAAACACCTCTAGTAGCCTATAGAGCCTTAGTGAGAAGAGTATAGGTTTTCCTTTGAGACCCTATAATTTGGTATTTTTCTCTAATCTCAGTCCAAGAGGCCCAACAACTAAAAAATAATAAGTTTTCTAAACATCTTAAACCTTTGGAGAACTAAGAAAAATTTGAGCACCTCTAGTGTGGGAAAGGGGCTTTCTGTTAACAATGAGGTTCCACCATATAAACCTATAACCCTAGCACCTATACCCTAACCCACTAAAGATACGAGGCACAATTGTTTCTCTATGTTTTTTTACTAATTGATTTAAAAGAAGGAAGAAACTAAAGTTAAAGGTTGTGGGTTTGACGTTACCCAGACTTAGTGCACACCGTATCCAAGCATTGTGGGAGCTCCTCTTTGGCTGTGGAGGAAACACCTACAATAAGAATAAGACTTAAACATAGAAGATGTTAGAAAAAGATATGGTGGATTTCCAAGCTACGCGCTTGGTCCCAAAAGCATAAAGCTCCCTAAGGGATGACAATCCACTATTTAAAGAAAAGAGTTTTGTATAAAAAGAAATGATAAAAGACTTAAAGAAATGGAAAGGTAGAATGTTGTGTACCTATTCCCTGTAGTCTGTGAGTCTCAGAATGTTACAAAAAGTTATTCAAAGGTTTTGTTTGGTCTATGGGCTATTTGGATAAGTTTTTTGGTTTGCACAGTCACCGATGTCAGTTTTTCTGTCGAGGTCGGTAGGAAAATAGTGCTGACATCAGTTTGGTTGCTGATGTCGGTAGGGGCAGTGGGCATTGGATGGGTTTTAGAGTATTTATGTGGTGGATAGAGGAGTCTCTAGAAATTAGAAGGTTTGTGCAGGGTTGTGGGAAAGTGAATAAGGTTTGAGGAAGGGTAAAGGTAGAGGATAGGCATGAAAAGAGGGTAAGAATAAGGGGAAGGCCTTTCAGCCCCTCCACAGAAGAAATCAGGCCTCTCAATAGTATTTAGAAATGTCAAATGGAAAGTAATTAATAGTATATTCTAAAACTTTGAAATGGAGACCAGAATACTTAGCTTTGTTAGGTGAAGAACCAGAGATGTCAGGTGCTTGTTCCCATTGTGGCTAATGTTGAGGTCCTCATACAATGTTTCAGTCTAGTCTCTGAAATGACTTGTGCAGAGCTTTGGTAGCCAGGAGAGTGATAGTTGAGTGCTGATGCTTTAGGTCTCAGAGTGTGCGCATCAAATGTCCAAGAGGTGGGGGGTAGCTCAATGTTAGAGCTTGGTTTATGTAACTGATGTTAGTGAAACTGCCGGTGTCAGCTGAGGGTTGACCGACGTCGATGGAGAAAGAATAGGTAAAAGGGATATTTTTAGCCCTTTGCCTATTTCTCCACCTGCCAAGTGCCTTTTCTATTGGAGAATGGTCAAAACATGGGTTTATGAGGCACAAGAGTTGGTTAAGGAGTTAGGTTGGAGTGAGAATAGGTCCTAGGTAGTTAGGATTTGGAGGACCTAGTCTCAGGGTGACTCATAGGCTAAGAAATAGTCTTAGGGTGAGGTGTCTAGGTGATGTGTCCAAGGTGAGGTGTCCAAGGTGAAAGGGGTTCAAGTGTGGGTTAGGAGTGTTAACGTTTAGAAAGAGACCAAGGGGGGTTGACATGATATTGGTGTCTACATTTGCCCCTTTTTGTCTTATGATTTGTCCTGACAAAATGCAAGACAAAAATAGGTGTAGGTTACCCTAGGTATGGGGTAAGTGGGTGAGGTATTCCCCCTCAAAGTGGGAATCGAGAGAAGGAAATCTAAAATTGAGTTATAATTTCATAGGCAGTGGATGGGTAGGGTGAGGTTGGAGTGTGAATGCTGTAATAGTTGAGATTGTGCGTATGCCACTTCACGTGATAGTCAGGTCAAATTGTCATAGGCAAGGTTGAAGAGGACTAAAATTAAAGTAACTGGTCCCCAACTTATTAGTGGTAGCTGATTGGGTTAAATGATCAAAGCTGTAGCTCTAATGGTTGAGGAGTACTAAAATCAAAGTAACCGGTCCCAAGCTTATTAGTGGTAGCTGATTGGGTTAAACGATCCAAGCTGTAGCTCCAATGGGCATCATGTTCCAAGTATCCAGGCTAGGAAGTGCTCTTGGAAAGCACAAAAATGTCACAAATATTGGGGATCAACTTGGGCGTGATCTGACAATAGGTGTGAGAGGCACGTACAATTTGCTAACTATTCATGAGGTAGCATATGCAATCAAAACAACCAAGGCAAAGTTGTCTCAAAAGTGGTCATAGCCTAAGGAGATAGTCACGATCTCCAAGGTCATTTATCGAGTCGAGCTAAGATATGAGTGATCTCAAGTGTTGTTTGTTGTGGTTAGGGAGATATATGTGATCTCCAATGTGCCCCATGAGAAGTCTAAGGTGACTTTTACAGTGTCAGGGCTGGTTGTTTGGTCATGATTTTGGACAGTTTGGGATAGGTGGATTAGCCTAGGGTTCAGATAGTTGGTTTATTAGGTAGATGGATGAATGAATGGCTGAGCTAACCTCAGAAGACCCCATGTCAACTGAGTGCTGCATACATAGCCCCTATTTTAAGGGCCTCAAGCCAATGTAGTTCCCCCAAAAAGGGAAGAAGAGTCAAAGAGGTTGATAGTTGGTTTGGTCATGTTAGTGTTTTTAGCATTTCCCATATGTTTAATGGTACATGCTTGAAATGATGAGTGTATGATGATGTTATAGCCTTTTCCATATGTGTGATGGTGTATGCTATAACATAGGTTATGTAGTTTTTCATCCTTAACAATTTTCCATATTGGTGATGGTGTATGTTATAAATGAAATGAGTTTATTTATGCTTTATCAAGTTTCCATATTAGTGATGGTATATGCTTAACATAAATTGTGTTTGATTGATAGTTTCCATGTGTATTGTTATCCATAGAAACTAATGTGAATGGGCTATGATAATTTATATAACACAAATTGGTATTTGTATTAAATAAATCATGATGTTATGTTAGTGGTTAGAAAATGTTTTGGTTGTCATGTTATTGGTATGTGACGAAGGTGTGTAAGAAGTGAAAGGCACATTGCTCTTTCATTGACAAGGACCATAATGATAGCATAGATAGGATTTTTGCAAACAAAAGCCCCATTCATGCATTATGCCATTGACCATTGGTTTTTGTTAGAGAAGTACTCTAATCACTTGACATTAAGTGAGCTCAAAATCCCTTGGGTATTGTGGGGTAATAGGTTTGATTATGTGAAATGTGAGGATAGCGTAACCCTTTTTAGCAAGGATAACTTTGCCCCTTTTATAGGTGACCTTGAGAATGACTATAGGCAAGTCCATGACTTAATAGTTTGTTAGTCTTTTTTTTTTGGTAGACTGATCAATGTGGGAAGTCTACTTGGGGATGTTGTTTTGTTGTGTGGTCATGTGAAACTGATCGATGCGGGAAGCTTCTGAGAGGGTGCTATTTTTGTAGCAAAGTTTGGGCATAGCCATCCTTCGAGGGAGTGGTCTATATTTTGCTTTGTATGTTTTGATTTCTTTGAATGGCTATATTTCAAGGGAGCAGTCTATTAATTACAACAATAATGCAGCTGTCCTTCGAGGGAACAGTCTACATTTATAGTTTATGACCTTTTAATATTTTGTTAGGCATCCCAGTTTTATTTTTTTTGTTGACTAAAGTTTTAGTCATGGACTAGACTATAGAGGTTTAGGGGTTTCCCTTTTTATTAGGACAAAGCATCAATGCTTTAAAAAAGGGTTAACTAATGTTTGTAGGGAAAAAGGGTTGAAAGGAATAGGAATGAGGATGAAAGGGGTTGCTCAAGGGACGAGCTCAAGTTAAACATCAAGTGAATGATTACTTGGTTAACAATAAAATGGTCGTGGATGCAAGGCATTAAGGGGCTCAAGTTCTAGCCGGCCTTTGAGTATAGACAAATGATAAGTGCCTGATCCATACTTGTGCGTTATGATATAAGGTTCGAGCCAATTAGGAGCAAACTTGCCTCATTTTCTTCTTTCCATATTGGTCATGTGTTGGTTTTCTTTAAGGATGAGATCTTTGATTTTTAAATCTCACTCTTTCAGATTTTTATTGTAGGCACGCTTGATGCGATCTTGGTAGATATGAAGATGATTAAGAGCAGCAAGACAACGTTCATCAAGTAACTTGAGTTGTGCTAATCAATATTGATGAAAGTCATCATTAGAGCGTATGTCATGCAAGGAGATCAACAAGTTGGTTGATGCTTGGAAAAGGAAAGTCATCCTTTGGGCAAGCTAGGTTGAGGTCACGATAGTCAGTACAAATTCAAATTCCCCCTATTGCTTTTGTGACAGGGACAATGTTTGACACCCATTGCGGATAATCAATGGGTTAGATAAATGTGAAGGAGAGAAGACGTTGAAGCTCCTCTTTAACAAGGAGTATGATGCAAGGATGAATCATGCAAAGTTTTTACCTGACAGGCTTAGTTTTAGAGGGTAGGATCCTGATCTTCCAGGTTGTAGTCTAGAATCTCAGAATCATTGAAGGTGATAGAGGCAATGGTGGGTAATGATTTGACTAAAGCTGCCAATGGTTGGGGGTCTTCAGGTTGGACTTCTATTGCCTGTAAGGCTTTGATTAAGGCTTGGCAATGTTGTAGAGAGTTTTGAATTAGGTCAAACAAACATATCTTCATAGGGGTTTGGTGAAGTTGTTTTACCATGGAGTCACGAATTGCCTCTGAAGATATTGGTTGAGATGTGCCCAAGATAGAAATCTTGGGTTTTGGTGGTTGAGAATGCTTGATGAATGGATATGTCAAATGGATAGAAACTTGTTCTTTTCCTTTATCCTTTAGGGTTTGAGACCTGGTGGCCACATTAATAGTGTTAATTTTGAATAAAGGGGGAGAAGGTGGTAGAGGGACCATAATCTCGTGTTTGGATCCCAATTTAAATGAGGAGGTTTGGGAGGCATGGGATGGTGTCAGTGGTTTGTCACAAGGGTGGTCAAGAGAAAACTCAAAGAGAAGGGTGTCCTTTTCTAAGTGTTGGCAAATGATAACCTTAAGAGCGTAGCAACTCTCAGTATCATGCCCAGGTGTGCGATGATACGCACAGATTTGAGTGTTGTCAAACCAAGATGGTTTTGATTTGAGAGGTTGGTATGACTTAATAGGTGGGAGAACGATGCTAGAAGACTGCAACAATCAACATAATAACAAAGCATAGGAACCCACTAATGGGTCTATGCTTATTGTTATAGTAGGGGTTGACAACTTTTATTTAGGATTTGTAGGAGTTTTTTGTACCACCTTTTTGGTTGGTGGTGTGGCCACACGTGTAGATGGCACTTTCTTGGTGAGAGGTGTCGAATTCTTTGGAGGAAGTATGTTTTTTATGGGTAGAGGTAGTAATGGAGGTAGTTTGTTTTTGTGAGGTGTTGGAATAGGGAGCACTCCTTTTAAGGTGGAAGGATGTGGACCCAAAATAGCGGGAAATGGTGAAGGTGGGGGAGGAGTAGACTGATGTGGTTTAGCACCCTTCTTTGGCATGGTGCGAGGACTACTACTATGTGGGGTGAGGTTCAAATCTAACTTCACTTGTGGGTGAGTGAGGTTTGATACAGAGTGAACACCGAGAGATTTAATCTGTTTTGACATGGTGGATGCCTATGAGGGTTTGGGTTCAGATGTGGAAGGCTGAGTTTCTGAAGATTTAGAAGTAAAAACCCATTCCTTGTCAAAGACTTTGGGGTAAATTGTTGTAGAAGGGTTGACAGTATAATGCAAAGCGAGATGTGTAAGATAAGGAGCCTTAAGTTGCTCCCATAGTGCCTCATGTTTTAGGTTCCTAGAATGGAGAAATCCTAAGTTTTATACCAATCGAGAGAAGGGTTTAGATGACATCGTGTGAGGCTTTACAGTCGGTCCTTTAGAGGATTTGGGCGATTACAAGAGCAGATACATGTTGGATGCAACAATCATGGGCCAAAGGTGAGAGAGAACCATCACGAGATCTTCCTCAGTCAAAGTGGGTGAGGTGGCGAGTTCTTCTCTCAGTGGAGAAGGGATTGGAAATTTTGGTTCTTCAAGTGGATAAAGCACAAGAATGATCATGCCTTCCACGTGTGGTCTAGGAGTGTGGAAAGTATGATCCTCCATTGGTAATAAGAAGGATGAGGGTGGGGCCAGTGGCGTTGGTATCGTCAAAGCATCCTCCAATATGGGAGAGGTCAAAGTAGACTCTCCTACGTGTGAAAGAGGGGTGGATGGAGGACTATCCTCCATCAGTGGAGAACAAATAGGAGAGGAAGGCTCCTCTAAAGGGTGAAGTAGAGGGATGATGGCCCCTTATACATGAGGGCATGGGGTATGAATGGTAACTTCTTCCAATGGTAGAAGAAGAGGGAAGGTGGGGGTAAGAGGAACAGGTAATACGGGATCCTCACGAGGTAGAAGAGTGGGTAGAGGAGGTGTTTGATGTTGTGGGGGTGTTATGGGTAAAAAAGGCTCTTCTACCTATGGTGGAGAAATGGGTTAACTAACCTCTTCAGATTGTGAGAGAGGTTGGTTAGGAATGAAAGAAAAGACCGTGTTTACCATGCGTATGTTGCATTCTTGAGGGTCATCGACCATGGTCTGAACATTGTTTTGACTTGGGGGATGGTTAGGAAATGGTTGCCTAAAGACATCCATGTTTTGGTTGGTCAGTGCATTAGGGTTATCCAAAACAAGGTCCCCTTTTTCTAACATGTCTTGAACAATGTTTTTGAGGGTTTTGCAATTATCTATGTCATGACCCTTGACACGATGATAGTTACAAAAGTCATTTTCCCTATACCATGCAGGGATGGCTCGTGAGGGGTCAAATTGGACTGGTTAGATTTGAGGGAGGTTAAGGACTCCCTGCTTCACTAGTTTATCCAATATAGAAGCATATGATTCTCTTATTGGAGTGTATCATCACTTTTCATACCGTTGTTGGAATTATCTAGTGATGCTTTGCGAAGTGGAGGGCTCAGATTGGTTGGTTTTGGTAGAAGATGATGATCTAAGGACCACAACATTTGCCAATCCCTTGGACTTGGAGTGGGAAGAAGAAGGTTTGGAAGAAGGGTAATTGGATTTTGCATTGGTATTTTTGCTAAGCAATTTGACCCTGTCTTCTTTGATTGTGTAGAGTTCAAGCTTTCAGGCCATAGTGAAAGCTTCATCGAATTTGTGAAAAGTTTGAACCTGCAAAGTGGACAAGATGTGCTTGGCACATGCTCTTGAAAAGAGCTCAATGAGATCAGTTAGAGGTAGTGAGAAGGAGAGTTGGTTGATCAAACCTCTCCAATGGGTGACAAAGTCAGTTATTGACTCATCCTCAAATTGTCTAATGGAATAAAGGTCTGTGATGGAGACCTTCTTGGTAATATTAATTGAGAAATGGTCAAGAAATAGCTGAGTGAGTTGAGTGAAGGTGAAGAGAGAATGACTAGGAATGGAGCTATACTAGTCAAGGGTGGTGCCAATAAGTGACATGGGGAGTGTGCGAAGTAATAATGCATCATCATGTGCTATGAGGTAGCAAGCGTGTCTAAACACTTGCAGATGTTGTTGTGGGTCCTCTTTACTCTGAAAGTGAGTAAATTTTGGGAGTTCCCACTGGCTAGGGTATGGTCGAATAGGAACTGAAGGGTGGATAGGTTCATTGCAGATTTGTTCATATGAAAGAACATTCTTCGAACATGAAATAGATGTCTCGAGGTTGGACATCTTATCCATCAGCATCTTAATTAGATCAGTAGATGGATTGGCATGAGGGGCACCCCCTAAGTTATAGGGTACTTGGAAGGCATTGGGAAGGGCATATGACATACTTGGTTGCATTTGTGTAGGTGCAACATACTGATAGTTTGTCATAGGGGCCAATGTTGAGGCCACGGGGGCTTGTGCTATGAAGTTGAAGGGCACAACTTGACTAGATGCTGCCAAGGGTGGTTGAATGGCGACGAGACTAGTTAAAGGATGAGTATCCACTCTCATGTTTATAAGCACAAGAGTGGATGGGATAGAGACAATCAAGTTCTGGAAAGGTGTCAAACTTGGTTAAATTGTTTATGGTTGAGGGGGTACGGAAATCCCAATGGAGGTAGGGCCAGAAAGGATAGAAGGGGAGGCCAAATCTTGAACATTGGCCATGGTTGGGTTACTGGTTGAGGCAATGGTATGAGTGACCATAGGTTGGGTAGCGGATGTTGTTGATATCATTGCCGCTTCAACCAAGGAAGTTGGCATCCCATAAATAGGGTTACTCGAAGGATCTCACGTTTGGATTCTAACAAGATAATGTTGAAGAGACTTGATGTTGTGGTCAAGGAACCTCTCAAAAGCTTGATCCCCTTTGGGAACAATAGGAGGTTGATCGGGGGTAGGCTGGATAGAAGTATGCTCAGTGTCTGGAGTATACTCCATTAGATGTCTTGGCATGAAGGGCGAAGGTGGGAGTGGCTATTGAATTGCATGGTCAACAAGAGATTTGGCTTGACTGTGTGTCAGAACCATCCAAGGTGAAAGGGATTCAGGTTCCAAAAACTATGTGTTTTAGTTTCATAAAACCAGAATTTGTGTTAGACAACAAGAAATTTGGGTTTTAAGCTTGCTATTTGGATTTTTTTTTAATTTATTTATTGACAGTGACTGATGTCAGTTATTTAACCAATAATGGTTATAAAATGTTGCCGACATCGATGGAAAAACCAATGTCAATTTTTGTGTAATTCCAGAAACACAAAAAATTGATAGTTTTTGGAAGAAGGAGAAATTATGAGTTGTTTTTAGACTTCATAATGATGTGACCTTACCAACTCAAACAATCAGATAAAAATATCAAAATATATGATTAGGCAAGCAACCTCTAAAACGTTAGATTCCTAGGAATAAATTTTAGAGTTGTGGTGGCTTATGCCTTAAAAGAATGTGTTGGGAATTGGGCTTGTAGAATAGGTCCTAGAGAGGAAGTCTATGGCTGGTTTCAAGTTGTGTTTTGGTGCTTAAAAATATCTGTGTTAGGTTTAGTATGTGGCCTGGTGCTGGGGATTGCTCCCTTCACTTCACAAACCCAGAGTCGAGCTAGGCCACTTAGCCAAAATATAGTTTGCCTATAGTTTATACTATGCCAGAGAATAAAGTGGGTCCTCCTCTTGGTAGTGAAGTCCAAGTAGGATCACCAGGTGGGGTAAGGTATCCTCTAGGTGATGAAATCCTAGACGGGCCTTGTCTCAAGTAAGTTTATATGTTTAATTTGAAGTGATTGTGGTTTGGTTGTGTAACATTTGTGCATTACGATTCATTCATAATGCTTTAATTACTAAGTGGGCTAAGTATGCATCCAAGCAAGAATGAAATGCAGTAGTTTTTAACCCAAATCAAAATATGTTGTTCAAATGCAAACAATTGGAGAAGAGGCTAAGAGTATGAGTTTTTCACTACTCTATGCAAGAAGTAACAAGAAGAAAAAGAGATGTTCTTTTTAACTTCTGCTAATGATTTTCTTTTATAACAAAAAGATAAAAGAAGGGGATGCAAGAAGAGAATATTTTCCTAATGCATCTATATGAAAGTTTGATCTTTTAAAAGAAGAAGAATGAACCGAAGGAAAACTCCAAGTGTCCCACTAGGCGTGCCATAATGTTTCTCTATTTTTTTTTACTAATTGATTTAAAAGAAGGAAGAAACTAAAGTTAAAGGTTATGGGTTTGACGTTACCCAGACTTACTGCACACCGTATCCAAGCATTGTGGGAGCTCCTCTTTGGCTATGGAGGAAACACCTATAATAAGAATAAGACTTAAACATAGAAGATGTTAGAAAAAGATATGGTGGACTACCAAGCTACGCGCTCGGTCCCGAAATCGTAAAGCTCCCTAAGGGATGACAGCCCACTATTTAAAGAAAAGAGTTTTGTATAAAAAGAAATGATAAAAGACTTAAAGAAATGGAAAGGTAGAATGTTGTGTACCTATTCCCTATAGTCAGTGAGTCTCCAAATGTTACAGAAAGTTATCTAAAGGTTTTGTTTGGTCTATGGGCTATTTGGATAAGTTTTCTAGTTTGCACAGTCACCGACATCAATTTTTCTACCGAGGTCCGTAGGAAAATAGTGCCGACATCAGTTTGGTTGTCGATGTCGGTAGGGGCAGTGGGCCTTGGATGGGTTTTGGAGTATTTCTATGGTGGACAGAGGAGTCTCTAGAAATTAGAAGGTTTGTACAGGGTTGCGGGAAAGTGAATAAGGTTTGAGGAAGGGTAAAGGTAGAGGATAAGTATGAAAAGAGGGTAAGAATAAGGGGAAGGCCTTTCAGTCCCTCCATGGAAGAAATCGGGCCTCTCAATAGTATTTAGAAATTTCAAATGGAAAGTAATTAATAGTATATTCTAAAACTTTGGAATGGAGACCAGAATACTTAGCTTTGTTAGGTGAAGAACCAGAGATGTCAAGTGCTTGTTCCCATTGTGGCTGATGTTGAGGTCCTCATACAATGTTTTAGTCCAGTCTCTGGAATGACTTGTGCAGAGCTTCGGTAGCCAGGAGAGTGATAGTTGAGTGGTGATGCTTTAGGTCTCAGAGTGTGTGCATCAAATGTCTAAGAGGCGGGGGAGGTAGCTCAATGTTAGATCTTGGTTTATGTAACTGATGTAGGTGAAACCACCGGAGTCAACTGAGGGTTGATTGATGTCGGTGGAGAAAGAATAGGTAAAAGGGCTATTTTTAGCCCTTTGCCCATTTCTCCACCTGCCAAGTGCCTTTTCCATTAGAGAATAGTCAAAACATAGGTTTATGAGGCACGAGAGTTGGTTAAGGAGTTAGGTTGGAGTGACAATAGGTCTTAGGTAGTTAGGATTTGGAGGACCTAGTCTTAGGGTGACTCATAGGGTAAGAAACGTTCTTAGGGTGAGGTGTCTAGGTGAGGTGTCCAAGGTGAAAGGGATTCAAGTGTGGGTTAGGAGTGTTAATGTTTAGAAAGGGACCAAGGGGGGGTTGACACGATATTGGTGTCTACAACAATAATAAGGTATTTAACAAGCTCCTAGGATTTCCAAATAGATCAAAAAATTGGAGAACCTAGGACTTGCATAGGAAATAAACCAACCAGTAATCTGAAATGGGAAGCCCTTTCCAATGTGGTTTGCCTTTTGGGAATCCCCTCAGAATATTATGCTTAACCATAATCTTCCATGGATCATCCCCATCCATGGCCCTAATGATCCACTTGACCACCAAAGAAATACCTTAAAGTTTAAGGTCTTTCTTCCCAAACCCCCCAAATTTTTGAAGTACACAACAGATCTTCCATGCCATAACATGTCTTTTTATGTTCCCCTTGCCATTAAACCATAGAAATTATCTAATTATTCTATGTAATATATTTATTTGAGACTTATTATTTAATATCCAATAGGAGGTATAGTATATACTATAAGAAGAGAGAACTTTCTGACATGCTTGGAATCTTCCTAGGATAGAAAGGAAACAACTGTGCCACTTACCAATCTCATTATTAATTTTAGCATAAAACCATTCCCACATCTATTTGAATAAAGGTACCAAGGCAAAAATAATACACCAAATATATGACCATCTAATCAGGGCCCTTACATATCCACCCAAACTCCACCAACCATTCCAATGGGACCTCATTTCACCCTATCATACATGATTTGTGAAGTGCCACTTTAGATCTAGAGGTAGAATAGTAAATGTGAAGTCTTCTATCCACTTTTTAAAGAATATATTTTTTAATCTTGATAAATAATGTAGAATCATCTACAAACAAAACATCAATCATATCTAATCCATTGGGTAATGAGATACCTTTGACTAGAGGACCCACTAATGAGCTTCTTAACAAGTAATGAAGTGCTTCATCCACCACAAAAAAAAGAAAAGGGGAAAGAGGGTACCCTTGTATAATTGACCTCTAAAGTTTAATGGATTAAGTCAACTCACCAATATTGGCTGAGGCATATTTAAATAAGATATTTACCATTCTATAAAATCTTTCCTAAACCCCAACGGATTACAAAACCAAATTGATACATGGATACTCTATCAAGTAGGATCATACCAATGTCTTGCCTAGAATCATGAGCCCAATACATACCTTCCTAGCTAGAGAAAATATTATCAAGGATATATCTGCTTTCAATAAACCCTATTTGAGTAATATAGATCATTGAAGGTATAATAGAGAAAAGCCTTATAGTAAGAATTTTAACAAAGATATTGTAAGAACCATTAAGAAGAGTAATAGGTCTCCAGTTATTTAGCAAAGAGGGTTATCCATATTTTGGTATGATCTTAATCACAACTATTCTTATTTTAGGCCCCAATATACCAAATTCAATGGATTAATTAAAAACCCCCAAGCATTCAACAATAATCCACTCCTTCTTTGGCTTGTATAACTCTGCAAGAAACCCATCAAATCCTGGGGTTTTATCTAACTTCATAGAGTCAATGGTTTCCTTAATCTCATCTAGAGAGATCTCATTATCAAGCATCATAGACTATTCCCTAGCAACTTTCCTAGTTATATAGTTAAAACAAAACTCTCTATAATTATCAACCAATGAACTAAAGCCATTTGAAAAAAAATGATGAGATTAGAAGGAAAAGAATGTTTTTTTATCACAGTCAGGTTACAAGACATAGTCCTTACACATTCAATCATAATAATTTTGTTTTTTCATTGCTTTGCTCTTAAATAGTTGAAAAATAATTGAGAGCCTTTATCTCCAAGTTTGAGCGAGTTTAGCCTAGAGTGAACCTGAGCCTATTGAAAAGAAAAAAATTGATGACTTATGATTACATGTTTTAGGTTTGTTAGATGATCAAGAAATATAGTATTATCTAGATCAAGATACAACATTGATTTAGAAATAATAACTTCTCCTAAGTATTACAAGCCATCTTCCTTCTCAGAATTACTTGATGCTTAACAAAGGTTCTTTTAAAATTCTTACAAAGGCTCATACAACAGTTCCACTAATCGATGGAGGATGAAAAATCAACAACAAACTTATCAATGTTTCATGCAAAATGGATTCAACCTATACAATCATAATTACTCAAATGTAAAACATTCAATTTATACAATCCTTTCCACTTAGGAACATTCACCTCCCACTAGATATTTGAAAAAATAGATAATTCAATGGGATGGTCATAAGAGATCATAAACAAGAACACCTTCACTAAGTTGCACTCCTTCTCTTGGTGTTCTTCAAAAACATTCTTGTTGAAATAAAATCTATCAAGCCTATAATACATTCTCTTATGAGATACCTGATTATTACACCATATATACCATATAATTTTGATATATTTTTCCCAATTAAGAGGGCCAGTGATTTTAAACATCTACTTGAGTTTGGACCAAAAAAATAATTCATTGCCTTTCTAAATAGTCAGATCACCCCCTTGTTTGTCATATTTTTCCTCTACCATATTAAAATCTCCCCCCCGTAATTAGTGGGATGTCTTTTAAATTATAAGCAAGCCAATTCTATAAGATAACCCTTTCTCTATAGTCAATAAAAGCATAAATATTATAGATTCCAAACACATGTTCCTCACTTTTAAGAGTGACCCACACAACTCTATGACAACGAGATGAACCAAAATAAACTATTGACTCTTGCCACTTAGGATTGAATAATATGGAAGCACCACCTTTCCCTTTTGGATGAGAGGTAGATAAATGAGCAAAATTTGGCAAGATATAGTTTAAAACAAAGTCCATCTTGAAACCAATAACCTTAACTTCGTAAATTAGTAAGAAATCAATGCCTTCGCTAGAAGACCTTAACTATCTTACAATTAGTTTATGGTTAGGGGATTCTATATGCCTCACATTCTAACTTACAACCTTCATTAAAAGAGAGGGGGGAGCCTATCTTTGTAGACTAGATGTCTTAGAACCTCCTTTGTTTTGGTACAACCTTATAAAACACCGAGGAACCATATTTTATTTGGATTTATTATTTCTATCCTTAGCACCTCCTGAATACCCTTTAAAAACCTTCCCATCATCACCCCTAGGAGATCTTAAGAAGGGTTTTGAATTGGCCTCAATTTTAGTATCTTGCCATTATTTCTAAGTAGCCCACTAGATATAACATTTGAACAAACATCTTTAAAAGGTAATGATATTTTCAAAATAGCCTTAGTTTAAGCATAAACACATGAGGAAGAGAGAGTGCCTTGGGAACATGCTCATTGTATCTCACATCTGAATCATAGGTTAAGGGGCTAGGGTATAGGTCATAAAAGTAGGCAAATTCACTAAAATAACAACATACTCATCTGAAAGTCTACCCTAGGTGTAGGGGATATATTCCATCATATAGTCACTCTAGTCAAGGCCTGAAAGGGGGGCACGGGAAGGAATCTCATGCACTAAAGGAATAATTTTTGTACCAACATAATTTATAGAAGACCTAACACTAGATTCAACATAATCCATACTCACCAAGGTCTTATTAATCAATAATATAGGGGAGTCAAGATATTGAAAAACTTTAGGGGATCCAACTCTCACCAAGCCTTCACTAGAGGACACTCAACTAGAACATGGATCCAAAATAAAATAAGGGTTTTCTCTAACCACAACACTATCATTATAATTAGAAGCATTATTTTCAAAAATGTCATTTCTTAAAGAAATATTCATTTTAAACATTAGATTAATTAACCTTTCAATTTTCCTGAGATGATGGAAATATTTTCTAAGATGACCATCCTTTTTATATAAGAAGCAAGAATTAAGACCAACCAATATTTTTATGGGATAGGAAAAATATTCACCCTTAATATTAAAAAGAAGGGAATTAGGAAAAATTTTTAGCAGGTCCAAAGAAATCAAAACCCTTGCATGCATATGTGCCAAGGATATTCTCTAATCTTCCATCGTAAAAAATTCTCTTATGGGATTAAGATCTTGAGGTAAAAAATTCCAAATTTGGAAAGGAACATTCTCAATATCTGCCTATCTTGGTGTCACTTTGACTACAATTTCTTAACAATCTAGTTTAGGGTTCCAAGGGATAAATTTAAAAATAAAATTCTCTACATTCTACAAAGGTTTGTTAATAAGACACCTCTAATATTGGAATTTTTGAATAAAATCATGAAAACCCCCTTCTAAAACATTATACAGAAGGAGATATAAATTCCCATGTTTTTACCGTAGACAAAATTCAACCAATTATTAAAACAAATTCTATAGGGTGAGGAATTTATATTCAAACATACAAAGAAATCCCCAACATTCATCATATTATCTTCCTCTAATTATAAATACTTTTCCATTTATTTATTATAAAAAAGAGAAGGTATTTTTGAGACCAGAAAACTTACCAAATTTAGGCTCAGTGTTGCTACAGACTCCATCTTCAGCCATAATTTTTGATTCATGCACAAATTTTGCACCTTTAAAATGTTTAGAAACATCATCCTATTGCAAGACCTCTTAAAATAAGGGTTTTCCCCTCCCACTACCTTCCTTCTCATTCTCACCATCTGCGACACCTTCCACAATGTTCTAACTAGGGCCATTAATAATAGTCTCATCATAATCAAGTGAAACATTAATACCATCCTTCCAAATATCCACATGCTC
The DNA here is from genome assembly GCA_037957365.1 of Torreya grandis. Lineage (NCBI taxonomy): Eukaryota > Viridiplantae > Streptophyta > Pinopsida > Cupressales > Taxaceae > Torreya > Torreya grandis. Next base: position 1,026,467 of record JARHVA010001807.1, read on the forward strand.
ATAGGAAACCCTTCTAGTCATTTCCATAACACTATCTCATAAATTCATGAAAAGCCTACTTTCTCCTTAAGTCACACAGGCACAAAAACAAATTATAGACAATTTGGACAGAACAAACAAGGCACCAAAATTAAAAGAAAAAAGAATAAAAAGACCTAAGCCACTAATGAATCACTATAAGAGGGGTACCATGCAAAAATATCAACTATAGAAGATGACCATATAACAAATGTAGCGAGGGGACTAATGACGCAAGGAAACAACAAAGCGATCTTGAAGAATCAATAATGGAGGATGAATTTTCACCTTCCCATTTGTAGATCTCCAAGCCTCTCCTCTATCCTTGAGTCTTTTTCTAAAAAATGGAGGTTTCTTTATTTGAAAAAGGAGTAATAGATAGATAGATTATCCAATTAAAAGATTTTTCTAAGTTTATTTTCCCTTCTATTTGCACAATTTTGTTTTCAAGTTAAATTTGAAACAAAATCAAGGAGGAATGATATGGATCTCCAAATTGTTGAGAAAATGGATGTGATGGGGAGGTATTTAGACCCCTCCCTTTTTTTTCTTTTATTATATTATAATGTTCTATATGTTTTTCTTTTTTCTTTTTATTTTAGTTTGTATCTAATAAAAAGCATAAAAAAAATAAGTATAATATGTAAAATCATGGCTTGCTTTCTTAGAAAAGTATAAATATAATCTTGAAAATAATGTATTGGTGATGAAATATGTACCATTTTTATTGGTGGTTGTGAAAAGGATTAGACTGATGGAAACCCAAACCTATGTTATAACATGGTGGTGGTAGGTGTATTTATAACTACCTATTATATTGAAAACAACACTCAATCTGCACTTTTTCTTCCTCTCTTGCAATATGCACCTGATCTATTGTAATGGTGGAGCCTTTTTCTCCTTATTATTCCTCTTTTCTCTCTGATAATATGTAGTCTTATAATTTTCAAATGTAAATAATTATTACATAGCTCAAGGCCCATGTCAACAATGTAAAGAAAGAAAGTTTATAGATGAAATCATGGTGTATCAAATTGGCTAAAGAAGAGTTGAAATTTTCACTTCAAACTCAATAAGATTACACAATACATGGTTTCCATAAAAAAATGGTGTGATATGTGATTTTTTTGTCAAGGGCCTTGTGAAAAGGTGTTATAAACTTAGGAATGTAGCATTGGAATGTGAAATTTCATGTAGATATTTGCATGGGTATTGTTGGACAATTTTGACCCCCAAGGTCAAAAGGTTAACCCCAATAATTAAAAGCTTGTTTTTCATGTTTTGTTAACCTTGTCCCTAGCTTTGTCATGCCTTATATGGTCTTCAAAAGGTCTTTCTAAAACCTTATTAGCATTTTTTAAGGTAAATTTGGAAAAATTAAGGTAATGGTTATTATTGTATTCAATTAGCCTAGTCATGTCATGGTGGGAAAGAAGTGAGTCCAAGAAGTATCATAGGCTTTTATGTGTATCTCCAAGTCATTTTTACCCTTCATCACCTTTCACAAACATTTTACATGTGTTTGAAAAGTTTAAGGTTTATTTGTGAACTTTAAGGTAAGGTTTTATGAAGAAAAATGGTGTTTTTGACTACTTCCAAAGTTAATTATCCATACAAATACATTTTTACAAGTCCTTAAAGCAGTTATATAACTTTCCTATATATCAGGATGTCAGAAAGTGATCAGATTCTTGAATTTCAATGCTTAAGAGGTAGTTTTATGCACCTTTTTAGACTTGTGAGCTCATCTTCATGTGGAAATGATTTCAAAAGTATCCTTTCAACTTCTATAGGTGATATCCACATTTTTTTTAGGTATAGGTCTCAAGATCATAGAAGTTGCTTCAGAACCTCCATCACCCTCTTCATAAGCTCATTAAGGCAAAATTCAAGTGGATGGTATAAGTTGTATAGATAGAGTTAGAGACCAATATATGGACCATACTTAATGACCATATGGCCTCTCAATTAGTGGAATTGGTTGTTTTATTGAGATCCTTAGATTTATAAACATTTTCAAAGGACCTAAGGTGCTTTTTTGAGGTGCAAAACCCCAATGGATCAATTTTGGGAAAATTTCTACAAGAATGAACTCATTAATGCATGATAAAAATTGGTAAATATACCCAAGATTTTAAAATTAATCTCAAAACATTATCCAATACTCATTTGGCATGTGTGGCCCTTTGAGGAAATAAATATTCTATAATGGTGAAGTGCAAACTTCAATCAAGTTGTAGGCAATATTTTTAGGACCTGTAAGATTTTTGTTATCAATAAATGGTTTGAATAAAGGTTGAAATTTTTATAGAAATAAATCATGAATTTATCTTTTTCAATTCTCTCTTTATAACCACATCAATAAATGTACTAGTACAATTGTATGCATTGAGAAGAACATCAATCGGGTTGGGCAAAATGCATTTTGCATATTCAAGGAGTCTATAATCAAACCTTAAACATGGATAAATAGTTTTCAAAGATTTAATGGAAAAAATAGGATAATAATAGATCCAAATATTTTTGTAAATCTTATCACTAATCCATCAAGGTAAGCCCAATGTTATTCTTTTCATCCTCCCAATGGACTATGTTAGAGGTCTACATACACAAGAATGTACCAAGAAATGCTAGACATTGCATTAGAAGTAATGTATGGAGGTTAAAAATTTATGAGACATATTTTGGTGTAGTATAGGAACCATATTAAGGTCAATATGAATAAATTACACATCATATAAGTGTTCATACAATGAAAATACAAACCTATAGGTCTACAAACTTGTAGGTCTCATTTCACATTAAGCATACCAAGTTGAATATTAAGAGGTGAAATTCAAGAGACTAGAGATGTGTAGGAGTGATGTGAATGTAATTTTTAAGTGTGTACATAAGATATGGATGGTAAATATGTCATTTGAGACTTATTTTGAGTCTAATAGTCAAAGAGATAATATAGACCTACAGGACTGTTTGGATGAGTGAAAAATAAATGTGAATGATTGGGAAGTTATGAAGATTAAGAGTGTAAATAATGAATACACATTAATTTAAGAAATATAATTACTTTAATATGATCTATAGGTTTAATTAAGACATTCTAAATTGTTTAAAACCCCATTCAAGCTTAACAGGCCTAAATGAAATACACAAGCTTATATGATAAATAGATGATAGCCTGTAGGTTCTTAATGGTTTGAGGGTCAGAAGGGATGTGTAAGTAATGTGAAAACATAATAGAGATAGTAAAATTATAGTAAGGAAAAATATGACATTAAATAATTTCTCTTAACCTCTAATCAAACTTCAAGTTGGACCTCCATCTACACCCAGGCCTATATTAGGCAAGTGTGAGCAAAAGAACATATGGTGAAACAAACAAGGTGTGGGAGTTGCATAAGGATTTATATGTCATATGAGAGAGTTAAATAGTGAGTTTAAATTATTGGAAAATTATATTCAAGTTTTATAAAGTTTAAATCATGCAAACAGGGAACTCTCATAAACTCAGTCAAGGGTTTGGTAAAGACTATAAAAGCCTATGTATGAGGATTGTAGAAGTTGTTATGTTTTGAAATTATTTTGAAGTATAAAAGAAAAAATAAGGACGTGAATAAATTAATGTTACATTTAATTATGTTTTTAATCCCTCATGTGGTGATAAATATCTCAAACACAATCATTAGGGTCACTAGCACAGATTTGCTAGAGAACCCTAAGTATGGGCTAATGAAGTTGCAGGAGACATAATGAAGAAGAAATAGGAAAATTAATATTTAAATAGGTCATAATATGTGTTTTATAAATATATAGATAATTTTAAACTCAATAAAAATTCAAAATAGTACCCTTAACCCTATTTTCTTTCTAGACCTCACAAATGCACATTTTGCTAGCCTAAAAGTCTCCTAAACATGCCCATCTCTTTCATGAGAAGTTGAATGGTGTCTAGTTATATTAATGGAATATATGGGGGTATATTTAATAAAAATTCATGTCACTAATATTTTTTATCTAAGACCCGTACTGTATGAATCATCCTAAAGACTGTCGAGCACTCATAAGCTACTTAGAGGACTAGTTTTGACCTGATGGAAGAAAATACCTCTCAAATGAATTAAAGTGAATTGGTTAAACCTTGGAATGACATTAGTGAAATTAAATAATATTTTAACACCATTTTAGGCCATTGAATATAAAATATGCAAGTACAGTTATATGTAACAGGGCTAAATGCATGGTTATAGACTCTTTTATGAAGAAACAGGGTATTTGTTGGCTTCCAAACCAAGTAAAAAGGTATAAAAATACTTGAAATAGGTTATAAAATAATTAACACACATTTTTATGTCATTATAAGTGATACATGAGCTCTAAAAGTCATCAAGTGGGTTAGGAAGGGATAATTGTATCATTTTGCTAGCCAAAAAGCTTATATGCAAGCCTATAAAACACTTCAAGAGACCTATCCTCAATGGATTGAGTTGATTAATGATGTTTAAAGACTAAAAAAATAATTCCAAGATTCAAATTCTAAAAAATTCTTGTCAAACACTCCATATGCCTCTTAAACCTCTACAAGCGCCTAGACTAGGGTTTTTGACCATTTCATGGTTCACCCATCCGTATAGGGTATCATGAGATAAAATTTGACATGGATCATGGTATTGTAATTGGTAAAGTTAATCCCACACTTTTATTTATTTTCACACGTGAAGGAATGATTTTGGGCCAAAACTTAGTTTTTAGGCTAAGAGGCCTAATTGAGGAGAAAGAATAGTAGAAAAAGTGTACTTCCACTTGGTTTTAGGTCCTAAAATTTGGCATGGATATGTAAGGATATACCTGGTCCTCAAAAATATATTTAGTTCTAAAATATCCTCCTTAAATACTTATACACAAGGAGGTTTACATGATTTTAGGGCTACAAGGAATTGGGTGCTAGTGAGAACTTTTGGTGTAAAATGAGATCTTGGAGAGAGTTTGATGATTCCAAATGAATTTTTATAGGACTAATATGATTTTAATAATCCATCCATGGATAAAAACTACCTTGATGATGACAAACTCAAGATTTGACACTTGTAAGCAAAGGTATGTGTAGTATACCAAGGGGTTTCAAAACACCTAATGAGTTACTTGATGATTACCACTAGGATATCAGTTGGGAGAGATTATAAAAAATGAATAAAGGTGTCAAGAGTAGATCTAAAATGTAACTCAACATTCCTTGATGTTGAAGAGTGCCACTTGTCCTCTCACAAGCCAATAAAAGGGGCAATTTTGAAGATAAGATCAATGTGTCAAGCAAGGTTTGAAACTCCTACACCACTTGGAGAAGGAAATCATCTTCAAAAGAGTTCAAATGTATTATAAGACATGTTAATATAGTTTCATACCTCCTTTCTTGAATCTTTCTCTCATGAGACACTTGTCACCTCTCTCCTACGCCCTTCTCTCTTCTTCTCTTTCACTTTTTTTTAATATATTCAACCTTGATAGGCTGTGTTAGTATCCTCCACCTAGGTATGATGAATCCACACCCATTTTAAATCCTTTTTTCAATGATAAAATTTTATTTTAACTCCTTTTTTAACTAGTTTCAATGTGTGTGTGTGTGTGACTAGTTGATCTTGTCAAGTGACTAGTTTTAATTCCTTGACATGTTTTCCTTATGGTAGCATATTTAGTTTGAAAGCCTTATTTAGATTTTTAAAGTGTCAAAAGTGAAGTGTAAAAGGTTTAGTGAGTTGTCTATTCACTAGTGTCATTCAACAACCTCTTGACTAGTCCTCTTAGCCCAAGCATCTTTCACAACCTTCATGTGAAATGTTGATGTGGAAAGGTAGATTTGGAGTAGTGTCTTATACAGGTTAATATCATAGTTAAATTTCATATGCAACTCATTGGTAGTGGTCAAAATATTTTGGTACATAACCTCCATTACATTATATTTCTCTCTCTTTCCTAACAAGTTGGTAGAGTAGTTTGTGAGCCTAGTTGATACATCAAGGGAACTAGCCTTCTAACCTATAGATTCAATCCAACATCAGGCCACCCATAGCCTAGGATTGTATCCATGTTATTCAAAAATTTTAAGGCCTGAAATACCTTCCAAAAGTGTTCAAATTTGGTTGATAATAGGTACATGAGGCTTCTTTAGTACTATATTTTTAGCCAAATAGGAAAAAACCCATTTTTTTAACAAGGGCCTTTATGTTTCAGTAGACCAAGTTTATTCATAACTCCATCAAGCCCTAGCTTTGAATTTTCACAAGAGGATACAAAAGTGTTTGAAATCTAGATTAGGATTTTTAACCTCCTAACACATTTATGGGATGAAGCCATTTTCTCAAGGATTTGAAACTCCACTAGAGAGATAATTTATATTTCTTATAAAACCCATAATAATAAACATATTTATTACATGCCAAAAAAATTATTCAAATAGATGTGAGAAAACCTATTCCTAAAATAATATGGTTAAAATTCCCTAAGGGGGAAATGTTTAAACAACCCTTATACTAAGAGAACATCCATCTTCAGTCTTTGTTGCACTACAACCATGCTCATTTAGCTTCGGACTACCTCCTGGACACTATTATTAAAAAGATACAAAAATATAAATTTAAGGATATTAATAGAAAAGGAAATAAAAATACTAATCCTAATTCTGAAGGGAAGGATAAAATTCAAGATAAAATGAAGGCTACTAATCCTCCTATCGGTCTAAGTCCAAAACCTTTTGTGATCCTAAGCTCAAATTTGGACAACCTTCATGAAACAAAGGAATTATAAACATTAACTTTCCTAAAGGAAAATTTTACCATGACCCAAAATAATAAATTAAATGGTCTCATTGAGGCTTATGTTAAAATTATTATAATGATTAATCCATATTTTGCATTGAGGCAATAAAAGTTCCATGTTAAGTTTCAATTTGATTTTGTAGTGCATGCAGTGGAAAATTTCAATAGGAATAAACCCACCTTAAATTATCCAAAGGACTATGATTTTTTAATATTTTGATTCTATTTTTGTATATGTATGTTTATCCAACATTTTACCTAACTTGTTTTCCATGTTTGTCATTGATATTGGGTTATATATACCAACCAACTGCATTTTAATGTAGCTATCTTTGTGCTTTATTAATTTTTATGGATAATCAATATATTAGTGCATTCTAATAAAATGTATATAACATACAAATTTATTTATAAAAAATTAGTATTAAAATAAAGTGTTGAAACCCTAAATTTAAAAATACAATTGATTTAGGAACTATGCCCCCCACCAAAGTTAATAGTCAGTGACACTGTCATGGCAGCCCTATCGTCCATGGGTGGCAATGACGTGGAGACCTATCTTATAAATGCTATAAATTTTGACTCATTAACTTTATTGAGTTCTCCCTCACAAAAAAATGAATATAAATAAAATACTAATGTATTCATAACTTGCTTCATTGGTTAGGGCCAATTACAAGATGTTTGGAGAGCCGTACGCATTTATCTAAGGGTCTGAAATTGCATTCTAGTATTTTTAGTCATGCTAGAAATAACATAAATTGAATAACTTTATAAATAGATGTGAAATTGAATTGAAAATCATACAACATTGTGAATTTAATATTTATAGATATGTTTAAAATTTATGCCCATCCAAACTTACATGAAAAAAGTTAAGAAAAGCAAGTTTTATTTATAGTAGGGGAAGTTAACTCTAAGTAGTTGTTTTTATTTTTTTAGATTTGTTAATATTGCATGTAAACTCAAAATTCAAGTCTAGGTTTATTTTAATTAATTATTTGTAATGATTTTATTCATTTAAGTAGAATAAATAGATATTATGGTTTCATGCAATTCTAATTTTTATGCATATTGATATTTTTCAATTTGTTAATTCATGGTTACATCATTTGGTGAATGTCCTCCTTTTGGCTTAGTTGATATTATTAAATCCTATTTATTTTGATTCTATTATACCTTAAAATCTAATTTATAAGTATCTTCCATGAAAAATATTCTATCCATGCTCAATTCATCTTGAATAGAAAACTTCAAACCATTCACATACCTTGTGGCCATTTGTTCTTCTATTTTGGCGTGCACCACTTGTATGGAAAGCTAGTAAAATGCATCCATATATTCTTGTATATTGTGATACTTTTTTGATAAATTATATAATATTATGTATAGGGTTTGTGCATAATCTACAAGAATAAATTTATCTCTTACCTTCTTCTCCATTTTACTCCAAGTGTTGATATTTTCTTTACCCTTTCTATGTCTCTCTTTTTGTAGGTGATCCCAACAAATAATTGTATGACCCTTCAATTTTTTGCATGAAAAATTTAATTTCTTATCTTGTATCATTATTTTTCATTAAAAAAATATTTATATGCTATTTAACCATTCTATCAACTCCTCTAGTTTTAAACTGCCTCCATTATTTGAACCTTCGACCTTGATTCCTTTGTTCCTTCCCTCTAAAGCCCGAACCATCACTTATTCCATTGATAGTGGTCTTTATTTTTATTCCTAATTTTGGTGAAATTATTATTCATGATCTATTTTTACTTTATTTCCTCTCCCCTTGCCTTTGTGTTTGATTTGTGATAATCATAGTTAATTATTTCACTTACCTCTACAGTTATTTCATAGTCTGGTTTATCTGTGTAATTCCTTTTCATCCTTTTAGAATATTTAACCTCTTATTCAATCACATAATACTCTCCCAAAATATAATTTCAAACTTCAATATAAATTCATAGATATATTACCTCTAAGAGTCAAACTTTCTCTGATACCATATGATTTAACCAGGAACTAGTAAAGTAAAAAAGTATCAATAGTCATAATGCTCAGATTTTCATGAAACCATAATATATCATTTTTTTATTAAAGTGAGTGCACTTTTAAATTAAAAAAATTGTGAAACCATAATATTTATTTATTAGCTTTTAATGAATAAAAACATTACATAAAAATCTTTAAATAAACCTCAACTCAAAATTGGAGTTAACATGTAAAATTTCAAAAAAAAAGACAAAAAAAAAACCCAAAGTTAAATACCCTTACTATAAATAACAACTCTCTTATCTTACTAACTTTTTTATACAAGTTTGAATGGGCTTATAATTTTAAACATATCTTCTAAATGCTAAAATTATAATTTTTATTCAAGTTCAAAAATTTATCCAATTTTTGTTATTTTTAGTATGACTAAAAATATTAGAATGTAATTTTGGGCCCTTTAGATGATATTGTATGGCTCTCAAAACATATTAGAATTTCCCCTAACTAGTGAAGTGGGTTATAACTATATTTTTCTTTCCTTTATCTTTGTTTTTCTGTGAAGGATATCTCAATCAAGTTAATGAGTCAAAAGTTATGGCCTACAAAAGATAGATGTTCACATCAAGTGAGACTATCATGACTATCCTAAACATACATAGGCATCATCATGTTCTCCCCATCCCATAACTACATAAAACTAAAGCCACAAGCTCCTTGATGTAAAATCAGTGTTTTGTCAACTGTCATATCTTCTCTATATATATACATAAAAAATAATTATTTTTTCATATTTATAAAATAATTAAACAAAATAATATATATACATAAAACTACAACTATATATTAAATTTTCTATTATTTTAATTTATATAAACTAAATTACTTAAAATAAAATAAACACTAAAATATTATAATATATAAAATATTTTTTATCCTTCTAAACACATTATTCAATTAATGAAAAATATATATAGACTAATCATTTTTCAAATCATAATTTTTTAAAACCAAATAATTCAATATATATATATATATATAAGTTATACAGACATATATATCTAAAATGTATATACATACAAGGAATTATAAAATAAATCATATTTTCTCCAAAAATAATAATTTTGTAAATAAATTACACATTTTTCAAGGAAAATATATTATAATTTTGTAAACAAGGAAGGATAATGAGAATAGGGAAGCATAGTGTGTCAAAAAATGGAGACACCTCCAACTCATTTAAAAATCAAACATACAACCTTATTTTTTAGTCAACTTTCATAATAAATGTGTACATTTATTCATTTTAGTAATGGAAGAGATTATAATAAAATGTGAAATTATAAAATAATGACATAAATCAATTTCTCAATTTTCAAATCCCAATTTCATCTTTCACAAATAATAAATAAAACTATACAAATCGAAATCCAACTTCATTCTTCAACTCACTACATTTCACATCTCTGAAAGGGAAAATCATAATACTAAGTTAAAAATATATAAATCCTTACAAGTCTTTAAGTACACAAATACACTTTTAAGCTTAAATTCTAAGAATTGAGAGAGAGCTCCAAAATATTCCAACAACCTTCGAAGTGCTACATAATATTCTCCAACACTTCACAAACCATTGGAAAGAGTATCTAACTACCTAAATATATTGGTGTCATTGAGTTTGAGGGATCTAGCCAACCTCCAATCCCAAGATTCCCTTTGAAACATGTGCCAACCAAGGTGAATAAAGGTTGATTAAAAAATGGTTCAAGTAAATACATTACATGCACAATCCATGCCCAAACAAAGGTATAAATGAGCATAACCCATGGAAAGAGGGGAGGGGCACACTTGTTCAAAAAAAGTAAAATTTCCTAAAACACATCCCAAGCTAGAATTCCATACCATTTTATATATAACCATTATGCATCTAAATATAGGGGGGAACATTATATTTCCTAACTTGTGAAAAAGTCGCACGTATGATTCTCTTCCACATATATAAGACAAAGAAAGGAGGGAAGGGTGGTTTTACCAACTAGCCTCATAAGTCTCAAACTTAGCCCATAGTTTCACACATTAATAGACAAGAAAGAATGAAGGGTGGTTTTTACCAACTTTATTTGTAAGTGCCACACCTATCCAATACCACATCTAAATAGATTTAACAAGTGTCCCACCCCCTCGACACCCCCATAAAATCAACAAGTTCTATCACAAAGGGAACGACATAATGCTGCAATGAAAATTCAATACAACATATATATACAAAAAAACATATGGATATCCAAATAATTCAATAAACCCAAGAAAATAGGTCTAATTTGTACAACATTTAAGCCCCCCCAAAAGCCCATTTCTAGCTTAAATAGAATACTAAAAGTGGAAGTGATTCAAGAAATTAAAGATACAAGAAGAGGGGAGAAAGGAGAGAGTTAATTTTATCATTTTGAAATAATATTCACATAATAATTCTCAACAAGTCTCCTATCTTCTCTCCAAAACTTCTCTTCTTATTCTTATATATCCTTCACAAGCAATATCCCAAAAGCCATTCCAAACAAGAGTAAATTCCAATCAACTAACAAAGGATAAATAACATGCAAAACGCATAAAATGGAGGAAATCATTCTATAAATAATAATAATTTACAATTTTTCAAACTAATGAGGGGTGCCATATGGTACTCCCTTCCCCGATATCTTAAAAACTCTCTTACGAGAATATGTGTCTATGTTAAAAAATCATTCTATTATTTTAAAAATCAAAAGGATATTTTTTATCACTATTTTATTTTCTTATAAACTATATTACACTTTCTATTTTTAAAAAAATCCACTTACAATGCCCAATCACTTTTTTAAAGGTTGTATTATTCATAACATTAAAGGTTTCTTGATCCCAAGTTGGACTATTTCAAATATCATACATTATGCTCAAGACACTTTGAAGACCTTTGAAGAGATTCAAATAATACAAACTTATCGAGAAGGTAACATGTCTACTGATTGGTTGGCAAATTATGGGGTCAATATCCAAAACCTCACCAGATGGACTCAACTTTATCAACTCCCTCCTAATTTATCTATCATTTTAATAAAGAAGCAATACATGCCAATTAGGGTCTATGGTATCTCAACTTGTACCTGAAACCTTGGTCCCATGAGAAATATTTTTTACACCTTAAACATCACCTAACCCATGTCTGACATAGTTTTTAAACCTTTTAGGACTTAGTAACTATATATCTTATGTTTGTTAAAGAGATGGGTAGACTAAATCATGGAAATAATATGCAATAAATAATACCACTATTTTTTTGTAGAATTGACTAGCTTTGACCTTTCTAAAAATAGTAATAAATAGTGCAAGTAAGAACTTAACTAGAAAACAACTGAGATGGATGATCTGGGTGTTAGAACTAAGGTGGGAGTTGGTCTGAGTATCACAAATTGAATCCCAATGTTAGAACCCATCCTAAATAGTAAAACCATAATTGGATAGTAGCACCATTATTGAAAATGTGTTGGTAGTGTCCTCATATTATTAGTAGTGTATTATGTGCAGGACTATCCCATGTTTTTGGGTGCACTTATGTCTAGATATTTGAGGTCTATTCCTACATCCACAAGTCCTAAAACCCTATATTTTGTTTTTTATTAATGATTTTGTGAACAAAAATTAATCCTCCATGTATTTAGAGCATTCGATTGATATGAGCTAAAAGTGTGTTTTTCTGTAGAGTAGGCTTGACATCCTCAACACCCCACTATGATGAGAGTTGCCTACATACCAATACTCTAAGGAGGGATCAAGCTCAATGTAATTCTCCCCACCTAAGTACTAGTGAAAGTGAAGTTAGTATGATAGTGGCCTTGAGTGCCTTGAATGTGATTGAGATTGGAAATCTAGGTAATCTGAGCATATGATTGTTGTACATGGTAGTATGCATAAGTAGGGTAGAATAAGGATTGATAACCTTAATTATGCACAACTTATTTTGAGTTTGATTATGTATTTTTCATCTAATTTCTATTTAGTGGTTAAAGGGATGATAGTCATGTATTGATACCATTATGATTATTATGTGGGTGATAAAAGAGGTCTAGGTTGACCCTAAGAGGTTCTAGGTGATAAAAAATATCCGTTTGGGAAAAAGAGAGGGAAAGAGCATTATCACTATTTTTGGGACAATAACACCATATGGTGCTAGTGTTCTTATTATGATGCTAGTGTCCCTATTATGGCACTAGTGTCCAATTGGAAGAAATCTAGGCACAAAGGGCTTGGATCAATAAATGAGGGTCTGGGATTGCTTTAGGGTTGACTAGGGACACATGTGGCTCACATGAAGGTTACATAGGTGTGATAATAGGATCTAGGATATGTCTAGGGATAAGACAGGGATAATTAATCTCAATTAACACTATTGGAACTTAAATAACACTTTTAGGTGATTATATTCTCCCCCCTTTTATTTTAAAAATGTAGCAAAGTATGATCTCGTTGTGACCAAGAAACCCCTCCCCCAGACTGCCTCTTCCAGAGTTGGTCTTTTCTTCCATTTCGTGCACGAGCGGCAAATTTTACCGCCAGTGCATTTTGACCTCTGTAAAGCAAGGGTGGCAAAATTTGCCACCCCTGCATTTTTCTTGCAAGGGCAGCAAATTTTTTTGCCTTTGCATCTTGACCTGTAAGGGCGGCAAATTTTGCCGCCCCTGCATTTGAATTCACCAAAACATGCAAGGGCAGCAAATTTTGCCACCCAAGCATGCCTCGGTTTTTGTGCACAACATTTATTGATGTGCATGGTAGGTTGTTGGGGTCATTTTTCACCCCATATAAACTGATTTGAACCACATTTCTTCTCATTGCTTTCTCATTTCCTCCTACCTTCTGCGTCTGGACCATTTGATGAGTGATTTGAAGTGCATTTTCACAGATTCAAGCTTGTGGCATGCACGGCTTTCCAGGTAGGTCTTGTTTTTTACATTTGTTTTTTTTGTTCTTCCTCAGTTTCTTTATCGTCTTTAGGATATTATGGAAGCTTTCTACCTGTTGGGGATGGCTAAAAACACCGTCCCTCTCCGTTGCCTATGATCTTATTTGATCCCACACGAGTGGCAATTTTTCCGCTCGTACCCTCAAGTTTTTCCCAAAACCCACAAGGGCAGCGATTTTTATTGCCCCTGTGTCTTGGCTTCCCCCCCCAATCTTCACTTTCACAGGCAGAAATTTTTTCTACCCACACTCACTCTTTCGTGCATGAGCGGCGAATTCTTCCACCCACACACGCTCTTTGCCAGGCATGCATTAGTGGTGAAATTTGCTGCTGAAGCATGTTCAGTGTGTAGGGGCGACGTTATTCGCCGCCCCTACCTTCTCCCCTTTTGTCTCGCAAGGGCGACAAAATTTATTGCCCGTGCAGGCCATCCTTGCAGGGGCAGCAAATTTTGCCGCCTTTACACTCTTTTACTCCAACTTATAGGGGCAGCAAATTTTGCCACCCGTGCATCCCTCTTCTGGATTTTTCCAACTTCAGAGGATTTTCTATCCTTTCCCTTTCTTTCCTTTTCTTCCTCATTTTCTGCCCCTTTTTCCAACCCAGCCTTTTTAAGTGACCTCCATTGACCATGATCACTTAAATTGCATTTTTTCCATTCTTCCACATTCCTCTAATCTCATAATCATGTCTATAGTAACTTCAGAGAGCTCTTGCTCATCAACACCTACCTGATCAAAACCAGTTCCCATGTCTGAAGCATCTCTGAAAAAGGCAAAGACCATGAAATATAAATATCAAGGCATCTTCCCACTCACGTCGGTTTCCTCAAATGTCGATGACATCCAGGACACCAAAATTGGCCACATGGACATGGCTGAATTCATAGCTCAAACAAAAGCGATGAACCCAAGCACTGGGATAAAGAGGATCATCGAGAGTAACATCCACCTAGTGGCCACTTTTCTAGTGGTAGCACATCATAAAGAGTTCATTCTCCAATGTGATCGCTTATACAACAAAGAGACCAGGTTGGTCTTAGATGCCAGTGGTAATGTCATGATTTAGCTGGATCCTAAATTCATCGATAAAGTTTTCATGTGCCCTCCAGCCACCGAAGTAACCAAGATTGACTTTATGAATGCCCAGAAGGAATATGACAAAGACCCTAAGAGGGCAAAAGAAGTAATGAACTACAAATGGTTGAAGACCCCCATGACCAACTTATCAAGATGGCCATGGAACTTTTTGAGGAGTAACTTCATTGAGGAGGTTGGTGACTTGATCACCCTTCTCAGCAGGGTACGAGGCCTCCCGTCTTCCTCACTGTTCTATGAATGGATGTATCCATTCATTAAAATCATTCTCCAAGGCAAATAGGTCTTTTTTTGGGGAGAGTAGATCAACAATGCCTTCCATGAGCAACTAACCAAGGTACAAACTTCTTACAAGTTTTATATGACTTCGTACCTTGTGTACATAGCTGCTGTAATGCAAATGTTTTTGGGCTTAACCATAAAGGAGGATAGAAAGACAACCCCAGTGTACTCATATTACCCCCAGCTGACTCTGCAAGGATTGACCCACCATTTCAAAAGGATAAATGATGCCTTCTTCACCATATTTCTATGCCTCTTCGACCCTCAGCTTGAGTAAAAGAGTATCAAACGAGGCTTGGATAGTGGTCAATGATTACGGCTGCATGTTCCTTCAATTTCCCACCTTCTGCTATCTTTGGGTTGGATTTTTCTAAGGCAACCCCTATATGCTCCCCAGGTTCCCTTCAGATAAGTTGGTACAAATGGAACTTTGCCAATAACTGATTCTTGTACATGCCAAACAAATAGAGCTAAAGAAACTAGGCTTCAGGTTTCCAATCAAAATTGGTAGGTATTCCATTGCAACAGCAGCCAAAGCCAAAGTCATGGAAACAGAAATGTAGATGGTCACTCTAAAACCATTCAAGAGAAGAGAACAATTTGACTACAGGGGAGTCAAGGACAAAATTAGAAGGAAAACCTAGTTCCATGAGCCTATGATTGAAGATATCTAGATCAACCTGAGGATGGCCAAAGAAATCAGAAAAATGGACTTTTGCACGCTGACCCTAGAGCAGATCGAATATCTCGGGCTTACAGAGATCCCCTCTGGTCTGATCGATGATAGAAATATTATCAATAGCAGATACTTGGCCAAAAAGGTTGCTGGTTCCCCTCTTCCTCCAACTCAGTGGTCTCAGAAAGAGCTGACTTCTCTGAGAAAAAGATTTGAACCAATATTGGCTAACACCAATGATTGGTTAGCAACCAAAGGGATCGTCTTGAAAGAATTCATCACGGGATCTGAGACTGAGTACCAAGTAGAGATGAAGAAGAAGGTAGAGAACAGAATCAAGAACAAAGGTGATGTACCTTCCCCTTCTAGGCCTCACAAGCCTAGAATCATCTTTGTGTCTAAGAAACCAAAGACTACTGAAGAACCTGAAACAGAAGCTAAAGGAACTGAGGAACAGAGCCCTCAAACACAGGAAGCCCAGCCAATGGAGACAGACGATCAACCGTCAGGGCAACCAAGCACTAGACCTCCACTCTCACAAGAAGAAACACAGCTACTCAAGAGCATCTCTCCTTCTCCCCCTCAGTCTCCTGTGGTACCCTCTTCTCCTATCTCTCTGATTAGTGTTCCCTCTTCTAGAGCCATTTCTCCTTCCAGGGTCATATTTGGCGATTCTCAGGGTGCTTCTAGAGGTTCTCCTCGCTCTTCTGGGTCCATTCCAAGTTTATCATCTCCTTCTTTCAACTTGGCAGAAAGCCCTACACAAGAGCCAAAATTAGTAGTTGGTATAGTTTTGCCAGTTACTCCAACTACGACCACTGTCACTACTAGCAGTGTAGAAGCTACCGCAGTAACACCAGCTGAGGGAACCATTGCCACATCAGATACTTCTCTCCCGCCTTGGATGACAACTTTCACCCCCAAAAGAAAGAAGTTGGCCATCTCTCTAGATGACTTCGACTTTGGCAAAATAGTGCCGGTGAAAGCTAAAGCTCCTAAGAGGTCAAGGATCTTCTCGAAATTGGTTGAGGAAAAAGGGCAGAAATATTTGGAAATTGCCAAGCCTCTACAGGACGCAACCCTTGAGGGTTTTGAAATGAGCAGCTATTCCATCTCTCGTGTTGAACTTGGCAAAGTTACTCATGAAGGTGCGAAAAGTGACCTTCAGTCTGCTATGGACATCATGGTCCAAAAATTTGATCAAGAGAAAGAGATGAAAGATTATTACAAGGCCAAAATAGAGCAGCTAATGGCAGTAATAAGAAGGTTCACTCTTCCCCCTGAAGCGGCAACTCTAGAGGCCTTTTCCATGGATGACCCAGTCATTCAAAAAATAGAGAAGACTTACTTGAAGGGAAAAGTCCTAGAGGATTATATTGAAAGAATGCATACTCAAGGAGTTTCTTTGCTATCAGAGGTTGTAGAAAGGATGGGTAAGATGAGGAAGGTAAGAGCAGAGTTAGATGACTTTGTCTCTCTTATCTCTCAAGAGATTGATATTTCAAAAAAGGATCTTAGCAAATGGAAGGAGATGAAGGATCTGAAGAAAAGCACCTTGATATTAATCGGTGTCATCTCCAGCAAGGACTCTTATGTTGAGATCAAGGAGTCACTAATTTTCAGGGTCCAGGTACTCAAAGATTTAATTGATGATCTCAAAGCTTTCAAGGAGGCTAGTGAGAAGAGCGACCTAAGCCTACTAAATAAACTAGAAGAGCTACCTTGCGACCTAACCTCTAAGGACAATCATTTTCTCTCAATGGAATAGATGATTTAGAGTTTCAAAGAGATGATTCAGAGAGATTTTGAAGAAAAATCATTTTCAATGTCTTCTGTGGACAATATTCTAGACGCTCAGTTAACTTTGGAAAATCTAAAATCTAGGTTAACTGGTCATGCTAAGGCCATCACAGCATTGAAGGACACATTAATCAGAGCCAAAATCATCTCCAAGAACACACTTGTGCTAGACAGTATAGAAATTCAGGCATCCATCACTATGTGCAATGCCCATTGAAGAAATCTAGTAGCAAGAACTGAATTTTTTCCCTTCTTTCTTCTTCTTTTCTTATGCACTTTTGTTTTGTGAAAAGTGCATGCAATTTTGTAAGATGTAATTACATGTAAATATTTTAGAGAAATATCTCAAAGTCAAAGATGAGTCATCTTTGACTGAGATATTTTTGTATTTTATTATTTTCTAGTTTTTGAGGATTTCCTCCCTATATATAGTGGAGACCTCATTTGTAAATGATATTTTTTTTTGGAAAAATTGAGAGCAAACACTCTACTGAAATTGAAGCAATTTTTGAGACTTTGTGCTCAAACTTGTAAATCATATTTTGTTAAATGAATGAGAAGCAAGTTTATTTCAGAATTTGTGTTGAAGTTATCTGTGTTGTCTAGGAAACATTTTCTTATGTTCTCTTTCCTGATAATCTCTTGTTTATCTAATTTAATAAGCAAAGTGGGTGGGTTTATATTATCTAAGAGCGCTTCTAAAGGTAGAGGATAGGCTTTGAGCTTCTTTTATCTCTGAGATTCATTTATCTTTTTTAATTTCAGATGAAGACTTGTGCTTCATTTCACTCTACGGTTACGCCTGTTCTAGATCGGTGAAAGGAGCTACAGAAGACTTTGTACTTATGTGATTATTCTTGTGAACTTTATTACTTCAGGTGATCTTCTGCTTTCCATTTAATACCATTCCTGAAAGAAGAAGAGTGTTGTTAGCTAAGGATCAGGATATCCTTCTTTCTGTTCTTTATACATTACTTCTAAAAAAAGAGAGGTAGATGCTGTTATACCACCCCATGTGTTATTTTCTACTTAATTATATATATATCCAGCACATAAATATTTATAGGGAACCTCTCCTTGATGAGAGGAGAGATTTACTTCATCCAGATCTGGTAAACCCATACTATTCGTGGTGTAAATCTCCTTATGCTGTGGTTGATATACCCATTTTGTCATCAGTTAGTTGATGACAAAATATTCACCCAACAGTTTTTTGGTGACTCCACTGGGGATTACGAATGTGCATTTTGAAGCCTCAAGCTCCAACTTGAAGTAGTTTCAATCCCTTTTCCATTGAAAATATGGCAACTCCACGCTACACCAGAAGCCAGAGATCTAAGGGTGTTTTTGACCCTGTGTTTGAGTTGGCACAACAAAGCAACTTTGATCTCTTTCCTCCATCACCTTTCCTCCAACATTCTAAGAGTTTTCCTCCTAACCTTATCAGGTCACTGACACTAGGTAGAGCTTCTTTTCCTACTGTTAATCACGCCCTACCTATAAATACCCAACTAAGGTTTGTTATCCCACCATTTAATCATCCTAACATAATGGCTCAAGGCCCGTGGGGTAATTCCTTTGGTCCTCTCAATTTAACTGCACCTCTACATGAACTATCTCGTAGTTCTAAAAAAAAAATTCCTAAGTTTTTTGGTGATGGAAAGGTTCATCCCGACGAGCATATTGCCGCTTTCTCCATAGCATGTGGCGTAATCGGCATGGAATTTGAGGATGTAACAGTTAGGATTTTTGTGGAAACTTTGCAAGGAGCCACTGCAGATTGGTTCTATCACCTGCAGGCTAGGTCAGTAACAGATTGGGATACGCTCAAGTCCAAATTTGAAGCTAGGTTTAAATCTGCTGAAGATGCACACGCTTTGTTAGCTTAGCTAACACAGTTTAAAAAAGAATCCCAGGAACCCATGAGGGATTTCATAGCTAAATTCAACAAGTTGAGAAATTAGATTCCAACTGTGGCTCATCCCACGCCAAAAAATTTCAAGTGCTTTTTTATCAATTCATAGCTTCTCAAAGTAAGTTTCCTATTGAGGCAAGCTAGCCCTATGGATCTATCCTTGGCTCAAAATTTGGCTATTGAGATTGAGGATGATCTTATCCTTGCAGGTGAGATCAGAAAAGACCCTAGTAAAAATAAATTATCTTTATCTGCTGAAAGTTCTTCAGGTACTATAGATCCTATGGTGCAAAAATTGATGAATGAACTGATAGCTTTGAAGAGGTAAATAGCCCAAGGTACGTCTACTCCTACCTATCGATATGTGCCCAGGAGAACATTCTAGAATCAACAATATCAGGGTAATGCTACCCGAAACCAAGGGCAATCCAATCGCCTACCTTCCCCTCCAAGGAGATTTGCCATTGAAGTAGCACCTACCAATTCAATGGTTGGTTACCTAGAGGCTGAGCATGACAATTTTTTTCAACCTCAGTTGTACTGACAAGAAGATGCTAATCTCTTTGATGAGCAGGAAGAAGAATTAGCTGGCGACTCCAATATTGGTTTTCTCGATTACCAAGATGAAGCTAGAAGTAAAGGGGAGGGTTTGGATGGATCTTACGTTGTTTTCACCAGATCTCAAAATTAGTCAACTTCACAAACCGACAAAGGAAAGACAGAGGAGGAACCCCGACAATCGGTTTCCATTGCCAAATGAGGGACCCCATTGCCTTTGCAATCAAAGGATCAGGTAACCCATAAAAAAGTAAGTACCTCCAACCACGTCATACCTTCCACTTCTGTTGCCCAAACTAGTGCCACACCTATTAAAGTCCCTGATGATGGACTCTCTTCCTCTGTTGCAAGTTCTTTTCAATTATTTGATATAATTGATCATGCTAGAAAGACTAAGATTCAAATGATAGAGGTTGAATATTTGAGGGCTAACCCAGAACAGTTTGATAGGTTAGCAGAATATGTGAAAAATAACACCGTCCTCGTAAGACAATATTCTTTGAAGGCCATTCATGATCCCCCTAAAGATAAACTAGCCCAAAACAATCTTGTTGTGACTCTTCATGTCGCTCTCGGGAAAATAGAACCTTTCTATGTTTCCCTACTTATAAATGGTTATAAACTGAGTAATTGTATTATAGACTCTGGAGCTTCAGATAGTGTCATGCCCGTGAAAGTGGTGGATTCTCTTGGCTTGACTTTGACCAAAAATTTTAGGAGGTGTTTTTCCATGTAAAATAAGCAAGATTCCCTCCTTGGTTAGATAAAAAATGCTCAATATGCTTTCGCAGTTTTTCCAAAAAAGCGGATAAAAATGACGGTTTTAGTGGCTGATGTTCCAACATCTTACGACATCCTGCTTGGGCAAAATTTATGCAAAAATGTTGGAGGCGAGCTAAATATGGACTTGTCAGAAGCAAGGATTCCACTTCAAGGTGTCATGAAGAAGTTACTTCCTGAAAAAGAAGCAAGATATGTAGTTACTTGATCGTCAGCACTAGAAGCTCAAATTTTATTTGAGTCCTCAGGCATGGGCAACTACTTCCTATCTATAGACGAAACCCATGAGACATCTGATGAAACTCTTACGGGTAATGACTTGAGATTGTGTTCAGCTGGCGCAGTGGAAAAATTGACAAATTAAAATGAACACATGGAAGAGCCTCTTTCCCCAAACAAAGGAGTTTTTAAAGGAAAGGCAGCATCTAACGAGGTATGGACCTTAGAATTTGATGGTAGCTACTCTTCTACTAGTTTAGGAGTTGGGGTTGTGCTGGTATCTCCTCAGAGAGAAATTATTCCTTTGTCCTACAAATTGCAGTTCAACAATATGGCTAAATACGAGTCCCTATTGCTTAGACTATAGGCTGCCAGAGAAAGGGGCATTAGGCTACTCCATCCTAAAGGGGATGCTGAGTTGATAGTATGTCAGGTGAGGAACCTCTATCAGATGAAAAATGAAAGGTTGCACCACTATCGCAACCTGGTCTGGGACCAGATTGAAAATTTTGACGCTTTCAACATCTCTACCATTTCAAGGGAATTCAATGATCGAGCAGATGCATTGGCTGTCTCTGCCACCCTTCTAGTCCCTCACTTAGACTTTAAGGGAGATAGGTACACTATTGAACTGGTCTTTTGGTCAAGTGTACCAGATAATGCCAGCCACTAGCAAGTATTTAACAATGATGATCAAATCATCACCTTCTTAGAGCAAACAGTTTTGAATAACTGCGTTTTGAAGGTAGTGAACTTCGAGAATGTGAAGCAACTCCTGAGACCAATACAAACATAGGTGAGGATTTCCTACAGCTTAGGGGAATAGAATTCCCAAAGGTCTAGTTTCCCTAGAGAATTTGTTTGATAACCATGACATGTTTATTAAACAACAGCGAACAGATTTAAATTCTTTCCAAGATTTTGATCAGGTCAACTTGGGAACTAAGTGCGATCCTAAGATGGTAAACATTGGGAAATGCTATACTTCTGAAGAAAGATTTGAGCTTGCTAGTCTACTTTGCCAATATATGGATGTATTGGCCTATTCCTACGATGATCTGAAATCACTCAGGCTAAATGACATCCATCACGACATTCCCCTGAAAGCCAACTCTATACCTTACAAGCAAAAATCTAGGCAATATAATCCAAAAATCTCAGGTACTATTTTAGCTGAGATACAAAAGATGCTTGATGCTCAAATAATTTTTCCAATCCATCACTCAACCTAGATTACCAACATAGTGCCTGTCAGGAAAAAAAATGGCAAAATTCAAATCTGTGTGGATTTTAGAAACTTAAACCAGTTATCTTTAAAAGATAACTACCCCCTTCCTATTATGGATCAAGTCCTACAGATGGTAACAGGTTCAGAAATGTTATCAATGCTAGACATTTTTTTAGGGTACAATCAGGTCAAAGTCAGAAAAGCAAATCAACACAAGACAACGTTCACCACACCTTGGGGCACGTTCGCTTACTTACGAATGCCTTTTGGTCTGATAAATGCAGGCACCACATTTCAAAGGGCGATGGATCTCACTTTCAAAGATGAGATGAGAAAATTCATTATAGTATACCTGGATGATCTGACAGTGTTTTCAAAATATCATTCTGAGCATGTTCACCATTTACAAAAGATATTGGAACGCTGTCGTCAGAATGGTATCTCTTTAAACCCAAAGAAATCTATCTTCAGAGTAACTGAAGGAAAACTTCTCAAACACATTGTGTCTCGAGAAGGTATTAAAATTAATTTAGAAAGAGTCAAATCCATCCAAGAACTTACTCTGCCTACCAGCAAGACCGCAGTTCACTCTTTCTTTGGAAAGGTGAATTTTCTCTGAAGGTTTATTCCTGAGTTTGCTAAGAAAACCCGTCACATTGTCAACATGATGAAGGGCAATGCTACATTTAGGTGGAGCGCTAAGGGTAAATCAGCGTTCAAAGAGATTAAGGAAGTAATTGCCCATGCACCAGTCTTGGTCTGTCCAAATTATACTAAAAGTTTTAAAATATATAGTTATGCCTCTGAACATACACTATCGGCTATTTTGGTCCAACAAAATCTAGAAGGTGCAGCATCTCCTATCTCATTCATGAGTTGTCCACTCAAGGATCACGAGCTAAAATATTTCCTTATGAAGAAGCATGCATATGCTATGGTCAAAGGGGTCAAGCATTTTAGGGTTTATATCCTAAACTCTCACACCGAAGTTCTCGTACCAGACACAATAATAAAATCCATTTTGACTCAGCAGGAGTTCGGTACGAAGAGAGGTAAGTGGATTGCCAAAACTCAGGAGTTTGATCTGGACATCAAACCAACCAAACTCATATGGGGAAAGGGTCTTTGCCAGTTGATTTCTAACAACATTCCAGGTGAAGTAGAAAGTGAAGAAGTAGAGATCGAAGGCATGCCTACGGTCCTCTTTGTTGCCACTACTGACGAGTGGTATTCTGACATTGCTCATTTTCTGACATATGGTGAGTGTCCCACTCATCTTTATTTTAAAGAGAAACGGAATGTTAAATTGAAAGCAGTTGGTTACGTTCTATGGGACAATGATTTTTACAAGAAAAGCCTAGACGGGGCATTTCTTCGTTGTGTTGACAAGGCGCAACAAGAAAGACTCTTAGAATCTTTACACAATTTGGCTTGTGGAGGACATTTTTCTACACCGATGATAGCGTATAAAATTCTACGAACAAGGTATTATTGGCCCACACTTTTCTAGGATGCTTACAAATGGGTGCGTAGGTGTGAATTGTGCCAACAATTCGTTGGGAAGCCTAAGCTTCCTGCATTACCTCTCAAGCCAGTAGTGATCGAGGAACCGTTTCAGCAGTGGGGTATTGACTTCATTGGGGTAGTCAACCCATCTTTAAGTGCTAGACATGATTATTTCCTCATGACAATAGATTATTTTACTAAGTGGGTGGAGGCCATCCCAACCACCCATGCTACGTCTGAAGTGGTATGCAGCTTTCTAAAAAAAATCATCTCCAAGTTTGGGGTCCCACTAAAGATCGTAACAGATAATGCAGCCTATTTTTTATCACATGAAATTACTCAATTCTATTTTTATTATGGGATTACGTTATCCCATACTTTAGATTATTTTCCTCAAGGAATGGCCAAGCAAAATCGAGTAACAAGAACCTGGTCACTATTATCAGAAAGTTGGTGGATGACAATAAGAGAACGTGGCACAAAGCATTATATGATGCTTTATGGGCAGATAAAATAACACCCAAAAGGGCTATATGTATGTCCCCTTTCTAGCTTCTTTATGGTTTAAATGCAAAAATCCCCATCACCCTTGAGCTGCCATCGCTCAGGTTAACTAAAGTAATCGAAGACTCAACCTTCAAAAGCTTGATCGACAAAAGAATCATGTGTCTAAACGAGTTGAATGAGCATCGAGCTATGGTAGTGGATCATATTAAAGAACATCAGAATCAGGTGAAGGCACTCTTTGATAAGAAAGCTAAAGTTTGCGAATTCCAAGTCAGAGATCAAGTCTTGTTGTGGGACAAGAGGCGAGAACCAAAAGGGATGAATGGCAAATTTGACTCCTTGTGGAGAGGCCCGTTCACCATTCGACAGCTCTATGGTAAGACTAGCTTCTTGCTGGAGTACCAAGATGGAACACCATTTGCACTACCTCACAAAGGACAACATCTGAAGCTGTTCAATCCTTGAAGCTTAGAGAACTCTATTTGTATATATGTACAGTCTTTATGTTTTGTCTATTTTTCTTTCATTTTTAGCCTAACTCCGTAGCCAAATGGCTTGGATAAAGGCACTTAGAGACTAGTTTCTACTCTCACTAATCAATTTAATTAACAAAAGTTCCCCAACAGGAGCCATCTATTGTTTCCAAAATCAGATTAGCCCATTTTTGGGAACAACCCCCTATGAAACTTATCCATTTCATCTTTTGTCTCTCTAAGTTTGTTTTTGAGACGAGTTTTGAATTCGTTCTCATCTTGGCCTAGGAATGTGAGAGTGATTACAATCTCGTTTTGACCAAGGAATCCCTCCCCCAGACTGCCTCTTTTAGAGTTGGTCTTTTCTTCTATTTCGTGCATGGGCGGCAAATTTTGCCGCCATTGCATTTTGACCTTTGTAAAGCAAGGGCAGCAAAATTTGCTGCCCTTGCATTTTTCTTGCAAGGGCAAAAAATTTTGCCGCCTTTGCATCTTGACCTGTAAGGGCAGCAAATTTTGCCACCCCTACATTTGAATTCACCAAAACATGCAAGGACGACAAATTTTGCTGCCTAAGCATGCCTCAGTTTTCATGCATGGCATTTATTGCCGCATGCAACGGGTTATTGGGGTCATTTTTCACCCCATATAAACTAATTTGAACCCTATTTCTTCTCATCACTTCCTCCTCTCCTCCTGCCTTCTACATTTGGACCATTTGACGAGCGATTTGAAGTGCATTTTTACAGATTCGAGCTTGTGGCGCACGTGGCTTTCTAAGCAGGTCTTGTTTTTTACATTTGTTTTTCTTGTTCTTCCTCAGTTTCTTTATCATCTTTAGGATATTATGGAATCTTTCTACCTATTGGGGATGGCTAAAAATGCCGTCCCTCTCCGTTTCCCATGGTCTTATTTGATCCCACACGAGTGGCAATTTTGCCATTCGTACCCTCAAGTTTTTCTCAAAACCCGTAAGGGAGGTGATTTTCACCACCCCTACGTCTCAGCTTCCCCCTCGGTCTTCACTTTTGTAGGTGGCAAATTTTTCCGCTCGCACTCACTCTTTTGTGCATGAGCAGCAAATTTTGCCGCCCGTGCATGCTCTTTGTCGGGCACGCATCGGCAGCAAAATTCGCTGCCGAAGCATGTTCAATGTGCAGGGGCGGCATTATTTTCCGCCCTTACCTTCTCTCCTTTTGTCTCACAAGGGCGTAAAAATTTGCCACCCATGCAGGCCATCCCTGTAGGGGTGACAAATTTCACCGCTTTTACACTCTTTTACTCCAACTTGCAGGGGCGACAAATTTTGCCGCCCGTGCATCCCTCCTCTGGATTTTTCCAACTCTAGAGGATTTTTCATCCTTTCCCTTTCTTCCTTTTTTTTGCCCCTTTTTCCAACCTAGCCTTTTTTAGTGACCTCCGTTGACCATGATCACTTAAATTGCATTTTCCCCATTCGTCTACTTTCTTCTAATCTCGTAATCATGTCTATAGTACCTTCAGAGAACTCTTGCTCATCAACACCTGCCCGACCAAAACTAGTTCCCATGTCTGAAGCATCTCCAAAAAAGGCAAAGACTATGAAATAAAAATATCAGGGCATCTTCTCGCTCACGTCAGTCTCCTCAAATATCAACGACATTTGGGACACCGAAATTAGCCATGTGGACATGGCTGAATTCATAGCTCGAACAAAGGCGACGAACCCAAGCACCAAGATAAAGAGGATCATCGAGACTAACATCCATCTGGTGGCTACTTTTTTGGTGGTAGCACATCATACAGAGTTCATTCTCTAATGTGTCTGCTTCTATAATAAAGAGACCAGGTCAGTCTCAGATGCTAGCGGCAATGTGGTGATTCGGTTGAATCTCGAATTCATCGATAAAGTTTTCATGTGCCCTCCAGCCACTGAAGTAACCAAGATTGACTTCGTGAATGCCCAGAAGGAATATGACAAAGACCATGAGAGGGCAAAGAAAGTAATGAACTATAAATGGTTAAAGACCCCCAGGACCAACTTATTAAGATGGCCACAGAACTTTCTGAGGAGTGACTTCATTAAGGAGGTTGGTGACTTGATCACCCTTCTCAGTAGGGTACGAGGCCTCCCATCTTCTTCATTGTTCCATGAATGGATGTATCCATTCATTAAAATCATTCTCCAAGGCAAACAATTCATCTTTTGGGGAGAGCAAATCAACAATGCCCTCCATGAGCAACTAACCAAGGTACAAATTTCTTACAAGTTTTATATGACTTCGTACCTTGTGTACATAGCTATCGCAATGAGAACTTTTCTAGGCTTAACCATAGAGGGGGATAGAAAGACAACCCCAGTGTACTCATTTTACCCCCAACTAACTCTGCAAGGATCGACCCACCATTTCAAAAGGATAAATGATGCCTTCTTCACTGTATTTCTATGCCTCTTCGACCCTCAGCTTGAGCAGAAGAGAGTATCAGACGAGGCTTGGAAAGTGGTCAATGATTATGGCTACATGTTCCTTTAATTTTCCACCTTCTGCTAACTTCAGGTTGGCTTTTTCTAAGGCTACCCCTATATGCTCCCTAGGTTCCCTTCAGATAAGTTGGTACTAATGGAACTTTGCTGACAACTGATTGTCGTACATGCCAGACAAATGAAGCTGAAGAAACCAGGCTTCAAGTTTCTAATTGAAGTTGGTAGGTATTCCATTGTAACAATAGCCAAAGCCAAAGTCATGGAAATAGAAATGCAGATGGTCACTCTAAAACCATTCAAAAGAAGAGAAAAATTTGACTACAGGGGAGTCAAGGACAAAATTAGAAAGAAAACCCAGTTCCATGAGCCCATGATTAAAGATATCTAGATCAACCTGAGGATGGCTGAAGAAATTAGAAAAATGGACTTTTGCAGGCTGACCCTAGAGCAGATCAAATATCTGGGGCTTGCAGAGATCCCCTCTGGTCTGATCGATGATGGAAATATTATCAATAGCAGATACCTAGCTGAAAAAGTTGCTGGTTCCCCTCTTCCTCCAACTCAGTGGTCTCAAAAAGAGCTGACTTCTCTGAGAAGAAGATTCAAACCAATATTGGCTAACACCAATGATTGGTTAGCAGCCAAAGGGATCGTCTTAAAAGAATTCATCACGGGATCTGAGACTGAGTACCAAGCAGAGATGAAGAAGAAGGCAGAGAACATAACTAAGAACAAAGGTGATGTACCTTCCCCTTCTAAGCCTCACAAGCCTAGAATCATCTTTGTGTCTAAGAAACCAAAGACTATTGAAAAACATGAAATGGCAGCTAAAGAAATTGAGGAACAGAGCCCTCAGACATAGGCATCCTAGCCAATGGAGACAGACGATCAACCATCAGGGCAACCAAGCACTGGACCTATGCTCTTATAAGAAAAAGCACAACTGCTCAAGAGCATCTCTCCTTCTCCCCCTCAATCTCTTGTGGTACCCTCTTCTCCTATCTCTCCAATCAGTGTTCCCTCTTCCAGAGCTGCTTCTCCTTCTAGGGTCATATTTGGCGATCCTCAGGGCACTTCTAGAGGTTCTCCTCGCTCTTCTAGGTCCATTCCAAGTTTATCATCTCCTTCTTTCAACTTGGCAAAAAGCCCTACACAAGAGCTATAATCAGTAGTTGGTACAGTTTTGCCAGTTACTCCAACTACGATCACTGTCACTACTAGCAGTGTAGAAGCTACCATAGTAACACCAGCTGAGGGAACCATTGCCACAATAGATACTTCTCTCCTGCCTTGGATGACAACTTTCACCCCCAAAATAAAGAAGCTGGCCATCTCTCTAGATGACTTGGACTTTGGAAAAATAGTGCCGGTGAAAGTTAAATCTCCTAAGAGGCCAAGGATCCTCTCGAAATTGGTCGAGAAAAAAGGGCAAAATTTTTTGGAAATTGCCAAGCCTCCACAAGACGCAACCCTTGAGGGTTTTAAAATGAGTAGCTATTCCATCTCTCATGTTGAACTTGGAAAAGTTACTCATGAAAGTGTGAAAAGTGACATTCAGTCTGCTATGGACATCATGGTCTAAAAATTTGACCGAGAGAAGGAGATGAAATATTATTACAAGGCCAAGACAGAGCAACTAATGGCAGTAATAAGAAGGTTCACTCTTCCCCCTGAGGCGGTAAATCTAGAGGCCTTCTCCATGGATGACCCAGTCATTCAAAAAGTAGAGAAGACTTACTTGAAGGAAAAAGTCCTAGAGAATTATATTGAAAGAATGCATACTCAAGGAGTTTCTTTGCTATCAGAGGTTGTAGAAAGGATGGGTAAGATGAGGAAGGTAAGAGCAGAGTTAGATGACTTTGTCTCTCTTATCTCTCAGGAGATTGATATTTTAGAAAAGGATCTTAGCAAATGGAAGGAGATGAAGGATCTGAAGAAAAGCACCTTGATATCTATCGGTGTCCTCTCCAGCAAGGAATCTTATGTTGAGATCAAGGAGTCACTGATTTTCAGGATCCAGGTACTCAAAGATTTAATTGATGATCTCAAAGCTTTCAAGGAGGCTAGTGAGAAGAGTGACCTAAGCCTGCTAAATAAACTAGAAGAGCTACCTTGCGACCTAACCTCTAAGGATAATCAGTTTCTCCTAGTGAAAGAGATGATTCAGAGTTTCAAAGAGATGATTCGAAGAGATTTTGAAGAAAAATCCTTCTCAATGTCTTCTATGGATAATATTCTAGATGCTCAGTTAACTTTGGAAGATCTAAAATCTAGGTTAACTGGTCATGCTAAGGCCATCACAACATTGAAGGATGCATTAACCAGAGCCAAAATCATCTCTAAGAACATGGTTGCACCAAACATCATAGAAATTCAGGCATCCATCACTATGTACGATGCCCATATGAAAAAATCTGGCAGCAAGAACTGAATTTTTTTCCTTCTTTCTTCTTCTTTCCTTATGCACTTTTGTTTTGTGAAAAGTGCATGCAATTTTTTAAGATGTAATTATATGTAAATATTTCAGAGAAATATCTCAAAGTCAAAGATGAGTCATCTTTGACTGAGATATTTTTGTATTTTATTATTTTCTAGTTTTTGAGGATTTTCTCCCTATATATAGTGGAGACCTCATTTGTAAATGATCTTTTTTTTGGGAAAATTGAGAGCAAACACTCTGCCAAAATTGAAGCAATTTTTGAGACTTTGTGCTCAAACTTGTAAATCATATTTTGTTAAATGAATGAGAAGCAGGTTTATTTCAAACTTTGTGTTGAAGTTATCTGTGGTCTAGGAAACAGTTTCTTATGTTCTCTTTCCTGATAATCTCTTGTTTATCTAATTTAATAAGCAAAGTGGGTGGGTTTATATTATCTGAGAGTGCTTCTAAAGGTAGAGGATAGACTTTGAGCTTCTTTTATCTTTGAGATTCATTTATATTTTGTAGTTTCAGACGAAGACTTTGTGCTTCGTTTCACTCTACGGTTATGCCTGTTCTAGATCGGTGAAAGGAGCTACGAAAGACTTTGTACTTATGTGATTGTTATTGTGAACTTTATTACTTTAGGTGATCTTCTACTTCCCGTTTAATACCATTCCTGAAATAAGAGGAGTGTTGTTAGCTAAGGATCAGGATATCCTTCTTTCTGTTCTTTATACATTACTTCTAAAAAAAGAGAGGTAGATGTTGTTATACCACCCCATGTGTTATTTTTTGCTTAATTATATATATATATATCCAGCACGTAAATATTTATAGGGAACCTCCCCTTGATGAGAGGAGAGATTTACTTCGTCCAAATCTGGTAAACCCATACTATTCATGGTGTAAATCTCCCTATGCTGTGGTTGATATACCCATTTTGTCATCAGTTAGTTGACGACAAAATATTCACCCAACACATACCTGGACTAACCTAAGAGGTGAAGCCAATGAAACTAGTTTTGAGTATGTAAATCATGCTCTAATGCATTTACTTCAATTTAAATGTGCATAAAATAGTCCTTACTTAAGAGATGTCAAAATAAAAAGACTAAACTAAGTAAAAAATTAAAACTAGGTAAAATTGGGTAAAGAGATAGGAGAGAGGAAAAGAATTAATATACCTCACTGGGTATGTAAACCAATGCATAAATATAGTGATAACCTATGTGTGTGCATATATATAGTGATCAATCATTGAATATATTGGACTAAGCTGATGGATTTCTCAATCCTCATGTGTGGGTGGCTCAAGAACTCAGTCTGATTTTGACTCCATCATTGCCTACCCTTATTTGGTGTGTCCAACCCTCTCATGTAGGTGTTTCAATAACTCAAGTAGGGTATGAATCCATCATTTCACACCTATGTGTATTATATGGATATGAATTTGAAACTATGTGATGTAACTAGAAATATCTAACTGGGTATGTCATCTCTACGACAACTTGGGTACATTAGGCAGCTTTGGGCCACTTGAGAATGCCAACCATTGCAAATGGAATAAGTCATAAAACTAGTGTGTAACCTAGAATATGATGTCAAATATATACAACATAGATAATGACCTAGAATTTGTCATTCCATTTGATCAACTATTGTGTAAGTGAGCATATAGAAATAATATGTTGTGCACATGCCCCCAAATATGATATCTGAGCATATAGATTTTGGACTAAGTTAGAATAAACTATATATAGGTAAATGAACTAAATATGGGAATGGTCATGCTGCACATGATACCTCCAATATGAGAAAAATGATATGAATATAAGTAGAAATAGTATGAATCTGAGCAAAACAAAGCAAAAATGATAAATCTATAACTAAATTTATGCAAACCTATATTGTACATATTGTACTTTTTTAGCCAATTTAGGTTTTTCTAAATCTGAGGCTACTAGATAGTAACACCATGTCTTAGATAGTAGTACCATTATTAGAAATATGGTGCTAGTGTCCCAATTTAGGTGCTAGTGTCCTTTTGGTCTAATTTGTGTGCAATTATACTACTCTTTGTGTCACTATTTTATAATTATGTTTACTTGAGTCTGATTTTCTATAAGCTAAGCTTGTGTGCTAAAAATGTAATGTGAATACATTACAGGAGATTGATCTCTATGAGAAACCCCTATGAATTCCCCCTTTTTTAAGGTAATTTGTTGAACATATGGAAGAATTGTCCTCAAAATAAAAAGCTCTGCAAGATGTGTGTTATCTAGAGCATAGATGATAATTGTATAATAATCCAATATCATGTGCATAAATAATGTTAGAATATAAGATAATCTGAGCATAAGTTTTTTATATAAGATGTATGTCATGTATAGAAATCATAAAGGTGTCAAGATAGATATAATAATGTATGTAACAAAAAATAATGAGTAATAACTAGGTAACTACGTAGGGGGATGGGGCATGATGTCCATCATATCACCCAAGTAGGAAAGGTAGATATATGAGGTCCATCATGGCATCAAAAAATGGTGTGTGTAACAAGAAAATACAAGTATCATGGTCATGATGCATGCAATAAAGTATACATACAAAACACATGAGGTACACAAAGTAGGCTAAGGGGACACAATACACATGTCCCTAAATTTGAGAAAACAAGACATACAAAGACATGTTCAACTGTCCACATATGCAAGAAAAAATCAAGTTGGTTTAGATCCACATATAAGGACATTTTCAAATGTCTACATACATAATTAGGAAGGCACACACAAGGACATGGGCATATGTCCAAAGCATACATATTGTGAAATATAAGTGGCATAGAGACAAAGAATAATGACATATTCAAATGCCATCGAATATAAGAAGCATAGAGATAAAATCAAGTCTAATACTAAGAAATCTATAAATTAAAGTATGTATGAATATGTAATTTAAATATGTGTAATGTCTAGGATGTACATACACTGAGCCTAAAGTAGTAATAGTTGGAAAAAACTCTGAGTAAATGTAGCATGATCAATATCAAGATATAACAATATTAAAGTTGGGATGTAGAGTATAGATAGATATAACCTGGTAATCAAAATTGTGTATAGGGTGCCCCCAAATGGGAAAATGTGTCAAGTGAAGACCCATGTATTGGTGTATATGCCCCTAAATGGTAGATAATAATAAATTTAGATCAGGGTAGTGGACCTGAGTCCTATAGCAATTTGCAAGTACTTGACAAGAATAAATGAAGCAAGTATGTATGATAAAATTGACTATACTAAGATAACTAGCATATGTAGTGTTTGGAAAATATAAGAAGTGTAAACATAGAAATGCATAAAATCTACAAGTTTTTGTTTTCTAAGTAATTATTTGATTGTGTTTGTGTTTTTTGACATATTTTATTATTTTTGTATTTTCTAGGTATAAGCTATGTACAAGCAACATGGAAATGAACTATGTTTAAGGAACAATAAATAAGGAAAGTATGCCTAAGTAAATACTAGAAAAATAAATGAGATAGTGTACAATCAAAGTGCAATGTCTCTATAGACCTAAGAGCACATCCATGGGATGTGGATAATCAAATGGTAGATCAAATGGGAGGTTATTTAGTGTCAAATACTAGATCTATCTGAACTTAAATAAGTCATCACCATTGTGATCATTGTACCATTATGTATGTATCAATTGAGCCTTATCCTTGGCATTAGTAAAGATTATGTGCATTTGAATAACATGTTTCTCTACTATGTAATATGCCTCTTGTGCAATCCTAGGTTAAACCACATTGAATTGTGGAGTATATGTATGAAACTTTTGGTTCTCATCTATGCCATCATGTAAAATACAAAGCATGCATCCCTCGTAACTGAATGTTAAACATCTATCTAATTGCTCAACCATGACATCCATCACCTATAACCATGTACTTCCAAGTGTAACCTCTAGATGAGTACCCCTACTCATGATAAATAATAATGTGTAGGCCACCTTGGGGCCACATGAAACTGGTAGTGTGATATGTCCAATGGAATCCTAACAATGTATGACATGTTTTAAATTGTTTTATTGATGTCTTATGTGTTGTAAAAATGCCAAAGTGTAAGTATTATGTCAAAATTCCTCATTTATAGAAACATGGGGAATGTATCTAT
This sequence comes from Torreya grandis, assembly GCA_037957365.1. Classification (NCBI taxonomy): domain Eukaryota; kingdom Viridiplantae; phylum Streptophyta; class Pinopsida; order Cupressales; family Taxaceae; genus Torreya; species Torreya grandis. The sequence continues at coordinate 1,060,381 of JARHVA010001807.1, forward strand.
CTACAATTTTTTTTTGGATAGGTAATAGATCATTCCATGAGTATCTATGCCAATGATGACTTTGTAATGGGGCCTATGCCTATGGGGTTGGAGGTTTTAAAATATGAATAGTGCACTGAGCCTTGAACTTATTCAACTTATGTTGTAATCTTGAGCATGTACTAGTATCATGTCATGTAAGTCTTATGAAAATCTCAAAAGGGTTAACCTTCTTGTGATGATAATCTGCTGATGGATCTATGATGAACTATGGGTAATACCATAAATCCTCTATCAAGTTATATATATATATATATATATATATATATATATATATATATATATAATCTGGTGTATTCTATCCTATGAACTCTCTACCTAAATCTATAAAATTGGGTCTATATCTATATATGTAACCATATGTACTAGATGAATGGAGGGATCATCCACTGATTGTAACTAAGTAGGAGAGCCTGTAGATATAGGATTATGAACGAGTGGTTCTTCTAGTCTATGAAGAGGTATAAGTGACTTAAAATCATCTTTGTACTCTCTTAGGCCCATATGTGTGAAAATTAATCCACATAAATTGTCATAAATATCAATAGGTGTTAGATCATCCTCTATGGTGGCCTAAGAATTTGTATCAGAGTTATGAATGTATAATTCTTATGAGTTAATAAGTAATGGTAATTATGTTATGATAATCTCATCATCTACCTTAGGTGGGGATATTTGTACTGTGGGAGGCTGATCCTCTATCATGGGTGAAGGTAATTTTGTTGAAAGAAGATATGGAATGGGTGTAAGAATAATATTGATAGACTCCCCAACCTCATTTGTATGCATTTGTTCAATTAGACTCTTCTGAGGTGGGGACTCTAAGATAACATGAGATGTCCCATCTAAATATGTACTTGAGGTAGGAGGCTAAGTTAGTTTATAATATCATAATGGTTGATTATCTAATGGACAAGTGTATAAGTATCTATCATGTAAAAAATTTATGCATCTATGAAAATTAGAGGGTATGACCTCAATAGCATGTATCCAAGGTCTCCCAAGTAATAATTTGTAGTGAAAATTATTAAGAATCACCTGAAAGTGTGTGGGTAAGGTTTTTGGCCCTACCATAATTTTCTGATGTAATAGAACCTAGTGTCTATCTAGGAATGTCATCAAAACCTTTGATATTCTTATGTCTTCTGAATGGATGCCATATCAATCGCCATAGTTTGTCTATATGTGATGTTGCATATGTTAAGTCCTAAAACAATATAAATTAGAACTCATTTAATAGTGGTGGTATTGATTTTTGCTTGAATGAAAAGTGGTAAATTGTGAGCAATAAATGATTGTGATGGCAAGTCCTCATTGAAAAAAAGATAACACCCTCAATATCCTTAATAATGTTCATGATAGATACAAATTAACCTGGCTCTGTGTCATGAGGAAAAGATGTATGATTGAGTATTTGAAAGAGAATGTCTTTGAAAATATTTTCCTTTTGAAGTAATTCTAATATGTATATCTTAGCTGATGTATTTATTAATTGATCCATAACATCAAATACTCTTTGTTGATATATAGGTCTCATTTTAGTGTGTTAGGGACAAAGAGGGATATTGGGATTACTTTGTTCTTATATAGGCTAAGGAGGAAGCCTATTCCATCTATTAACAACTCAAACTTCAAGATATACTATTTGCCTAGGGTGAGTAGTTGAGGTGGGATGGGAGAAAAGATAATCAACTGGTCTAGGTAGAGGCAAAACAAAACAAGTCCTCTGAGCCCTGTGTCATTGAGTAGTAACTGGAGGTAAAAAAGTGATCCATGTAGAAATTATCCTCATAAAAATGGGACTTACAAGAGGGAATACCAATGTGTAAAATAATCTTAGGTTTGACATCATCCATGAGAAGAGTGACATACATGTGAGCTTTTATACTAATGGCTGGTAATAAGCATGCTAAGAAAATGACAAGACTTTATAGAATAAAGTAAAAAATAACATCTATCATGATAGTCATGATGATAGGCTACATATTAAAAAATGAGTAGATACTAGAAATGTTAACCCTAGGGTTATCTAAGGTTAGGGTTTATGCAATCTTCAAAGTAAATTGAGTTCGCTAAATGTTTTAACCTTTTAGGACTTAAAAAATATAAATCCTACATTTTTTAAAGAGATAAATAGATTAAATTAGGGAAATAATATGCAATAAATATAACCACTAATTTTTTATATAATTGACAAGCTTTGACCTTTCTAAAAATAGTAATAAATAGTGTAAGAACTTAGCTAGAAAAAATTGAGATGGATGATCTGGGTGATAAAAACTAAAGTGGAAGCTAATCTAAGTGTCACAAAGTGGATCATGGTGTCATAATCACTCCTAGATAATAAAAATAAAATTAGATAGTATCACCATTATTATAAATGTGGAATTAGTGTCCCAATATTGGTGGTAGTGTCCTTTATGTAGGATTATCTTGAGCTTCTATGTATATCTATGTCTAGATATTTGAGTTCTATTCCCACGTGCATGAGTCCTAAAACCATATATTTTACATGTTATGATTTATTTTGTGAAAAAATGCTAATCTTTCATATATTTAGGGAATCTATTTGACATGATCTAAAAGCGTGTTTATTAGTAAGGTAGTCTAGACATCCTCAATATCCCACTGTGATGAGAGTTGCCTACATACCAATACTCTATGGAGGGATCAAGCCTGATGTAATTCTCTCCACCTAAGTGTTGGTACAAGTACAAGTGAAGCTATTATGATACTGGCCTTGAGTTCCTTGAATGTGCCAGAGACTGGAAATCTAGGTAATATGAGCTTATGACTATTGTAGATGGTAGTATGCATAATTAAGACATAATAGGAATTGGAAACCTTAATTATACACAACTTTTTTGAGTTTGATTGTTTATTTTACATCTAATTTCCATATAGTTGTTAGAGGGATAAAGTTTGTGTATTTATACCATTAGGATGCTTTTGCAGGTGATAAAAGAGGTCTACGCCAACCCTAAGAGGTTCTAGTTTTGAAAAGATATCCATTTGGGAAAAAGAGAGGGAAAGGACATTAACACCAAGTGGTGTTAGTGTCCTTATTATGGTGCTAGTGTATAAATGGTAGAATACTAGGCACGAAGGGATATGATCAATAAGTGAGGGTCTGGGACTACTTTAGGTCTGAATAGGGACACCCATTGCTCTCATGAAAGATAGATAAATGTGATAATAGGCTCTAGGATAGGTATAGGGATAAGCCAATGACAGGTAATCTCAAGTATCCCTCTTAGCAATCAAATAAAACTTTTAGGTGATTACACATGGCTACTCTAACCATGAATTTTAGTGATGAATCCACTTTATCTTTGATTCATATTGATGTCATTTCAATGATTTGACACTACTTAAATGATAGTTTGTCAAATCATTTTAATTACACTTATGGTGAGAGACATATAAACTTTGTTAGTGATAATTTTATTATGCCCATGTTATCTACTAATCTAAATATGATTTTACATAAAAGGAACAAAGGTATTTTTTATTCTGTGAAGAAAATAGGTGGTTCTAAAGTTGGTGTTAAACCTATTTCATGTAACAACATCAAGGAATGCACCAAAATTTAGCTCAAAATGAAATAAGGAGGTCCCACTCCATTCATCAAGCACATTCATGATGTTGATAATTTTTAGACTAAAAGGATAATTGAAATGTGTTGGATCATGTTGGAGGTTTCCAAATATATCATTATGTCATCCATCGGTGTAGTAGTAGAGGGGGCTCAGTTCTTCAAGAACAAAAGTAGAAAAAGGAGATGGTTTAATATTTTTTAAGGTCAAGGAGCATATCCACCATTATGATGATGGGTTCCTCATAATCACCATCCTTTACCCTTAGGATGAGATTTAACTCTACCCCAAAAAGTACCTCACTCTATAAGGTAAGTAACACATCATCTACTTGCATCATTTTGTTTTGTTGAATCACTTTAGGCATGACACCTATATTAGCCTTCCCTTTTTCCTTGTTATGTCTTTAGAAAGTAATATTATGGACTACTAAGAGGAAAAAACCAATGCCATACTCCATCAATCCCCTTTATATTCTAGTTTAATCTATTCTTCCCATGGTTGAGTGAGCCATTAATTTTAATGATGGTGATGAAGGTTTAGTTGATGGGGTTAAACACTTTTTTAGTTCTGATGAAATTCATATGAATGATAAATGTAAGAAGATGATACCCTTGCCCATTTCACTATTACAATCAAAACTAAACATCCTAAGAAAGACACTGTGAAAGGTAAAGCCACTTTAGGGGACAAATCTAAAGGGCTTGGTAGCTTCAAATTTAATCCCATAAAATTGGAGGGGAATAAGAAGTTTGTGACTCATACCCCTATTGACAAGGTTTTAAAGCTTGAAAATATTTTCCTCACTCAAATAACCTCATTAAAGATCTAGTGAATGAATTTAAGAAATCAAATCAATCAATTTTTGATATTCAACTCAAGATCAAAGGCTAAGATAAGGATTTTAAGTAGACCATTTACAACAACAACCAATCCCTCTTCAAATTTTAGGAAGTCATGTATAAGAAGATGGTGGAAATTAATTAAATGTATAAAACTAACAAATCTAAGATGGTTGAGGATTTGATCACACCCAAGGTGGCTAAGGGAAAAGGTAAACACAATATGAAAAAAACTCTCAATGAAATGAGACATGGAGGAAACTACTAATGGACCATGCAAAATAACTTGAGGTATATATAAAATGTAAGAGGACACCACTCCTAAGAAATAAAATACCATCATTGACATAACTATCCATGAGCTTCAATAAGACATGGAAGCTATTATATGTCTCAAAGGCATGGCCAAGCATTAAATTCATGTTGTCTCTATTGCTAATATTTATTATTGTTTTTTAATGTTCTATTGATCTTTTGGTTTTTATTCGACCCTTATTATTTTGGGCACATCTCTTGCCCTATTTCTTTGTTATGTTATCTTTGGAATTCTATTGTGAACTTGGTTTGGGGATCCTTGTAAAACTATATTTAACCCATATCTAATAAAAAGCCTTCGTACAAGTCTATTAATTATTTAACCCTATATTTGGAAGTGGGATTAGGGTTAAGAATATAGAAATAAATAAACACAAGGGTTATAAATAGATTTATAGTAGGCCAATTAATTACAAACTTAGATAAACAATATTATAAATTTAAATAATAAAAAATGCTAAAAATATTAAGTACAACTAATGATTTATATTATAATAAATGGTAAACAATGGTACTTAGTTAGATTACAGTGTGCATGCATATTAGATGTAGAACAAGTTGATAGACTAGATATAGATTCTAGATCAGTCATCAGATTATAGAAATTTGACCTCTATGACCTCAGACACTTATTTCAACTTGGGATGGTTGCCTCAACAATTCTATCTAACTTGGATACATATGTCTAATATATAATACCTATTATATCTAGATGTAACTGCCTAGAATGTTATAAGTTCTATGTCACCTTGGCTTTAGTGCATTCATATTGGCTCATGGGTTGTCTCTCTTTTTGAATCATCAAAACCCTACCTATCCATATTCATAATGACCTTTGTAAAAATGGATTTGTGGGCTCTTAGTGTCAATCTAATCCTAAAAACCCCTATATTAATTGATGTTTACTACATAGTTACTACTCTAAAGAGGGACTTAGGCATATGTAGTTATCCCCTAATGTGTTGGCTTTGTGTGTGAACATAGGTGAAATATGTGGAAATAAATTAAAACATTGACCTATTTGTAACTTGGAAAATAAGACTCATGGCATGCTCCTTCATTAATTCATACCTATATATGTGTCATTCCTATGATTGATATGTAAATAATAGAAAATAGGGAATATTTTCTCAATTGAATTCTTGATTGGATGATTTTTATACTTTTCTTTGTGATAGATTAGAAGTTATTAGGTTTGTGACAGGTGAGGAATGAATGAGGGTTGATTTTTATTTTTATTTTGTGTGTGTGTACATGTGTGTATAAATCCCTTTTATAAAAATCTCTCATTAAAGTACTTAGGCTGAGCATAGGTATACATTTCATTTACAAATTTTATGACTTTAGAACACTGGATGTCGACACAAGCATATGAATGGGATGTAAGGGTATGGGAGTTTTGAAAGTAGGTGTAGGTCCCAAAGTTGTAGAGAAATATGATAAATAGGTTTATAGAATTATAAGCAATAAATAAGGCCTAGATCATCAACACAATATTGGTTAGACTAATAGATAAATAATAAACATAAAGAGATAGTAGATGGAAGATTTTAAGCAATAAAAAAGGTATAGAACTGAGAAGAACAACCAAGGTCTATATTTTCCCAATGTACAAGATTGAGGTGATATATAATTTATAAATACTATCTACATTCCCCCCACCCCCTTAATCTAGTATTTAAATTACTAGTTTAAAGGAAAAGGAATGTGTACCTGGGTGTGTATAAAAACCCTTGCCTTTATGTGAGCCCAACTTGAGTGATTTTTTGGTGACTGACCTTAAACCAAGAGCATATTATAGTGTATAGTTAGTTCATATAATTTTAAATCAAATCATTGAATTGACTAAGATTTAAATAGTAAGGTTTAGGAGTACACATGTGTATCGATGCAATTGCCTTGCCTTTTGGCAACTTGACTTGAAAATATGTATCATTATGAACCATGAGTGTTGGGATTAGGACAAATATAAATATATAAAGTGCATAAATATATAAATATTTAAGGACAAAATTTTCCTTCAAATTTGGATAAAAGGTGAGTTTCCACCTGGTAATTGAGATTATCTCAATCATGCAACCCAATGATACTTATAACATGGTGAACTTAAGTGAACCAAGTCAACTCACACTATAAATCTAGTGAGGTTAGATGATGTAATTAAATAAAACCTATAAACTTGGCAATATTGATTGATTTAATCACCTCAACCATACCAAAATTGAACCAACTATTGTAGTAAATTAGCTCAATACAATCTGTAACAATCTAACTTGGTAAGTTAAAGTCCATAGAAGTGTTTGAAATATAAAAGCTAATTTGATTTTACAATATAGGTGATCATTGCATAGGATATGTATGTTATGTATGCCTCATGCTAAATATTGGGTATAACCATGGTACCAATGTATATATTTCTACCACAAATGTGTATTTGAATCATATAACTATGTAATTTGGCCAATTTGCAAATTATGCAAGTGTGGATAACATGTTTCCATAACATACCCCATTGAAATATGATACTCAGAACTAATATAAGTGTGTAGAACATGTTTTCATAACATTCCCTCACTATATATCTAAATCTTTGAATTGTGAAAAATGTGCAAAACATATTTCCATAACATGTCCCCACTATATATTTAAATCTATGAACAATGAAAAATGTGGAGAATATGTTTCAACATGACCCCATTATATATTTGAATTTAATGAAGTGTGAAAAATGTAGAATCCATGTCTCTATGACATACCCTGACTAATATGCCTCCCTTTTGAGGTGAGGTGAAGTAGAAATTGGTAGTCACCTTACCTCAAAAGGATAAGATAACTATATAATCTATGAATGTCTCATGTAACATATAGAAGTAGCATGTGTAGGTAGATATATCAATGAAGCATATAACATATATCACATAAATTCCTAAGATATATGATGTGAATCATGAAAACATCAAAATAATAACAATATAATCTCAACAAGTAATCAATCACACACACACGAGCACTTAAAATCAAGTCAAATGAAAATGGTCCAAGAAGAACTCAAACAAGGGGCATGTTCAAAAGTTGCACAATCAAAGAGACATGATTTATTCAAATGTACACAAGGCAATGAAAGACATGTTCAAATGTCCATACAACAAGAAATGACATGCAAATGTAAAAGTAAGTAAACAAAGTCATGGGGGCCACAGATAATGGATCATATTCAAATTCTCAATAAGCAAGACAAGACACTCAAGGAAGTACATAATAAAAAAGCATAAGCACCAATATAAACATAACATACTTTACTTTAGATATATGTGTTAGTAAAAAATATCAAGTACATAACATATCAGTTACACTATCAAAGATATATTCATGAATAAAGCATGTGTAAGTACATAAGCTTAAATATGATAGTGGAAAGTGATTAATATAACCATATAACATGTGTGTATCAAGAATAAATAATAATATGCCCACACTTTATATATGATATGTGTATAAGAAATTCCTAACATCCATATAAGAATGGATCATGTATCTATGTATGTCTGATCTAGAGGATTTTTTTTTTATGCTTTAAAAAATATTTATTCCTACCATAATTTCTCTATTTTCAAAATATTACTAAATATCTTATTTATTAAACCATAGGATATTTTAAAACAAGCCCCAAATTTTAATATCCCCACTCCCATGTAGATGATTGTTTAAAGAAATCATGGAATATATTTTTAATTAAACCCAAATTTAATTAAATCCAAACTCTAATTAAATTTTATCCACCCATTTATTTTTCCATAGGATATTATTTCACTCTATACCATTCATGCCTTTTACCACGTGGAAATTTGGATGGGAGGTGTTTTAAGTGGGATAAGTTATGTGTTTTAAAACCTAAGTCCACCAAACTTTATCTCCACCTTTTAATTGCAACATGGACACCCACTTTAAAAGGGGGATGGTTGGTGGAGTATGTTAGCCTTTGGGAGATATTTTAATTCTTTAAATGCCATTTTATTTAAACAAACTTTAAACCATGCATCTTTTATATTTTGGTGTTGGTGTTAAATTCCTTGACAACCACGCTTTACTCCTTGACATGTACATGTTTTCCAATCCCACCTTTTAATCTAACGTAGGTCTTCCACTTATCTTAAGTGTGGTTGGTAGTTGGTGGGAAGATCTTGGTCTTCTTAGATAATGTTTTATTTTTGGAAGAGATTTATTAAATAAAGCATGGAGTTTAATGTCCTATAAACTATGGGATTTAATTCTTCTTATTTTTATGTAGTTTATCCAGAGTTTAGCCATACTTCAGGTGATTTGGGTTGTTATCTAATATTGGCTATATACAATATTATTTCATTTTATATGCGAGATTCATTCCTGAAATAAGAAATTCAACACCGCACTGTTAAGATGAAATCCCAATTCAAGAAAATAGTTAGTGCCCCACCAATGTACAAAGGTAGGGAAACTAGAAAAGATTGCCCAACGTAGATTTGATAGTCGATGCAAAACCAATGCCATGGAAGCATTGATAAATATAAACTGTAGGTGTTTTTATAGAGGCAGTGGTGATTTTTGCATAGAGGGAACAATGTACGAGAATATACAGAGGCTATGTATTTTTTTGGTATAGAGGTAGAATCTTTCTTTTAATCTATGTAAATTACAAAGAGGGATTTGTGACCAGAAGATAGGTTATAAACCTTTTGAGAGTGTTTTACCTCTTGAAGAGAGAGATAAATTGCCCATTTAGAGATATATATTTGTAGGTGATCATTTTAGAAATGAAAGATGTTTGTGATCTATGATTAGATTTATTTAGAGGTTGATCAACCAATTACAAGTTATTTAGGGATGTAAATTTAATCATTGTATTTACATCTTATTTAAATGGAATAGTTCGAATGAACCCAAAGACATACCCATTTGGTGAACCCCATAAACAAATCTTCTATGTCATTTTTATAAATTTCTTCTCTGTGATATGAAATTATTTAAATTTATTTAATTAAATTATGGAATGTTTATAAAGTAATTTTTGGATTTACTTAAGGGAAAATTAGAAATTAATATTCAATTTTAATCTAAGGAGACTGTAAAGTTTTTTTTTTTATAAAATTGGATTATTTATAGAGGATAAAAATATTATTTGAATGTGTTATTTGAAAAATAAAATTATATGAGTTTACAAATTACTCATTTAGAATTGTTTAGTTAATTTGACATTCAAATTTAAAATAAAAGTCAATTCCTTTGATTTAATTAAAATTTGGAAAAATGACCTATTATTAAAAATCTATTTTAAATAAATAGTATTGATTATTAGGGGCTAATTACTATTTACAAATCATTTTGGTATTAGAGTAGTTAGAATAGAAGGATTAACTTCTAATTGTGTGAAAATCTGATTATAGTTTTAGTGTTGGTTAGATTCTTTGTAGACTGTTATTTACTCCATTTGTAGTGTTGGAAGTACAGGTTGTTTGCAAGAACAAGATTCCATGGGTAAGTTGTCCAAATAAGATAAGCTTGATGAGCTTGAAGCATTTAATATGCATATCTAAGAAGAGAAATCTCTTTTGAGATCAAAATTCTACTCCATGGAAGAGGAGATTGAAAAGTTGAAATATGATTTACAGATCAAGGATGAGCTCTTGTCAAAGTTGTAGAATGGTGAATGAATGAAGGAATTGCCTCTCACATCAGATGCAATAAAAATGACAGATGAATACATTGTAAGTCATGATGTAGTACTTCTTATTCAATTTTAGATATTTCTTTTAGTGTTTTTGAAAAACACACTAAGGGTATGGGGTCAAAACTGTTAGATAAAATGGGATTTGAAGGAAAAGGCCTTAGTAAATATTGACAAGGCATAATTAACCCCATATAGGTAGAGGATATGCCTCATTTTATAATTTTTGGGTATACTAGTGAGTAAATGGAAATTGGAAAGAGTTCCAAATCTTTAGTAGGAAGACAAGCTTCCAACTATTAATTGTATAAGCCACTGGGTTTTTAGAATAAACCATCATAGGTGGATGAGAGGTGTAAGAGAAATGAAAGAAGAGGTATTGATATTCTACCTCCTCTTTCTTATACAACACATAGCAATAATAATTTAGTAAATTCTAAAACTTCTAATGCACTCTTTTAGTTTGAACAATATGGCTATGATATACAAAAATGTGGTGTACTTTTCCTTGTACTTTTTGTAGGTTAAGTAATCATTTTGTTGATTATTGTTGGAAGTGAAAATATCCGTTGAAGAAGTTTTTTCTTTTTTTGGAAGATAAGGTAGGTTCTAATGATCAATCTCATCATTCAGAGGTGAGAGATGGTAAACATGTTTCCTAATCTAAGAAGAATGATAAGAGGAACTTTTGCACTCACTATCACAAAAGTGGACATAGAGTTGAGAAATGTTAGAAATTTCGACCATCACTCTATCCTAAACATGGTAAATATTCCAACATTTATTTCAATTATGAAAATAAAGATTTATTATCACTAGATTTTTGGTCTAAATATCCATGCAGTTTTTGTGGATTAGATAATCACTGTGTTGTCATATGTTGGAAAAGAAAACTAGTTAGTAGGATATATGTGTTTTCTAAGGAGAAAAAAATGGGTAAAAATTATTGTGCTCATTGTAATTTAAGTGGTCACCAAAATGATAAATTTTGGGTATTGTATCCATAAATATGTCCTACATATTGTAGGAAGACATCCATGAAGAATGATGCATTCGTAAGGGAAAAGGAATTTGTTTCAAACCCACCAGTTTTGGAAACAAAATAAGAGGAAGGGCACTTCTCTACTGATTATCCATAAATGACTCCATTCATTTTTGATTTGTATGGTAATGATCATTTCTTTTTTAGTGGTAATTTTGCATAGCTATGGTATTAATTAGCATGCAAATGTTCAAAGAAGTTTTGGTATTTTGTTGAAATTAAAAAGGAATATATTTTGATTTTGAATAATTTTGGAGCTACCAGCTATGAGAAAATTCAAGTGACATGTTTATTATACTTGCATTATTTTCTCATGTTTATGGTTTTGCTAATGTCTATTTTTAATATCCTGATAAGTTTTTGAGTTCTTGATGCATTGGTAAAGGAATTAACTCATATTTAAACTTGGAGATATTTCTAAATAACTTAAGTTTGAAATTTGGATTATTAGAGTAACTTGTAGAGAAAACTCAATGGAAAAGTTTATCATACTTGAATTATTTTTCTCACATTTGGGTCTTAAAAAAATTCATTTTAAAACCTTGACAATAGTATATATAGACTATATGGGGCATGGTCAATATGTCTATTTTGGAAAAAATTGCATTTCAGTATATGTGTTATTTGTTTACATTGTGCAAATAGAGGCTTATAAGACTCTTTTCGAGCACCGTTTGTAATTATAATTATTATACAATTTTTTTGTATCCATGCATGATATTTACATATCTATAAGTCCCTCATTCATTTTGGGTATTTCTTTGTAATTGTCAAATATGTTTAGAATTAGCATATATATTTATTAAACTAAAAAAATGGTTTATAGTTGCACTTGGTGATTATTTTGTAGTGCTTGGTAGATGCACCATTTTAGAGATGTGACATTTGAGCAGGTAGTTTGCTTCTATCTACAATTTTGTATTAGGTAGATATTTATTTCACTAGTATTTTAGAAATTCAATTCAATTTTTGAATCATTATCATTATATTTTGTAATGATGGTTGTTGGAAATATTGTCATTGATGTCAAAGGTCTAACATTATTGCTGACAAAGGCCCCATAGCATTTATTGTCTAAAGGTGTTTTTAATGTTCATATTTTAGCTAAAGTGTGTTGATATTTATTTAATATTAACAAATATATTTTGGCTGCATAAAGTCAAAAGAGGGCCCATGAAGAAGTCAAAGAGTCAAGAGGTAAAGACACAGTTTCCCATGAAGGGCATCTTGAGGAATTCAAAAATTCACCAAGATAAAGATAAAAGGGGAAAGGATGCATTTTCTCATGAAGGGTCACCATGTGACTTTTAAAATGAAAGGATTCAAAGGGTCATGCAAGTTTGACATCATTTTTCATGAGGACTAAAGGGTCACAAAGGGTGAATACCATAGGTCATTTAGAAATCTATAAAAGGAGGCTTGGGAAGCCATTTGTAATATGCAAGAGAGTGCATGGTTTGTAATTATTTTATATAATAAAAGATGAGAGAATAAAAAGAGATATAATAAATTTCTATCATTTGTTGAGAAAGAAACATTGAGAGATAGTTATGTTTTATACACAAAAGGGTTTGGTGCTCCTGTGGGTTGGTGCTTGCGAACTTTGTAATTTGAGTTGGTGTTCATTCATATACTTGATATTGTTCTTTGTGGTTTTTACCACATTGGATTTCCATGTAAAAATCTACTCTCTCTCTCTCTCTCTCTCTCTCTCTCTCTCTCTCGTGTGGTGCATATTATTGTTTCAGTTTTATTGCATATATTGAATGTATGGTTAAGTGGAGTTTGATTAAGTAAAAGTTTTATAAGATATATGATATATTGATTCATCCCCCCTCTCAGTATATCTTATGCTTAACAATGTTTTGTAGAGTGAACCATTTGTAGTTCTAGAGAGTGATTTGACCTTTGGAAGACCAAAAAAAATCTTATTAGGAAAGTTTGGTCTGGAAGATTTTTTTAATAGTTTGGAAAATATTTATTCCACCATAATTACTCTATTTTCAAAATATTATTAAATATCCTATTTATTAAACCATTGGATATTTTAAAATAAACCCCAAATTTTAATATCCCCACTCCCATATAGATGGCTATTTAAAGAAATCATGGGATATATTTTTAATTAAACCCAAATTTAATTAAATCCAAATTTTAATTAAATTTTATCCACCCGTTTATTCTTCCCACATGGATGGGATTAAAATAAAATAAAAAGATCCATGGGATATTATATCACTTTATACCATTCATGCCTTTTACCACGTAGAACTTTGGATGGGGGCATTTTAAATGGGATAAGTTATGTGTTTTAAAACCTAAGTCAACTAAAATTTGTATCCACCTTTTAATTTCAATGTGGACACCCACTTTAAAAGGGGGATGGTTAGTGGAGTATGTTAGTCTTTGGGAGATATTTTAATTCTTTAAACCCCATTTTATTTAAACAAAATTTAAACCATACATGTTTTATATTTTGGTGTTGGTGTTAAACTCTTTGACAACCACACTTTACTCCTTGACATGTACATGCTTTCCAATCCCACCTTTTAATCCAACATGGGTCTTCCACTTGTCTCAAGTGTGGCTAGTAGTTGGTGGGAAGATCTTGGTCTTCATAGATCATGTTTTATTTTTGAAAAAGATTTATTAAATAAAGCATGGAGTTTTAATGTCTCATAAAATATGGGATTTTATTCCTTTTTTTTTAAATTTAGCTTATCCAAAGTTTAACTGTATTTTAAGTGATTCGGGGTTGTTAGCCAATAGTGGCTATATACAATCTTATTTCATTTTATATGTGAGATTCATTCTTGAAATAAGAAATTCAATGCCATGTTGTTAAGACAAAATCCAAATTCGAGAAAATGGTTAGTGCCCAACCAATGTACAAATGCACCAGAAAACTACAAAAGATTTCCCAAATCATATCTGATAGCCGATGCACAACCAATTCCATGGAGGCATTGGGAAATATAAACTATAGGTGTTTTTATAGAGTTAATGGTGATTTTTGCATAGAGGGAACATTGTATAGGAATATACAGAGAGGCTATGTATTTTTTTGGGTATAGAGGTAGAATAATTCTTTTAATCTGTGTAAACTATGAAGAGAGATTTGTGATTAGAAGGTAGTTTATAAACCTTTTGAGAGTGTTTTACCTCTTGAAAAGAAAAATTTCCCATTCAGAGATATATATTTACATGTGATCATTTTGGAAATGAAGGATGTTTGTGATCTATGATCAGAGTTCTTCAGAGGTTGATCAACTAATTTCAATTTATTCATGGATGTAAGTTTAATCATTGTATTTATATCTTATTTAAATGGAATGGTTTAAATGAACCTGAGGACATAGTCATTTGGTGAACCCCGTAAACAAATCTTCTGTGTCATTTTTTAATTTCTTCTTTGTGATCTAAAATTCTTTCAATTTCCTTAATTAAATTATGTAATGTTTATAAAGTAATTTTTAGATTTACTAAAGGGGAAATTGGAAATTAATATTCAGTTTTAATCCAAGTAGACTTAAAGTTTTTTTTTTTTTTATAAAATGGGATTATTTAGAGAGGATAAAAATATTATTTGAATGTGTTATCTAAAAAATAAAAGTATATAATTTTACAAAATATTCATTTAGAATTGTTCAATTAATTTTACATTCAGATTTAAAGTAAAAGTTAATTCCTTTCATTTAATTAAAAATTGAAAAAATGATTTATTATTAAAAATCTATTTTAAATAAACAATATTGATTAACAGGGGATAATCACTATTTACAGATCAATGTCTACATCACACTCAAATGATGTGTGAAACATGTGTATATAGGAAGAAAATGATGTGCCATCTACCAACATGGAACCAAAAACATAGATGCTAAGGAGCCAACATAACATGTAAATTCTGAAAATATTTTTGTGTGTTTGAAGTTTTTTTTATTTTTTGGTATTTTTGGAATAAAAAGAAAAGACTATCCTATGATATCATCTAAGTATTCTCATTCATATCTCCCCACTAAGAATTTGGTATATGAAACTAGTGGCACTACCAAGGAGCATGTATAAGTGTAATATCTGGCACTATATGATTTGAAATGTTCAATGCATGTTAAAATAGGACTCTATCATCATGAGGAGACAATATAAGGACTATGGGTTCATTGAACCCATTGTTGAATGCTCTATAGTTTTTTTAAATTAATGGTATAGGAACATGTTTAGGTTCTCTAGATATCTGAATATGGAGAAGCTATCCAATGATCTCAAGATGAGGATGAGAATATATGAGGAACAAAAGATGTATAACATTTCCTAAATGAAGTGTGCCAATGTGTGCATCACAATATCAAAAAGTGTATTATTATCTTTTGGTAAGTTTGTACTTGGTATCTTTGGCTTGAATTTATGTGTATTTAGTTTCTCATTTATCATTGATGGATTCAATTGATAGGTACAAGGTCCTATAGGTATGAATAGATTACATGGTATGTTACTGAGTAGATCATAGTTTATTTAATTGTTCATCTCAATATTGTTTACCATCTATACGCGTAGTTAATTCACCTAATTTGAATAAAGGCTTGTAGTTTCCTCCTTTTTAACCACATTTAGAACCTTATATTTTTTAATGTCTCTTGCTTTTGACTTTTTTTGTTAAAAAACTTGATTTAAATATTTGATGTGTCCATTTATATTTTGTGACATTACCTTTTCTATCTGTGCTTTATTCTTTGCCTTATTTTCATTTTTAGGTTCTTGCTCTTTTGCATTGAAAAAATGCATATTTGAATGGTTTTTGTTAGTATTTCCAATATACCCTAGGATTTGGTGGTCATTATGATCATATTTGAAAATAAGATGAGTCATGCCTTGGGAATGTTTTCCCAATCCTTGACCATGATAACCAAAGTCTTTTAAATATTTATTTTCCAAAACCATACTAATTATCATTATTAAGAGGTAAATTTGTATCCTTTTTTTAATCTAATTTTTCTTTTTGAAATTTTTCTTGCTCTACATTTGATAATTGTTACTATTTTTTCTTTGAATTTTTATTTAGTAACCATATTTTTTGTTTTGTTACTTTTGCTTTAGGAGAGGTGATCATAATGTGAGTAGTTTTCTTGGTTAATTTATCAATGATATGATTCCCTCTACCTTTGTGACTCTTTACTTAGCTCTTTAATGCAAACAAATAATCTATATGATGCCCATACATTTTTTGGTATGCATGATAATATTTGTATTTCTAATAGGATTTAGAGGAGGTAATTTGATCACTATGTCTTGAATAATTTCTATTATGATCTCACTTGTAATATTAGTATCCTTTTGATCACTTTTTGAGTCACTCATTTTAAATGTGTTTTGTTTTAGTTTTTTATTTGGAGAGGAAACATTGTTTGGCACAACATTGGTAGATGAGGATGCAAACACATGATTAACACTACCATTTTTTCGATTTGATAAGTATGAAATTTTATTTTCCACCAATGTGATATTTAAAATGAAATTATTTTCCCCCTCTTCTATTGACTTTCTCATAAGGATTCACTAGCATAAACCCTAGGTGCCTCAGATTGAATATGCATATATACACCATCTACTTTACCCCTTGAAGGAGTGATAACATGGACTTGGTTAGAGGGATGGTAGCTATCACCTTCCATAGGTTAGGAAGAAGAGGATCAATACAATTGTAATAAGAGTTGTAAATAGGGATTAAATTCTGATTTTGTTTTGAAACCTTCTCATTATATTGATCAAGTTGGTTACTCTTTTTAATTGATTTCATCATAGATGAAACATAACAAGTAAAAACTACCATGATGTGCTGTAAAATGAAGTAGCTAAGAGATATATCCATATTAAACATGTTTGTATAAAAAGAGAAATTCTAATTTAAAATTTTGAACACTTTGAAATTAGAATTTAGAAAACAGTAAATTAGGAAACCCTAGGTAAATTAAGGTTTTGAGACCAAAGGTCAAGGCAATGTGATAAATATAGAGAAAGTAATATAAATTGATTAGATGATTTTTTTTGGAATGTGAAATAGGTTCCTTCATAAAATTAGGAAATGAAACAAACATAGAAAAATAGGGAAACAAAATTATAGTGTATAGATTGTAGGTCTAACTTTATTAAAAATAGTAAAATATTCAATTTGTAAAATTTGTAAAATATTTTGAAAATAAAGAGGTTTTTATATACATCAACATAATTATGAAAAACCTATGATAAAGTTGAAAATAATCTATTATGAATCTGAAATAGGTCAAATAATGTGGGATGTTTCATAATCAAAACCCTAGAATATTCTCGATAAAGAATCAATAGTTGTGATAAAAAATTGATTAATTTTAACTATTTGAGAGATATTTTTAAATAGAATACTATTTTTGATGAAACCTATAAATTAATAATAAAATAATTACACCATTTTCTTTGTATGTCAATATTTACTAAAAAATAGTAAATTGTAAAACTTGAAAAAATTGTATTAAATTTTGGTGAATAAAAAAGAGTGTTTTTTAATATACCAATATGAATAGAAAATACCTCTAAGTAATTTTAAAATGGATCTATTTTAAGGCTAAAATGTGCCTATCAAAGATGAAAAATTATAATTGTATGCACACAAAACCCTTGTAACCAAATGAATGTAAAAATCCTAGGGTAATGTTTCATATAACATCCCCACAAGGATTTACTAGAATAATGCAGTAATTTTTTCTAAATATTTACACAACTTATTATTTCATTATATTACACCATGAAAATATAATTTTTGACCTTAACATACTAATTAATTATATTGAAAATAAGTAAACATGTAGCAATAACAATTACTGATCACTAGCATCTTATGTAACATAACATAACTGCATAAGTAATTATATTAAAATCCATCCATGACTAGTATAATAATACAACCACTATTATCAATGTAAAATAATAAATCAATTACATTTTTGATAGATATTATGCCTTAATATAAATACAATAATAGATGTACTGCTCCATGGAGCTCGAGTCACTCTAACTCTTGTATCTCTAATAATCTTAATTGTAGTCTCCAAGTATATACTATAGTGGGAAGGGAGAGCATCATCTGAGCACTTTTCCATACCAATCATAGACCATCGATCCCCCACATAATTCTAAAAATAGGGAATGGCCCTTCCTTCATGGATGGGTAGATAATGATAGTTCATAAAATCTAGAGAGATATGCTAGTATCCATGTGCTATAAAATTTATACTACATGATGTGTACCATAAAGAAAATATGTTCTAACATGATATCACACAAACACGTAAATAATACATATGAAATGATAAGGTCTATCTAAACATTACTTTGGCCAAAGTTTTTAAATAACTATTGATCTCTAAGATCAGTCAAATTCATAAACACCACTTGATTGGATTACCTTGATTTGACATTGGTGGTACTAAGTAAGCTATTGAATTCCATCTCACTACTCAATTAGTACCAACAATGTGAGATTTGGTTAACATTTATATAACTAAATATTCATACAGATTATTTTTATTAACATGTATAAAATATGCTAAATATAATAATAATCATAATACATACATTTAGTTTGTCAAACATATGAATGAATCTCTACTATATTATTTTACACAATAATAAATATCATAACAAATAAGTTTAATTATCAAATGGATAAAATATAAACTTAGATTGCATTACTAAAATATTCAAGAAAATTCAATTGTTTTATAACTAACAATATCATAGTATATTGTTCATTTTACTCATTTATAAACAATAGTCATAAATAATCAAAAGATCAATAACTCATAAACAAACACACATTCTTTCATTTATGAAACTGGTATGCTTTTAGGAGGCCTTATGCATATAATTATAGTTCCCTATCTATCAAGATTTCTTGACTTATTTTACTAGTCATAATCTATAATTATGGCCATGCATCCCATTCTATAAATATAAGTTATATACACATATGAGAACCTAAGTTCTCATATAGGTATATTTCATATTTTTATACATCGTGCATATTATATACCCCATAATATATATGATTTAATATACAATTATTATTTTGACCCACTAATATTACCTTTCATCATTCTTTTAAAGTTTAAGAGATTTTAACTAAATAATAACTTTTCATTGAAAGGCTTCAAGAATGAAATAGGGTCTCAATATTTCCATAAACCCTATTTTAATTAAAAATATATATTATTTCAATTAGGCTCATATTTCATTCCTAATACAATTTCTCTGCTATTTCTCCAAATTTTAAGTCAATTTACATTAATATGAGTTTTTTAGAACAAAGGATAATAATAAAAAAGACTTAACATAATATTATATGTTTTCTAATTAAGTCAATCACTCACAATCATCCACTCCAACATTGGCTTAGTCAACTTCATAAGTTCATAGTTTAGAAGTCAAATTCACTATATGAATCTACCCTATTTAATGTCGAATAATACACTGTCCATATATTCTATATTCAAACATGTTTAAAATAATAGTTTATAATATATATATATATATATATATATATATATATATATATATATATATATATACTCGCACTATTTCATACATATTTGCATAGTCTATTCATATATATATATATATATATATATATATATTCACAAAATATACTATATATATGAATAGACTATGCAATACACACACACACACACACACACACACACACACACACACACAAACAAACAAACAAATAGTATTTAAAACCAATAACAAAAGTTCAATCTTTAAACATAATATCATGGTTTTGTAAGTTAGATGTAAACACATGGTATATATATATATATATATATATATATATATATATATATATATATATATATATATATATATATATATATATATATATATATATATATATATATATATATATACTTTGTTTCAATTTCAATATTAGATAGTCCTAACACTTATAATTTGTTCATATATATTCACAACTTCATGTATATACATAGTCTCTATATTCTGTTTAATTGATAATATACATAAATATTCATTGTCCCAAATGTCTCAAGCTCGCTAAAACATATGTATATGTGCTGGTCCTTTTACCATAGTTATCATTGGGTATATTACCTAATAGATCTCATAACTAACCATTTACATAGAAATCCTTTGTGAAATCGTCTAAATGTTCTCTAGGTTTTGTATAACAATACACACAGTTCATATAGATAAATGTGCCTTGTTTCAAATTTACCTAGGTCATAGTTATGTATAAACACTATTTTATATTAAACATAAGCATTCAAATTACCTACATAATAACCCCAAAATCTATAGTCATCCTATAGGTTACACTATCTTCAACATAAAATTTAGACATTATTTTTGTTTACACTAGATTTTTGAATTATGTCTATATACTTACTAGTTAATTTACCTACCTAACTGAGTATGTATATAATACATTTAAATAATAATTAGTCTCAATTTTTGTTTGAATATCAAACTATCTCCCCCAAGTTATAATTTTTCCTAAGCAAGAGCATTATGTTGTTACCTAGAATAACTTTATATAACCCTTATAGTTGAACATACAAACAAATATAGTTTGAATTCTTAGGATTTAGAGGATGATGGATTAGCATTATGTATGGTCAAGCCATACACATGAATTAACTTGTATTCCTATGTAAATACAAAATTCATTTTCTAAACTCTCTTACTTCGAACCATACACAAAATTTATTTAATAATAAAATAGTAATTTAACATTACCAATCTCTATTTCACTTCCAAAATTGAAACTAAATGAATCTAAATTACTTCTCTTCCTTGATTTGTACTTTCCTTCTCCTCTTCCATGTCTATATTTCTCTTCCATGAATCCCTCTTATCCTATTCTCCTCATCAACCTCTTTCCATTCAAAATTTGCATTCCTTTGTTCACTCCAACTTGTAGTCCATGCATAATCCCAATTTTTATTTAAACTCAACTAATCCCAATGTTAACTTCCACTAGCCATACCAAAATTGCTTAATCTCTCTCTTAATCAAAATTTCCTCAATTTTATTAAACATTAACTTTGTTTAAAAATTCTAGCATGATCAACTATGTTACATGCTTGAGTATTCCACTCAAAAAAGTCTACTTTAATCATTGTTCAAAATGATAACTACTAATTTTAAATCTCAATGTAGTCTATGCATGTCAATCAAAGACTAGTTTTAGATCATAGGATAGTTTTTAGGATAATTCAACCTCCTTCAACAATAAATAAAGGTAATTATCTCTTTTAACAACATCAATTATCTTCATATATCAAAATGTTAGACCAATCAATTATAACAAGATAATTATTTGAGTCATTACTAGTATATATAGATTATATATGTCTTTTGTTATTTTAATATCTTGATTTATATTTATATTATCTAATATCAATAATAACAAACTTAATGTTCTAAAACATTTTAAAGACATTTTTCTAGTCTATATATAATAGTAATTAGATATCTTCTATTAGATTTATGGTCCCATAATCATACACAAATAAAGTAACCTTATATAATCCTACTACAACATTAAGCACTAAGTCTATGTATAATATACAAAATACAATCACATACAATATTTATTCTATATCTATATACTAACATTTAAAACATGCAAACTCTAATGTCTAGCTGAAATTAACTTTCAAAATGTACTAACTATAATAATCCAAACACACAATACGTATAACATATTAAATCTAATATGGTGTGTGCATGGGTTTATCAATTCATCTATCATCCTTCACCATATCCATCTACATCAACCTCTTCAATGATGTTCTCCTTCCATCATGCTCTAAAAGATGAAATCTCCTACATCTAACTCATGATAAGAAGGTAGTTAGTCATATATATATATATATATATATATATATCATAAAACAATGCTATAACAACAAATGTAACACAATCATTATGTACATAATTCATAATTATCCAACTCATAATAATGAAATCAAGAAATTTAAGTAACATAAATTTGTCTCATAACAAAATATGACTTAATATTTAGTTAAAAACTAACAAATCAATTTAACAACCTTAATAATTCATAGATAATTAGGTAAATCAACTTAGTTAAAAAATTAGAATGTAACATTTCAAATCTATAAATCCATCACAACAAGATGAAACCTTAAGAGGTTGGAAATCCTAGATTTGGCTAGGTTTGAAAAGGAAGACTCAAAGATCAAGTTCACCAAATATTTAACCCTAAATTTGGAAGTGGGATTACAATTAATAATATAGAAAGGAATAAGCACAAGGGTGATAAATAGACATATAACAATCTAATTAATTATAAACCCAGATAAATAATATTCTAAATTTAATTACTGAGATATACTAAAAATAGTAAGTACAACCAATGATTGATATTACAATAAATGAAAAATAATGGCACTTATCTATATTATAGTGTGCATGTAGATCTAATGGAAATAGACTAGATTTAGATTATGGACCAGTTGTCATTTTTTTAGAAATTTGACCTTTGATACTTTGAACACTTGCATTGACCTAGGTAGGTTACATCAATGCTTTTATTTGACTTGGACACAAGTGTCAAGTATGGAATACCTATTGTATATAGATGCAACTACCTAAAATGTTTTGGGTTATGTGTTACCTTCACTATGGTGCATTCCAATTTGGCTCATGGACTATCACTCTTTTTGAATTATCAAAACCCTAGCTCTTCATTTTCCTAGTGACCTTAGGAAAAATGGGTTAGTGGGATCACAGTGTTGAGTTAACCCCAAATACCCATATGTTAGTGGGTGTTATATACATAGCCACTAATTCTAATAGGGACTCAAATTGATGTAATTCTTCCCTATGTGTTGGATTATGTGTGCACAAGGGGAAAATATGTGAAAAACAAGTACAATAGTGATCTAGATTATAACTTGTCAATTAAGATTCATGGCATGCTCCTTCAATACTTCAAACCTATATATGTGTTGTCCCCATGACTGATATGGAAATAAGAGAAAATAGGGAATAATTTCTCACTTGAATTCTTGATTGAATTCCTTTGGGACTTTACCTTGTGAGAGATAAAGTTGTTAGGTCTATCCTAAGTGAGAAATAAATGAGGTTTAATATAGTGTGTGTGTGTGTGTGTGTGTGTGTGTGTGTGTGTGTGTGTGTGTGTGTGTCTCAATATATTTTGGAAATATCTCACATTAAATCACTTAGGCTAATCATATGTATACATTTCATTTGTATATTTGATAACTTTAGGGCATTGACACCTAAATTTTTAGAGGAAGTTTGTGTCGATGTATGCATCTGATTATGATGCAAGTTTTTGGAAATATGAAAAGTAGGTATAGGTTCCAAACTTTTAGAGATAGATGATAAGCATGTTTATAGAATTATGGGAAATATAAAAGCCATAGGGCATTATAATAACATTGGTTAAACTAAGAGATAAGCAATGATCATAGAGAGAGTATATGTGAACCTTTCGGGAGTGGGAAAGTTATAGAACTGAGATGAATAACCAAGGTGCATATTTTAAAAGTGTAAAATAATGATGTGCTATATAATTTAAAAATAGTGTTGACATTAACTCTCCTAACCACTTACTTACAAGGCACACTATCCTATAACATTTTCCTTTATCTCAACCCTTATCTAACACATCCCTATTTTCTAAAGACTTAAATGAGGTACTTATATCCTTGAATTTACCTTCCCACCTCATAAAAACTCACCTACATTAAACTTGCAAGTTCAAATCCCCTAAAAAGCACTTAAATGTTGAAAATATGTAATTTACAATATTTTATTTGTCTTAAAATTAACATTTTATATTTAAGGAAAGTATTGGGTAGATACACCACTTTTACATATATATTTCACCAAAAAAATACATTAACAATGGTATAATCAAATAGGGGTCAAGTGAAAGAAGGAAAAGGTTCAACACAATCATCCAACCAATTTAAGAAATAAGGTACACAACATATTAAACATGACCAAGGGATCCTAGGTCATATTTTAGATACGTGGATAGGTAATGCGATTAAATGTGTCATTTTTTATTTCCCCATGCTCGTATATGCCCGTGTAACTCACTTATATCAAACATCAAATACATATGATATAAAGTAATATAAAGAGTAATAAACATGATATCTTATGGAAACACACATCACATACATCTCAAAACTCAAACAATAGTTTTCACATGAGCCCAATCCATAATTCATCATTATTAATTAAGATATATATAATATCAAACTATAAAAATCAAATGAACATCAAGGTACCCAGTTAAATAATAAAATATGTATATTTCTCAACCATAGGAGTATAAATCCTATCATGTGTCTAAATGAGACATAATATATCAATATACACGTACAAGCATCATGTGCCTTAAAATTAATAAATATGATATAAGAGATACATGATAAAAATTGATGTAGACACCTAAATTTCACCATTTAGTGTTGAAATTCACTTTTACATGATAACTATTATTCTTCCCCAAATTCAAATTCAAATTAACATCATTTCCCTCAAAATTCTAAATAATTTAATAATGATTAAGTAATCAATTATGCACACATTTTATCTAGATTTAATTAATAAATATATATTTTACACTTCACCCAGACATCCTCCATAATAATATCAACCATGTGTTGACTCATATCTAACCACCCTCTTCAACTTCCTCAACCACCTGGTGAGTCACCTTGAAAATTTTCAAACAATTTGACCTTTTTTGATGACTCACTCCACCAACTCCCATTTCCTTTCAACTTGTGGAATTGGTCATCATCCTCATGGATGAAGACTAATTCTCCACTGTTGATTATTTGAATAATTATAAATATTCAAATAATCCTACACCATTTGATTGACCTCCCAAAAACCTATAAATAGATTTACAAATAATCCATTTTAGGAGAAATTGTGTTAGGTTTTGATGATCAACACATTTTGGATCCACTATTGTGATCCTTCATCAGGAAAAAAAATATGTAGGAATAACAAAACCTCAATTCTTAAAGAGAAGAAGGAAAATAATTGTTGCAAAAAATTGGTTATCAATCTTTATGACCACTTAGTATATAATCCTTCTTTCAACATATTAAAAAGGGGACTAGGATTTGATATTACCCCTTAGAGCATACCTAAATAATATTTTTTATAATAATAGAATATGCTCTTAAACACCTTCTTTTCAACTTGGTAGAAGAAGATAAGATTGTGCAGTAGCTTTACGTAAAGCAAACCCACCATATTATAACATTTTCAAAGAAGAATGGGGAGCTCTTAAGACCCTGAAGAATAACAAAGATATTGTGATCCTCAAAGTTAATAAGGGGAATGCTACAGTGGTCATTAACTGTAATGATTATGATACTAAAATGATAGATCACCTTTGCAATAGTGTAAATATAGGAAGCTTAAGCGTAACCTAGTTTGCAACATTATTAAAAATGTCACTAAAGTTATTAAATCTTCTTCCTTTGATAATTCAATTAAAAATAAGTAAGTTCCAAATAAATAAGTCACCCTCAGATTTATGGTGTTCCAAAAATTCATAAAATAAGAGTTCCATTGAGACCTATTATAGATACAAATGACTCTCTGACTTATACTCTTGCAACATTCTTACCCAATACACTTAAACACCTTGTAGGAAAAATATCCTCTTTTTTTCATGACTCAGGTGACCTTGTAGTAAAATAATGGGTTATTAGTAAATTTTGATGTGATATCGCTCTATAACAAGGTTCCCATTATTGAAGCAGTTGAAGTGGTATGCAATCTCACTAACATAGAAACTACCAATCTTGTTGTTTTATGTATGAACTTGACTTTTTTCACTTTTAAAGTTATTATTTATGAATAATGTGAAGGCATGACAATGGTATCTCCTCTATTTCCTATGGTTGCTAACCTTTTTATGGATAAATTTGAAGAGTTTGCACTTCATTCTGTTCCATTGAGACCTAAATGGTGGAAAAGATATGTTGATGACACTAGCTTATGTTGGGAATATGGCTTTGATAAATTCAAAGACTTATATTCCCACCTCAACAACTTGTTTCCTAGCATTCAATTCACCAATGAAATTGAGATAAATCACCAACTACCTTTTTTAAATGTCCTCATGATTAAGAAGGAAGATGGTTCTTTAGCTATAAAGGTTTATAAGAAGGTCACACATGCTGACCTTTACCTTCATGCCTCCTCCCATCATCATCCTTCTTAAAAATAAGGGGTCGTAACAACTTTAATCACCAGGACCTTTAAAATTTGTGATAAGAAGAATATCTATCATGAAATCAATCACCTATAAAAAGTTTTAAAATTGAATGGATACTCAAGTAGATAAATAACTAAGGCTATCAATCAAGTGAAAGATAATATGAATAGAACTAAAGGCACAGAGTCTTTTGTAGATGTACCTATAGTTTATTTGCCTTATTTCAAAGGCAAATATAATAAATTATCTAAAATTATTAAATTCCAAAATATTCATTCCACTTTCCTTCTTGTCAATAAGTTACGCATGATGTTAGGGTCTACTAAAGATAAATTGGACCTAAACCTTAGAAGTGGTGTCTACAAGGTTGAGTGTTCATGTGGGACACCTTACATAGGGGAGATAGGTAGGTCAGTTAAAACTAGAATCAAAGAACATTCTACTAACATTCATCTTGAAAGAAAAGTAAATCTTCCCTTGATGAACATTCATTTAAATCAAAACATGCCATCAATATTGAGGAAGCCAAAATTAAAGCAACAAAAGATCACTACCACAAGCATAAGTTAAGGGAGGCTATAATTTTTTTGAAACACCCTAAAAATTTAAACAAACATGAGGGCCTATGGATTAGTCATGCATGGAAACTTGTAGATCATAAAATTTAATGTTTTTTCTCCCATTGTATGGAGGTAGGTAGTTTATTTTAGTATTGGTTTATGGAGCCCTCTTTGTTTTAAGTTTTTTCGTCTCTCTCTTTTTTATTATTATTTAATTTAGATCTTAAATCAGTTCAATAACAATTAAATAAAATGTGAATTTAATAGGATTCCTTAAAATGCTTAAAAGAAAATATAATAAAATTTAAACCAATTATATAATTCTTAATAATAAATTTATTGAAATAGGATAAAATCTAAAACTTTCTAAACTTTATTTGTTTTTAGAAACTAAAATAATTACTACTTTATTTTTTTTAGGTAATTTTTTGCAACAACTATTTTCCTTCTTTTTAAGAATTGAGGTTCTTTTGTTCCTACACATGTTTTTTATTGATGAAGGATCATAGTAGTGGATCTGAAACATGTCGATCATCAAAACCTAGCATAATTTCTCCCAACATAGATTATTTGTAAGTGTATGGACTGTGGAAGCATAAAATCTTATATAAATAGATGTTAATCCATCACTTTAAATCATCCTTACTTGTGCTAATAAAGTGCTATCAAATTCTCAAGTGAATCACAAGTGAATTCAAGCCATCTAAAGATCATTTCCATACCAAAATTCTACCAAATTTCCTTTGCATTAAAGAAGATTGAGCAACCACATTTAGTTAGCAAAACCAATTTGAATCACAATGGAGGAGGATTAAGGTACTTTGATTATATAAATTTATGTTTTAGTTTCCTTGCATTTGTAGCTCTATCCTTAAATTGATTGAGTTTAGATTAGATTTCATTTGATAATTGTTATCCTAGCTTAGTTTGCATTTATAGATTCCATTCACACATTTGGCCATGCCCAGTGGGAAATTCCCTCATCTTTTCATATCTTAAGCATCATAAGTGCATTTAGGAGCTCATTTATGTTGGTTTTGTACTTTTTATTGTGCACTTACATTTAATATTGATCTAAAAAGTTTTTGTTTACATTTATAGGTCCTTTTATGATATTTTCAAGGTTGTTGTACATACTATTTGAGTAATAATAAATTTTTAGACTTCATAAGTAAAATTACAGTAAAGAACAAAAAAAATTTATTTGTCTATTTTTTAGTGTCTTTCAATAGTCTTGTCACTTCTAACACTTTTCTATTTCAGTTCTAATTTGTCTAATTTTTTTAGTTTCCCTTATTTCTCTATTTCTATCAAACTACAAAATCAAAGACATTATTAGTGAAATCATAAGAAGCAGTAGAAAAATTATATAAACCGACAACAAAATCACATAATTTAGCTATAAAATTGTTGTGTTTTTTTTTCTATGTTATTTTTAGACAATAATGAATTCAACATAATTAGTAGAAAAATGTATAGCCTAATTATGATATCATTCTTAAGTGCTTTCTACTTGTCATTTCCTATTTTTATCCTATATTGAGATCTTTGTATCATTATTTTTTTAAATCAACCTTTTATTTTAGATTTCTAACTTTTTTTGCCTATTTTATTTATTTTTCATATTTTGCTTCTTTAGTGAAATTTTGGTGTTCATTAGTGAAATCGCTTAACTTATTTGTGAAATCATTTTCTATTTGTTTTCCTATGTTTCCCCTTTTCATCTACAATAGTGAAATTGAACATATCTTTAATGGAATTGTGAACATCATCAATGAAATTTTATATTGCATCGATGAAATTATAAGAATTATTAGCAAAATTGTGTAATAGATTAGTGAAATCAAAAAATGTGTCGATTAAATCATTTAAGGTAACTATGAAATCATTTTGTTTTATATTTTTTTTGTTTGATTTTCTAGTTTTTGACAACTAGCAATTTCATAGTTTTTTCAGAGTGTGTAACTACAAAATCATTTCAGAGACATAGTTTTCTATGTTTTTTGTTGGTTTTTCTTAACTTTTTATATGTTACCTTTATTTTCAACCAAATACCAAACTTCTAAAAAAAAATTAATAGGGAACAAGTCAAATAAAATGCTATTAAGAGCTAAATAAACCAATGTTTGCTATATTGCTACTATTTTTATTCTTTCTATTATTTTTATAACAAGTTTTTCTAATTTCAATTTTTCATTTACTTTAGTAATTAGAAAACATTTTTTTGTTGGATTTAATTAATCTTGTTTTTCTAGCATTTTGTGTGTGTCTTACTTGTGTTGTGCATGATCTTCTCTAGGTGTCACATTGGTGGTGATACTATATAATAAAAAATAATACTTGTAAGTTGTGCTACCCAAGATAATACTTATGTGTATTCTCTTCTCTCAACATCATATTGATGACAACACTTGAGAATTAGAAACAAATGTTTTTCTTTTTATTTTTATTTTATTATGATCTCTATCAACCGCGGTTTTCATCACCATGTGGTAGGCCAAACCCCATGTACCAATAAGGTATACTAATTGAATGTCAACTTTTTCAAAATCTTAAGTGGTGTTGTATTTTAAGCACACTATGATGTGATGAGATTTCATGATCTAATACCCAAGGTTTTAATAGTTGACTCAAAGTTTGATTTTTTTGACATCAACACACTAAGACCCCTACAGCTATGTTGGGCATGTTGGGACTAAACCTAATAGTGTGCATTAAAATATATTTTTCCATGGATTTGGGTGTCATCATATTAAAAGGTATATCAAGGACTCCCCTAGCTAAACTTGTGTATACCTTAATCCTAGGCAAACCATTCCATTCATGTAATTTGTACTACATCGATTAGCAGTTAGTACTAAGAAGTTACTTCCCTGCACTCTTGAAATTGGGCTTAATGGGTCATGGGAATAGTAGGATATTCTATGGTTAGTGCCTTAAAATATTAGGTCGTAGCTAATACAATGGACAAATAAGTGACATAGGATGCCTATGGGTTATTCAAGTCCCTTTTTACTTAGATTTTTTGCCTTTGTGTGAGATTCCATGAGTGTTTAGTATATATATTATTTTTTTGATCTATTGTTCTCTACCACGTGATGAAAATACTTAAGTGAAAATACACATAATTTGGAGTCTTTTATCCACTAAACTTTAAAATCAAAAATTTCAAAGAAAAAATCAAAAGAATTTAGTTATCAATCAAAGTTTTGTCACTTTGGTCCTTTTGTAGTAATTTGTCAAATATTTCTTGATTCAAGTCATTATTGTAGTAGTGTCACCCATAAAAAGGTACATGTATATGCTTAACAATCCTAGTGAAATGGAGGAGCCTTTTAGCAATGATACGTTCCAAATTGGTATCCAAGATAACCAAAATCATCATGTAGAAATATGTTAAATTTATGACAATGAGGAAGAATAAGGAGAAGCATGCCAATATGAGGGTAGCCCCAAAGCCATTTTTACTCCTGCTTCATTCAACTAATACATCATGACCAACAAAGATGAAATTTTTCTTCAATCTTTGAGCTTAGGGGCTAAATTTCCACCCAAATTCAATGTCTAAAACTTGTAATATTTGATTGATAAGGAGTCTTTGTCACATTTTCACAACCCATCCATATGATAAATCTCTTTAGAGGGTAATAATGCTCTCATTGGTTCCTCCAATGCTAATCCCCAAGTTTCCCAATACAAAGGGAAAACCAGCTTTCATGAGGAATCCTCCCAAGTAAGTCATGGGTTTTATAGGTAAACTCATGCTCATCATATCAACTAAGAAATTGAGAATCTCTAACTCATGAAAGGAACAATCTATTGGTTAATTCAAATTTCAACACCCATACTAATTTGAGTTTGAATTTAAATTCACCCTCATTCATCCCTCTATATAATATAAACTTGAATATTCATTCAAGTTTATCAAATATCAATCATCCTAATCTACACTTGAATGTTTATTCAAGTTCATCAATCATAAATACAACTAGTTCAAACTTGAATATTCATTCAAGTTTACCCATAAAAAATCCAACCAATCCAAACTTTAATGTTCATTCAATTTGACCAATCATAAATCCAATTAATCTCATTCAAGTTTAGAAATTGTAAAATCAAACAATCAAAACTTAAATTTTCATTCAAGTTTACCATTCTATAATCTAAACTTAAATATCCATCCAGGCTCATCAATCAACCCCAATCTGAGTCTTTACATCTCACCAATCAACCACTCATCATCAAATACAAACTTGGGTATTACTTTAAGTCACCCATCGATCCAATTCTAAATGTTAGTTTAGTAAATGTATAAATTTAGTTTTCTAATTCAAATCAATCACCAACCAACAACAATCCATTTAACACTAATCCAAGCTCCAACTAACCATTTAAAACTAACACCCATTCAAACCACATGATTGGTTCACACCAAAATCAAATTTTAAACCGAGCTAATCCAAATCCACCTTATCCAACCAACCCTAATTTGTTTAACCAATCCAACCTTAATTTTAACATAACCCCCAACCAAAAAAACCCTAAATTTAACACCAACCTAAACCAAACTAAAAATAATTTAAACACAAATCCAAACCAATCCAATCCAAATTTAAACTTCAATAATCCCAACCAAACAATTTCTAGTTTTCACACTAATTCAACCCCAACAAACCTTAACTTTCCCACTAACCCTTACAATCTAGACAACTTTTTACATCATCAACATGCTAATTTTTATAACCCACTTCCTAATCACTTAATTAACAATCCACCCCTTAGCCAATTTGCACAAACTAACACCAACATAAACCAATTCATGGGTCAAACTTTTGATTTTTATACCTCTTCAAGCCAAATGAAATAATTATCACCATACTTTATTCAAGAGTTTCAAAACATGAAATATAAGGTTTAAGGCTTTCAACATGGTACTTCTTCATGATAAAAATAATATAAAATTGAATAAATTTATTCTTACCCATATGATTTAAATAGCATGACAATACCTTTCCCTAAACATTTTGAACTTCCTAAATTTGATGAATACAAAGGTAAGGATGATCCTAGGGAAAACATTAAGGAATTATATCACACATGTGTAGATGTTTATTACATAAAAGAGTATGTGTTAAGACTCTTTCTATAAAGCACCAGGGTTCAATCCATTGCATGGTTTTCACACCTACCCAAATGATCAATTTTCACCTTTGAGGACCTATCTGATAAGTTTGTTTGTCACTTTTCATATTATGTTGAAAAGGACTTGACCACACTTGACCTACACAACACTAATAAATGTAATGGTGAAACATTTTACTACTTATTATAAATATGGAAGGCATTGGAAAGCTATTTCTCATGGTCTTTTCTTAAAATTGGACTTGTTGTAATATTTATGAACAACCTTAACTCAAAATTGGGACATCACTTGCAGCTACTTTTTCCAAGTTATTTTGATGAAATTATTAAAAAAGGAGTTCAAACTAAATGAAATTTAATCACTATAGGTGTTATTAGTATATTTAAAACTGAGAACAATTCCTCAAAACAATCTAAAAAACACAAGTTATTTGCTAAAAATAATAATGTTGTACGTGATGGTGTGACCAACGTCAAAAAAATACAAAACCCACGTAGACAATAATAATTTTATACCCATCTCATTATCAAAATTACCATCCCTGGTGGTCAACCAAGATAAGAAAATCACAAATGTAAGTTCATCCAATTGGGTAACTCTTATGAATCAATTTATTAGAAGTTTGCCTTAGCTAACATGATCATTTGGCCTAACACCAAGCCTTTTAAATATAATGTTCCTAAACTTGATTTGTACAAATAATATGAATACTAAAAGTACCATAGGGTAAAGGCACACTCTAATAATAGGTTTATCTACCTCAAGCATTATGTCTAAGATCTTATATATCATGGGGATATAGCCACTAAAAACCACCCATCCATAACATTTAGCAACAAAAAATTGGGGATATATAAAGACCCATTCCCCAAACATGAGCAAGGTAATGGTAATAAAAATCAAAATTCCACCAAATAAAGTAATGTAAACCAAGCCAATAATCCTTTTGAATCCATATTCAATTGTGTTGATTATGCACACAATTATGTTTCAATCATTACTTTACAAACACAATATTATACCATTACCACAATGCACATTAAAATTATCATTCTTAGTGAACATAATTACAACATTATAGAACATATTGAGAAGACACATGCCAAAATTTCCATCTTATAGCTTCTCAAGACTTCACTTGTACATAAATACATTTTGTATAAAGTGCTCTAAGAGTCTAGTGTTTGGTAAGAAATCAATCCATCTAGCTTTCAAGCATTAGTTGGAAATCTATCCACTAACAATCAAGTTTTGGGATCTATTCATAACCTACCATTATATATAGAGGTCATTATCTTTAGACATAAGTTAAAGATGGTGTTTATAGACAATGGCTCAGCTATAAATAAATGTATATTGAGGTTAATTAAACATTTAAAATATTAAAAAATAACATTATAATATAATATAATTATAATCAAGACATATGATAATAATGAGTGGTAGTCTATGGGTACCATTTATCTTCCATTGATGGTGGGGCCTATCATATAGGAAATATTAATCCATGTGCTTGATCTTGATTTACCCTATAATTTACTCCTTGGCCATCTATGGATACATTCAATGAATGTTATACCCTCCAATTTACACCAATGCTTGAAATTCTCACATGATGGCATGGAAGTAACTATCCCAAGTGATCCTCAACCCTTTCCAATATAGTAAACTATTGGAAGGGCATTATAAAAAAATATAACTATCTCTCTATTACTTAAGACAACTTTACTCCAATTGAGGAATCACCTATTCTTGAAAATTACATCCATCCTAATAATTCATTTCAAAAACCTCCCCTTGGTGGTTGGTTGAATACACCATCTACCTCTACTTCCACATAATGTACATCTACCAATAAAGCCTCCAATCAACCATCTACTTCTAAAGATACTCCATCTCCTCCATCCTAATTTAAGATCATTGATAAAGGCATGGGTGAAAATGAGATCCAAGATTCTAATTATATAAACATAATTTGTATGTTTCTACATAATCATGGAAATAACATTATCGAAGGGACACTCAATTAGTTTGAAAACATGTAATAATAAAATTTGTAGAAGGTGGTATTATTTTTTATGAACACATTGAAGATTCGAATCCTTCCTAGATTTACTCTAATGAACTAGATACTTGTTTCATTAATAACAAATATCCCATAGCTAAATCCATTACGTGAAAAATAATGAACTATAAAGCCAAGGGCCTTTTCCTTCATGAACAAGGATTAATAGAGCCTATCATGTTAAAATATAATGAAGCCTCTCATGGCATAGGGTTTAATCCACTTAATGTAAATATCATGTTTTTCTAAATTGAGTCTTCTAGTGAGTCAGAAGAAGATTCATCAAAAAATTAAATGAATTCAATTACAACCACTTAAAAGACCTATATTTAACCAACCTTTTCTATTAAAATGTCATTTTGACACTTGAACTCACATATCGATATTTAATCCAATTGTACCAACATGCAACACCTATGCTTGATCATTTTAAAAATGATGAAGTAGTTTCAAAAAAATTGGGAACAATGGAAGAATTATCACATAATCAAATCAATTAAACATCAACATCACATGAAGAAGACCTAGAGGAGGAACTCAATCTTCCTCCACACCCCCCACCCCCCCCCCCCCCCCCCCCCCCCCCCCCAAAAGTATGAAGAAGATTCAACTCTCCTAGTTGAGGACACCATTACCATCAACATTAAACCAAATAAAACCAAAAAATAGTAAAGCTTACCACTTCCATAACACAAGAAGAATAATAAATACTCACTCCTTTTTAGAGAATTATCTGATGTATTTTCATGGTCTTATGCCGATATGCTAGGACAATCCTTTGACAGTTGTGTATCACCTTGTGGTTAATTTAGATGTAAAATACATAAATCAAAAACTTAGAAAAATGCATCCCAAGGTTTCACTATTAGTAAATAAATAGTTAAATAAGTAATTAGATGTTGGTTTCATTCAACCCATTGATTATTCAGATTGGATATCCAACATTGTACCAGTGCCAAAGAAGCTAGAAGGAATCAGAGTTTGTATAGACTCTAGAGATATCAATAACGTATGTCCCAATGATGACATCCCATTTCCAAATACAGATATGATCATGGATTCTACCATAGGTCATGAAAATTTGTCTTTAATGGATGGGTTTTTAGGATATAATCAAATTATAATAGCTCATGAATACCATAATAAAATAGCATTTACAATACTTTGGGTTACCTTTTTCTATCAAGTGATGCCCTTTGGTCTAAAGAACACCAGAGCCACATATCAAAGAGAAATGACTATCATTTTTCATTATATGCTTCATCACATCATGGAGGATTATGTTGATGACATACTTTTAAAATCTAAATCTAGAATAAAGCATCCAAAAGTACTTTATCACATCTTTAAGAGAATGAAAGAATATAATCTTCACTTGAACCCAAATAAATATTTTTTAAGGATGACATTATGAAAATTTTGGGGCTCATTATTTCATGATGTGGCATAAAATTTGATCCATCAAAAGCATCAATTATCATGAATATGCCTCCACCCAAAAATCTAAAACAACTTTGTAGTCTACAAGGTAAAATCTAAGTAATCAGATGATGCATATCTCAACTTGTATACATTTGTCATCTATTCACATTATTTCTTAATAAGGACACTAATTTCACTTGGAATGAGAATTTACATAAGACATTTGAACATCCTAAGCAATATCTTTCCAATACGCCAATTTTAATGCCATCTACTACCAACAAGTCTTTTATTTTGTACATATCAGCTACACAATATGCATTGGGGGAATTGTTGGCATAGTGTGATGACAATGGATCAGAAAGGGTAGTGTAATAGCCAAGCATAACTTTGGTTTCATATGAATTTAACTACTCTCCAATAGAGAAGGCATGTCTCATGGATTTTTTGCTTTCCAAAAACTTTGCCATTGCATGATAAATAATCAAACTAAAATTATTACAAAAATTGATCCTCTTTAAGTATCTCTTATTCAAAATAGATCTAATAAGTAGAATGGATAAGTGGGTCATGCTTCTTAGTGAGTTTGATATTGAGTATGTTAATAAAAAATTAATTAAGTGACAAGTACCAATAGATGCACTAGTAGAGGCTCCTCTTAAAAATCATACACCTCTTGTTACAGATTTCCTAGATGAAGCAATAATGTCCATTGCTAAAACCCTAGTTTGGCATATATATTTTGATGGTTCCTTCACAAACCATGCTTTAAGGGAAGGTATTCTAATAGTCACATAAGATGGGCATTTTATTCTCAAAGCATTATGGATCAAGTTTCCATGTACAAACAATGTAGCATAATATTAAGCCCTCATAGCTAGTCTCAAACTTGCCATACAGTGGGGTATCCAACATCTTCATGTATTTGGTGATTCCAAACTCATCATTAATAAATTAACCAATGAATTTAAAGATCATGATGATAATTTAATCTTGTACAAAAGGATAGTGGATAGTCTAAAGTTGTGTTTTACATTTATCCAATTTTAATAATTACCATGGATTGATAACATAGAAGTTGGTGCCATGGAAACCATTGGTTCATTAATTTATGTCAAAAAAAATCACAACAAAATCCTTGTAGAATACTTGATGATACCGACATATGATACTTTTTATTCTGAGATGGTATGCAAGGTGGAAAGTCCCACTTCTCCAAGGCATACTGACATTTATGCATACCTCCTCTATAACACCCTTCCATCCAATTTAACACATAATCAAATGTAAATCCTTCATCCAATGCACATCCGATTGCATAATTCATAACTAAAAATTTTATCAAAAAGGTTATGATGGAACCTTATTAGGTCTTTTAATTTCTGAATAATCTACTAGAGGTTATGATGAAACCTTATTAGGTTTTTTAATTTCATGAGGGGATTTATGGTGCTCACTCTAGTGGAATAGTCCTCGCTAAAAAGTTTTTTCATAGGTTATTATTGGCTTACAATGGAATCTAATTCCTATGATTATGTTAAAAAATGTGTACCTTGTCAAAAACATGGTTAC
This sequence comes from Torreya grandis, assembly GCA_037957365.1. NCBI lineage: Eukaryota > Viridiplantae > Streptophyta > Pinopsida > Cupressales > Taxaceae > Torreya > Torreya grandis. The sequence goes on from JARHVA010001807.1 coordinate 1,097,976, forward strand.
CTCATACACATCCCTTCAAAATATTTGAAACCCATTAGCCATTCTCCATATGGGAGTTATACCTCATTGGAAAAATTAATCCTAATTCATTTGATGACCATAATAAAATCATTACCACCACTAAATATTTTACCAAATGGGTTTAAGCAATACCCTTAACATATCTCACCAACAACAAAATTTCTAAGTTTCTATTAAACCATATTATGTGTTACTTTATATCCCATCTTCTATCATCTTTGATAATGAAAATTCCTTCAATGACAAATAAGCCAAGGCCCTTTGCACTACCTACCATATAAAACACAAATGGTCTACTCCATATTACCCATAAATAAACACCAAGCAAAGAAAATGAATAAAATCATTCTAAGAATCCTTAAACAAGTTGTCAATGTAGTTAGTCATGAATAACACACAAAACTTTATCCCACCCTTTAGGTATACCGCACTGGCATTTACACACACACGAGAGAAACCTCAAATTCACTTTTCTATAACAGTGAGTCTATTATACCTATATAATTTGAGATTTTGTCTTTGTGAATTTCCTTAAAAATCATTATTGATGATGAATCCTACCATGTTTCATGCCTTAGTGAACTTGACCTTCTAGATGAGAAACATTTCAATGCCTTAAACCATTTATAAGTCTACTAAAACTACCTTCATATTAGCTATAATAAATGGATTAAATCTAGGGAATTTAAAATTGGAGATCCTATTCTAAAGGAAAATTTGAACCTAATTGGTTGGGATCATGTATCATTATTACCAAGTATGGATCTAGAGTTTACATGTTGGCTACTAAAAATGGAGAGGAGCTTGATGAACCTATGAACATCATGTACCTTAAAATATTCTATGCCTAACTTATTCTAATGTTGTTTTTTATATCTTAAGTGTCAAAAAATAAAAAATAATTCAAAAATAAATTTCAAAAAAATAAAAAAATGTTAAAAAATGAAACAATTCAAAAAAAAAATCAAAAATGATAAAAGGAAGAAAAATAGTATGTCCATAAGTGAAAACCAATTTACTAGCTCTTTCGTTAAGTACCATAGTAAAAACTAGGTGTTTAGCACCATGAGTAATCCATTGTCTATATCCACCCTAGTTACTTGGGGCATCCTATTGTAGTTATCACTTGAATATTCCCATGTTGTCACTTATCTCACCATCTATTTCATAGAATATTACCTTAATGTTTGTTCCTTGTATTTGTGTAACTGTGTCCTTACTCATGTTAGAGGAATGTCTTTTATATGACCAATTTTATCACATCCATTTCCATAAACACTTTTAAACAACATTACAACTACATACAAACACTTAACCTATCCAAATCTACCATCCTAGATAGCTTTCAAACCAAGCATCATCATTCACTCACTCATTTTCTTGGGGGGAAATTATGCATCTATTTATCTACACATGACAATCATCAATCAACCCACTTTCTCATCACTTCTCATATTGGGAGAACAAAATTTGGGCTAATATACCAACACAAACTTTGTTCAAGGTGGATTATGTAGGCAACACATAAAGGGATGGGGTCTCTATGGTCATCTCAACCACCATCATCCCTATCATTCCATTCTTGCAAGCATGGATTTATTATTTTCACATCTCCCATTCAAACCATTTAGTTGTCTTTGGTATTCCTCATTGATCATTATTTTCATATCATTGGTGATTATTATTTTACACTAAATTAAAAATTAGGTTGCTAAAATCTTACTCAGTTATTCATGTTAGAATTCCAATGTAAGACAAACATAAACAAAAGGCATCTAACTCACTAACCATACATCCATACATTTTTACATTTTACATTTTACATTTTATAACATAATTAAAATTTGAAAGGGATTAACATGTGTTATTATAAACCAAAAAGTAGGAAAGTAATTATTGTACACTACCCATGTAAATCATATACCATACATGAAAAAAGTAATAAACAATCCATAATGTCCATCACATATCCATAACACAAGTCTAATACCCAAAATGAATAATGTGTGTGTGTGTGTGTGTGTGTGTGTGTGTGTGTGTGTGTGTGTGTATTATTACTATATAATGATACATCTCAAAAATATATATACATCGGTATATCACATCAACCATCTCAAGTCTCTCCCTGGCCCTTAGATGGGGCTTCTATAGTAGGACTAGGATCATGATGGTGTGTGATCTTAAGAGGACCCATAACATACTATGAGGGCTTACAAATTTCTATGATTTCACTCACTATACATATCTCCCTAACATCCACTACCTAGTAGAGTACTCTCTAAAAAATGGTGCCTATTGTGATTGCAAGACTACTCTCTCATATAGATTCCTATAGTATGTCTCCTACTCCATCACTCACATGAACTTGTTTAAGATTTATATCTATCTAGATACTTTAAGAATATCCCTCACCTCAACCAAATCCACTCATATTGTATCCCTCTCCATATTTTACCTCTATATTACCCTTGTATCATATGGAGTTTGAGTCATTACATCTTGTGTGTATAGCTCAATTGATCTAGGAAAACCCTCACCCTGTAGTCTATACACCTCATCAAGTAAAACATCAATATCTCCCTCTATTAATCTAATATCTACCACTCTCAATCATAACTACACATCCTTTTCATTCACCTCTCTATGCTATCTAACACCCTTCCTCTACAAACCTTCCATCTCCACATCCCATGTAATAATTTCCTCATGTAACATATCCAACAGTTGTTAATCCTATAATGATCTAGATGGCAATGATGGACCTGATCTATCTCCATCCTATACACATGTGTCTATCATAGGATTAATATTTATATCCCCTTGACCCCTCTCCTCATCACTATCAATAACTACTAGAGGTGTCTCTCCTCTTATAATTAGCTCTTCTCCAACAATTTTCATGATTGTATCATCACATGTCTCATATCTAACCTCCACATCCTCTAGTTGTGTCTATGATCTAATTTGTGTTTGACTATCACTTACCCAGCCTCCAAATCATCCCTATATTCCTAATCTTTATCCTATAACTTATGTCCTAATCCTTTCACCAAGCCCTATACCACATAGATGCCTAGCCAAGCTAGCTACCAATATCTATCTCCAAGTCCGTAGAGGAGCATAAGGCATAGCCAGTCTCATCACTCATTATCTAACCCAACACTTAGCATATCCATCTATTTTACCCACATCAATAACATATCTCCTATCCTCCCAAGTCACTATCTACACATGCATCCAACTATGCTTCACAATCTGAGGATCAATGTGTCATGAACTTGTTTGAATACATTTGTTTCACTTGTTGTTATGGTTTAGTTATGAACTATTCCAGACATATTTTTTTGGATTAATATTGTGATAAAAATATGTGATCTATGTTTGATCCATTATTAATTGTTTTTAAGATAAATATTGGATATGCTTTTCATTATAGCATTGGATGTTTCATGTTTAATGAGTTATTGATTTATTATGCAATTCAACTATATTGTTACATTTAATGTTGTTATTATATTTATTAATATTATATAGTATAAATACTAGTGATGTTTTGTTATGATAGTAGGTTAGAAGTGGTTTTGAGAATTTGGGTGAGGCCAAGAAAGTGAACAAAATAGAAATAATGGACTTAAAATTGCCAAAACTGAGCTTTGACTATTATTATGTTTTGAGTCATTTTATAGGTTTGATTTATAATGTTGAGTGCTTATTATTTTTAAGTTTGATTTCATTATTGAACTGGTAGTTAGTCAGTTATGACTTCTTTTTCAATCATTTTTTTACTCATTTTTTTATTTTGATTCTTAAGATTGATCTGATACTTGTCAGAATTTCATTGGTTTTAGATGCCATTTGATTTGTTATTGAAGACATGACTTGTGTTGGTATTTGGTGGTATCTAGTTGTTGTCACAACCATATTCAGACTCAATTTAAAATTATTCATCTTTTTTTATTGGCATTGTAACTTTGGATTTTGACTTAAAGTCATTAATCATTGATTATGTTTCAAAAGCATATTAATGTTTGAATTGGTCTTGGATGCTTGGTTTAATTGCTTTAAAGTCTTATGGTGGTTTATAAATCTTGATTGGAATTCAATGTTTATTTTACCAAGTCATATCTTAGCTTTGGCTAGGTAAAAATGTCATGACCCACCTTAGGGCATGACATTAATTGAGGTGTTTTATTTTTGTGAATTCATTTAATGGCATTAGCTTTCCATTCGATACAAGAGGGTCAAGACTCTTACCAAACATTTTAGGCTTCTTTCCTATTCATTTTTATTGTCATTTTGGAATCCCTACACTTTGGGAAAATCTATCATAATTTGGGCATGGAAACCAAGGAAAATAGGAATGCAGTTAGTTGCATGAGTTTTTATTAGAGTTTGAACTATAGTGAGTCATTTGTCTTATCAGTTATAAAATAATTATTGTGGAGTTTTTAGGTGGTTCAAGTTGGATTAAAGGGGTGAAATAGACTTTTAAATTCATCATGTGAATGTTTAGAAGCTTGTGTAATCAAGGAAAAAGAAGTAAATTTGCCATCTTTTGCATTCTTTTGACTGGCTTTTCAAGTAAGTAATGTATTTGATTTTTTGAATGGTTTTACAATTCTTTCTTGCTAGTATGAACTAGGTTTTTGTTGGAAAAATATGTAGTCATTTTATTATTATATTACTTTCAAAATGAAGTGTTGTAATGGCTTGTTTTCATGAATAAAACCCATTAGGGTTTGAGTTATTTTGGGTTGTATTTGATTTTGAATTAAAAGGAAATGGAGACTAATACAACCTTGATCATAACCTCCAGATAATAGTTCTCTATATGTAGGTTATACAAATCCATTTATTTTGTTGTTATGGAAGTTATTTTATAGAAATGATTATGCTAATTTTTGTCTATGGCTATGCATAATTTATGGGGTCTTATTATTTTCAAAAACCTAGTTACGAATTAGAAACCCTACCTATATACTTTGATCTTTAATTGGGTTGTTTATTTTTATTAAAAACAAGCCTATGCATTATTTAGGCAACAACCTTAGAATAATATAGAGAAATGTTGAGTTACAGGTGGGGTTTAAGTACCATCTAAGTTTTATTTAAAATATTATTTTATTATTATTTTAATGTGTTTCATTAGTATCCATATGGCTAGGATATTTGATTTGGGTTATTATGGGTTTTTGAATTATGATGAAAGTTTGTTTTTAATTACTTGATATTGATTATCTACATAATTTTTTAACTTTAGATTATGGATTATTGTGATGATTTACATACATCATGAGTTTAAAATATGGTTTGAATTTAAATATTTGTATGAATGATTTCAATCATTATTATCATTGCCAGTTAGTGATAATGATCTTGGGATATTTTCATCACAATTTTTCCTTTGACATTGTTGGTTAACATTGAGATGGTATGTTAAAGATATTCAATGTTGTTTTTATTTTATTAGTTCAGTTGACTTTATTTTCACTAGCTATGTGAATATGTTGCCTTGCATGAGAACTTGAATTGAGTTTTGATGTTATTAATAGACTGTTGTAAGTTTGATAACTTTTTCATGAAGGTTTTATAATGTTGTTTTGAGTATACGATCTTGTTCATTTTTTGAAATCTTTATGAGTAATTTAAGTTCAATTTATTTAGATGGAAATATTTAAAGAATATTATTTGTATTCGATATTATTAAGAGTAATACAATTACATTTATTTTGGGTGTTGTACCCTAACAATGAATTGGGGCTTGAAGATGCAATGACATGAATTTCACTCTTAATATTCAATCTTAAAATGCTTTAAAATGAAATTCATAAGTTAGAATAAATATAAAGGTGTTAGTTTTATTAATTGTCAATGTAAACAGTCTTGTTTGAATGTTTTCATCATTTGGTTTTGTTTAGTAAAGCTCAGACAACACTATTAATTTCCTCACTTCTCTCTCTATTTAAAATCACATCCAATTGATGGATGGGGTGGTCTAAGGATTCTTATGGTTGGGCTCATTGTGATTGGAGAGATGTGTTTTTGAAATATTGGATTACGTGTAAAAAATTATTTATTGTACTTCTTTTTATTTAGTTATTTTGATAGTTGATTGTAAAAGGAATTCATCTATGAATGTATAATTAACTTATTTGATTATATTTAATATGATATGTAATGTAATTTTATGCATAGATAAGTTGATTTTTTTGGTAAATATAAAAGAGAGGATGAGCTTTTAGTTATCAAACCATTCATTGATGTTGTATATTTACGTACGTAGTAGTGTAAATTGAATGGCATATTCATTGGTTCATGGAAGTATTAGTAATAATGATTCCATTGTTGTAAACTATAAATTAATGTTTTATGTTTAATTATAAAAACTTGTGTGGAAAAGTTAATTTGAACTTTACATTCTTATACTTAAATTGGTTATGATGATGTAAATTGAACAAAGGGAACTAGTTCAATCATTAATATTTTTACCTATGAATGTATGCATAAATTTAATATGACTTTCTGTTGATATTCTTATTCCTATCTATGACATTAAGTTAAGTTGGTTAAGCTCATGATTAGTTAGTATCTTTAAATAAATTTAATACATTTACTTGAGAGATACTATGTGAGATTTGTATTTGTTAAAGTGTACAAGAAGTTGGAAAGTCATACTTTGTGTGAATAAAGTGTATTTATTTAATTCATGTGAAAATTAATATATTTTCCTTATCATAAACAATTGTTGCATGATAATCTTAAGTCTATATAAAGACTCTAGAATGCCTTAAAATATCCAAATCTATATTATGAAGATTGACTCATTAATAAGGATATTTTAGAGACTTCCAAATAAGTTATTTAAGTCCAATACACTATTAAGAATTATTAAGAATGAAATCATTTGTAGATACGAGATGATGTCTTAACTAGACTAACATAAAGTATAAGATTTATGTTAACCTATGAAAGGTTGTAATTGCTAGTAAACTCTTATTGATGAAAAAAATGATTAAAATTAAATATATTCGAATGATTATTAGAAGGCAATTATCTTAAATGGAACCAATAATATCATTGTTTGAAGTGATGGGACTATTTTGGGATATCCTTTTTTAATCACTTGGAAATATTGGTTTGAATAATTATAACTAAGATTATATTAACATGATTCAAATCTTATGAAATTTTTGAAAGCTATTTTGGCAAACAAGTTTGTAAATGGTTAAGTCATTAAATGTCCTATATTCCAATGGATATTTCAATATGCATGATGTGTTTCAGAAACATATGCTTCTTACTTGGAATTGGCTTATGAAATGATAACAAGGTTTCCTATTTTCATTTAATGACAAAGAATTATTAGGAGACAATGATGTGAGTTATAATCATTAATATGGAATTAATAAGTCTTCCTTGAAATTTAATAAAGAGAAAATCTTATAACTTATAATATTAAAAAATTATGTTTTACTTGGTCTAAAGAACACTAACCTAAGTGTAAGTTTGATTCACTTAATTATTGAGGCTAAGTGTTACACCTTGTAATGTACATTGAGTTCTTTGAAATCATGCATATTAAAATAGTGATGTTTTAAGTGTGGTTATTTAACCTTTTAAGGATGTCTTGACTTCAATAAGATCTTAAATAGGCACGTATTGAATTGTACCTTGAGACTAACCCTCTCTTGTAAAAAGAAAAGATGTTCCTAAGCATAACATAAGCATGGTTGTTGAAATATATCAAGAAGCTTAACCAGTACACTTATACCTTTGATTAACCTACTTAATCTACCTACCATCAGGAATTCAATCTCATCCCTTTCTTGTTTTTGAACTTTGTAATGTGTTCTAAGGCTTTGCATTACTTTTGGAAATAGTCGTTTCCCATTATCACTACCTATTACTAATGAATTTTTAGATCCTTCTTATGAAAGGTTAATATGATGATTATTCTATTGAATCTATCTTACTTCCTACATCTATTTGCTAAACTTTTTTGTTTTACCTATTGAGGTACTGATTGTTTTATAACTTTTGCAAGTACATGGGTATGTGTATAAGTTAGTGATGGATTTAATAGGAAGTCCACCTTGAAGTACATGGATAGGCATGCATGAGTGTTCCTATACTGACCCACTTCTATCCACATACTAAGTGGTTAAAATTATTCCTAATGAAGTCATTTTTAATTTATGGACTTGGTCTAGTTCCTATATTGGCTAGGACATAGTTATGGATCTCACTTTGTATTTCCATGTTAAACTCTATTTAATTATTTTCACCATAGTTGTTTATCTCACTATTATAAAAAAATGGTTGTTACATGATGTAATTTCCCCATTATAATCTCTCCCTTACTAATTGTGAAAACACATATGGATTTGTTAGAATGTGTTATCTCATGCCAAACTATCACATCACTCTATCTAGCCTATATATCTCAATGATGTAGTCATGTATATATGATATAGAATTATGTCATCATATAATCCATGTATAATTCATCATATTCACATTGTAAGTCTATCTCTTTGGATGGTCTCCATATAATCTAGTCCTCCCCAAGATCATCCAGTGATCTCTTATACCACTCCAAATATCCTAAGTGTGGTATTTGTGTACCAATGATCACATGTCATCCATTAATGATGGGATCCTACACTTATCTCACACTCATATTGCCTATGGAATGCTCCACTTCAATATGTTCCCATGCCCATATCTGCAATGGGGGTCAAAGGACCTATCTCCCTTCCATCTGAATAAATTGCATGGTGCAAGTCTCTATATAAATGCACCAATACACAAGGCCCCCATGTGAATCTCTCTCCCATCTCCATCATATCACTAATCACATCAAAGAGACCAATGGGACATAATTTAAAACTCTTTTTAGGTAATATAATACCACTAATAATATCCATGAGAACAATAGTTAATGCATCTATCTCTAAGTATATACATGTGTTAATATCCACACCACCTTTGAACACCAGAATCGACACATCTCCAAAAATATTGTATAGTGTCCCCTCCAATGAAAAATCACCCTAGTATACTCATATCCCTCATATCTATATCTTCAAGATCCACCATACATCCTCAAGTGTAACTGTCATCTCACCTGTTGATAGATGAAATGTGTTTATCTCATTATGTCACCTCTTTGTTAATGTAGTCAATAATGCACTCTCTACTCTAATATCTAGCATCTCAGAAATGTAATACAATCTATTTTAATCTAACACTCTGAAATCATACTTCATAAATATCACTATCCATATAAGTGCACATGATCTTTGCTCTCATGTCACCCAATTTAGTAATACCTCTTGGAAAAAACAACCATAATAGTAAAATGTTAATCCTAAAAATCAGATAAGTATATCTAAACCATTAAAAAGCACTCATTAATTTCATCTATTACATCAATAATTTATCCATATATCATAAATACATGTATATTTCCTTACTAACAAGCATCAAAATCTACCTTAGTTATTTTTTGATTATTTTAAATGATTTCACCACTAATTTTGATGAATTTAATGCTAGAATTAATGATTTTGTTTCACCCTTGTACAATTTCACCATTAAGGTCTTCAATTCCATGATTAACCCATTCCTCAATCTAGCTTATTGATTTTACTACTATTATTCATGATTAAACTACATATTTTAATAATTTCACTACTAAGAATTATGAATTCACTAAACCCTAACATGATTCTCTCATAAATGATTTCACTACCTTGTTTTACAGTTTTTTTATAGATATAAATTATTTTGTAGTTCCCCTCAACTAATTTGTTACTTTAACTAATGAATTTACTAATAACGATTTGTAAAATCAGGTCAATCAAGTTTAAATTATAACAAATGACCCAAAATAAAAAAATAAAGGTTTGAAATTACACTTACTAGTTGCCCACTCCTTTCTAGTCTTTGGTATCTCCTCGATCGCTTGATATAGTGTAGGTGAACTAGAATATAATCCATTTTCTTCCAAATCCATAGAGAAAATCACTCAATCAATATTTACTCATAAATCACACTAAAAATTAATTTTATACAAATGATTTTCAAATTCACCCCTCTAATTTTAATGTGCCCCCCTATTCAAATATTTTCCCCTCCATTCTATAGTTTTCACATTCACAATAATTTTTTCTCCAAAATTCAAACCCACGATTAATCAACATGCTATAAATATTTATCAAATACTTAAAATTATCACTCTTGTAAACTTTTACTTAAATTAGAAAATTATATTTATCATTTTCAAACTCGTAGCTTAGCATCATCAGGATATATCATTCCCACATCCACTTGTGTTACCCTTGAGCCCTAAGCACCATCCAAATTTTTAGTTAATAAATGAGAAATATTATTTTTCCAACATCTTCTATAGTTTTTAATAGCTAGGGGGAAAACATTTTACACATGTTTTAATCTTGCAAGTGCCATATCAATTTAAGTAATTTTATTTATTGACCCCTTCATTACTTTCCCTTCAATTCATTTTGAGTGTTCATTTGATTTCTGATACAAACACTTGAGGAGGCATCATCAAAATCATTTTCATTTATCTAGGGAAACTTTTTCTCCACAATCATCAATGCTCTACTTTACTATTATTAGAAATGGTATTGCCTCGCAATAACATTTCTAAGAGGGGTAGATGTATATAGTTAAATTTCACCATTTTAGTGTCTATTGTAGGCTCATTATGCACCCTTAGAGAGAGTTATTCAGTCTCCCTCTATTTGAGCTACACAATAGGAACAATCCTAAGCTGTGGTCACCTATAATAGGGTTAGACCTCTAGAGAAGGCTGACTTCCTCTTGATGGTCACCTAAACTAATGAAAAGTGCTAAAAAAAGGGGTAGAAAGGGTTTGAGGGCTCCTAAAAAGGATAAAAGGTGATTCACCAAAGTTAAAATGGACACTCATATAAGCTTGAACTCACATGGGGTCAACAATAAGACAACTATAGCTCTCACAACCTCATAATCTCACTAATTTCATAAATATTTCATAGAAGAGGTCTAATTAGAACACTAATCTAGACCTACAAGTTAGCTTGAAAATGCCTTCAAAGATGCAAGTAGAAGGATAGTGAATTAGGAAGATTCTCCTTCACAAATTCACCATGCACAAGCATACTAAGCACTAATCAAAGACAAGAGATAGGAAAAGAGTTGATCTTATTACTTTAAAAGGCAATTACAATATTTTGATAGGGTTTAACCTTTTCAAATAAGCACACTTGTTTAAGAGTCTCAATGAGTATCCTTATTCCATAAAAGAATGAAAATTTATAAGATCTGAGAACCCCCTCAATGGGGAAGAGAAGGGAGAGAGAGAAAAATGTGGGAGCACATCATCAGAGAGGGAACACACCATCATAAATCATTAACTAAAACTTGAGATACCACCTTTTACTTGAATGCTCCACCACCCTCTTGATCAATCAAGACATTGATTATGGCTTACCAAGTGAGAAAGTCCCCATAGGCTTTGAGGATGCATTAAATGATCTTAGCTACAAGTCTCAACCACCAGATCCTTTTCTTTCATCCTTCACACCATCTCCTATTAAAGATAAAACTTTCATGCTAGTGGATCTCATAGAATCATGGCTTTGCCTAATTTAGGTAGATTCCTATTGAAAATATGGCTATATTGAAGGATGAGGAGCCTCTTCAATAATAATAGACATCTACCCTTGATCAATTTTGGACCAGATCTTTTCCATAGATAGAAAACCAATCTCCTTTATTAGTTTTCCTATAGCCACATATATTGATGTAGACCTATAGAATACATAGATTTTATCTTGATATATATTAGGTTTAAAAGACCTATTTTTGCCTCTAAGTATCTATATAAAATGAAAACTTCATCATATACAGGTCTCCTTTAAAGAATGGTGAACATAGTCATAGAATGAACCATGTATGCCATAAATATTTAAACTAGAGATATATATTTACCTTTAATGGTGCCCTTTTATTATTTATTACCTTAACTACATCACGGTGTCCCTTCAATTGCATTCAAACAAGATTTAATAGAATCAGGATGATCTTTACAAGACTTGTTTGTATTGGTCAAAAATTGCTCCTTTGGTTTAACCTTATATGTTGAATATTGCTAGGGCCAATTAAATTGCTCCAACCCATCTTTACTCCCATTGGATTCATGGATCCTCGATGTCATATCTTGAAATTTTGACCTCCTATGCACCATTAATATCCTTGGTATAAATTAACATAGTTTATTGATTTCCTACCATGAATATTCTTTGACATGTTGACTTTCACTCACACCATAGGATCAATATGTATGAAGTAATGTGAGCCTTTGATATAATTGGTCCCACATTCTTACCATTTCTTATGCACCATTGGATCATTGGTAAAAATTAATGATAATAATTGATCTAGATTAGACCCACCTTCCTATCAATGAACACACACCATCAGATCTCTGGTTGATGAACCCATACCATTAGATCTTGTCCAACTTCTAGCCTTTTAAGGGCTTTTAACACAAGGACCTTTTGACTTGTTTGACCTAGGTATGAACCATTAGATATGTGTTTTTAGTATATGAACTCATGTGGACCATTATATTTTGATCAACTTTAAACCTTTTAAGGACTTTTTGAATCCAAACGGTCATTTATAAAGCTCAAAATTGACACTTGTACGGATGTCCTACCCTGTAGGTCCAACTTTGGAGCTCTATAACTTGAGATAGAAAGCTTGCATGGGCATGAAATTTGAAAAACATGTTTATAGCATGAATAAATCCATGGTGATGCAATATTTTGGCTCTTGGGGCTTCTTGAGTAGATTTATAAAATGCATAAGTGAATTGGTCTACTTTATTTTTAAGTGACATCTTGATGATGGTCTAGTTCATTTAGACTTGTAATTTATATTTTTCATGAATCTCCAAGGCCCAGATGAATTCCTAAGGCTTGTGTAAACCTTCTTCATGCTCCTAAATTTTATGACTACCATGGATACCTTCTTTCTTGAATTTAGACAAACTACACTTTAAGTTAAAGTGTTTCAAAAGTTGTGCAAGCTATATGAGATCTCTAGACCATTCATTCCATCTAGCACTCTATTCAACCTCTTTCTCCACACCAAAACCCCTAGAATATTTAATGCAATGTCAATATCTATATGTAGGCCAAAATTGGCAAAAATTGGCCAACATTTTTGTTGACATCCTAGGGTTGCATGCCTGCTATGCAAGATTGGTGGCCTTCAATCAGTCCATTAGGCATATGGAGTCCCAAGTCTTTTCTTAATTGATCATGAGGATAACATAAGGTTTTCCTTGTTTGGAAACTCCTTCAAATAAAAAATAATAAAATAAAAATGAACAAGAAAGTACCCAAGGCACTTATTGAAAGGGAAACAAATAACAAGAAAGAAATATGCATAAGGCACTTAGAAGAAATCATAAAAGTTATTCTAATATGTACAATATGTTACAATGGATGTAGTGCTCTAATAACAAGGATTTAAATGAATTCCATTGATTGGATGGGTAACACCTCTCCATCTAGTTGGGTAAGATGAAAAGCATTATGCTCCCTACATCCATGGATCAAATAAGAACCACTCCACAAGTTATCAAACTTGGTATGGTTTCTTGGATTGGCCTTATTTGAGGACTAGGTCCCCCTCCTTGAAATTAATCACTATATCTCTCTTATAAAAGGATTTTTTGACTTGATCTTGATGTGGTTCCAAAGTCTTCATTATAAGGTCCCTAGTTTTTTCTCGCTCCATGACATCTATCATCATCACATTCATGGGCTCATCTCCATTAAGTCAAGTTGATGGAATAATTATAATTTAGGTAGATCAAGAGAGAGGAAATTTATATTCCCTTCCATACATAAGGTCATATGGAGAATTTCCAATGGAAGTTTTAGGAGTCACTTTGTCAACCCATAAGGTTGTCCTTAACTTGGTGTGTCATGTTCTCTGATTCTCTTCCATGGTCCTCCTGATGATCCATAGCAGGTTCTTGTTTGTGGACTCTGTCAGTCCATTTCCTTGAGGATAGTAGTTAGAAGTGTTGAGGTTAAAATCCCATTCACTTGTCATCATCCTAAGGAATGCTAAGGCATTATCTAATATTATAGTGGTAGGACACCAAACCTAGTTATAATACTATCATAGAAATCCAAAATTGAACTCTCATTAGCCTCCTTCAAAGAAATGGCTTCCACCCACCTGGTGAAATAGTCAATTGTAGTGAGCACCCATTTGTTCCCTATACTTGATGGTGGATTAATCATCCCTATTAAGTCTAACCCCCATTATATGAAGGGTTGCTCCACCTAAATTAGATTGAATGGAAGGGCTGCTAATTTTTGCTTTCTTACAAAGAGAGCACACTTCTAGCATTTTATAACACATACATGAGCATCCTTGAAAATATTGGGATAGTATTAGCTAGCCCTCATTACCTTTATTTCTAATGTTTTAGCTGTAAAATGGCCTCCTGTAGGTCCATCATAGAACTGATCCAAGAGCCTTGCCACTTAGTCACCATTTATGCACCTACAGAGTACTCCATTGAGGTCCTTTCTAAAAAAGACACCATAAACCAATGTATAAGGTATGGATTAAATCCTAAAATACCTTCTTTTGGCTCTGTCCAAAATTGGGGGCTTTCTTTTATTGTCAATAAGTGAGCCATATCTTGAAGCTAACTATTTTGAAGTGAAGGTGTACCTTCCTATGAGTTATCTTTGGTCACCAAGATAGATTCCTTATCCTCTTGGATATCATTTACCATGTGATCACACAAGCCCTTACCTCTAATCAGTATTGTGACCTTGATCTCCACATCATATTTCATGACTTTTGTGATCCAACCTACTCTTTTCTCATCAAAGTCCTTGTTAAGGAGGAAGTCCCTACCTCTAGGATGAGATACCAAAAGATGGATCCTATTTTTGGAGAGTATTGATCTAAACTTATTGAGACTTCTCAAGGCTAAAAGAACTTGTTTTTCAATAAAGTTGTACCTCACCTCATATCCTTCCAGCCCTTGACTAAAAAAGGTAATTGGTTGATCCATTCCTTCAACATTCTTCTGAATCAACATAACTAATATGTTGTCAACATTAGAAAAGGTGTAAAAGATGAATTCCTTACAAAAGTCAAGATTTATGAGTGAGGGGGCTTGGGTAATGGCTTGCTTGATGGCATTGAAATTTGCCTTGCCTTCATTTGACCAAGAAAACACTTGGATATTATGTATCATGGTGGTGATGGATTTTACGAGGTTAGTAAAACAAGGTATGAACCTTCTCAAAAAATTAATCTTCCTAAGGAAGATCTAATCCCTTTTTTGTGCTTTGGTAAAGATAAGGCTAGGAAGGCACTAATTATATTAAGGTCAATAGATAGTCCTCTTTTGAAATAGTATGACCTAGGAGTTTGCATTCATAAACAACAAACACACACTTCTTAGGATTTAAAGAGATCTTGTCCTCTCTTCATCTCTAGAATATTATCCTCAAATGATACATGTGCTCACTGACTTTCTTGGAAAAGCATGTGATGTCATCCAAGTAGACCAATACCATTTTATTTATCATCCCTTAAAAATCCATGTCCATTTCTCTTTGAAAGGTTGCCCCAAAATTGGACAATTTAAAAGGCATCTTCTAGTAAGAAAATGTGCCCCACTTGATGGTGAAGGTGGTTTTGTACTGGTCTTCCTCTCTTACTAGAACTTGGTTATAACTTGAGTACCCATCCAAGAGAGAAAATCATTCTGAACTAGAAACTATTTGAAGGAGTTACTCCATGGATGGTAGAGGGTAGTTATCATTTAATGAGACCCTATTCAGATCCCTAAAATTAACACATAACCTAATTTCCCCATTCTTCTTCCTGACATGTACTAGATTAGCTACCCATGAGGAGTACTTAATTGGGAATATGATCTTATATTCAATTAACATGGTCAATTCCTTCCTCATGAGCTCTTATATCTTGAGGTTTATGGGCCTCTACTTTTGCTTTATAGACTTAGCATTATCTTTTAGTTCTATAGTGTGTTGGACCAATTTAGGATCAAAGCCCCTTAGGTCACTATATTGCTAAGCAAAAATTTCTTGATATTCTTTACAAAGATATATAAAGGCATGCCTTTTAGCTTTAGTTCTTACCTTTACAAGATTTAGGAACTTGTCTTCAAGGATAATAACTCTCTCATAGTTCTCTTCATTTGTTGACATCACTACTTTATCCTTTCTCATATGGTGTCCTTCATGAAAGAGACCTTATAGGGTGACTAGCCCTTTAGGAAGCTTATTGGACCTTAATTGAACAATCTACACCTCATACTAATGCTACAAATTTCCTTGGTTAATGGAAGAGAATTCTTCTTCTTGCTACAAGAAACATGTAATCTTCTTACCACTTTCAAAGACCTACCAATGAACTTCATTATCTATCACTGATAGTCTTATTACAACTTTGACAAGTGGTTGCACCTTGCTCTTTTTCAATTCATTGGGGATATCAAAATGAGCCCCCATAACTACTAGTTCATTAGAATCTTGATTTTGACCCCTTGGCACTAATTAGATGTTGAAAGCCTAAAATTCTTCAATTAGGTCCCACACTCTATTTTTGTAGGACTTCATTAAGGGGTTCCTAGTGACATTATGGCCTCTAACTTGGTACATAATCAATTCATTATACCTGACTTGCAATTACTTGATTCCTCTCTTAATATCCCATTGAAGGCCATGGACGAAACCTTCATATTCCATTACATTTGAGGAACATATGAATTAGAACCTATATGAAGAGAAATATTTATTATTTGAAGGGGAAACTAGTATATCACCTACACCCACTCCATGCTTTATCCTTGAGATATCAAAGAACAATTTACATAGACCACTAGGATATTCTTGATTCCTCATGAGGGATGGCATGTATTGGTTCTCTTTGTGTAAACAATAGGTACCCAAGTCCCTTTCTTCAACTCCTTCCAAAGGGTTCACCAATTGGCTATCATTCTAAAGTTCATCTAAAAACATGTCTATTATCTCTTTTGGATGAGTGTTCATCTCCTACCCCATTGCGAATTCATCATCATCAATAATGTTGTAATTGATGTTGATTTTATTTGTCCCATAATCTTATATATGGAATTGTGCGATGGGATCATCTTTGATTAACACTTTGGCCCCATATCTTGTTATAAATGCCATGTATGACTAATATGCTACAAGATAGCCTCCAATATTTATTGTGAACTCTCTGGATAGGCATAGTTCAAATCAAGGAGGCACATCAAGGATAAATACATTATGAGCCACTAAGACACTAAGACAAGTATGCAGGGTCATATTGAGGTATCTAATTATGCCAGATGGCTTGGTAGAAGAACCATCAAGTTACAACATTCCTTTGGACTTAGGCTTATATTTTAGACCAAGTTGATCAGCTATGGACTTTGGCATTATCATGGTACTATCCCCACTATCCACTAAGTAATTATTCACTAGAGAGTTACCAATTATCACTAAAATGTAGAAGGGAGGAGGTTTGACCTCTTTAAATGGTTTCCCTTAATTTGGTCCTTTGGCTACATTGGTAAGGACTAAATTCTCTTTGCTTGGTGGTTGGTCTGCAATATTGATCTTTGATAGTCCTTCTTAAGGATGTATACCTAGCCAAGCATGGAGAAAATGTCTCACATTGGCACACTCATATTGTAACTTTTCATTTATTCCATAATGTTGATGGGTGAACCACCAACCTTTGGTTGTGATTTAGGAACCACAATGGCACATTGAGCTTATGAGTTTTGAGGGACCAAGACATTTCCCTGATTTTGACCCCTTGAAACTATTGGGACCTTTGGAACATTATCAAGTCTAATTGGGTTGGATATGAAAAGAGTAATAGTAGGAGGCTCCTTGCTTGGTTCTTAGTTAACATCCATGTTCCTTCTTTTGAATCTTGTATTTGATGCCACTAGAAATTAAGCCTAGTTATAACTAGCATGTTGGTTGAGTGCATAACACTCTTCTTATTCATATTTCACCATTGTAGCACCCAATTGGCTTGATCCTTGATTAGGGCTTTGACCCTGTTAAGGCTCTTTTGGTTTGGTCATCATTGGTACCTCTATGTTTTGGGCCATAAGACCTTGGTTGTGCCTAGAATTAGCATCTTGTTACCATTGATAATTGAAATCTTGGGTGAAATCAATGGTTGGGACAATGGATTGCCCATAATATTGATTCTAAGGCATTGTACCCTGAGCTTCTTAAGCCACATTATTTTGAAATAGGACCAAGGTGTTGGAAGTGCTTGAAATATTAGGACTATATTTATTTTTCTTATTGTAGCCATGCTACCCCTATCCTTGTTTTTGACCTTGGCCTTAGCCTTGGTAGTTCCCTTTGTATGGTGTCTTATTTGCTTGAAAAGCTTGCTATTGAGGTTGATATGAACCTTTATAAGGCCTATTGAAATCACATTGCCTCTTAACATTTATTAGTTCATTTACCAAGGATTATAACATACTCTTGAGCTCTTGAAAGCTCTTTTGATCTTGGGAATCACTAGATCCACTAGTGGAAGCTTTCTCTTATTTGGTGCATGTATTGTAGTAATTATTGGTGTAGGAGGAGTGAAATAAAGTGGAAGGATAACAATAAGTGTTCTAATTTCAATAAATGAGGGCATTGGTGGTCCAAGTGTAAACTTGCTAGCTTGAACTAGACAATTTCTACTTTGATGGCCGCCTCATAAGCATTTGGAAGTATATTCCCTCTCATAGATTGGATCATCACTATTATGTCAATATTTAAAGCCTTGAAATAGTAAAGGAAGCCAAAGTTAGGGGTTGGTCTAACTAAGATTGGGATTCTATCCCATGTTTTTTGGAACCTTGTGTTGAATTCTTGCATGACTTCATGCAGAGCTCTCTTAATGGAAGTTAGTTGCTCTACAAGTGACAAATGGTCTCTTTTATCCTAAAATGTGTTTCACAAGGCATCACCTAATTGGTCCCATGTTTGAATGGAATTAGTAGCAAGGCCTATGTACCAATCTAGAGCTTTTCCTTTGAAATAATTAGCTAATAACCTAATAGTTATATTTTCCTTGGTGATATTATGGATATTGCAAAAATTGGCTATGTCCATGAAAATGAATTAAGAGTAAAGGTCCTCTTATAGGGGTAGGCCTTGAAAATGACTTAAGAGTAAAGGTTCCTTGATATAGATGTGTATTGTAAAAGCTTAATCTTTTTGATAAATTTAAAGGTAGTTCACCAAATTCAAAGGGAATACCTCTTGAAGATAACCTTATTGTCACCTTTGGTATGGGATGAAGTCAATATTGTGTTACCTGAATATTGAATCTTCCTTTTGGAGTCGCCAAATGTTGTTGCTTCAGAGCTTAACTATTGTAAATTTGATCAAACTAGCATCAACATTGACCAATCTTCCTTGAACTTTGGTCCTATTGGGAATGCCAAAAACTATTGTAGGCTCTATCTACACCATTGGAGAGTGTTCTTTAGGCTCCCCCCAATTGAGCTACACAATGGGAAAAACCCCAGGCTGTGGATCACCTATAATGGGGTTGGACCTTTGGAGAAGACTGACTTCCTCTTAATGCTCACCTAAACTAATATAATTTGCTAAGAAAAGGGTTATAAAGGGTTTGATGGATCTTAATAAGGATAAAAGGTGATGGACCAAAGTTAAAATGGACACTTATATAATCTTAAACCCACACTAGATCAACAATAAGACAATTATAGCTCACACAACCTCACAATCTCACTAATTGCATAAATATTTCATAGAAGAGGTCCAAGTAGAACACTAATCTAGACCTGAAAGTTAGCTTGAAAACACATTCAAAGAGGCAAGTAGAAGGATAGTGAACTAGGAAGACTCTCCTTCACAAATTCACCATGCACAAGCATATTAAGCATTGATCAAAGACAAGATATAGGCAAAGAGTTAATCCTATTACTTCAAAATTTAGTTCTTACAATAATTTGATAGGCTTTGACCCTATCAAATGAGCACACTTTTGCAAAAGTCTCAATGAGAATTCTTGTCCTAGAAAATAATGAAAAATAATAAGATTTGAGAACCCCCTCAATGGGGAAGAGACTAGGATATATAGGAGAAGAGAGAGAGAAAAATGTGAGAGCACATCATCAGAGAGGGAACACATCATCCTAGATCATTAATTGAAACTTAAACTACCACCTTTATCTTGAACACTCTACCACCCTCTTGATCAATCAAGACACTGCTCATGGCTAACCGAGTGAAAAAGTCCCCATAGGATTTGAGGATGCATTGAATGCTCTTAGCTGCAAGTCCTAACCACTAAATCCTTTTCTTTGATCCTTCACACCATCTCCCCTGAAGATAAAACTTTCATGTTTGTGGATCTGATATAATCATGGATTTACCTTCTTTAGGTGGTTTCCTATAAAAAATATGGCCATGTTGAAGGATGAGGAGCCTCTTCAATAATCATAGACATCTACCCTTGATCAAATCTAGACCAGATCTTTATTATAGATAGAAAACCCATCTCTTTTATTGATTTTCCTATAGCCACATATATCGATGCAGACGTATAGACTATATATATTTGACCTTGATCTCTATTAGGTCTATAAGACCATTTTTACCTTTGAGTATCTATAGTAAATAGGTCTCGTTTAAAGAATGGTGAACACAGTCATAGAATGAACCTTGTATGCCATGAATCTTCAAAGTATAGATCTATATATAACTTCAATAGTGCCATTTTATCATTAATTACCTTTACTACATCACTTTGGCCATTTAATGGAATTAAAATGAGCTTTAATAGTGGTGGGATGATCTTTTCAATAATTTTTTATATTGGTTGAAAATTGTTCCTTTGTTTTGACCTTATCCATTGAATATTATTAGGGATAATCAAATTGATCCAACCTATCTTTACTCCCATTGGATTCATAGATCCTTGCTATTATATCTTGAAATTTTGACCTCCTATGTACCATTTATCTCCATGATATGAATCAATATGATCCATTTATTTTTTTCCATGAAGATCCTTTGACATGTTAACTTTCACTTGTACCGTTGGATCAAGATGTCTTAATCAACATGAGCCTTTGATCTACCTAGGTCCACTTTACTACCATGTCTTATGCACCATTAGATTATTGGTAGGAATGAATTTTGATCATTTATTTATATTAGACTCACCTTCTTATCAATGAACATGCATCATCGGATCTCTTCTCGGTGAACCCGCACCATTAGATCTTGTCCAACTTGTAGCCTTTTAAGGGCTTTTAACCTAGGGACCTTTTGAATTGTTTAACCCCAAGCACAAACCATTAGATCTATGTTGTCAGTATATGAGCTCACATGAACCATTAGATTTTGATCAAATTTAGACCTTTTAAGGAATTTTTGAATCCAAATGGTCATTTGTAAAGTTCAAACTTGACACTTGCACAAATGTCCTACCCTGTAGGTTCAACTTTGAGGCTCCATAACTTGAGCTAGAAAGCTCATGCAGACATGAAACTTGCAGATCATGTTCTTGGCATGAAGAAATCCATGGTGTTGTAATATTTTGGCTCATAGGGATTCTTGAGAATATTTATAAAATGTGTAAGTGAACTAGTCTACTCCATTTTTATGTAATATCTTAATGACAGTTTGGTTCATCTAGACTTGTGCTTAATCTTTTGCATGAATCTCTAAGGCTCAAATGAACTCCTGAGGCATGTGTAAAACTTGCTTTATGCTCCTAAATGTTATGACCACCTTGGAGACCTACTTTCTTAAATTTATATAAACTACACTTTAAGTTAACTTAAAGTATTTCAAAAGTTTTACAGGTTGCATGAGATATCTAAACCATTCATTCTATCTAGCACTTTGTTCAACCTCCTATTCCACACCAATACCCTTATAATATTTACTGCAATGTCAAACTCTGTATGTAGGCCAAAATTGGCCAATAGTGTCAAAATTCACTTTGATATACTAACTCTTCTTCTTCTCCAAATTCTAATTTAAACTACATCATTTCCCTCCAAATTTAGAATAATGGAATAATTATTAATTAATCAATTATGCACACCTTTTATCCAAATTTAATTAATATATACATATTTTTCACCTCACCCAAACATTCTCCATGATGATCACAACCATGTATTGACTCATCTAACCACCTTCCTCAACCACCTAGTGAGTCACCTTGGATTTTTTTGCCAGTTTGACCCTTTCTTAATGACTCACTCAACCAACTCCTCTTTATTCTCAACCTATGGGATTGGACTTCATCCTCATGGATGAAGACTAATTATTGACCACTAATTATTTAAATAATTAAAAATATTTAAATAATATTTTACCATTTGATTGACCTCCAAAAAACCTATAAATAGACATACAAGCCATCACTTTTAATCATTTGTACTTGTGTTAATGAAATAATATCAATTAATCAAGAGATTCCAAGCCATCCAAAGATCATTTGCATACCAAGATGATAATGAATTTCTTTTTCATTGGATAAGATTGAACAACCAAATTTAGAAATCAAAACCACTTTGAATTATAATGGATGAGGTTCGAGTTACTTTGATTATGTAAGTTTGTGTTCTAGTTTCCTCGCATTTGTAGCTCTATACTTAGGTTGATTGAGTTTATATTAGATTTCATTTTATAATTTTTATTCTAGCTTAGTTTGCATTTCTAGATTCCCTTCACACAATCGACTAGAGTCAAAATTATGTGAAGTGAAAATGGGCCTCACACCCACTCCAAAATCATGTTACGCACTACCATTCCTTTCCATAAAGGATTTTGATTATCCTAATAAATAATTAAAAAATTAAAAAACTATTCATATCATTATATGCATAAAAATGAGTCAAGGAGATGGATAGATGATATTGTTTGACATTTCTTAGAATTAAGGGTTGGGAAAGAGTATCCAAATCAAAGAGGAATAATGTACTATAAAATTAAGCCAATCAATTAATTTAGATTGTATTAATATTGATATAATAAATACTAAATCTAAACATATGCCAAATATATAAAGTACAACATTAAATATTATGATATTAGCAATATGAAGGAGAAATTTTACTTAGCTTATACACTAGTGTGAAGACAGATATGAGTAATGTAGATGTATAAATAGACTTTATGAATATTTTTATCTAGTTGTTTGATTCTAAAAATTAGCTTTATGTCTACACAAACACTTGCATCACCTTATGTACACTTGCATTGATGTTATTATCTGTGATTCAATACATCTATCATATACAAAGTATTATCTATTGACTAAGACTTCCACTTGGGTATTTTTAGGATTTCTATCACATTTTGGATTATGTGCTTAGATCACACATATAGGCTCTTGATATCATAATATAGCTCAAAACCCTAGATCATACTCTTAGGTCTTGTTACCTTTCCAAAACTAGGTTAGTGGGATCAAAAATTTGAACTAACCTTAAATACCCCTCTATCAATGAGCAATACTTACATATCCAATACTCTAAATAGGGCCTCAAACATATTTAGTTCTCCCCCCTGTGTTGGCTTGTATTTGAACAATGTTGTAGCATGCTAAATACAAGAGCATGTAGTGATATAGATTGTAACTTAACAAATAAGGCTCATGGGATTCTCTTTTAGTGCTTTAGACCTTAATATGACTGCTCTTATGAGTGATATGAAAATTTAAAAAATAGGGAAGAATAACTTAGTTGTGTGATTGATTTTCAATAGTATAGTATAAGCTTGAGAGGTGATTGCTAGATGAATAAGGAGTTGGTTTTAACTTGTATTTATATTAGATATTTTTAAAATATTTCCATGTAAGGGTTAATGAAACATAATAGGCTGACCCATACATATCAAAATATTTTCAAATTTGAGTGTTTAGAAGGAAAAAATACTTGTTTTAGAGAATGAATAGTAGCATTGATGCTACTGCCCAATTTTGAATGTAATTGTCTAGGAAAATAGAAGGTTGTTTAAGATTTATAACTAAAATTAAGGGATATATATTAGAGTTTAAGCATATTATGGGCTACATGTGATCTGTATAATCAAAATATCTAGGTCGGACTACAAGATAAACATTTATGCCTAGTGAAATGGTAAATGTGTGCCTTTTAGCTGAAAGAAAGGTTAAGAATTGAAGGGTAGACCATTGAGTAATATTTTTCAAGTTTATAAGACTATTTTAACATATAAATCCATATTTAAGCATCTGCATTCCCCCCTTTTGATCTAGTAGTGCATAAGGATGAAATTATTATTTTAAAAGAAAGAAATGTGTGTTATGGTGTGTACAATACACCTAGATTTTATTTATCCATGTTTGAATTTGTTGTATGTGTATTATTTTCAACCAAGAGAATTTTACATGTGTAATTAGTGCATATAATCTAAAAATGATTGAAATAAAAGAGAGTAAGGAAAGAGTACACCTATGTCTTAATGAAATAGTTGTCAGTCAATTTTACACCCTTGGATAGGTAGTTCAAGCCTACTCCAATTGAGTGAAATAATGGGATTACCCCTAGACCTATGGGTTATCTATAGTGGGGTTAAACCTATATATTGAAGGGCTAGCTCCCTTGATATGTATATTGAAGCTCATCACCTATGTTACTAATTTGTTGGGATGAAAAGGGATGGAGATAACATGAGAGAAACTTAACCTAATATGGTGATGAAAAAAATTAATCTCCATAAGACTACTATGAACTTTTACTCTGAAAGGTGATTCATAAAATTGATCTCAACATCAAATATTTCTCTAACATAAATATTTCAACATGGAGGTGAGATGAAATGCATTTATTAAGGTGGATGAATAATAAGTATAATTGTAGATACTAGTAATATTAATTACACTTAAATACATACAATAGAACTAACTATACTTCATGTGACCTATTAAATATTAGACTACTTTCACAAAACATGAAATAGTAAGGTGAACACAAGGATAGAATATTATCACTTATCATTCAAATATGCACTACTTCACACACTTAAAAAAGAAGTTGAGAACTCAAAACTAGTTTGAAATCTTTTATTCAAAGTAAAAAATATTACTCAAACTTGAAAGCCTTTGTGATACCATATGTGGATTGTTTACAAATCCAAAAGTGGTTGTTTATATAGAGAAGTGTGAAGAAAGAGAGGGGGGGCATAGTAAAAGAAGGTTGACAAGTGTCTTATTGAGTTAAAAAAATAAAGGGGTTTATGGTATAGTCATGAAAAGACTTCAAAATCCATGTGTCTCACTCTTGAATATGTTCCAACCTTCCAAGTGGCATAGGGGTTATAACTTGGCTTGACACCTTGACTAACTTCTTAAAAATTGACCTTATTTGCATAATAAGAGTGACAAATGGACTCTTCCATCATGAATTTTTCATGAAATGATATTATAAAAATCATTTAATTCATATCATGCCTTACTAAACTCCTTTGATATGGCATTCTATCATTTATTTACATAGGTGTCTTGAAACTCTTTATTTCCCACACTTAGCTTGGTCCAAGTGGCCTAAAAATCAAGTTAATCTTATTCAAGTCACTCTATCTCCATGTATGGTATTAAAATATGTTATAATATCTGAAAAAAACCATTTTGGTTCTTGTAACAACTCCCAAGATTCTATTTTGCTCCTCAAGCCCTCACTAGGCCTATTTTCCTTGAAGCCCTAAAAACCTATAAACCTCCATATGTAGGATAATGTACAAAGGTTAATGACAAACCAATGGAATATTATATGAATAATTATGTCATTATATTTTTTTTTCAAGTTTCATGTCCATATTTTGAGCGGAATCCCATTTTTCTACCTTTCTCTCTCTTCAATTAGGCCTCCTTGCTTAGAACCATATTTTCTTGATATATACATCTCCCACACATGTTAAATCACCCAAAATCATGTGATAAAAATTTCCATAGGATATAAACAACCTCCATGTCAGTTTTTAGGTCCTAAGACCCCATGGAAGTATGTAAACCATGAAATGACCTTACAACCTAGTTTCATTTTAGGCTTGTTTAAGACTACCTTGGGAAATTGAGCCTTGTTTGACCACATAAAGAATATCATGTAAATATTTTTGGGATTTAATAGTTATTAAACATGCAAAATTATCTAATCCAATGATTGGGAAGTTTTCCATTTCTTAGAACACTTGTAAAACACCAAAAATCATGAAAAATAGGGCATTTATTATAGTTTGTACAACTACAAGTATGAAATAAGTACATGTGGAAAACCTAATTTTAGTCTTAAACAACATAAAATATTTTTTATGAGAAAAATATGGCATTAAATGTGATTTAGAGGTAAATTTGTCTTGGCTAGTCACTATCAGGGTTTTATGTGGGTTTTAAGCATGTTTCATTCTTAAGGATTGTTCATATAGGATAGATCCTCTTTCTCTATCCTAATGCCACAAGTTTATTGTTAATGGATGAATAAAACACCTCCAATCACCACCAGGTCCCGTGTAAATCTTCATCAAAGTTATGAGTGTGATAAGGTACTCCTTGGGTAGTAAGTATGCAGTATGTGCACTCTAACAATAGTTCTAGGCCAAAATGGCCATCTCCAAGTTTCCTTATACAAACCAATACATATATCACATCTAAATTTTTTTTATTAAGGTTATAAAATATGTCCTAGGTCTCCATTCAACCCATTCTACTATGGACCTTAGTCTCCAAATTTTGATGCCTTGAGGAGTGTATTAGGCTTATAGGCCTAATGACTGTGTTTTTAACATTCTACTTTGAAGAGAATAATCCAATCACTAATACACATTTGAATGCATAGGATTAAATATATTAACCCCTTTGGTCACTCATGTTATCTCACTTGAGACATTTGTTCATACTCTTGCACTTAGGTCTATTTGCATGTGAAGCTTAGTCCTACAAGTTGAAATAGAGTTTCATATTCATTCTAATCTTTTTCAATGGAGTATAGAGATATAGATGAGATATTTGTGACATTATAAAACCATTTAAAATTGATATCCTTCTCTATACCTTCTTCTTTCTTCAATCAATAAAAAACCTACATGAATAACAAACAAACCTATAGGTTATGCTTGACTGTGTGTAGAGGCTTATTATTCAATTTGATCAATATTCTTCATGTTTCCTTTGGTATCAAACTGAACTTATGACCTATTGGTCTAAATGAGATAAACCTTAGATTATTTTCACCCCTTTGTGTCTTACTTAGGCTTAAGACCAGCCTACTTTGAATTACAGCCTGTAGGTGCTTATTTTAGGATCAGGAATGTGTTTTGGTATCAATGGTCTTAATTCTTTTCTCAATGGACTTTGATTCAATTGGATTCTCAATTATGTTCTAATAATCCTTCATACATACTCTAATCCTTCTTTATTTATCCTAAAATAAGGTTGATGCTTTAAATAGGCATGTAGGTACTTTTTGACTGTGAATAGGGTACCTTGACTTTATACTTTGAGTTTAGGACCTTACTTACACATTAGTAACTTTCTAAATGGCTATTGGATTTGTTTTTACAATTCAAGTTAACTTCAAAATACCTTTCAAACTTATTTTCCCCTATCTTTCCTTAGGCTTAAGACCAACTATATAGTTAGTAACCTATAGGTGTTAGTAGGTTGTTTGAGCATTAGGCTTCACATTTGGAAGTTAGTATGTTCACTACATTATGTTATTTGAAGGATTCAAATAAAAAGAGTTTATTTACACTATACTATATGGTCTTATAACACTTTTTGTGACATTTTCAAACCACTTATCACTTGCTCCTTTTGTACACAGTACTGTAGGTGGTCTTCTAGGACTGTCAACTTAGTCCTTTGGTTATCCCTTATGATTTAACATTTTAGTTAAGGTTCTAGATTAATAAATAGGTATATAATATATCAATAATTATAGTCTTTATTTATGCAATGTTTATCTTTTTCACCTTTCTTAAAATAGCAATAAATAGGAAGAAATACAACTTAGTTAGAAATATATTATATGACTGATATAGAGGCTAAAAATGGTTATTTAAGATTGGGAAGGTGTCATAAACCTAAACCTATCTTTCATTTGATGAAAGGATAGGATCACCAAAAAGTGGATGCTTTTGTGTCCAATATTGTTGTCCATTCCTATTGCTATTATCCAAACTGATCACAGAGACTTGAAACTTTTTGGGTTTTTATGATATGCTTGTGTGAGCCTACCTATGAAAAATTGAACATTGGTTTTCGACGTAACTCTCTCTATATATTATTTTGTCTCAAAACCCTAACCCTCCATTATGCTTGATAAAATGATATTTGAATCACTTAATAGAGAGGGGTTTAGTGTGTAAGATGTACTGAATGTGCAATCCACACCCCTTGTGTGGGCATGCTTCCTACATACCAATACTCTAAAGAGGGATCAAGCCATATGTAGTTCTCCCACCTAGTGTGCTTTGTGAAATAGTGTGATGCAGATGTAAAATGTTAATTTGATAGTGTTTGAGGTAGATAGGAATTGGTATGAGGGTTTTAGTATGTTTATAACGATGTTGGGTGACTGTATGTAGAGAATAGAGAAATTTTCCTTAGTGTTTTGTTTGTATTCTTTCTTGCTTTGTAAGTTTAGTTACCTCTTTTGTAAATGATCTTTAGATAGGCTTTTATAGGGAACCATTGGTCATGGGTTATATGTATTCACACTAGGCTAACATAATAAAAGATAGGGATTAGATGAAAACAATCTTTTGGGCTCAAAATGTAAATGGAAAAGAGCACCAAAAATGGGACACCCTAGGGTCCTATGCTATAATCCAAGTATGACACTCCTATCTTACAAGCTCAAGACCTAGGGGATCAGGATTGGCATGGGTAAAGCAACTTGGATAAGGTGGAATACCACTTAGAAGGTTTCAAATGATTGGTAATGAGAAAAAAGATGTCTAGAAGGGTCATAAGAGCATGCAAAAAAGAGATATGGATAGGGTGTGACAAGCCATGCTCAAACTACCAATTTAGAAATTTTATATGACTACCTTCACTCCCCTTTATACTAGTGATGTAGCAAAGTGAAATACTAGGATAAATGAAAAGTATAAAGTGTACCTAAACTTACCTACAAGGGTGAAGCCCATGAAGATGTGTGATGTTAAGTAATGCTAAGTGACGTTGAGTGATCTGAGTGATGTTGGGTATGTGTTGTACCAAAATTAATATCATTAATGGAGCTGAGTACTCAATTCCTTTAGAGTGACTCAATAATATAAAGGTTGGCCCTTTGGATCCATCATCACCCACTAAGTGAAGCTATATGGTCATGCATGTGTTAATAGATGTTTGGAATGTGTGTCTAATCCCTCTAAATATGTGGATCAAGAATACAAAGGCTAACTAGTCCTTTGGCTCCATCATTTCCCACTAAGTGAAGATATGAATTGATATCAACATGAATGTGTGTTGTATGAGATGGATCATGAAGCCCATGAATGCTTTTTAATCTATTGATGTGGTATGGATATATGAATGTGTACTAAAAACTAGGTCAATCTTGGCCACTTTCGAAAGGTGGATATTAGGCTTGTATGAAAGCTACTCAAAAAATAAGAAATAGGTTATATGAAAGTGACTCTAAAATGATGCCAACCACATGTAGATGGAATAAGGCATGCAACTACTGAGAATACTTAGGTAATATAATAAACTAGAAAGAAAAGAAGGCAAATATGTCATGTACATTTCCCCCAATCATTGGTGTCTGTAACATGGATTGTGATCTAGAATTTGTACCAACTACTCAATTTAAAACTAAAAGTGAGATCCATCATGCTGCACATGATACCCCCTATATCTGTATAATCTAAGTAAAACTATATTGAAACTATGTAATCTGAATTAGAATGTAGCTAAAAAAATTGTAATTAACCTTACCTTTTTATCTATTTTTGAAAATTTTGGGTTTTTGGATATTTGGATAGGAGCATCAAAAAGTGGACACTTTGATGTTTGGAACTATTATCCAATTCCATTGCTCTTATCCTTTACTACTTATAATGACTATTCTATATTCGTCACTATTTTTCTAGTTTGTTTTGCATATTTTGAATTTTGATTGCCATTCTGAGTGTTTTAAAAACTAATTTTTGACTGATAGAGGATCTGATATCTGTGACAGAACCCTTGTTTATTGCCCCCTCTTTTGAGGGTAGGAATGAAGACCCTACAATGACTTCCCTCAAAATAATTTTTTTTGCAAGTGTGTTATGCTTCAAAATACATAATATAGCAATGATAATCCAAAATATGTCTCAAGATATAGTATAGTTTATATTGGATATTGTTAGATCAATAGGGGTATGCATAGATAGATGTAAAAATGTAATATCATGTGTAGTATACTAAAATGAAACAAGAAATGTGGTTAGTTTTTAGTTTTCAATGAGGGATGGAACATGATGTCCATCAAGGCATCCAAGAAGGCAAGATAAGGCATGATGTGGATCATGGAATTGAAAACAAATGAGAAGCAAATAATCATGCAAGGCAAGAAGCATACAAAAGAGGCCAAGGGTCCAAGCAAACAAGGGACGTGAGAACATGCCACTCAAATTTGGAAATCAAGCATACAAGGCATGTTCAAATTCCCACAAACACATATAATTACAAATAAGCAAGATAGGCATGAGGGCCATAAGCACATACAAGATTACAAGCAAAGGACATTGGCAAATGTCTTAAGGCACACACAAGTAACAAAATGGGAATTGAGAAATTCAAACACTTCTAGCTACTTAAAGCAATAAAAGAAAGCATGTAAAATCTATAAATACTATTTCATCTAAATAATCAAAGCAAGAAGTGAAAGTATGTAAAACATGTAGTACAATACTAGGTAGATGCTAAAAAATACATAAGTGCTAGATACTAGTGAGTGTTGATAGAATAATAAATGTAAGCTAGTAAGTAATGTACATTAACATGATAAATAGATTGTGTGTGTAGGAATGACATAACTTGGATGGTGTAGTCATGTAGAAGATGCTCTCAGTGGGTAGATATGTCGATGTATGCCTCAAATGTAGAAGTAAGATGCCCCCTTAATGGGTAGAGTGAAGCAATCAAGGATCTGGGTGTCACTACACATACTCAAAGAAGATCAAGTGAAGTATGGTAATGTAGATAAATTGACAAACAATAACATAGAATAGCAAAGTGTAAGTCTAGCATGGTAGTATAAATGTAAAATATGGATAATGCATACAGTTGAAAAGTGTTTTTGGTGTTTTGAGTTATTTGAATGTTTTTATATTTTGACATGTTATATTATTTTTGGTATTTTGAAATATTATAATTTTTTTGGTATTTTGAAATACTATATTTTTTTTGGTATTTTGAAATAAGATATGTACAAGTAATCATAAATAAACTATGTAAAAAAAAGTAAAAATAAATTATGTACAAGTAAGCTAAAAAATTATGTACAAGTAAATTGAGAAAAAATGATACTAACTGATGAGTCTCAAAGGGACACCTTGTCATGGTGTCCTATATCAAACAAAGGAATCATGCATGATTATGAAGCATAAGGGAATGGCTATAAATATGACTTTGAAATATTTGGATTCATTATCGGTATCTTAGAAATCATAATAACCTATATTGTTCTACTCATCATTATCATCTTAATTTTGAACCAATGGAAGCCTAGTGTTGACTTTTATTGTATATGGATCTTTTCCTTTAATAAATTATGTCTATGAATGATTTGCCTTAGGATGTTCAATAAATCCAAAACCTTGGTGACAAACATTATCAACTCTTAAATTAGGAGTAGTGATGTCTTAAGCATGCTTCCCCAACCCTTGATCTTTGTAATCAAACTATTGTAGATATTTTTTACCAAACCCATATTGTTTTGAGAGTTGAGCCTCATTTTGGAGAGGTATATTTGGATCTTTTTCATTATTTACCTATGCTTGTGGTACTATTTCTTTCTTTGATTTTGCTTTTTGATCATTTTATTGTTCTAAGTTATGCTTTTGTGACTAATTTTGTACTATTTTTGAATTTTACCCTTTGTGAATGTGTTCCTATGTCACTATGGATTGATTGATATATTTATATTGTATAGGGTCCTCATTATCAGTTATCTATTGTATATGTTTTTTCAATGCTAAACATGAATCTATGTGATGCCCATGCATTGTATGATATGCACAATAATATATAGATCATCTCACTGGATATAGAGGAGGTAGTTTGATCAACTTACATTTAATCATTTCCCTTAGTACCTCACTTGAAATCTTATTTGATCTTTGAATACTTTTGGAATCACTAGTTGTAAAGTTACTTTATTGTGATTTCTTGTTTTGATATGTAACATTGCTTGTAACCAATTGACTAGGTAAAAGTGCATATACATGATTGACACTAGGGTTCCTTTGAGGCTTTTGTATTATAATGTGATTTTCCAATGTTGTGATATTTTCATGTAATAGCTGATTCTACATTTTTAAATCTAAAATTAACTTGCTCATACTAGTGATTTGATCCCTTAGAGTCTCAAAAATGCAAACCCTAGTTGCTTTTGATTGAACATAAAAGCACATATGTTGAAGAGGGTTTGAAGAAGATATATGTTGAATATATGCATTAGAAACAATAGTATAGGCTACCTCACCTTATGGAGGGGTGATAGCATGGACCTGGTTAGAGGGAAAGTAACTATCACCCTCTTAGGGGTCAGGAGGAGAAGGGAATTATTTCCTGTGCATAAGATATGACATTAAAACTTGACAGCTGGTTGTTAGATTATGTAATGGATCCTCTAAGTATGTAAGGATTTTATTATTAATGGAATTGCACATAATAGAGAGATAGCATGTTAAATAAGTAATGAAATATGACATATATTTGAATTGGTCTTAAAATATCATTTACATATATATTTATGTCATTTTTGAATTCATGCCAAATGAAAGGAAACAAGCATGCAAGAGAAACTAGAAAACATTGCATAGGTAAATCATGATTAATAAAATTGAAATATTTAGCCCAATTTGCAAAAATTAGAATTTTAGTTTTGAAACCCTAGGCTAGGGTTTGAAAATAATGGGACCTAGTATAGACAACTAGGGTTTGAAAGAAATAATTTTAAAAATTACTATGGTAAATTTTAATAATTAAATGTGAAATTATGATTTATATATTGAAGAAAAAATCAAAAAAATATTGCTAAATTAGTAAATAATTTTCCCTAAGGTTTATAGGGTTTTGTGTGTAAACTAAGTCAGATTCACCAAATGATTTAACTTTTTTAGGAATAATGGAGTTTTACTCCTATTTTAGTTAAGGATCTAGATTAATAAATTAATACATAATATAATAATAATTACAGTCCTAATTTGTACAATTGTTTATCTTTTTCACCTTTTAAAAATAGTAATAAATAGGAAGAAATATAACTTAGCTAGAAACAAACTGAGACAGCTAATACAAAGTCTGAAAATGGCTATGCAAGATTGGGAAGGTGTCATAAACCTAAATCTGGATTATATTCAACAAAAAGGTAGGAGCACTACAAATTAGATGCTTTGATGTCTGGCATTATTATCTATTGCTACCACTATTATCCAAACTAATCACAGAGACCTAGAACTTTTTGGTTTTTTACGTTGTGCCTATGTGAGCCTGCCTATGAAAAATTGAACATTAGTTGTCGATGGAACGCACTATAGAGCTGATTTTGTCTCAAAACCCTAACCCTCCATTATGCTTGATGAAATGTTATTTGAACCACTTAAGAGATGGGGGGTTAGTGTGTAAGATGTAATGAACATGCAATCCACACCCCTTATGTGCGTACACTACCTACATACCATTACTTTGAAGAGGGATCAAATAATATGTAGTTCTCCCATCTAGTGTGCTTTGTGTAATAGTGTGATGTAGATGTAAAATGCCAATTTGATAGTGTTTGAGGTGGATAGGGACTGGTATGATGGTTTTTAGTATGTTTGCAATTGTATTGGATGACTGTATGTAGAGAATAGGAAAATTTGCCTTAGTGCTTTGTTTGTATTCTTTCTTACTTTGTAAGTTTAGTCAGGTCCTTTATAAATGAGCTTTGGATAGGCTTTTATAGGAAACCACTGGTCATGGGTTAGATGTATTCATGCTAGCCTGACATAATGAAGGATAGGGATCAGATGAAAATGACCTTTTGGGCTTAAAATACAAATGGATAAGAGTACTAAAAATGGGACACCCTAGGGTCCATTGTTATAGTCCAAGTATGGTGCTCCTATCCTATAGGCTTGGGACCTGGGGAATCACGATTGGCATAGGTAAATTAGCTTGGCTAAGGTGGAATGATCATTCAAAAGGTTTCAAATGACTAATAATGAGTAGAAATATGTCTAGAAGGATCACAAGAGCATGCAAAAAGGTTCTATGGATAGGGTGTCAAAAGCCACACTCAAACTACCAATTTGGACATTTTATATGAATACACATTAATTTTGAAGTGACTTAGGTGCTCCTTAATATTTTTTCCTATTTAAATTATATTAAAGTTAAGTTTCCTATTTGAGACTACTTTATTGGAAGGCAATTAAATTTTGGGTTCATAAAGAGGACCTATATGCCTAGGGCCTATAGGTCTCTTTTACTTGGACAAGTTGCTTAGAGATCCAACTGAGTCCCTAGATCCTTCTAGCATTCTACAACTCTTTTATTCCTATCTAACACATCTATTTAGATCATATGTCTTTTGATCATGATTAATATCATCTTCACTTGACCTTATAGTCTGTACAAACTTGTCAGTATAGTCAATCCATACATATGGGTTGTGTGTTATCTTAGAGATTCTAGTTAGTTTATATCACTTTGATTATGTAATTGGGGTAGTCATAGACATATTAATGTATGAGAAGATGTATCAAGTCTTCCCCATGACTTTGAGCATCTTCAACCTACTTCTACAATTCATAAAGTCCTCTATATGGAAGAGACACTTATAATTCTCATTAAATAGTGTGCTTAGACTACTATCTTAATTTTATCATACTTCTAGTAGTAAAATATCATATAAAAATCTTATACCATTATATTCCACTGATATTTCAGCCAAATGGCAATCAAACATGTAGTAGACTGTTTAAACATAGACCATGTCTCCAAAGAGCAAACACTTGAAGAACATGGGAAAGAATAACATTTTAAACAAATAACACATGAAATACATGAATTTTAGGTATCTTATGTGAGTTATGAATCATTTATAACCTCTAAGAGTGACCACCATGAAGATAAAATAGAACACTAACAACATGAGTGATTTAACACCTTATACATCAAGACACTTTTCCTCCAAGTGAAGACACTTCATGGAGATGAGTTGGATAATGAAACCACCATGAAAAGGATATATTTGACATATGTAAACTTCTCTCAAAACCATTCCTCTCCATCAAATTCTGAAATGGATAAATATATGCAAGAACAAACCCCTCTTAGATGGATAAGACATAATGACCTACTATCACTCTTAGTGATTGTTCATAAATAATAGGCCATCAATATAAAAAATAATTCCACTAATTTAAATCTTCCAAAGACCCCTAAAAATGGCCAAAGTTTTATCTCCTAACTCTCTTTCTCTCTCTCAGTCATACCATTCAATTCTAATTTCCCTTCTTGATCCTATGAAGGCAACGATGGAGGAGAGAGATTGTCTAAAGTGTCAGTTAAACTTGAAACTTGGTCCAAATATATAAATTTATCTAAGGGAGCCCAAGGGACACTAAAAAACTATTTCCAATTAAAATATGATCTTGTGATTTAACTTTTTTTAGGAATAATGGATTTTTATTCCTATTTTAGTTATGGGTCTGGATTAATAAATCAATAAATAACATTGCAATAATTACAATCCTGATTTGTATATTTTATTTGTCTTTCATAGATTTCTAAAAATAGTAATAAATTAGGAGAAATATAACTTGGCTTAAAACAGATTAAAATGACTGTTGTAAGATCTAAAACTAGTTGTGTAAGACTGGGATAGTGTCACAAATCCGAATCTGGCTTTCATTTTGTGAAAGGATAGGACCACCAAAAATAGGACACCCTAGGGTCTAACATTGTTGTCCTCTTCTAGCATTGTCCAAACTACTCACAAAGACCTGATTTTTTTGGGTTTTTCCACTATTTCTATGTGAGTCTACTTATAAAATCTTGAGTCCTGAATGTCGATGAAACACCTTATAGAGCTTATTCAATCTTTAAACCCTAGACATTCAACATGATTAATAAAACTTGAGAAAGGGGGGGAGAGGTTAGTGTGTGTAAGATGCATTAAACATGTATTCACACCCCTTATATGGGCATGCTACCTACATACTAATACTTCGAAGAGAGATCAAGTCATATGTAGTTCTCCCACTTGATGTGCTTTGTGCAATAGTGTAATAAGGATGCAAAAATGACAAATTGAGAGTTTTTGAGGTGTCTATGGACTATTTTGAGGGATTTAATATGTTTGTAGCTATGTTGGGTGATCGTATGTAGAGAATAGGAAAGTTTTTCTTAGTATTTTCTTGTATTCTTGCTTGCTTTGTAATATTTTTCACCTCCATTTATAAATGACATTTGGATGGGCTTTTATAGGGAACTATTAGTCATGAGTTAAATGTATTCACATTAGGCCAACATAATGAAGGATAGGAATTAGATGGAAACAACCATTTGGGCTCAAAATCTAATTAGATAAGAGCATTGAAAATGAAACACCCTAGGGTCTGGAACTATAATCCAGGCATGGATATCCTATCTTATAGGCTTAAGACCTAGAGGATAGAATTAGCCTAGGAAATAGAGTCTAGCTAAGCTAAAATGATCATTTGGAAGGCTATGGATGATTAAAAATGAGTAAAAAGGTGTCTAGAAGGGTCATGAGAGCATACAAGAAGGAAATATGTATTGGGTGTCATAATTCACACTCAAGCTACCATTTTAGATATTTTATATGACTCAATTCCCCCCCACCCCCTTCTTTATTCTAGTGATGTAGCAAAGAGAAATAATAGGACAAATGAAAAGTAGAAAGTGTATCTAAACTTACCTGCAAGGGTGAAGCCCATGAAGCTGTGTGATGTTGAGTGTGCATAGAGAGAGCACATCATGAAGTTTAAATATACAAGAGAAAATAAAGAGTAGATCAATTCTTATTAGACACACTATGTATAAAATAAGAATGTATAAAATTTTGGTAAAAGATAGAGGAAGAGAAAGGAATGAATACATCTCACTGAGTATGTGAACCAATACAAAACCTATTATAGTGTTGAGTGATACTGAGTGATGTTGGGTATGTGTTATACCAAAATTAATATTGTGAATGGAGTTGAGTGCTCAATTCCCAAAGAGTAGCTCAAGAATTCAAAGGATAGCCCTTTGGCTCTATCATCACCCACTAAGTGAAGCTATATGATCATGCATGTGTTAATCAATGTTTGGACTATGTGTCCAATCCCTTTGAGTATGTGGCTCAAGAATACAAAGGATAACTAGAACTTTGGCTCCATAATTCCCATTAAGTGAAGCTATGAGCTGATATTTGTATGGATGTGCATCGTATGAGATGGATCCTAAATCCCATGAATGCTTTGAAATATGATAATGTGACATGAATAGACAAATGTGTACTAAAAACTAGGCCAATCTTGGCCATTCTAAAAGGTGAAGATTAGGCTTGTATGAAAGCCAATCCAAAATTGAGAACTAAGCTTATGTGAAAACCACTCAGGAATGATGCCAATCACCTATAGATGGAATAAGGTATGTAACTACAGAGAATGCCTAGGTAATGTACTAAACTTAGAAAGAAAAGAAAGCTAATGTGTCACATACATTGCCCCCAATCACTAGTGTCTATAGCATGGATTCTAATCTAAAATTTATACCAACTACCCTATCTAAAAATAGAAGTGAGAGTAATAATGCCATGCATGATGCCCCTATATCTAGATTCTCTAAGGAAAACTATACTAAAACTATTGAATCTGATTTGAACTATAGGTGACAAAATTATAATTAAACTTACCTTTCTATCTATTTTTGGAAAATCTAGGTTTTCTATTGTTTGGATTGAAGCACCAAAAATAGGACACTTTTGTGTCTAGCGCTATTGTCGAGGTCTACCGCTCTTATCCTTTGTTGATTCTAATCATTGTTCTATAACCATCACTATTTTTCTAGTCTATTCTACCTAGTTTGGGGTTTGGTTTCTATTCTAAGTGTTTTGAAAACTAATTTTTTATCAGTATAGGGCTTTGATCTCTATGACAAAACCCCTATTTGTTTCCCCCACTTTTGAGGGTAGGAATGAAGACCCTGTAATGAATACCCTTAGAAGAAAGAGCCTTGCAAGTGTGTTATGTTACAAAATACACTATATAGTAATGATAATTGAAAAGATGTCTCAAGATATACCATAGTTTGTATTGGAGATTGTTA
The DNA here is from genome assembly GCA_037957365.1 of Torreya grandis. Lineage (NCBI taxonomy): Eukaryota > Viridiplantae > Streptophyta > Pinopsida > Cupressales > Taxaceae > Torreya > Torreya grandis. The sequence continues at coordinate 1,136,649 of JARHVA010001807.1, forward strand.
GATCAATAAGGGTATGCCTAGATAGATGTAATAATGTAATAGCATTTACAATGTATTGATCTAAAACTAAAAAGTTTGGTTATTTGTTATTTTTTAAGGAGGGATAGAGCTTGATGTCCATCATGGCATCCAAAAAAATGAGATAATGCATGACATGGATCATAGCATTAAAAATAGTGAGAAGCAAATAAGAAACAAGAACACATAGCAAGAAACAAGAAGCATACAAGAGTGGCTAAGGGGCCAAGAAAACAAGGGACATTGGCACATGCCACTCAAACTAGGAAAGCAAGCATACAAGGCATGCTCAAATGCCACATACACATATAATTAGAAACAAGCAAGGTTTGCATGAGGGACACAAGCACATAAAATAGTACAAGCAAAGGACATTGGCAAATGTCCTAAGGCACACCTAAGAATAGAAGTAAAGGACATTGGTAAATGTCCTAAGGCATAAACAAGAGATAAAATAAGAATTAAGAAATGTAATGACATCTAGCTATGCAAAGCAAGAAAGGAAGGCATGTAAATGCTGGAAATACAATCACATCTAACTAATAATCACATGAAGTGAAAGTATGTAACACATCGAGTAAAAGACTAAGTATATGCTAAGAAATACCCAAGTGCTATATAGTAGTGAATGTCAATAGATTAATCTATGTAATCTAGTAAGTAATGTATATCAACATGATAAATAGAGTGTGTGGTGTAGGAATGGCATAACCTGGATGGTGTAGTCATGTAGAAGATGTCACAAATGGGTAGATATGTTGATGTATGTCTTGAATTTAGAAATAGGATGGCTCCTCAATAGGTAGAGTGAAATAATAAAGGATCTGGGTATGACTGCACACACTCAATGAATATCAAGTGAAGCATGGTAATGTAGATAAATTGACATACAATAGAATATAACAACAAAATGTAAGTATAGAATGGTATTATAAATGTAAATAATGGATAATGCATACAATTGAAATGTTTTTAGTGTTTTTGATTTATTTGAATGTTTTTTTATTTTGATATATTTGAATATTTTTGTATTTTGACATATTTGAATGTTTTTATATTTTGATATAAGCTATGTACAATCAATCATAAGGAGACTATGTACAAGTAAAATTGAAAATAAGTTATGTACAAGTAAATTAAGAGAAATATTACTAACTTATGAGTCTCATGAGAGACTCCCTATCATGGTGTTTTGTATCAAGGAGAGGGATCATGCATGATCATGAATCATGATGGAATGGCTGAGATTATGGCTCTGAAACTTATATATGTTGTAAATTATCTAAAATGTCTATAATGGAAACTAACTATGAGGTCCCCCTATAACTCTGAGAAGTGGATACAACTGTATGGCTCTTATGGACCCATTTGGTAGTAGAAGAAGCTACCTAAACATGTGATCTATGTGTAGAGGTGTGAGACCTCAATGATTTTACCATAGGTGTGAACACTATAGCTAAAAACTATCTAGAGTCCTAAAACTATGGTTACTCTAAAAGAGGCCTCCATGGAAGTGTATAAACTCTATTTGCTAGTGAGGAAGGCCTTGACTATGGCTGAATCTAAACTAGAGGAAGAAATGTAACTAGTGGAGAACCTAAAACCAGTGACTGTAGAGTAGTAGATGGCTCTAAAGTGGGGAGTGGTAACTCATATGAAACTCTACCAATTGTAATAACCTAATTAAAATGAATGAATTTAATGCATCTGTAAACTATAGAAGGTAATACATGAAGCTTCTGAATCCATGGTCGACTAAGTAACATATCAAAACCTCTTGCACTAGAAAAAATAGTAAATGGTGCAGCCACATGTGTTAAACCAACATATAGAGGAATTACAATCTCACCTAATGAACTCTATATGTGCCCACTAAATCTGTTGATAACTATGTCCAATAGGGTAATATCCTACTTTGAATATCCCAAATGCTACAATAATGTCATAGTGCACATGTTCACATTGGAACCATTATTTATGAGAGTACTATGAATGGGATGTTGATTAATGTAAGCTTTGATAAAGAGTAAATGGTAATCTAAATCATCCTCAAATATCTCCTACTTTGATAAGGAGATGGAAGGTCTACTTGTAACTTTATAATTATACACACTAATCATGTTGCTCAAAATATGTGACTCAACTGAAGGTGCCTAGTATGTAGCTAGTGGAGGGTGTGCATGATATGCATGGTGAACACCTGATGCATCCCTTGTATCCTATTTAGAATTTTGTGAGAAAGGATCTGATAATTTTTTTAAAGCCTTGTCTTGTGTTTGCTTTTCTTGAGAAGGCTGAAATGGAGTGCCAAAATCAATAATGTTGCCATTTATCAAGTCCTATATCTTGTGTTTCAAACTGATGCATCTATTTTTTGTGTGGTATGGTGCCCTATGAAAATCAAAAAATTTATTTTGATCATATCCCCATGGAAGAGACTTTGTTATGTCAACTTCCTAAATAGGAGGGAGAGATATGATATTACATTCCAATAGCTACTGTAAGACTCTAGCTAGAGATATTGGTAGATTGGTAAAAGTTTGCCAAGGATGTGCTGATAAAACTACTCACTGAGGGGCCTCTAAAGCCACATTAACTATAGCTTAATTTTGGATTTTTCTATCATTAACCTTTAAGTTGTATAGGACTTTACTATTACTCTTGTTTATTTTTTTTGATATGTTTGTGTACTTGAGTTCACTTATTGAATTGAGTTTGACTTCCATTTCCTTTAGTGTATGACATAACTCAGTGAAGGAAGAGAACCTTTTAAAAATTATTGACTCATGAAAAACTAGCAGAAGACTCTATTTGAAGAGATATTATAACTCTTGATCAGTCATTGGGCTAGTCATTTTAGCCAAGATAGTCTTCTATCTAAGAACATAATATGTGAGATGCTCATTTGACCTTTGTTTCTGTTGTGTAACTTGGGCATAAGAAACCTTGTCACCTATATTAATGTTAAAATGGACTCAAAACATGTTAGATAAAGGATTGAATGCATTTATTGACTGATTCAATAGACTATAAAACCATTGTAGAGCATAATCCTTTAAATTCCATAGAAATAACTTGGTTTATAACCAATCATTTGGCACATAGTCCAAGCATACTACATGAAAATATCTCAAGTGTGTCTCTAAATCACCCTTGCCATCATATAGAGTGAGTTTGGGTTGAATAAAACTTGGTGGCAAGGGCATAAAAGCAATATGACATGCCAATGGTGTATGAAGTATAGCGAAAGAATCCAAACCCTGTGTAGGTCTAAATACACCTTGCTCAAGATGTATCACCTTGGATTGAAGAGATTTTATCTCCTACACAAGGGCAGCCATATCAGGAGACAAAAATGTACTAATCATAACTGGTGGTGCCTCATAGGAAGGTTGGGCTGCTATAGGGGTTGTTGAGACATAGTTGCCCCCGTAGTGTCATTTGCAACTAGTTACTCTGTGGTTTGAGAAGATTAACCATTATTTGTTTTTTGTTGTTCTTCTTGTAATATTTTAAGAATATCATCTTGCATATCAACATTTTTAGTTAAAATGTCTTAAAGTTACCTCTTATAAATTTCATTAAAACTGGTATATTAGGCCATTGTTAAAGTAGGAAAACAAATTGAAAATGGATTGATTTTTTTGCAATAAGTTGTAATAAGAAAAATGTGGTGAAAGAAAAGTATTGGATAAAGGAAATTTAAAGTCCTAAAAATAACATCTGGAATATGCATAAAAAGGATACGAAGCTCACAAACATGTAAGGTGATACCTCGAAAGCATGGGACCTAGTATATGCAACTAGGGTTTAAAGGGAAATGATTTTTAAAATTACGATGGTAAATTTAAAAATTTAAATGTAGAATTTTGATTTAAATATTCAAGAAAAAATCAAAAACATATTAGAAAAAATTGGGACCCAGTATAGGTAACTAGGGTTTGAAGAAAATAAAATTTAAAGTTTCTAAGGTAAATTTTAAAAATAAAATGTGAATTTATGATTTAAATATGCAATAAAAAATTAAAAAATATTAGAAAAATCAGCAAGAAATTTTCCTTCAGGTTTCTAGGGTTTTTATGTGCAAACAAAGTATTTTGGGTTCACCAAATTATTTAACTTTTTTAGGAATAATAGAGTTTTATTCCTATTTTAGTTAAGGGTTTGAATTAATAAATCATTAAATAATATTGTAATAATTATTGTCTTGATTTGTATATTTTATTTGTCTTTTGTAGCTTTTTAAAAATAGTAATAAATTAGGAGAAATATAACTTAGCTTAAAATAGATTAAAATAGTTGTTGTAAGGTCTGAAACTGATTGTACAGGACTAGGACAGTGTTACAAATCAGAATTTGGATTTCATTTTGTAAAAGAATGGGACCATAAAAAATAAGATACCCTAAGGTCTGATACTATTGTCCTCTTTTGGTGCTATTATCTAAACTACTCATAGAGACCTAATTTTTTTGGGTTCTTTCTGTTGTTCATGTAACCCTAGACCTTCATCATGCTTAATAAAACTTGAGAAAAAGCATTGGGGGGGGGGGGCATTTAGTATGTGTAAGATGCATTGAACATGTATCCACACTCCTTGTGTGAGCATGTTACCTACATACCAATACTCCAAAGATAAATCAAGCTATATGTAGTTCTCCCACTTGATTTACTTTGTGTAATAGTGTAATGAGGATGCAAAAATGCCAAATTAAGAGTGATTGAGGTGGTTAGGGACTAGTGTGAGGGTTTGAATATGTTTGTACCTATGTTGGGTGACTATATGAAAAGAATAGGAAAGTTTGCCTTAGTATTTTTCTTGTATTCTTGCTTGATTTATAATATTTTTCACCTCCCTTTGTAAATGACCTTTGGATGGGCTTTTATAGGGAACTATTGGTCATGGATTAAATGTATTTGTGCTAGGTCAACATGATAAAGGATAAGAATCAAATGGAAATGACTGTTTAGGCTCAAAATTTGATTGGATAGGACTACCAAAAATAAGATACCCTAGGGTCTTGCACTATAGTCTAGGTATGGCCCTTCAATCCTATAGGCTCAGGACATGGGGACATAGAATTGGCCTAGAAAATAGAGTCTAGATGAGCTCAAATGACCATCTAGAAGGATATGAATGACTAGAAATGAGCAAAAATGTGTCTATAAGGGTCATGAGAGCATGCAAGAAGGAACTATGGATTGGGTGTCACAAGCCACACTCAAGATACTAATTTAGACATTTTATATGACTACATCTTGTAAGGCCATAAAAGTGCCCAAAAGTGCTTGTAAATTATCAATTTACTTAGTTTAGATGTTAAACTATAGATGTTGTTAGTCTCTAACCATCCCTAAACACTTTTTGACCTAATTCTAACATCAGGTATGTTGGTAATCTTCTTGAAATGTTTTTTTCTTAGAATGGTACGCCCAACTCTTTTAAATGGGCCAAAAGGTGGCCAAAATGTGATTTTTTGCATATGAGAGTCAAATAAAATGTTAGTGCATGATATTACGATATTAATGACACATCAATAACCTTTTATAATGACATTGAACCATATTAAACCTTTGACTATGTTTGACAATTTCAAGACCTTAGAATTGACCCATATGACTAGACAAGTGAAAATAACACTAAACTTTAGACAATGATAGACAAGGGAAAACATGACCATATGGAACTATTTAAGACCATGATAATATTATGAAAATTTTTGACAACCCTATGAATTTTCAAACCATAGGGGATGACCAATTTTGACTTGAGGTCAAAATTTGGTCAACTGTAACCATGTTGCCCCTTGATATTTTGATTGGTAATGATGCTTATTAGTTGAAGCATTGGAGAAAGGTTCACAATTTAGCCTTGGATATGTGAATAGTGGAATTGAATGGTCATCATACCCCCAATATGGTATAAGGGTGAGTTGCACCAAGTCTATTAAGATCTCAATCACACAACTCTAGTGTATCATAATCTAGCCAATATCACTCTATTCAAATGGTATAAAAATATCAACTCACAATTATATAAAATAGTTCCAATTTCATTGAAGGCATTGAATCTCAATCACACTAATAAAATAATCCAACTGTTGCACTAGATAAAATATCAAAAGTTTCATCTTCGTAGGATTAGTGCATGAATAATGGGTATAATATGAAAATATATCTTTTATTTGGTGTATCTACATGGAATATGCGCCTCAAATGTGTCTCAAAGCTGAATTGTCTATCAAAATGTAACCTCTTCTCTATAAAATGTGTAAAATATTTATCACAAATCTAAAAAATATGTCCCAAATCTATTCTAAATATATAATTTTTTCCCAAGTGTATATTCGAATCATGTAAAGTAAATCAAGTTTTGCTGATTTTTTCAACCCTATATATGTGGATTCATGTCTCTATGATATGGACCATTGATATACACCCTCATTTAGAGGTAAGAGGAATGAAAAATTGATAGTCACCTTATCTCCAAAGTATAATATACTATGTTTTTATTTAACCCTTTTATAATTAAGGGTTAGGGAAGAGTAGCCTAATAAAAGATGAATAAGCTACTCTAAAATCATGTCAATTAATGAATTGACATTCTACTAATATTTTGATAATAAATATTGAATCTAAGCATATGTCAAATATAAAAAGTACAATATTAAATATTTTGATACTAACAATATGAAGGAAAAATTTTACTTATTTTATAATTTGATGCACATGCACATCTAAGTAATGCAAGTGTAGAAACAGATTGTATGATGATTTTGATCTAGTTACAAGATTTTGAAAATTATATTTTTTTACAAAAATGATTCTATCACACTATGGATTCTTTTGTCAATGTTATTTTTTTATTTAATGTATATGTCATGTAAGAAGTGTTGACTATTGACTAAAACTTGCACTTAGTCCTTTCTAGGTTTTTTGTCACCTTTCAAATTATGTATTCAGATTGAACACACATCTTGATATCAAATATTAGATCAAAACCTAGACCCCCCCCTTAGGTCTTATCATTATACCAAAAAATGATTAGTAGGTTCACTAAGTATAGTTGTTCTCGAGGACTTGTTTGTAACTGAGCATTGCCTACATAGCCAATACTCTTAAAAAGGCCTTAGACATATGTAGTTCTCTCCTATATGTTGGATTGTATGTACATAATGGTGTAGAATGCTAAATGAAATTACATGTATTAATATAGCTTTTAATTTTAAAAATATGGTTCATGGTCTACTCTTTGAATGCTTCAAACCTATAATATTACTAATCCTATGATTGATATCAAAATGGGAAATAATAGGGTATAATAGGCTAGTTGTGTGATTGCTTTTCAGTAGTATACTATAAGTTTGACAAGTGATTGATATATGAATAATGAGTTGGCTTCAAATTGTATTTTTACACCAACACTTTTGAAAATATTATCATATAAGGGTTAATTAAACATAATAGATCAACCCAAAAATATATAAATATTTATAAGTTTAAGTTTTTTAAAAACATGGACATTTGCATTGGAGAATGGAAATTAATGTCAATTCTACTATCCAAGTATAAATGTAACTATTTAGGAATATAGAAGGTTTTTGGAGCTCTATAACTGATAGTGAAGGATATATAATTAATCATAATGTGGGCTAAAATTAATGTAGGTAATCAAAATAACAGGGTTGGACTATAAGACAAGCATATGGGCCCAATGAGATGGTGAACGTGAGCCTTGTAGCTGTAATGAAGGTCAAGAAATAAAGGGTATAACTTTGACTAATATTTTTTAAGTGTATAAGACTATTTTAACATATAAATCTATATTTAATAATATACATTTCCCCTTTCCCCTTAATTTTAACACATCATAATTTACTTGATCCATCTTTGAATTTGTTTCATATTTATGACCTAAAACCAAGACCATATTATAGGTGTAATTAGCACATATAATTTAAAAAATGATAATTGAAATTTTATTTAAATAAAATAGATCAAGGAATAGTACACCTATGTGTTGATGCAACCATGTTTCCCCTTGACAGTTTGATTTGGTAATGATGATTCCTAGATAAAGCATTGGAAATGGGTTCACAACTCAACCTTGAAAATGTGAATAGGCAAATTACAGGGTGATCATGCCCCCAATCTGGTATAAGGTTGAGTTATGCTAAGTCCATTGAGAGCTCAAAATCTCAATCACACAACTCTTATGTATCATAATCTAACCAATCTTACCCAAGTCAGATGGTATAACCATACCAAATTTTAATAATAAAATATAGTGCCAAGTCCATTGAGGTCATCAAATCTTGATCACACTAATCAAATAATCCAATTGTTGTAGTAAATAATAGCTCAAACTTTGTATCTTGGTAGGGTTGGTGCAAAAATAGTGTGTATAATATGAAAATGTATCTATGATTTGGTGCATTTATTGGCATATCCACCTCAAATGTGTCTAAAGCTAAATAATTTATCAAAATATAACCTCTAATTTATAAAATGTGTAAAATATGTATCAAAAATATGAAAACCTTTGTCCTAGATCTATGTCAAATGTATAAAATTATGTCTCAAGTGTATATCTGAATAATGTAAATTGAATCAAATTCTACCAAAATTTTCAATTGTATGTATGTGGTGTAATGTCTCTATGGCATGCCTCCACTAATATGACCCCCTTTTGAGCTGAGAGGAATGAATGCAAATTTTATATTCACATTATCTCAAAGGGTTAAACAAATATGTTGTTTTTGTGTGAATTATATAGTAAAGAAGCATATCATAGTACCATATAAAAGTATATATATCAATGAAGCTCATAGTATGTATACATAAAAATACATAAGATGCATAATATGAATCATGGAAACATATATAAGATAATAATCTCAATAAACAATCAAGCACACATGCCATACTACTCAAATGTCACATAAAGAGGGGTCAAAGGTGACTAAAAATAATGGGCATTTTTAAATTCCAAACACTTAAGGGGAAGGCATATAAAAATTTACATACACTAAATAAATAAAAATATTCAGTACACTATGGTCAATAATCAATGAACATGTTCGAATGTTACACAAGCTAGACAAGGAAACAAAAAAATAAAAGTACACTCAAGTGAGCCATGTGAAGAGATGAAGTAAATGAAATAGAATCAACGAAATCAAGTGAGTGGACTCTAACCATTTCTTGATCTTGTCTTTTGACCTTATTTAACCCCTATCTATTCCATGTGATTTATTCTTGGTCAAGGAATATGAAGGGTAGATTTTGTTTATCAAGAGATGGTCGAAACTTTCTGTAGGTCATTTCTTCTTATTATTGTTTGGTTTTTATTATTGTATTAAGTGTTTTCCTTGAATGCACAGTCTTCAGGACTTTATAGATGGAGTAGTCTTGTTCTTTGTTTTATTACCACTCTATTAATTGTCTCACTTGTAGTGAAATGTATACCTATGCTTCATCTCAGTGATGCAGGCTACTCTGGAGGCCTTAATGGGTTTTTAGATGGCATTCATCTTGTTAGAAGGCCAAGGCCCTTATTAGCTTGGGTATTGCTTAATAAAGTGTTAGCTTGTATGTTTCCCCTATTTTAAAAGTCTCTATTCTTGGGGAGTGCTTGATGGTTTGTTTTCTGAAGGTAGGGTGATTTATTATTGTCAAATTACTACATGGGCTATGATATTTTCTATTTGAAATCTAGTGCTAGTTCACTCTACTTGATGTATAAACAAACCTGGATCACTGTGGTTGAGCTTAGATATTATAAGGTATTAAATTTATTTTTTCATTATGGCTTGAGTGATTACCAAAGAAATCCACATTAGATCTATTTGTGTGATATTTGGTGGCTACCTATTTGGTAATTTTGAGTTGTTTTAATTAGATTTGAGGGATCTAGTTTAAAAACCTTTAAGGATGATTTTAATAGGTTATATTTTGATTCTTTTGTTTCATACCTGGTTAAAGGATCCATCTAAAACCCTTCTAGTTCATAGTTATATTTCAGTCATTTCCTTATAATGGTTCAACTATTTATGAGTTATAGTAGGGCTTATTTGTGTTTTAGTTATCTTACTTTAGTGAAATTGATCTTGTTTTAAACCATGGCTTTTTAGGCCATGGTTGCTTGTTCCTTGTCTAGGGTCTAGGTCTTTAGTAAAAATAAAACCCACATTTTACCAATGATAAAAAAATATCTAAGCATGTCATACTAGTCCTTGCAAACAATGTAAGAAAAATGTCATGTAGAATAAGATATCAAATACATTATATAATATAACAACATGAGTATAGGCTTATGTAAATGTCAATATATAATCTAATTGTAATAATGGAAATTATCACAAAATAATAGGACCTATGTCAATCATGATCATTTAAAAGAAAGATTTACCCAATGTAGTGTGTCATGTATGAAGTGGAAAGGTCCAACATTTACAGGCTCATGTATCATAAATCTAATGTATGCATGTATCACACTCAAGTACCCATGAAGCATATGTGTTTATAGAAACAACTATGATATCTACAAAAATAAACTAAATAACATATGTAAAAACTAATAAACATGTGAAATGCTAAATATTTTTGTATTTTTTTGCTTTATTTGATTGTTTTTTAATTTTATTTATTTTTATTTTTTGGATATTTGAATTACTAGTAAAGGTTTTATGTATAGGAATAAGGGATAATCGAATCCAAGGAGTTAATCAAGAGGATGCCTCTATGAGGGTATATATACCAAACCTAAATTTTTGTAGCATCTAAGTCTTGAACATTTGACAAATATCAATTAAGGATATACCCTTCAATTATATACCTCCCTATTGCCTAAAGGCTCACATTTGCCATGTTACTATGCCTAAATTATTATATCTTAGTCTGATCCATATCATTCTAATAACCTAGGTATCCTATACTACACATAAATCTAAAAATAAGATATAAATCCTTCACTGTTAGTTTCAAATCCATATCTATTTTCTATCATTATGGACACTACTAACCGTAGAGGGACACTACTAATGAAAGTGGTGTTTAGATCCTTATCTAATGTGTAATTGTCAAAATTCATCCAAAATTATAATGTTTTGAAACCTATGGGTTGGCCAATCTTTCTTATTGATCCCTACTATGAGATATTTTCAAAAGGTGTGGTATAAATACAAGTCTAATCCTTCTTGTTCATAATCTATAAAATATGAATCAAATATATATCAAACACCTACTAAATCTCATTAATTCATTTACACAACTAAGTTATTATGCTATATTCATCCCTTTTTATTTATCAATCATAAAAAAGGTCTGAAGCATTCAAAGAGCATCCCATGAGTTATATTTTTAAATTTACAAGTTAACATCACTCCATGCATCTCATATAGAATATTTCTTCCTATAACTATAAATGAATTCATATTTTCCATCGATGAATTCATTGTTTTGTTATTGAATTCACTAATGGGGCATTTTTGAAATCATTAAAATCAATTTTAAACTTCAATATATGACCTAAATTTTTTTTAAAAAAAGAAAAGTTTTAAATTACACATAATGGCTTCCTTCTTCTCTCCAATCTTTGGTATTTCCTCACTCACTTGTTGTGGTATAGGTGAACTGAAATACAATCCATTTTCCTCCAAAGCCCTAGAGAAAATCACTCAATCAATATCTACACACAAATCACATTAAAAATTAATTTTACATAAATGATTTTCAAATTCAACCCTTATCTATTTATAACTTTCCCCCCATATTCAAATATTTTTCCCTCCATTATATAGTTTTCACATTCACAACTAGTTTTTATCCAAAATTCAAACCCATAATTAATCGACATGCTATAAATATTTATCAAATAATTGCATATAAAACTCTTGTAAACTTTCTCAAATTGGAAAATCTATATTTTTTATTTTTAAACTAGTAACTTACCATTGTTAGGATATATCATTCTCTCATCTGCTTGTGTGACCCCTGCATCTTGAGCACCATCCAAGCATGTAGTTAATAAATGAGAAATGTTATTTTTCCTATATTTTCTCTAGTTTTTAATAGCTAGGGGCAAAAAAATTTACACATTTTTTAGTCTTTCAAGTGTTTTATTGATTTTAGTACTTTGATTTATTAACCAATTCATCATTTTCCCTTCAATTCATTTTGAGTTTTCATCCACTTTCCTACACAAACACTCAAGGGGGCATCATAATGATCATTTTCATTTATCTGGGGCAAATTTTTCTCCACAATCATCAATGCTCTACTTTACTATTATTAAAAATGATATTACTTCCCAACACCATTTCAAAGGGGTGGAAATGTAGACACCTAAATTTCACCATTTATTATTGAAATTCACTTTGACACACTAACTATTATTCTTCCCCAAATTCAAATTCAAAATAACATCATTTGACTCTAAATTTTGAATAATTGATTAATTCTTAATTAATCAATTATGTACACATTTTATCCAAAATTTATTAATAAATCTAGATTTTACACCTTACCCTAACATCTTCCATGATAATCTCAACCATGTGTTGACTAATCTAAACACCTTATTCAACTTCCTCAACCACCTGGTGAGTTACCTTGGAACTTTTAAACCAATTTGACCATTTTTTGATGACTGACTCAACCAACTCCCCTTTCCTCTCAACTCGTGGAATTGGTCATCATCCTCATGAATGAGGACTAATTCTCCACTATTGATTATTTGAATAATTAAAAATATTCAAATAATCCTCAATTATTCAATCGACCTCACAACAACCTATAATAGATGTACAAGACATCACTTTCAATAATCCTCACTTATGCTAACAAAGTGATATCAAATTCTCAATAAAATCCCAAGAGAATTCAAGCCATATAATTATCATTTGCATGCCAAAATGCTATTGAATTTATTTTGCATTAGATAAGATTGAGCAACCACATTTAGAGAGCAAACCTGATTTAAATCACAATGGAGGAGGCTCATAGGACTTTTATTATGTAAGTTTGTGTTTTAGTTTTGTTGCATTTGTAGCTTTATTCTTAGGTTGATTGAGTTTAGATTATATTTCTATTGATAATTGTTATCTTATCTTAGTTTGCATTTCTAGATTCCCTTCACATAATTAACTAGAGATAAAATTATGTGAAGTGAAAATAGGTCTCACATCCAATCTAGATTCATATTATGCACTACCATACCCTTTCATAAAGGATTATATATATATATATATATATATATATATCAATATACGCACAAAATGACTTAAAGAGATTATTAGATGATATTGTTTGCATTTTTTAGAATTAAGGGTTGGAAAAGAGTAGCCTAATGAAAGTGAAATAAGCTAATTTAAAAGTAGGATAATCAATTAATTTAGATTCTATTGATATTCAGATGAGAAATACTAAATCTAAGAATATGTTAAATATAGAAAGTACAACATTCAATATTATGATACTAGCAATATGAAGGACAAATTTTACTTAGCTTATATACTGGTGCATAAGCATATCTAAGTAATGCAGATTATAAATAAACAAATATGAAGATTTTGATCTAGTTTTTAGATTCTAAAAATATATATCTATGTCTACACAAACACTTGCATCACCATATGGACACTTGCATTGATGTTATTGTATGTATTTCAACACATATATCATATACAGAGTATTGACTATTGACTAAAACTTCCACTTGGGTCTTTTCGAGTTTTCTATCACCTTTTAGATTGTGTGTTCAAATCACACACATAGGCTCTCAATATCATAATGTTTTACTGAATTTGGAAAACTATAGGTTTAATTCCCTAAATAGTAAAGGGGCCTGGATTAAGGGGAAAATCAATAAATAAAATGTACCTTCATTAACCTACTAATTTATTAAATCTATAAGTGCTTAATTGATTTCTAAAAATAGAAAACAAGGTGATAGAGAGTAAAATTAGTTGATTTTGGGTTGTGATGGAGGAGATAGAGGCTATAAATTGCTTATCTAGCTGGGCAAACTATTGGAAATAGGGCCCAAAAGTCTATTTTATACCTAGATAGGAGCACCAAAAATGGTACACATAGAGGTCTAGTGATATAGTCCAAGTTTTGGCATTGTAGTCTTAAGTGTCGGAGCTTTATAAGTTTTGTTCATCTATTTCAAGAGACCCTACATACCATATTTTAGCTCCTAAGAATTAAAAAAAACTTGTTTTAGGTCTATTTACATCTTCAATACCTATACTTATCTGTGCATATGGAAATGATAAATAGATCAAAAGAAAAAGGGAGAAAACTATGTTACAAGAAGAATGATCACAAAATCAAGAATCCCTATTGTTCTGATTACTACCTACATTAACCCTCAAGTTAGGGTCTTAGATCTAATTTAGTTATCCCTTAGGGAACATGCATAGTCAATGCACATGAATGATGCAAGAATGAATTTTTTTTAGGCCCTTCCTTGATCAAGCATGCAAATATAAGTGTGATGCAAAGAAACTGAGTTATACTATTGACTGATTTTTATTATGTTTAATGTGTTAAAGTAATAAATGTTAGATATAAAATGCCTTGTGTATTATTTTATATAGGAGACTCATTATTTTGAATTTGGGAGCTTTATTCATATTTAGCCAACATTGGGAAACTTGGAGCAAAGAAAAGAAAAGGGGTAAGACTTATCCTATAAAAGAAACTGACTGTTAGAACCAAAACTAGGCTTGGACAACAGTGCTAGAAACTAGACACTTTGGGTTTTAGTGTTGTAGTCTATATTTGGGTGTTATTATCTAAGGGTTTTGGACCTGGGGGGATGGGTCAGGGTCTAAAAGAGGTTTTTGGGCATAAAAGGGTCAAACCTGGTAAGCTACAGATGATTGGGAATAGGCAAAGAGATGTCTAGGGAATGTAGTAAGACTAAGATAAGATAGACAAGAGGACTTGGCTAAATGTGAATAAAGCTCATATTCTCCAGTCAGAGTCTCCTATGAAAAGATTGTGAAAATACATAATATGTGTGTTTTCTTGAGAAATTTAGGGGGATTACATTTTCCCCTCTTTTATTCTAGTGATGTAATGAAATGAATTACTAGAGTAAAAGAAAGAAAAGAAAATGCATACCTAGGCTTACCTACATGAAGATAAGTATGTTGAAAAGGGTCTAACTTCCTGGTCAGGGAAGTGAATTGAAGAACTGAAGTAATGATTAGAGAAAGAAGGGATCCTTGTAATAGATGCCCTCTATACTAACCTTGGATAGTGTTTAGAAAGAGAAGGAATCCCCATAATAGATGCCCCCTGTATTGAATCTGAGGAGTGTCTAGAAAGAGAAGGAATCCCTGTAATAGATGCCCCTTATAGTGAACCTAAATGTGTTTCGAAAGAGAAGAAATCCTTGTAATGAATGCCTCCTATACTAAATTTGAGTAGTGTCTGAAAAGAGAAGGAATCCCTGTAATGGATGCCCCTTGTACTGAATATGAATAATTTGAACTAGATTAGAGAAGTGCTCAGAGGTCCAAAACTAATATCTATCCTCTATCCTATACAAACTCCTAAGTTTGAGTAATACTATGGACAAATCATCACAGATGACCATACGGCCCATCCTAGTGACATCCTAAGTAATGCTTGGGTGTAAGATAAAAATACTGGTAAATATGTAAGAAGAAAATGGCATGTCTTACCATCTCAATTTATATAATCCTAGAAGATGAAGGACATGAACATCTATGCCATGCCCCCAAATCTGGTGTCTGGATAATTTATATATTTATAAATCAAAGGTGTATCCCTATGAATGTCTTGAGTAATGCTAAGTGACCCTAATGTAATTTGAATCACTATATAATATGACCAATCTAAGTTGAGTAATGTTAAGTGACCCCTAGAATTTGAACTTGTGAAATCTTGAATGATTTGAGCTAAGTAATGATAAGTGACCCCTGGGGTCTAAAACACTTGTGTAATCTTGACCAATCTGAGCTGAGTAATGCTAAGTGACTCTTGGAGTCTAAACCACTTATGTAATCTTGACCAATCTGAGTTGAGTAACGCTAAGTGACCCCTAAAATCTGAACCACTTGTGAAATCTTGATTGATCTGAGCTGAATATGATAATTTGACTGCTAAAGGTGTGAGAACCATGATGTATTGGATAGTTATGGTAGATAAACTATGGGAATAGGGATAGTATGAATGATGCCCCCTTATGGGGAAAGGGATGGGATCCATAATAGAGGAGGTTGAGCCAAAAGTAAGGATTAGTGTGGAATGTATAGAAACATGGTTGGCATGTATCAAATAGATTCAAAGGCCATTATTGAATTAAATTACCAAGAGTGAAAGGTATCTTTGGTAGATTAGGATCAAAGCTTGTATCTAGGTTTAGTAGATATATGAAGTTGTCATGCCATGGTAGGAAAATAAGGTAAAAATAGATTGAATGAGATGAAAGAGTGATTTGATTGAATATGATAGGTTGTTTAAATGTTTTGAATAGATGTTTGCTTGGTGAGGACCAATCTAGATACTAGATAGGTGTACAAACATGTGTGCCATGATAGGAAAATAACATAGCAAGAGAACAAGTACTGCTTCATGTTGAAGGTGTCATTATCATGATTCCAAGAAATAAAATAGTTTGTAAAATGGAGCTATGGACCTCAAGTTATGGGCAAGTAGAATTTTTATTTTATTGAGAAAGTGGTTTAATATAGGGAAGATTTGACTAAATCATGATTCATTTGTGTATTGACTAGTTTGATATTGAAGCTGTGGAGTGAGAAGATGTCGAGGAGATGAGCACCTATCATGACTCATTATGAGTAGTTAGTAGCATAGATTTAGAATGGCAAGGATGTTTCCTTAGTGAGTAATGATAGTTTTTAACTTCTATTCATATTTAAGGCTTAATTTTGGCAATTTTTAGCTATTTTGAGTCATTTTAAAGTAGTTTAAAAAATATTTGACTAGTTTCAATGCTATTATCCTAGAGTCATCATTGTTGTCTAGGTTCTAGTGCTAGTGTCCTTCTGTAGCATTATTGTCTAATGTGGATGGATTTTTTAATTTCTAAGTTATTCCTACTTTTGTATTTCTTAGTTGTTTATCCCTGGCATGGTTTTCTAACATATAGCCTACTTGCTAGTATTTTTAAGGTGACATGTGGATGAGAGAGTTTCATAGAGGCCAGGTTATGGAGACTCTGAGATTATTGACATTATCTACTGATGATTGTGTTGTTATGGATAAGGCTAGGTTAGGTCATTTATGTGATCTTGGTATAGTGTAGTGGGATAGATATTTGATCACTTCCTTATGTGAGACGTGGAATGCTGATACATGTACATTTTAGCTTCCAATAAGGGAGATTACTATGATTGTAAAGGATGTGTATCAGATTTTACATTTGCCAATCAGTGCGTGATGAGTGTCATTACAAGATGGCATGGGTGTGGATTCCATTGATTGTGCATCTAGATATTTTTTAGGGATGCCCACAAGAGTAAATCATAGGGGTAGTGACAGTGATATATTATTGTTAGTTATTGTGCAGATGAGTGTTTTGTGCCTACAAAAGTGGTTGGCTATATTATTAGCTTCTTTTATTGCTATGGATGATAGTGTAATATCTATTGCTTATAGGATGCATAGAGTGGTTCAGAGTATTGAGATGTATGGTACCATGTTTTCATAGGGGAGGACTATGCTCACTCATTTGTATAGATATTTATATATATATGCAAGAGTCTTTTAGCGATGGTGTGGGTGTAACCACTTTGTTGAATTGTTGGGATTATGAGCATATAGAAGTTGGACGACTAATTGGATTACCAAGGGTGAGTTGGGCATATCCATAGCCATTTCGTGAGCATTAGAATAGTGATTTGGCTATTTGATCCCTTAGTTTAGATTATTATAGGTAGTTTCTAGATAGATTAGCGGTTGATGACATCAAACAGAGGCCCTATAGAGGATTTCCTAGATGGCCAGAGGATGGAGAGTAGCTATGGTACATGAGAGTGAGTTGTTGGTTACATGATTTTTGGTCTAGAGTTTATGATCACTTTTAGTATGAGAGTGTGTCTAGGTAGTTCAAATTTTGATAGGATGTTCCTCCTATAACATGGATATGGTTGAGGAGTGCGTAGGTATAGTGAGAGTGGGAGCTCATCCCAGATCGACTGAGGTGGAGTTGACACCATTTCCATTAGATGTGCAAGATGAGATTATAGATGCTCTTGATGTAGATCATATAGGGTACATCAAGGCATATATAGTGTGGTGGTTGAGGCATCGATGGGCTCCACTATATCCAACTAGTGTGCCAAATGTTCTTGAATATGAGTAATCTAAGTTGATTTAGAGGGTGGGAGGTGAGTGTTTGTAATGTGGCCTATATATTTATGTATGCTTTTGTTATTATTTATAGATTGCATATGACTAATGGAGATTAATGTTGTTACACTTAGGTGAGGTGGTGGGTATGTAGGGTGAGGTACGTGCTGGTGTTAGTGGTGAGGATGATGTGTTCTAGGAGACTATTATTGAGTCTACACTGCATGAGCTTACATGACATGTTCTTGATGATTTTATGGAGGAGGGTTTGATAGAGAGAGATATGGTTATGGCTAGTGTTTATGCTCACTTGTTTGACTAAGCTAATATAGCTATAACTTCCTATGTTAAGGTAGTAGGAGAGAGAGATGAGCTTAGGGCTGAGCAAGATAGGCACAGGATGCCTCCTCTAAATTATGGAGTGGTGAGCTCTAAGATTTTAGATGATTATATGGATATTTAATGGTGACATGAAAATTTTTGTGAGGCATATGGTAATTTTTTAGAGTGAGACAATCAGTACAAGAGGCATTTAGGAGATTGAAGAGGTGAAGAGTCATCGAGTGCTAGATAGGATTATGGGATGATTATTGGAGGAGAGAGTGAGATATAGAGTGAGGGCATGACCCATATCCATGATTGATTGACCTTGAAATGTTGTATATGTTTTAAAAACTTATGTGCTATATAGATACTGGTTTGATTTTAAAACTCATGTGTATGCATGTTATGGATTCTGGATTATACTAGTATTGTAATGTTGTGGTTTGGAATAATTGATTTGATGTTTGACGTTGAAGTTGTATATGTTTGGTAAATGGTATGAAGGATATGTTATTTTATTGTGTTGATATATTTGGTAAGATGATATTTAAGATATGTTTGGATGTAGTTGTTTGATTTGTAATCATATGTAAGTGACAATTTTATTGGTTTTTTTGTAATTGGTAAAAGTGATTTGGTAAAGTGAATTAGTTTGTAAGTAGGATATAAGTAAGGTCTAGCTTTTGAGATTGGTAACTTTTTTAGACAAGTTGAATTAATTAGAGATTAGAAAAAAAGGTTTGTATCAGTTGATTTGGTAAGATCTAGACTGTGATAGGTTGGTTTTAGCTATGGATGGCTATCTAGAATTAGGAATGTTAGTTGTTAGTAGGAGGGAAAAGTAAGATAGCACTGTGTGTGTATTACCTTCCCATGAGTGGCTCAAGAATACAAAGGCTAGCTAGACCTTTAGTTCCATTATTTCCCTGCTAAGTGAATTTATAAACTAATGCTAAAATGAATGTATGTTGTATCACACTATGTTATAACACTATCTAAACCCTATCAGCCAAGTGAACAAGTTCCCATATTACTCATGCTATGTAAGACCCTATCCTAAAGAAGATGATGTATGTGAGGCAATAACTGTAGCAGGCTATGATAACTCTAGAAATTGTAATTTGACTAGTTGTGCTATTAAAACTTTATGTTGTAGAGAATGCTCATTTAATCTCAAATGTAATGAATTACTGCATGAAATAAGACCTAGAAAGTCTACCTAAAGTGAATATCTCTCTAAAATTGTACTTTTTTTTCATGCCTATGATGGTGTTGGATAAGTATATGGAACTGCACTATGTATTCCTTGGACAACAATGTTATATGTAGGTTGCATTCTCTGAACTGGCTTCCAAACTTTTTGAATAGTTGGAATACGAGATCTATTGTGAGATTCTATCCTAAGAACCACATGACTTGTATGATGAGTGACCAATGATTATTGTAAAGGAATGTCATAGGATGACTCAATTATGGAGGAATGAGGTCTAGGGTTTCATGATGGAGGAGATCTATGTGCCCCCTATGTGAATGTTATAATACCATTATCAACACATCTAGAAATGTAATCTTAGAGTCTAAAATAGGTGTCTACATTATGTCCATGGATATGATGATAATTACAAAAGGGCCAATATGGTTGTCTATGTAAAAGATGTGGATCTCATCGATGAATAGAAGGTAATGTGATTAACCTCCTAGCTAGTAGTGTTGATAATATGATAGATGGGCTATCCCACTTTGAATCAAACTATAGTGGTGTTGTTTGGTAATTCTCTATATTTCATAATGTGGGTGGTGTTTTGGAAACTTGCTCTTTGTTCTTGACTATTTGCTTTTTTGGTTGTGGTCTCGAATCTTGTCTAGGACATGGTGGATGTTGAGTAGTAGGAGTTGTATCTGAAGATGTTGTTGTGAAATCTAGAGTAATTTGATCAACTAAATTTGACTCAATCAATCCCAATTTCTTTTCCAAAGTTAGAACTATGTAACACAAATGTTTGAAACAAGGCTCTATCTGATATAGTAAATTCTCAAAGAGAGGTTGGTGAAGGCCTTGGATGAAGATATGTTGAACCTCTAAATCTGCTAGTTTGTATATTAATCTTAAAAAATGAGCCTTAAATCTTAAGATGCATTTGCTTACTACCTTTGAAGAATTTTGATGTAGTGTGGCAAGTTTCTCATATGTAACATGAGAGCCCATGTTTATACTATAGTTCCTAAGAAAATCCTCCTCTAGTTCATCATATGTGTGTAATGAACCAATGGGGAGTAAATGAAAGAACTAATTTTGTGCTTCCCCCACTAATGTCTACTAGAATAAGTAGAGTAAAATCAAAGGACTTGTCTAAGGTGGCAAAGCTTTTTGAAAGGCCTGAAGGTGTGTGATTGGATCTCCAATTCCATCAAAGTGAGGTAATGATGGTGTTTGGAGATGAATGTTTTTAGAATAGGGTTACTATGTAGATCATTGGCATCCATCCAAGATTTATAAGCTTTGTTTTCCAATGTAAGGAGATGTACTTGGTGTTGTAATTCACCCAATACATGCATAAAAGAGATGATCTCTTGGGATGGTATATTACAATCTTGAAGTGGTTCATTTAATCATTGAATTTGATTGTTAATTTTAGCCATAGGATTGTTACATTTAGTAATTGGATCATAAAGAGGTGGTGTGCTCACTTTAACCTTGGGAGTAATGGTATCTTAGACTTTGTGAGAGGGATGTGGGCTACCAGTCTCTTTTGGTGATGGGTGAGAATTAGGTTTTACTGTAGTGAGGGGTGGCTTGGGGAATTCATTGGTATCTTTATGTTTTAGTGAATTACATTCTAAATTAGTAGTAGATGTGCTATTTAAAATAACATCTGTGTAATTAGAAGTAGAAGCATTCATATATTTAGAATCAAAATTTTGGCATGCATGAGACTTAAGAGGAGTGAAAGAATAGTTAGAAGTATGAGATGCATTTTATTCTTCACTATATGCATAGTAGTTATCATCATTCCATGCATTATCACAATATTTATTTTGTTTATTTGAAATATAAGAATTTGAAGTATCATTTTCATATTCACTTTCATTTTCATACTCATTTACATGTTCACTATTGTATTCATAATCACTTCCATCATTTCTAGGGAGAGGTGAAAGAGAAAGATTTGATTCCTTTC
This sequence comes from Torreya grandis, assembly GCA_037957365.1. NCBI lineage: Eukaryota > Viridiplantae > Streptophyta > Pinopsida > Cupressales > Taxaceae > Torreya > Torreya grandis. Next base: position 1,158,519 of record JARHVA010001807.1, read on the forward strand.
TAATATGCAATAAGTTATCATTGGAATTTGGAATATCATTTATATATGCTATCTATGAATGGATTATATAAATTTTCTTTATTTGCAACATGAGAAGTAAGAGTAGAAGAGTTATCATTTGAATATTATTTTGAAAGGGTAGCATTAGGAACACATAATGCATCATTTGAACTATGCTTTGGTAATTTGAATCTATTGCATTTATATTATTGTATTTTAAACATAGCAGTAGTAAAAGGTAGAGAGAGATTAGTTTCACATGAAAGTAAATCATCACCAATGAGATGTACATTTGAAAGTGCATGATTAATTTGTGCATTGTGCTTCGGAGAATGAGGTGAGAAATATTTTTCCCATTTAGCAAAAGTATTATTTTGAGAATAAGGAACAAAAGAGATAGGTTTTAGAGGAGATGATGTATCTATATATTTTTCACTATCACTTTCGTATGCATGGTAATATTCTTTATTGCAACAATAGTAATTATCCTCATTAGATATAAAATCATTTTCCACATTTTTATATAGTGTGAAATTTTGTAAATTGGTCCATTCATTATCATAATTGTGAGAAAAATTTAGAAATTTATCTATGGGATGAGAAGGCTGAAGTGCCTTTGTGGCCATTTTATCACCAAAGAGAAGTTTGAAAAATACTATGAAGCAAATAAATGCACAAAGAACTACTAACATTGAATTTTGAAAATTAATTTTGCTAATCCAAACAATTTGCAATAAATTCAAATTATTTTTCTAAAAATTGTAAGGGAGGGTAATTTGAGGTTTGAGGACCTAGTTTGGGAATCTATGGTTTTTATCTAGGGTTTTAGAATTTTTGAAAATTATGCAATAATTTTAAATTTTAAAATAGAATAATTTCATTATAATTTATACAAAAATTAGACTTTTGGAAATTAAAATTTTGCATAAGAAACTACTGATTTTGAAATTTTGAAATAAATTTTGAGAAGGTAATTATTTTACAAAAATTCCAAAATAATTGTCTAAAATTGACAAAGAGGTAGTCTTATTGTTGGATGACCTAGTTTTAAAATATAGGGTTTTAGTGAATTTATTGAGAATATCTCAATTAATTTGTAGTTTTCTAATTTTTAAATTTAGGAAAAATTAGGAAAATATTGATAAAAATCAAGAATAATTAGCCCTAAGGTTTCTAGGGTTTTTGTGCAAAAATTCAAAGTAAGTCGGGTTCACCAAATGTTTTACTAAATTTAGGAAACTATAGGTTTAATTTCCTAAATAGTAAAGGGGTTTGGATTAAGGAGAAAATTAGTAAATAGAATGTGCCTTAATTAACCTCTTAATTTCTTGAATCTGGAAGTGCTTAATTAATTTCTAAAAATAGAAAAGAAGGGGATAGAGAGTAAACTTAGTTGATTCTAGGTAGAGATGGAGGAGATAGAGGCTACAAATTATTGATATGGCTAGGTAGACTATCAAAAACAAGGTCCAAAAGTCTATTTTCTACCTCGATAGGAGCACCATAAATGGGACACCTAAAGGTCCAACATTTTAGTCAAATTTTTGGTGTTGTAGTCCTTAGTGTCTGAGCTTTTTGGGTTCTATTCATCTATTCTAGGAGACCCTACATACCAGATTTCATCTCCTAAGATTCACTAAAACTCACTGTAGGTATGTTTTCAGCTTCAATACCTATACTTGTTTATGCACATGGAAATGACAAATATATCAAAAGTAAAAGGAGGAAAAACTGGTTTAGGGGAAGAATGATCACACAATCAAGAACCCCTACTATTCTGATTTCTACCTACATTAACCCTCAAGTTAGGGTCTCAGATTTGATGTAGTTCTCCCTTAGGGAACATGCATAGTCAATGTGCATGAGTGATGTAAGAATGAATTTATCATAGGACCTTACTTTATCAAGCATGCAAATCTAAGTGTGATGCAAAGAAACCGAGCTATACTATTGATTGATTTTTATTATGTCTAATGTGCCAAAGCAGTAAGTGCTAGATATAAAATGCCTTGTGTAGTATTTTATATAGGAGACTCATTATTTAAAATTTAAGAGATTTATTTATAATTTTCCAACATTGGGAAACATAAGAATGAAGCAAATAAAAGGGGTAAGACTTATCCTATGAAAGAAATTGACTGTTAAAACCAAATCTAGGCTTGGATAGTAGTGCCAAAAACTAGACACCCTGGGTTTTAATGTTGTAGTTCATATTTGAGCACAATTCTCTAGGGAGTTTGGGACCTAGGGGGATGGGTCAGGGTCTAAAATAGGTCTTTGGGCCTAAAAGGGTCAAACTTGGCAAGCTATAGATGACTGGGAATAGGCAAAGAGATGTCTAAGGAATGTAGTAAAACCAAGATATGAGAGACAAGAGAACCTAGTTAAATGTGAATAAATTTCATATTCTTTGGTCAGAGTCTCTTATGAAAAGACATAATATGTGTGTTTTCTTGACCAATTTAAGGTGATTACACATAATAGATCTCAAAACCCTATATCATACTATAATTTCTTATCACCTTTCCAAAAATGGGTTAGTGGGATCATAGATTAAAACTTATGTCAAATACACCTCTATTAATGAGCATTGCCTACATAGACAATGCTCTAAGAGGGCCTCAGATATATTTATTTTTCTCTTGTGTTGGATTTTATGTGAACAATGGTGTAGAATGTTAAATATAATTGCATGTAGTGATATAAATTATAACTTGAAAAATATGTCTCATGGGATTCTCTTTGAATGGTTTAGACCTTAATATGATTACTCATATGAGTGACATGAAAATAGGAAATAAAGGGTAGAATAAATTAGTTGTGTGATTGATTTTCAATAGTATAGTATAAGCTTGAGAGGTACTTTATGGATGAATCATCAGTTGGATTTAACTTGTATTTATACTAGATATTTTGAAAATATTATCACATAAGGGTTAATTAAACATAATAGGATGACCTATACATATCAAAATATTTTCAAATTTGAGTGTTTATATTACACAAATACTTGTGTCAAAGATTGGATAATAGTATCAATGTTACTGTCTAATTTTAAATGCAATTATCTAGGAAAATAGAATGTTTTTGAATATTTGTAATTGAACACACACACACACACACACACACACACACATATCAGAGTTTAAGAATACTATGGGCTACATGTGATTTGGATAATCAAAATATCTAGGTTGAACTACAAGATAAGTATTTATGCCTAGTGAGATGGTGAATGCGAGCTTTTTGACTACAAGGAAGGTCAATAACTAGGCATAAATACTTATCTTGTAGTTCAACCCATATATTTTGATTATCCAAATCACATGTAGCCCATAGTATTCTTAAACTCTGATATAGAATAGATTATTTGTGTGATTGATTTTCAATAGTATAGTACAAGTTTGAGATGTGTTTTTTCGATGAATAATGAGTTGGATTTAACTTGTATTAATACCATAAATTTTAAAATTATTCTCATAGAATGGTTAAATGAAAATAATAGATTGACCCATACATATCTAAATATTTGTAAATTTAAGCTTTTGGAAAGCATGGACACTTGCATTAGAGAATGAAAAATAGTGTCGATGTTATTATCCAAGTCTAAATGTAACTAAACAGGAAGATATTAGGTTTTTGAAGCTTTGTAACTGATAGTGAAAAATATATATCATAAATTAAGCTTAATGTGGGCTAGAAATAATATAGGTAATCAAAATAATAGGGTTGGAATATAAGATAAGCATTCAGGCCCAATGAAATGGTGAATATGAGTCTTGTAGCTTCAATGAGGTCAAGAACTAAAGGTTAAAGCCTTTATTAATATTTTTCAAGTGTACAAGACTAGTTTAACATATAAATCTATATTTAAGCATCTACATTTTCCCCAACTTTGATCTGCAACACACCTTACTTTTCTTGAGCTATGTGTGAATTTGATTTATGTGTATGAATTGTAACCAAGAGCATGTTATAGGTGTAATTAGTGCATATAATCTAAAAATTAATAATTGAAAATTTATTTGAATAAAATAGAGAAAGGAATGGGTACACCTATGTGTTAATAGAACCATATTGAACCTTGATAGTTTGCTTTAGTAATGATGATTCCTAGCTAAAGCATTGGAGAGGGGTTCTTAATTCAACCTTGGATATTTGAATAGGTGAATTGGATGGTGATCATGACCTTAATTTGGTATAAGTTTGAGTTATGCCAAGTCCATCAAGAACTCAAAATCTCAATCACACAACTCTTGGGTATCATATTCTATCAAACCTCACTTGAGTCAAATGATATAACCATAACAACTCAAAATAACATAAAATAGTTCCAATTCCATCAAGGGAATTGAATCACAATCACACTAATCAAATAATCTAATTATTTTAGTAGATAAAAGTTTAAACTTTACATCTTGGTAGGGTTGGTGCATAAATAATGTGTATAATATGAAAATGTATTATGATTTGGTTTATTTGTTGGCATATCCACCTCAAATATGTCTCAAGATAAAGTATATATCAAAATGTAGCCTCTAATTTATAAAATGTGTATAATATATATCGCAAATCTAAAAACTTTGTCTTAGATGTATATCAATTGTTTAAAATTATGTCCCTAGTGTACATTTGAATTAAATCAAATTATACAATTTTTAAATTGTATGTATATGTAGTCATGTATCTATGGCATGCCCCCACTAATATGACCCCCTTTTGATTTGAGGGGATTGAATGCACAATTGATATTCACCTTATCTCAAAAGGATAAGACAAATATGTTGTATCTATGTGAATTATGTAGTAAAGAAGCATATAGTAGTATCGTGCCAAAGTATATACATAAATTAAGTTTGTAGTATGTATACATAATAATCCATAAGATGTATTATATGAATCATTTAAACATATATAAGATAATAAGCTTAACAAACAATCAAACACACATGCCATGCTACTCAAATATCACATAAATAGGGGTCTAAGGAGACCATAAATAAGGGAAATTTTTAAATGCCACATACTCAAGTGGAATAAATATGCAAATTTAAACACACCAAATAAAAAGGCAATATTAAATGCGTTGTGGCCAAAAATCAAGGAACATGTTCAAATGTTTCAAAATCAAGACAAAAAATAGAAGTGCACTCAAGTGAGCTTTATGAAGAGATGAAGTAAATGAAATATAATCAACTAACTCAAGTGAGCGGACTCTATCCATTTTCCACTTATGAGTTTTGAACTTATTTAAACCCTATGTTTTCCATATGGGTCATTCTTGGTTAGGGACTATGAAGTGTGGCTTTTGTTTAACACAAGATGGTTAAAACTTTCTACAGGCCATTTATTCTTATCAATTTTTGCTTTTTTTGTTGGATTGAGTGTGATCATTAAGTGCCCGGTCCTTAATCCTTTATGGATGGAATAGTCTTGTTATTTATTTTTTGGACTATGCTAATGGTCTCACTTTTGGTTCAAGGCATGCCTGGTTCATCTCAGTGATATTGGGTGCTTTAGAGGTCTTGATGGGTTTTTGGATGGCATTCATCCTATTAGAAGGTTGAATCCCTTCCTAGCTTGGGTATTGCTTCAAATAGTGTTAGATTTAGTGTTGTTCCTATTCTATAAGTATTCATTATTATGGAGTACTTTATGGCATTTTTTGTGAAGGTAGGGTAATTTCTTATTATTAGATTATTGTATGGGCGATGACCTTTTCTATTTGGAAACTAGTGCTAGCTCACTCTACTTTATGTATGAATGGAATTGGATCATTGTGTTTGATATTAGATCTTGTAAGGTATTATATTTATTTTTTAATTCTATCTTGCATTATTACTATAGGAATATACATTATATCCATTTATGTGATTTGTGGTGGCCACCTATTTGGAAATTTTGATCTACAGTTTTTCAACTATTATTTCATTATTTAAGCTTGATTGCCCTATTTGTCTAGGTTGTGTTTCAATCAAGTTTGAGAGATCTTTTTTAAAACCATTTGAGGATGAGTTTATTAGGTTATAATTTAATTCCTCTATTAAATACCTAATGAAGGGATCCATCTAAGACCCTTTTGGTTCTTAGTTTTATTTCATATGTTTCCTTGATATGGTTCAACTATTTATGAGGTATAGCAGGGTTGATTTATGTTGTAGTTATCTTATTTTAGTGTAGATAATATTGTTATAAATCATGTATTTTTAGGCCATGGTTTCTTGTTCCTTTTCTAGGGGTTGGGTCCCTAGTTAAAAAAAACCCACATTTTATCAATAATAAAAAAACATAAGCATGTCGTACTAATCCTTGCATACATTTATCATCAATATGTCATGTAGAATATCATATCAATTACATTATATAAAATATAAACATGAGTATATGCATGTTTAAATGTCAATATATAATCTCAATTTGATAATGGAAATGATCACAAAATAGTAGAACCTATGTCAATTGTGATCATATAGAAGTAAGATGCCCCCAATGTAATGTGTCATGTAGGAAGAGGAAAGGTCCAAAATTTAGATGCTCATGTATCATAGATATAATGTATGCATGTATCACACTTAAGTACCCATGAAACATATGTGTTTATATAAATGGATATGCTATCTACTAGCATAAACTAAACAACGTATGCAAAAGCTAGTAAACATATGAATTGCTAAATATTTTTGTATTTTTGCTTTATTTGAATGTTTTTATATTTTATTGATTTTTAATTTTTTTGAATTTATTATCCATTTTAATTATTATCAAAGGTTTTATGTATGATTAATAAGTTCTACTAGAATCCAAGGAGTTCATCAATTAGATGCCTCTATGGGGGTGTAGATACCAAAATTAAATTTTTATAGCATCTCAGTCTTATACATTTGACAAATATAAATTATGGATCTACCCTTCAGTTATAGACCTCTTATTTATGAAATTTTTGCATTTTCCATCTCATTGTGCCTATATTATTATCTCTTAGTCTAATCCATATAATTATGATAACCTAGGTATCTTTCACTACACATAAACTTAAAATAAGACATACATATTTCACTATCAGTATCAAATCCATACCTATTTTCTAGCCTTGTGAACACTACTAACCATAGAGGGACACTACTATTGATGTTAGTGTCCAAATCCTTATCTATTGTATAGTTGTCAAAATTCATCCAAATTTCAAAAATTTTGAAACCTATTATTTGGTCTATTTTTCTTATTGAATCTATTGTGAAATATTTTACAAATGCATGGTATAAATACAATTCTAATCATTCTCATTCCTCATATATAAAATACAAATCAAACACCTACCAAGGATCTTAAATCATTTACACAACTAAGTTATTATGCCCTATTCATATGTATTTCTTTATCAGTAATAACAATAGTCATAAAAATGGTCTAAAGCATTCAAATAGCATCCCATGAGTGATATTTTTCAATTTACAAGTTATATCACTAAATGCATCTTCATATAGTATATTTTACCCTTGTACATACACACTCTCACACATAGGGGATAACTACATAACTCTAAGGCTCTCCTTGGAGTATTGTCTATGTAGGTAGTGTTCAATGATAGAGGGATCATTGAGTTTAGATCGACACCATGATCCCAATAACCCTTTTTTATAAAACTCATTGTAAGGGTGAATATCTAAGGTTTGATCAATCAACAAAGTGTGATATCCTATTTGTATTTCTGAATATATCAATAGAAAGGTGGTAAAAAACTTAGAATAATGAATTTGATCACATTGATATCCAGTAATTATTTTGTATTAGACACCTACGTCACAATCAAAAACTAGCACCAATGGTAATGTTTATATTATATTGTAATGTCCATGGCTATAGAAGCACAAATTATAAAATCTAAGGCCTGGTCTAGAATATTGATCTTCTATACTTTCCACATGTTTCTAGTCTAGACTTGCTTGTACACGGTAAACCCAACTAAGAATCATTTCTCTTTGGTATTGAATCAATTGAACATATTTTGAATTTGGTACTTTATATATTTATCATATCTCAGTATTATAATTTATAATATTCATTTATCTAAGTTTCATTTAATTAACATGCTATAGATTAACTTATCTCCCTTGTGTTTGAATTACTTTTATATTATTAACCCTACACCCCCATATCATAAATTCAAGGCTAAATATTTGGTGAATCCATCTTCTATGGCTCTTTATGAAAATCCTAGATTTACCTAGGGTAGTCAACATCCTAAGGTTTTTATTATTTTTTAAATATGTATTCTATTAACTATATGCAACCTTGGAGTATCCTTAGATTATGTGGTGTTACTATTGAAAAATTGGACCTTCCTCGTTTACCACATGAGATGGATCAAAATAATGAAGTATCAAATCATATGCCTAAGGAGAGTTACAATTATAAAAATGAACAAAATTTTGAATTATTTATCAAAGAATATGATTCTTGATCATGAAAACATTAAATCTAATGAAATAATGAACATGGACAAATATATCAAGAGAAAGTATAAGTCATTTCTATGTTTCAAGAGAATATTCATCACAATCCTAAGTATCTTGATGAGATCCTCAAAAATATATTATAAACTTAAAAATAAAAAGGTACAAATGAATTATCCCTCCCCATGAGTACATCATTTATTCCTACATCTAGTGGGGGCACAGATTATGTTTTCAAACAATTGTTTTATGAGGACCGACTTCTATTGCTACACCTACCATGGGGCCAATGAATGATTCAAATAAAATTTTAGTTGTAATGCTTATAACAAATCAAACCATGATTACATCCCCTTTGGTGATTTCTCAGTCATCTACTCTTAATCCCAAAGGGTCTATAGTGAAATCTCTCCTTCTATTCATAAAATATTTGGAAGACAAGGTTATCAATATTGAAAAAAATAATTTAAATTATCCTCGAGTTATTGATCCACAAGATGTGTTATATAGTCCTCTTGCACCTCAAATATATTTGCACCCCTTGCCAATAGTTTTGTTTCACCCAAGTTCACATTTTATGATGGAAAGGGTGATCTTGAACAACATCTCTGATATTTCTATAGGGAATACCTTGGTTATGCCTCTAATGATAAACTTTTGACCAAATTATTTTCAAGGAGTCTGAAGGACTAAGATTCATGATGGTTCTATGATTTTCTAATCTAATTAGTGAGAGCATTCAAACCTCTAACCGATCAATTTATAGCAAATGTGTCTATCAAAATCATAAAAAATATATCATATGCTCAAATTATAAATATCAAACAAGGAACCAATGAATCTATCCATGAATATGTTTTGAGATATAAAACAATGCTGGCTAAAATGACAAATCTAATGGAAAATAAAGAGTTTCAAGATATATTCAAACAAATTTTGCTTGCCTCATTACATGAGTCCATTTTTTTCAAGAAGTTCAAAACTTTTGATGACTTATTCCATATCATTTGAGATCCTAAAATGGAAGTTATTTACTTGAACAAGATTAAGTATGTAGAAAACACATCTAATACCATGTTTTATATCAAATCAAGCTACAAGGTGAAACCTACATAACCTAAAAATGAAATAACCATAATGGTTAATGCAATGTCACAGTAACCTAATCATCTCACCTTATTATATGCACTTAAAAGATAATTTACATGATTACGTGAGTCTCCAAAATAATTACTCATGAAGCTTATGGAGTGTCATCTCATATCTCTCCTTCCTCTTATAGAGGTTGATATGAGTTAATTGTACCCAAAGGATATGATGTTAATACATATTATGACAAGCACCAATTCCCTAGGTATTATAAAAATGGATTTTATACCTTGAAGAATAAGATCCAAGATCTTATTTATGACTAAAATATTATCTTTGATGATCCTCAAAAGGATTTACATTCATAACTTGGTGATCACCAAAATCATGAATATATTTAACAATCCTTTGCAAGATCATTTTAAGAAATATCTAGAAGTACAAATGGCATATAATGCACTTCCTCCTCTATCACATTATGAGCACCCATTAGATGGGATTTTTGGAAATTACACACATAATACTACATATCATTCATACACCTTCTTTTACATTTGATGATAGTGATATAGTTGATGATAACTCAAATATTCATTCATATTTATTTGAACATACCTTGACCATCATCCTATACATAATGTTATGATAAATAATGGTGCTATTGAGAATGTATTTATTATGACATTAATTACACAATTTGGATAAACACATGATGATTTATACCCTTTGATCAAAATGGATAGGGCATTTGATGGGACATCCCAACATGTTATCAGTGAGATTGACTTACCTTGATAGTTTGGTCCAACACATGTTGTTCCCACATTTTTAATTATTCCATACACAAGAGTCTTTGATATGTTATTGGGATGACCTTGGATACATAAACTTAGTATAATACCTTTAATAATACATTAGTATATTAAATACATTCATACTAATAAGATAGTCACAATTTATAGAATTCCATATGAACATCCACTTGAACAAGATAATTTTATTATGAGATAGCTAGTTATCAAACCTACTAAGGTTAATACTCCGTAAAATGGTAAGAAATAGGAAATACCATTTCCTAAATGGCCCATACTTGAGAGACCTATACACTAGATATATAGTCGATTCCACATAATCCTCATCTAATCCTACACAACATTTAATTACATAGAGCAACTGAACATGTTCCAATTATTGTTATTTCAAAGAAACCATATAACACTAAATTATAGATTCGATGAAGCCCTACTCCTATTTTTTATTCATAACCATATAATCCTATTATACATATGTAGAGTAACATAAATTCTAAAAATCTAGCTATGACACCTATGCATGCTCTTTGGTGATTTGTGCACAACCTCTACATAGACAAACACACTCCTCATTTATTCCTATTTGTGTGCATTATACCACCAATATTTTGTTGATACCCCTCCATCTAATTCTTACACTTAATCACAAACTTTCACACGCTAATCACATGACATCATAGAATACACACCTCATACACACTTGGTCTCAAGCCATCATGTGATCCTTGGGCTCCACCTTAGTTGAACCACTTGTCAATCTAATATAACCACATGGCTCAACAACTAGTAAAAAAAATATCCATTAGCATTTAAATCCCATGCCTTTACTTTTTTAAAATAATAAGTTTATTTTTTTGGGAATGGTTAGAACATTCATCACTTTATCCATTACTACCAAGCGAAGCTCAGCTACCACTCCTACCATGGAGGATGATTTGAAAATAATAGTTATTATCATTCTTGTATTTTACATGTTATATGTGTGTAATATATGTATTCTTTAGGATGTAATATAATATAAATACACCTTAATGTCTTGTAATCAAATGTTTGGTAAACAATCATAACACAAATAGCTTTCCTACATGCACCTACTCTATATACATGCTCTATAGCCATTGTGTTCTCTCTCCTATTATTTATTAATGAATATAGTTTGCATTTCCTAAAATTAATAATTATACTCCATTTAAATATATTTTTATTATTCTATCCAAATACTTCATTTCACATTCACTCGATATAGACATATCTTAGCTATCCCCCACACACCTCAGTCTTGGGCCTCGTGGTTTGGATCAACTATATCAGAGCGGTGCTCTATTCCATTTTATATGCATGTAGCCATAAAATTTCAATGTAAAAGAGAAGGTTTGTTAATCAATTTTATTTTAAAGACTTCATCAAAATATCATAGCAACAACAAGATTATTGACACTTGAAATCAACCCAAGGTAACCCCAAAAATATATAGGATCATTACTGATGTTGTTGAGGTAAAACACACTAAAATTTTTGGTCAATTCAATGAGTTAATGATATATCTCAACCTGACATCCTCCTTTTCATCTCAATATCATACTCCATAATAGTTTCAACAACAAACCCCCTTTAAATTACAAGTCAATCTCGACAGTCCTCTATTCTAAGGTAAAATTGAAGCCAAAGTATTGGATGCCTAGATTCAAAAATTTGAGGCATTATTCTCCATCAAATACTTCACTAATGATGAGAATATTAGTTTCACAATATTGAATATGTCCATTCTAGTTATTCACAATATTAGTTTCACAATATTGAATATGCAAGATTTTGTTCCAATAGAGTCCTAAAAAATTTTTGTTGATGCACTGAAGGTGGAATACTACCCTCTTTGATACTTTGAATATGAATACATCAATTTATAATGACTTCACTAGTGTAAGGATTAGTCTGTGGAAGATTACACCAACATATTCCATGACTTCTCTGCACACCTTCAAGAGAACTTAAGCAAATGACATAGGGTGTTAAAATACATCAATGGAATCTCACATTATCTCCATGCAAATATGGAGTTCTTGAATTTTGACACATTAGGAAAAGTATATAGCAATGACACCAAGATTTAATCCAAGGCAAAGATGAAGCAACATGCCACCTCTTCATCCAATGAAGTGCACATGGCCCTGCCAATGCACAAATCCACATCTTAACCTTATACACAAAATCATAACAGTTATTGCAAAGGAAAGAAACCTTATAAGACTACATAACACTCCAAGACTCCAACACCTTCCACTTTATACAAATTCAATAATAATTACAATGATAAGTGGTGCTATCATCATTTCTCATCCACTCATGATGACTTTGATGGCATGCATAGCAATACCTACTCACATAATCTGCATCAAGACCTACACCAACAGATTAAACCAATATATATGCCTCTTATATAAATAATATCACCACTATGATAGACATATCTAAGGATAATGTATACCTCTTCCACACTTAGCTTTAGGTGAATATCTAACCTCTCCACATCATCATTGATCATGATAGCTAGAAGAACATCTTTTATCAATCCACCGCACATTGCATTGGTCTTATCTTAATTGCACACCTTAAACCTTATACTATTGGGTGGTTAAAGTAAGGGAAGGATATATAGGTCTAAAAATAATGCAATTTTTAGTAAAAATTCAAACATATGGAGGATAATGTCACTTGTGGCATTTCACCTCTAGAAGTCTATAACATTTTACTAGGAAGATTGTATCTGTTCAACCTTGAAGATAAATATCAGGCCAAGCCATAATAGTGGGTTATTTGTGTGCAATATCACTTCTATAGACTCTTATAATTATCTCCCTCAACCAAATTCACCTTACTCTCCACCAAATAGTTTCATAATATTATATCACACGTGTAAAAGTTCATGTTACTCATGGTTCACTTTGATACACTTGCATACCTTAGAAATACATACTACTTGCACACTATCATAGCAACAATAGCTTGACAATTTACTGGAGTAACAAAGTTAAGTCTTTAAAGAGCCTAAAGGCCTTCCAACACACTATGTAATAAAACATTTCATTAATTTAGTCCTTGGATCCCCTCTTCTAAATAGTCCCCTATATTATAGATTAGTTTGGGATAATGATGAAGTCTGGTGCTAGATACAAGAGCTCCTCAATTAGGGCAAGATCAAGCCTAGCTCTTTGCCTTCTATAAGTTCAATATTCCTTTCACCCAAGAAGGATGGGGCTTGGTTACTCTACATAGACTATCATGCACTTAACAATATAATGGTAAAGAATCAGTAGGCACTATTATGCATTAACGACCTTCTAGACTAGCTCTGAGGTGCACAATACTTCACCAAGATTGATCTAAAGTTAGGGTATCATCAGGTTCTAATTCATCCTAAAGAGATTTAGAAGATAACTTTCAAGACATAGGAAGTATTATAGAAAGGGTTGGTTATGCCTTTCAACCTCATCAATACACTAGCCACATTCATGCACTTGATGGATGATCTAAACAAGACCTTCCTAAACTCCTTTATCATTGTCTTTTTGGATGATAGCTTCATCTTCATCAAGACTTGGGAGGAGCATATAGAGCACATATCATGTATTTTAGACACTTTGCACCAACATAATTTTCAATATAACTTATTAAAGTGTACCTTCAATGTAGTGTAAATCTCATACCTAAGCTACATCATTGCCCACACTATCATCAAAGTATACCTAAATAAGATCAAAGTGATCTAAGATTGTCCCACTTTATGTTATATCATATAATTAATGAGTTTTATTAGACTTGATAACTTATACTATAAGTTCATCCTTGGTTTCTCACACATTTCTTGGGCCCTCACCCAAATAACATACACAAAATCAAATTTTGATTGGATTCATTCACAATAGTGCCCTTTTGAAACACTCAAGCAATGCCTCTATGCAGTGCCTATTCTCATAATGCTTGAAATTATGTAAACCTTTAAAATTCACACTAATGCATTTGAGTATGCAATCGATGTAGTGCTCATGCATCATGGACATCTAGTCTCATACCACTTAGAGACATTCAACAATATGGTGCACCACCTATGAGAAGTAACCGTATGTTAATAATCAAACAATCAATCAATGGTGACACTAAATTCTTGATAAGGAGATAATTATTCATTTAGACCATAAACCACTTCAGTTCTTATAGTCATATAATAAGTTAAAAAATGTGTACCACATGAAATGGATGACTTACCTACAATAGTTTCATCTCATTATCAATTAAAATAAAAGGAAGGACAACAAGGCCATATACTACCTTAGCCAACCAATGGTTTATGTGTTCATCATAGTGTTGGACATGCATGACCATAACTTCATAGATTGGGCACCCCTATACTCAATTGATCAAGACTTTGTAGTGACTTACACAAACTTGTGTAATGTAAACTAGTGCCAGAGTTTTATTTGTTTGAATAGCTTCTCTACAATCTCAAAGATTTATGTGTTCACTCTGGGGCACCTTGCCAATGAATCATTAGGGAGCAAAACTACACCAAGACTTTGGGACACTTCAACATGATAAAGACTCTATTCACATTATAGTCCCACTTCTACTAGATATAAATGCATGTAGATGTGGAACACCACATCAAGTCTTGTATTCTTTGTTGTATCACCAAGTGCATGAATAGGAATCTAGGAATTTACACACCTCTATCAGTTCCATCTAGACCATGGGAATTCATCATCATGGATTTCATGATTGGTCCACCTACAATGAGATGATAACATGACATTTTGTTCATTTTAGTGGATTAGTTTTTAAAGATGGATATCATTATTTCATGCAAGAAAGACATTGACTTAGTTGGCACTGCATAGGCATTCTTTAACCATGTTTGGGTTGATTTTTGGCTACTAATATCCATCATTTCTACCATGATCTGTGCTTTATGAGTCATTTTTGGCAAAAATTATGGGATTTGATGGGTACATGGTTGGATCAATCAATGAATTTTCATTCTTATACAAATAGACAAATTGAAGTGGTAAATCACACACTTATTCATCTTCTATCAATGTACAAATGCACGCATGCTCACACATAGGATGATAATCTCTTGTACATTTAACATGCCTATAACTTGGATCTTCATAGCTCTACTAGTCATAGTCCATTTTAGACATGTATTTAGTTTTAATCTTTGGCACCCCTAAATATTTCCTACTATGAACCATCAGACACTAAGTCATGTGCATAGGAATATGAAGCAGACAAAGCTGATAATTTTTTTCACCACATCCATTTTGTTCACTAGAAGGTTTAGAAGATTCTCTCTCACACTCAATCTAAGTACAAGGAGTGTCATGACACACATTAAAAACTTTATACATTTTAAGTTGGTGATAAATTATGGTTGTAAATTTAGAATGAGTGATTTAAAGTTCCACATTGGAAGATCAATCCTATGTGTTATGGTTCTTACACTATTTTTTGCATAGTTGGTGAGAACACCTTCATTCTTGATCTACCTCAGTACTTATGCATGTGCTTAATATTAAATGTGGAGCTTCTCAAGCCTTACACTCCACCACTTTTTGATCTAACAATGACACAACATAAATCTTATTTGGATCCAAACACTTGTTCCCTATAGAGAAGGAATAGATCATTGATGTGACATACACATGTACCCTCCATGGCCTACATCTAATTTTCAAAGTGGTTAGGGTTAGGCAATATGCTAATAAATCTAAGTGATACACCTTGTAAAAACTTTAAATTTAGTTACACAAACTATACACTAATACAATGGAGATCATATTTATTCAATAAAGGGTGAATGATATGTGCATAGCTTCTACATAGATGAATGCACTCCTCTTTCATTTATTTATGCAGAGATCACTTACTCCCACATTCATGTGAATTACATTGTTAGGATTTTATTGATAACCATATATTTAATTCATACACTTAATTTTAGACTTTCACATAGTAATCACATGAGATCACATAATTCACACCTCACACATACTTGGTTATAGACCCGCATGCACTCTTTGGGCTCCACCTCAGCTCAACCACCTATTAGTCTAATTCAACCATGTGGCTTGAAAACTGGCATGGAATTATACATTAAAATTCTAATCATATGCCTTTCATAAGGGGAGGTTATTTGTAATGGCTATAACATTAATCATTTTATCCATTGCTACCAAGGAAAGCTCAATTACCAGGCCTGCCATGGAGGTCAATTTGAAAATAGTAATTATTATTTTTCTTGTATTTTACATATTATATATATGTAACATGTGTATTATTTAGGATATATTAGAGGATAGAGACACATTAACATATTATAATCAAATTCTTGGTATACATTCATAATACAAATAGGTTTCTTACACACACCTACTCTATAAGCATGCTCTGTAGCCATTGTGTTCTCTCCATGTTCTTTGTTAATGAATAGAAGTTTCATTTCCTACAAGTAATACTTCCACTCAATTTTAATGTGTTTTGATTATTCTATCTGAATACTTCATTTTGAATTCACTCTACATATCCATAACTTGGTTGTCCCCCATACACCTTGGTCCTGCACCCTGTGGTGTGGATCACTTGGTAGTACCACTAGTTTACTATATCATATTCTAAGTTTTGGATATATATATGAGAATCAATTATATGGGATCATATGCTAACCTTTTATTTTTAAATATTCTAATATATATATATATATATATATATATCACCCTGTGGTGTGGATCACTTGGTAGTACCACTAGTTTACTGTATCATATTCTAAGTTTTGGATATATATATGAGAATCCATTATATGGGATCATATGCTAACCTTTTATTTTTAAATAATCTGATACATATATATATATATATATATATATATATATTCCAAAAATTCAAAAAAATAAAATATTCAACAAAATACAAAAACATTTGAATAAATTGAAAAATACTCAACATTCCTATGTTTTATTATCTCCTTGGCATCTATGTGTTTTTTATTTATGTTAGTAAATGTCATATTATTTTATTTCTATATATACATATGTTTCATGCATATTTGAGTGTGATACATGCATACCCAGACCCATGATATATCCACTTATAGATGTTGGACCTTTCATCTACCTACATCATATGGTATGATGGGGGCATCTACACATTTCATAAAGATTGATATAGGTTACATATCCTTTATGATAATTTCTATATTATCATATTTGAGCTTCTATACTAACACTTAAACATTTATATCCATGCTCACATCTTTCATGGTGCACTTGATATGCTATATTACACAAGATTTTGTTGCTAACACATATATGTAGGAACTATTATTATATGCTTATGCTCATTATTTATTATTCATATATTTTTCACTTTCTTGACATCTATTCCATTGTTTTCTATTGTATTACTTGTGGACCATTTGAATCTTTTCCTTGCTTGTTGGCCCATATGCCATTTTATGTTAATTGGACATTTTAATATGTCATGCCTTTTAATTATGTAGCATTTGAACATGACCCTTGTATGTGGTCTCCTTGGACCATTATTTTGTATTACATTTAGTGTTCTTGTATGTGTGCTTCATTGTTTGTTGAGATTATATTTTTACTCTCCATAAGTTTCCATGTTCTATATCATGCATCTTAGAACTTGATGTGATCACATATTTTGAGCTTACTTGATATATAATTTGACATATTACTCTTATATGCTACATGATTCATACAAAATTTATATAGTTAACTTATTCTTTTTGAGGTCATATACCTTCTAGATTATGTCTCCCTTACCTCAAAAATGGGGCAATATCAATGGGGGCATGTCATAAAAGCATGACCTCAACATTTTCATAGTTTATAGATTTTAGTGGGGCATGTCATATAGATGTGACCTCTACATTTACTCAAGTTTTCATTATCTCCATATTTTATTGGTGGCATGTCACAAAGACATGACTTCCACATTTTCACAATCTCCAATTCAATTTCATGATTTAGATATACACTTAGGTTAGAATCTTATACATTGCACCGATTTTGTATAGAATTATTTTTTTTTTCAAATTTATGACACATATACTCTAATTGAGACATATTATAGGTGAATATTCCATGTTATTTCACCAAAATTATAATTTTACCAATTATAATATTCACCAAAATGCACTGAATACACTAGTATGTATTGTTATCAAGCCTTTTATATTACAATAGTTGGTTCAAATTTATAGGTTAAAGTCATTAAATAATTCAAACTCACCAAATTTATAGGTTAGAGTGATTAAATCATACAATATCACCATATTTATAGGATGAGTTGACTAAATCACTTGCCCTCAATAGATTACATATTCACACTTGAGTTGTGAGATTGAGATATAATAATCTCAATGGCCATGTCACAACTCATCCTTACACTGGATTGGGGTCATAATACCTTCCAATGTCCCTATTTAAATCTCCAATATTGAATTCTAAACCTATTCCAACTCTAATAATTCATAAGTAATCATCTTAACCAAGTAAATGCATCAAGGAGAAACATAGTTGCATCGACACATAAATGTAGACCTTCCTTGCTCTCTTTATTTTCATGCATTTAAATTATTTTAAATTTTAAATTATGTGCACTAATTTATATTGTAACATGTTATTGGTTACAATTCATACACCAAAAAATCACTCAAAATGGGCTCAAACAAGGGTAAAGTGTGTTATACACACCCAATTATGCATTTATTTACTTTAAACTACTAATTTCATCCTTATGCACTACTAGATTAAAGGGGGGAATGTAGATACTAAAACTAAACATTTATAGTATCTCATTTTTGTACATTTGATAAATATTAATTAGGGCTCCACCTTTTAGTTCTAGACTTCCCTATTATTAAAAGGCTTACATTCACCATCTCACTATGATTAAATGCTTATCTCTTAGTCTGATCAATATCATTTTGATGACCTAGGTCTCTTACACTACATAGAAATCTTAAAATATGATGTACATCCTTCACTATGAGTTTTAGATCCATACATGTTTTATATCCCTCTAGAGACTATCAGCCATAGAGGGACATTAGTGTCTAAATCCTTATTTAGTGTCCAACTGCCAAAACTCATCCAAATTAAAAATATGAATCCTAATGTGAGATATTTTTGAAAGATCTAGAATAAATACAAGTCTAAGTCTTCTCATTCCTCATCTAGAAAATATGAATCAGGCACCTACCAAGGCTCTTTAAATCATTTTCACAACTATTTTATTCTTCCTTATACATCCTTATTTTTTTATTAATCATATAAAAGGTTTAAAGCATTCAAAGAGCATCCCATGAATGATATTTGTCAAGTTAAAATCTAGATCACTACATGCATCTTCATATAGTATATTTCACTCTTTTGTACACACACTCACATGCATAGGGGATAACTGCATAAGTCTTAGGACCTCCTTGGAGTATTAACTATGTAGGTAACACTTAGTGACAAAGGGGTCATTGATCTCAGATCAACACCATGAACTGATTAACCCATATTTGACAAACTCATTTTAAGGGTGAAAAAGGGTGAAGAGCTAGGTTTTCATCAATTAGTAAAGAGTGACAACCTATATCCCAAATATGAATATATCAATACAAAGGTGATATAAAACCCAAAATATTGAAGTTAGTCACATAATTATCCAGTCATTATTTTGTACTAGACTCTTGCATCATAGTTAGACACTAGCATTAAAGGTAGTGTCTAGATTCGATGGTACTGTCTATTACTACAGAAGTATAATTTTTAGAATAGTGTGATTGATCTAGAATATTGATCCTACATACTATACACCTATTTCTAGTCCAAATATTCTTACACATAGTAAACCCAACTAAGTATTATTTCTCTTTAGTATTACAATCAATTTAACATATTTCAAATTTGACACTTTATATATTTAACATATCCTAGTATTATAATTCATAATATTCATTTATCTGAGTTTTAAATTAATTGGCATGATATAGATTTTTTATCACTCTTGTGCTTGAACTATTTCTATATTCTTAACCCTTTCCACCCATATCTAAATTTATGGTTAAATAAAGGGCCCTATATCATGTGTCATGTTCATATATTATATAATTAGTATCATTAGGATCATACCAATATTTTGTATTATTAGGATCATAAGCATAAATTTAATCATTATCATTGAAGAAAGTTATCTTCTTAGGTTGTTATTGAAATTTTTATATACCATTTTGATCATCTATGTATGAAAAACCAATTGCACCATTGATTGTAGTTTTCTTGAGTATGTTCATTATTTGATTGAATATCATGAGTATAGAGGATAATAAAAATAATGTATCTTTGCATCTCATTATGGGCTAGAGAAGAGTCATGTATCTTTTCTTAAACACTAGGAAAAGATGTAATTTGTGCCTTGATGTCTTTATTTGGGGATGAAATCATAAAATTTATAGTATTGACCTTAAATTTTTGTTCCTCTATGCATTAAATAAATATGATGTTTGGATTCTTAACAACCATATTTCTATCATTTGAATTTTTAGGCAATTCTTGCTTTGAAAACTCCTTTGTTAGAAACCTTCTTTCTAGAATGTTTATTTTCTTACTTTGAGTTTGATTTTGTAACTTATGTTCTTGTTCCTTTTGTAACATTACATTTTCAATATATTACTTTTGTAGTAATTTTGATTTTTCATCTTGATCTTTTTGTAACATTGTTTTCTCTTTTTTACCTTTTGAATTTTATCTTTCTCTAATTTTTGCATTTACAACTTTTTGGCCCTTTATGGATTGAAGAGTCATAGGAAAAGTGAATAAATTACACTGTAAATAACTATTTCACAAAAAATTGATTAATGTATTATTTTGAAATGTCTATTTACAAAGAGGTGAAACCTTATAAAGCTTTCATGTGGTGGTTATGTGACCCAACTAACTCTCCTATGAAACAACATACATTTTATTTAAATTATTAACTAACTAGGATAATAAATAAACTAAATAAATACCACCTTGGATCATAAATGACCCAATAAACTCTCCCTTGATTCAAAGGGGTATATAAGGAAAAAAATGGAGCAAGGACTCTGAAGTCATCAAATAAATTATGAATCAACTATTTCACTATATTTTTAGATCATTTTATTATTCTTTTGAAAACAAGTAAAACTAAATAAAGATAGAAGATATAGATGAACTTGGAAGTGGTTGTACACTCTATGATCCAGATGATGTGAATTAATCCTTTTTGGTTGAGAAATAATGACTTGCAATAAGAATAAAAATAGAAATGGGATTTATTAATAAGATTGAAGGGTGGATTTCCTAGCAAGTGCTAGATCCAAGAAGTACAAGACTTCCTTAGAAGGCTATCAATCCACTCATTTTAACAAATTAAGTTTTAAATAATGTTGATAACAAGTGATTTCATAAAGGAATGAAAATTAATTTAACACTGTAATAAAATGCTTTTCAATAAAATGATTTTTTTTAACAAAATGACATTAACTTATGTGAAAGAAATGCTAAAGTGCTAAAGTGTGGTTTAGATTATTGTTTATGACTCTGTATTGTGATAGGGTTTGAGAAACAAGGTTTTGGGTTGAGGTTGAAAAGGTAATTTTAAATTTTTATTTTAAGAAAATATAATTAAATAAAGACTGATGTCAGTTACTAGGTAATCGATGCTAGTTGAGGATGATCGATGTCGATCACTATGTACTGTCACAATTTTGGCTTTTGAACAAAAAATGGCTTTTGGGCTAGTTATAAGGGGTTTTGGGCTATTTTAAGGTTGGTTTATGGTTGTAAAGGTAGAATGAAGACTCAAGTATATCAAACAACAAGTTTTAACACATAAAATTATAGAAATGGTTCGTGGGAATTTGGTGAAAAAAAGGGTGTTGGAGTTGCATAACTCCAACACAAAAGGGAGTGTGGGAGAGATTGAAAGGGGTGAAAACAATAAAAAACCAAAACAAAATATTTAACTTATAAAAATAACATAATACTTAGATTTTATGGATTTGATGGCCTGAAGATGATTTGAAGTTAAATGAGAGCTATTTAGAAGCCTAGAATAAAATGGGTAGATTAATAGTGCTTGAATCCTCAGTCTTGAGGTGATGAAGAACTTTTTGGTTTCTAGAATAGTTATTTGGTTCACTAGAAAGCTCTAGTTTTCATCAAAGTTTAGTTCTTACTCCAAATGATTCAACCTCTTGATCAAAGGTCATGGACCATCTTTAAGTAATCGATGTCAATCTTGGTCAATTAGCATCAGTCAAGGGATGACTGACATCGATCAAGTTAGAAATAGTCTAACTTGCCAAAAATAATGTTTTGTACTTAATTCTTATAGTTAAGATGATTATTAATGATCTGAGTTCATTTAAAGAAATATGGTCATGTGGGTAGAATAGTCTAGGAGGTTAGGACTTAAATGCTAGGGTAAGAAATGGTCTTAAGTCAAGGTGTCACTATGTTAGCCATGGTCTTGGTTAGGGTGAGGTGTAAATAGAATTTTATTAGCTTAAATAATTAATTAATTTAGCTAAATATGGGTAGGGGTAAATGGGTGTTTAAAGGGGTAAAGAAATTCTCTAACCTTAAGGGGGGCCAAGGGGGTCGAAAAGGTGTGTTGTAACATCTAGAACTATTAGTGTGGTTTTTTAGTGTATATATTTTGCCAATTTTTATTACATGGTTTATATCAACAAGATACAAAACAAAAGCTAATGATTTAGTGAAAGGTTGTATGACCCAAGTGTGGGAGGAGGTATTCCCTCTCAAACCAATAAGTGATGAGGTGAAATGAAGTTGGGTTCAATTTTGACAAGTGGATAAGTTGGTGACAATGTTGGTTGCATGAAAGGAAGCACAAAATTCAATGAAGTATGAGATCATAAATTATACCTAGATGAGGCTTCCATGGTTAAATGAACTATTAAATTAGGTTACACATAGAAGAATAAGTGATAGGTGAACCACGCTATATCATTAGGCTTAGTTGATATGGGTTACATCTATAAACCCAAGTATCCTAGTTGAGGTATTCATGTTCTCAGGGATCCAAAAGTAGGATGTGATCCTGAGAAGATAAAATGGTTGTAGGTATCAGGACTGTAAGTGGTCATGTTTTGATGTACCTAAAGGTTTGTGCAAAAAATTAACACACATGTGTAAGGTTGTCCATCATATAAAGGTAGTCTATGCGATTAAAGTGACCTAGGTAAGGTTGGTGCAAAAATAGTGAATGGTTGGCAAGAGTGATCAATTTTAGGTAAAACAATTATGAGCTTCAGAGGAGAATAAGGTGATCTATGATATTTTTTTAATAATTTATGTAGATTTGGTGGTGGTGTTATGTTTTAAAGGGATCCCTTTTATGTGAAAGGGAACTAAGGTTTGCGTAGGTTGGGGGTAGGTGTTAGGGAAAAAACCCTAATATATGTGACTAATATTGGTTATCCCAAGGTAAGAATGATTGATATTGATCATCCTATTGATTGATAATAGTCATCTACCAAACCCTTAAAAAATGGGGGGTCACCAACCAAAAATTCAATATAGATTGTTGGTATTTGGCTCTTGTCTAGTGTGAGAGTTAATATTACCTAAATTTCTTTAGGATGACATTCAATTATGATAGGTGAGTTGTTGGAGTGCAAGTGGTTGAGGGGATTTTTTTTATTTTGTGGCATTGTGAGAGTGGTTGATAGGGAAATGGGTGGAGTAGAGTGTGGGGACCATTTTGGATGGAGTTACCAACCATGCATCCAGGTAGAGGATGAGTGCCAGGTGGAAGGAATGCTATGATTAGGCAAGTATCAACCAGGAGAAGGATGCCATTATAGAGATGGTTGCAAGATGAAGTAAGTGGGTTTGTTTGAAATTATTTTAGAATTTGAATGTTTTTGTTTAGATCTGGAATGTAGGGTGGTGGGGAGGGTATTTAGATATTTTTTGGTAGGAGAGAAGTGATGTTGAAGAGAAATTGGTGGGTTTTGGGGGAAAAATAAGGGTTAAAGGCTTCATCCCTAAAATGATAGTGATTAATGCCAGTTGAGGGTTAACCCACTTCGGTCATCAAGGAATCAATGTCGATCAACTAATGATCGACATCAATCTTAGTTTTAATGCTAGAGGGGTAAAAATAGGTAAGTTTAAAATGTTTTTGAAAGGTTATTTTATGAGTTTTAAAGATGTATGGGTTTAAAAAAGGTCTAAGAGTATGATGTTTGGTTTGCTTGGTTAAGTAGGTTATTAGGGTAAGGTATAAAGGGTGTAAGTCTTAGGATGGGTAGATTGTGAAATTGGAATGGTTAAGTTGGAAGACTTGAGGGTGAATAGTAAAGGTTATTTGTAAGAAAAATGAGCCTAGGGGTAGTTAAATAGGGTAGTTGGTGTGGGTGAAGATGCAAAGTAGCAAAATTATGTAAATGTATAGGTGGGAAAGGTTAAATAACTATGGTAGATCAGGTTCAATATTTGTTGGTTGATTGAGGTGTAAATTAAACTAAGTTGAAGATATAACCTTATAAGCTAAGACTCTATTGATAATGTAGGATAAATTTTTATGAATACTCAAGGAGTTATAGATATATATGATAGGCGAGGATTAGGCCCACATGATGGTTATGGGTCTAAGGGGTATGCGACACTATTATCACATGCCATGCGATGTATGTATGTTGGTGGCCCTCATTAAGAGATGGTGTCTGACCACTAACACTTTTTGGTTATCGATAGGAGAGCTAATTATTACCTTAGAGAACGTACATAGGATCTTGAGGTTATTGATACAAGGTTGAGTGATTAATCTAATTTGTGATGATGATATGGATGTGTAGATGGATATACTATATGGTGAGGATGTAGTAGAGACTCGATACCATGGTGGGGCATTTTAATTCAAGGATTTGTATCAATTGGACATAAAGAGGAGGAGATTGATGATGATGATGATGATGATATAAGTCACATGATACACATTACCATATTTGAGTGGTGGGAGGTATCCTTGGGATTTGACTAGTGTACTAGTTGAGATGCATGAGAATATGATAGTCTATGTATGGGTGTCAACAATTTTGACATAGATTTATTGAGATATTTGGGGCTATCAGGTGCATAAGAGGTATGGGATGAGTGTGTGCTTCTTATTTTATTGCTAGGCTTATGAGTATATCACCATTTTATAGCCAATTAGATTGCCTTGGACTACATAATATTAGGCATGATTCAGAGTTGGCTTCATGAGGTGGAGAGCAAATATGGAGATTCCATGGGTAGATGGTGTGGTGTAAGATATAGCATGGTTTAGACAACAACTAGATATGTTAGTGGATGGAGAAGTCATTTTGAGACTGTATGTGGGTTTTCCATCATGGAGGGAGTTGCATGCACATACTTTTTACCTTCAGAGCTTTAGATGGATACATAAAAAGAGAAAGCATGAGTTGGTTTTGATACCCTCTAATCACATATGGTGGAAATTTGGCTTAGTTCAAGGTGATCCAGTAGTGTTCTTGAGATATAGATGAGAGGACACAAAGGTACCACTTCCCTTACCATAGCTATCAGAGGAGGAACCACTTTTTGAGGAACTACCAATTCTTACAATAGTTAATGATGTCAGGGTGACTCCAAAGTATATTACTTGGTGGTAGAGATGACACCCTAAAACTATCAAGGGAGATGGAGTACAGGACTTAATGTCTGAGGAGATGATGGATAGGGTGAGTAGGGTGAGGAGTAAGGTGATATACAGATGGGAGAAGTAGCCCCTAATCTACATATAGTCATTATAGAGAGGGATATTATGAGAGTATCATAGGATACCTTATAATAATTTCTCATCACTATGACATAGGAGAGAGACATAGCACATGGATAACTATCTATGAGGACACAAGAAATAGATAGCTTTCAATTACAACTATCCACCATCACTCAATAGAGAGACACTATAAAGGGGTATTTGAACTATGTTACTTAGGAGTTGGATGGTTTATAGGTGTAATTGACCATTGGTTACATCTGAGAGGGATGCTCTTAATTAGTCAAGAGGGTGACCATCACAAAGTGGACCATCTCTGAGTGGGATTGGAGCTATTGTGGGACCACCTTAGACCATTTCATTGACTATATGTACTTCCACAGTGGAGGAACTAAGATACTATGAGGGACATGTTATTAGGGGGCTTCTAAATGTACCGTAGCACATAGAGTAATTACTAGATTAGGTTATGTCAAGGAGTCCAAGCAGTGTTGCATCTAGTGGTGGTAGAGGCTATATAGCACCTACAGGTACATAGATAGGTCATAGATATGGAGAGAGTTTAGGGGAAAGTAGTGATCTTGTGCCATAGATTAATGACTACTATGTTGTATTATGATTTTTGATTTTGTCCTATGAACCATTGTAGTAAGATATACATATCATTTTGAGAGTGGCATGGACATTTATGTATATATATTCAACACATGGTTTAGTTATGATGTTTATTGATGATGGAATATGATGTTATGGTATTATATATGTGATTCTTTATGTTATGTTTATGTGATGATTCATGTTATGATGTTTTATGATGACATGTTTGGGTTATGGTTATGGTTATGGTTTGGCTTTTTTCCTTTTATTAGGTGTATGCTTGATGTAGTTTATCATATTTTGGTATTATGATATGAGTTAATGAATTCATTTGATCCCATATTTAGATGCATATGTGATAGTTTGTTAAATCATTATCGAATTTAGAAAAAAATGATTAAATTTGGCTTGGTTCATACACGATAAAAATTTGTTATGATTTTTATGTGATAAATTAGGATGACTTATGCTTGATGATAAGCAAGATTGATTCATTTCTAATGTATAGATGTGATTTAGAAAATAATATGAGATGTTGGTTTGATTCACGTATCAAAAATAATTTTTGATGATTTTTATTGGGTTCACATATGATTGTTGATGAGATGATTGATATGGTTTAGTTATGTTGATTATGATGACTATGATGTGGGTAAATAGAATGCTTTTAATATAATAAAAACACCTAAATTAAGAATGTAGATAAGTGATGAAATAGAATGTGACATGGTAAAGCACATAAGTGCAATAGAATCTTTATTATATATATAAAGGTAATATAAAATGTACATAACTGAATTAAGTGAATTATGATGCCATTTATTTGTAGTAAATTGAATGATAGACAGTTTAAAATGTTCAAAACCATTTTAATATATAGATTAATTTGGTTAAAATGCTATATGTAAAAAGAGTAAAGCAATGAGAGAATAATGTTTAATCAAACATAAGACAGATGCCTTAATGAATGTTTCAATAAGTAGTCATGATGAAGAAGGAGACATGATGCTATGTCATTGGGAAGGACCAAAATAGCAAGATGGATCAGCTTATGAACATAATCCCCTTTTATGCTTCACATGTTTGTTCATTTATTTAAGAAGTGACTTGATTATGTAGTGTCAAGTAAGCTCAAAATCCCTTAATTTTTAGAAGGTAAAAGGGGGATGTATCAAATAGTTGAATGGATGATAGTGTAACCTACTTGTGGGGATGGCTTGCCCCTTCTGTAGGTGACCTAGGAACCATTATAGATAAGTCCATGTCTTATTTTGGTGTAGACTGATCAATGTGGGAAGGTTACTAATGATTTGCAAAAGCTAATTGAATCCTTATTTGGGATACATATTTTTTTGCTTTTTTGAATTTTGACTTAGGCTCTTTTTCTAATTTTTTGTGGTTGATAGGTTGGGGAAGCTGATCAATGTGGGAAGCTTCCTTGTGATTACTTTTTTGACAATTTTTTGACTTAGCCATCCTTCAAAGGAGTGGTGTAAGTTTTGGATTTTTTTGATTTTGATAATTATACTTCAAGGGAGCAGTCTATCTTTTTGAGTAATTTTGAATTGTTTTGGTAGTTGTCCTTCAAGGGAACATTTTACAAGTTTAGATATGACCCATAATATATTATATATTTTTATGTTTTTTTTTTTAGACATGGAACTGCTTATATAGGCCTAAGGTCTTCCTTTATGAGGGAAAAATCATAGCACAAGAAGGATAAATGATGGGTGATAGAGTGTTTAAAAGATAATGACCATGAGGATCTACCCTATAAGGGATGAAAAGTATCCATGAGAATCATGCCATGGGTAGAAATGGGGTACCCATATTTAGGATTTAGGCTAAAATTATGACAGATAATCACATGATTATTTACTTTAATTGGTTGTCCTTAAAGTAACAAGATGAAGGTGATAAGTTTGTAAAATACGGGACGAGCTTAAGTTAGACACAAGGTGCTTTAGAACTTGTTTTAATAAAAATTTGGATTCAAATGCAAAGCATTGAGGGGCTCAGGTTCTAGTTTTCCTTCAAAGGATGATAACTGGTAAGTTCTTGACCCATAATTATGCATGATGATAAATGGTCCAAGCCAATTGGGATCAAACTTGCCTTTCTTGCTTCTTTTCATGTTAGTTATGTGTTGATTTTCCTTTAAGATGAGGTCACCAATATTAAATTCTCACTCTCTCATGTGTTTGGTATAATCATGTGTAATTTGCTCTTGATAGACATGAATATGGTTAATAGCAGCCATACAATTCTTGTCAAGTAGCTCAAATTGAGATAGACATTATCGATGATAATCTTCTTCCAATATTATATCTTTTAGGGATATGAAAAGGGAGGGAATTTAAACTTTGAGAGGCAAGATAACCTTTGCACCATAGACAAGTGAGAAAGGGGTGATACCTTTAGGGGTTCGGAGGATAGTTTGATATGCTAATAAGGCAAAAGGAATGTGTGAATGCCAATCCCTACCAGATTCATTGACCACTTTGGTGGGAATTTCATTAAGTGTTTTTTTAGAGGCTTTAACCTATCCATTAGCTTGTGGGTAATATGTAAATTAAAAGCTTAACTTAATGCCAAAGATGTCACAAATATTGCACACTTTCTTGTTTTTAAAATATTTGCCATTATCAATGATGATTTTATGAGGAACATTGAAGTGGCATATGATATCATGATTAATGAAGTCAATAATATTGTCTACTTTAGTTGAGACAAGAGGAATATCCTCCACCCATTTGGTGAAGTATTCTATCGTGGTGATGATATTATGATGTCTTTATGAAGAGTGAGAGTTAATTTCACTAATGAGATCCAATCCCCATTGAGATAAGGGCTAGAAGTCCTTAGCAACTTGAAGGACATGACAAAGAACATGATGCAATTTGGCATGTTTTTGACACTTGACACACTGATTAACATAATCACAACAGTATTGGTTTAGGGTAGGCCAATAGTAGCCAAGGTGAAGGATGTGCTTAGTGATAGATAAACCACTAAAGTGTCCTCCACAAATCCCATCATGAGTTTCTTTGTTTTCTAAAGGGATTTTTTGACTACAAAGGCATGTAAAAGGAGACCATCAAAGCCTCATTTGTAGAGGATTCCCCCTAGTATGTTATAGTGAGAATTACTTTGTATAAAAGCTTATCTACCATTCCTAGAGAAGTCAAAAGGGGTGATGGCTAAGGTAAGGTAATCAAAAATTTATTTATACCAAATATCTAGTTGGATTTACTCCACACTAAAAATGGAAGGGAAGTTTACTTCAATGTAAGAGGGTTGGTTAAGCCTATGAATGGTGACAAAGATTTTAGATTTTGAAGGGGTAGATGGGATTTGAGAAGCAAGAGAATCCATGGTATTGGTGAACTTGTTTATTGAACATGGAGTGGATTGGATAAGGTAATGATCAAATGATGTCAATAATACATCTACCAATTATTTGTATTTTTGGAGAACATCATTTTTACATTGGTATGAACCATTGATCTAGTAGACCAAAAGTTAGGAATCTCCAATAATGTTGATCAATTTTAATCCCAAGGATAAAGTTGTTTGGATACCTAAAATTAGGGCCTCATATTCAACCACATTATTAGTGTAATATGTATACACATAATATTTTTAAAATTTTATCCATTACTAACACTCTTTATCTTCTCATAACCCATGGAGTCTCAATCTCTAAGTGCATGCCTTAAAGGGTGCACTGGGAAATGGGTGGGTAGACCATTGGTGCTTTACAGGATTGTTTTCCCTTTTGGCACTTGTTATCTACACACTTATCTCCTAAAAACCATTTCCCTAAGTTTTTTCTCTCTTGCACACTCTTCCAATCTTTTACCACCTTCCATACCCCTTTTCCTAACCTAAAACACCTTTCAATAGTTTATAGTACTAGGTCAACTGGGTCAACCTTATACTCTTATTAGTGAAACTCATTTAGGGTCTAGGTTGGCTCTTGGTTGACCTAGCTTGTGACCTAGTGAGTTTTTATCAATAATGATACTAGGTTAACTGGGTTGACCCTATTAGCCAATTTTTTTGAAAGGGATTAGGTTTAAATCCACCTATATACATAATATTATTTCACCATTATTTAGATAAGATAAGAAGTAAGATCTATTGTGCATCTACTTATCCACCATTGTACTTGAGGAACAAGCTTAGGGTTTCATACTTTTTTTGGAGATATAGATCTTGTCTTATGGAGAAGTATTTTGGATGTATTGATAGGTTGTGTATCCTAGAGTTGATTTATCCTTACGATCCTTACATACCACACCAATCTCTTATGAAACACCTTGGCAAAGGGAGAGATTAAGGTTTGGTGGGTTTGTCTTCAAAGATAAGTATTCCTTTGTTCTTCAATTTTAAGAGTATATAAATATGAATTTGTACTTATCTTCCATTTATTAGGATTTTGTATACATTTATGTGAGTATATGTCTCTTATGAATGTTTACTTTTAGTGTTTATTACCCTCATTTTATTCCACAATATTTGGTGAGAACTAGATTAGATTTCTTTGCTTTACTTGTTATTAGTATAGTGAATATGAAAACATGGTACTTAGTTAGATTTTTGTGTGATTTTACTTGACAAGAGAGATGAAACCCTAATTATTATTATGGTAATAGATCCCCTAATTGGGTCTAATGGATCCACATATGGGTCATGTTTTAGATTATATAATATATTCCCAATCAAAAGTGTAAGTAGTGTTAGGATAAATTAAAACCCATATCTATCCCCAAATCACATACAAGAGAAACTATGAAATGAATTAATCAAACATTCTAAAAATAAACATAAACATGCACATAACAAAGGGACACCAAATTTAACATGGTTCACTCAAGATGGGATACATCCACCAAACTTGTCCAGTATATTTTTTTCAATAATATAAGAGAGAAGCAAAATCCTATAATAAACCCTATTACACCTCTCTACCTTTTCTACCTCCTCTCTTTGTATAATATTTCATAAATAATCATAATCATCCATCTCAGCCATATATCAATACATTATAAGGTGAAAACACCTAAACATAACCTTTACCATCAGATCTGGAAACCTTTAATCAATGACCCAAATTGACTATGAAATTACAATTTATCAAGGCAAGTTTAATAAAAAAATTATCCATGAGGGATTCAAAGAATGGGATCCAAACCAAACTAAAATAACATCAAAAATTTAACCTCTGATCCTAGAAGAAAATTAGGCTCCATAAATAAAAAGTAGGATCTATCTTCTCTGAGCTATGATTCATTTACAGATTTGATGCATTTATGATTGCATACATTTTGGTGAACTCGATGTGTATCTAAACCTTGTAGGTTTTCTTTCATGTTTTTCATTTTTTATAATTTTTTTTCTATATTTGTGATACTAAGCCGATAGGGCCAGTATTGTTTCTAACTTTAGTGTATAGGTTTAACACATAATCACATCAAAATGACTATGTTCTCTCTATGTAGGTCTTCATCAAATACATGCTATTGGGTTGAAAAGGTCAACATAGTACTCTTATTCAAACTCCAAAAAACATACTAGGTCGACTAGGCCAATATAGTATTTCAGATAGCTTTTATAAAATATACTAGGTCGATCAGATCGATATAGTATTCTAGACAGCTTCCAGTAAATATACTAGGTTAACTAGGTTGGTATAGTCATCTTGATAGGTTTTAACAAACAAGGAATTATAGAACTAGGTCGACCTAGTTGACATAGTTGGTAGAATTTGAAAGCAATATTCAAATAACTTCAACATAAATTTCACATTCCTCGGCATCTTCCAACCCACTAAGGTTACTTTATTTCTCTCTCTTTCATCTCAATTCTTCCTTATAGTTATGTTTTGTATGGTTTATAGTCTTTAAAACTGCCATCATACACCAAACTAGGTCAACTTATTGACCTAATTCTATATTTTATCATATGTCTAAAAGATTAGGTTGACCCTATCGACATAGTTCTTAAAAGACTCTTACTTTAGTAGTATAAGAGTGACACTATTGACAATGTTCTATAAAGTTTACATACACTATCATCTAAATTGAATCTATGCTATGTTTCAAACTATAAATTAAACAATTATATGCTAGTAATTACTTCACACTTTCAATTGTTTGCATGCTTAGAGTAGATCACATAGTCTAATTAGGTGGTTTTTAAATATACCATTTAGTTTCACTATTTTTTTATTTATTGCACACACTACCAAATCACATAATTTCAAAATGCATTTAAAAAATGATCTACCCAAGGCCTACCTTCTTGGATTTCATCACCAAGGGGGAAACTAACTTGGTTTTCTAGCCAAATATAAACATGTGGTTAATAGTAAATATTATCAAAGCACTCAACGCCCTTACCACTATGGGATTGCAAAGTGAGGAGGTAGACCTCAATACAAGCCAGTACCATTGCCAACATAGATCCCTTTCAGCCTAAACATCCTAAAACCACCATAGGTTGATTTTTAGTTCCCTACATTTAGCCAACTCCCCTATCACACTTAAATTAATACTTTATAATAATCTAACAACATTTAGGATGACCACTTAGTTAGCATTTAATTTTCAAGTTAATTAATTTCTCTTTGCTCATTGTATGTTGTATTACAAAAAAATTCATTGGCCAGAGTTGGTCAAAGGTTTTGTGTTGTGTGCCTCAATCGGATCATTCTCATTGACCCAATTGATTATGTGTTTCCTTCAATTTCTAGCTTTCAAGTACATTACAATATATTTCCCTATTTTATTTACATTGTCATTCTATTCGACACAGTCCCTTGCAGACTATTTTTCTCCCTTTGACCTAGTCAAATTTGTATCTCTTTTTACCAATCAAATTAAAATACTAGGTCAACCTATTTGACTCTATAGTCTTATAAGGCTCTATTTTTCCTAGTTTATAGTACTAGGTTGACCCAGTCAACTTTTTACTCTTATTGTTATCATGTATGACCGACTTAGTTCTCTATCTTCTCAAATTATATCTTTGTCTCTTATTCTTCTTACTTATCATACATTTCCTTTTATCAAGCATCATATCCCCTATTATAATCTTATTTGACAACCTAAATCCAATTGGACACTATATGGGGTTCTCTTTGCTTCTTATCTTTTCCTATATTTTCTTCCTCTTTTCAGCTATTAGGGCATCTTGTCATGCCCATCCACACATTACTCTAGCCTTTGGGGAATATTGTGATTCCCACCCACATGTCATTTTAGACTCTAGGGCATCTTGTGATGCCCATCCCTACATCCACTTACCCTTTGGGGAATCTTGCAATACCCACTCTTATTTTCCATTATATTTTACCAATCTAATTCAACTTCAAAAAACCTTTCAAGACACCTAAGATTATCTCTCACGTGTTCATCATTGATATAGCTATTAATTTAGATTCCTTCCCTTCTTTTAATGCTTTATATATGTTATCTATCTAACACTTTTTACAGGATACTTGCACGGGTATCTCCCTCTATAGCAGCCCTCTCTTTTCACAAACCTTAGTCCTTCCTTTTTGGTCTTTTGGTTTCCCCTTTTCTCATGAGTTGCATTGTAAAACCATGGATAGGATATAGTATTACTCATGATGTAATTTTATCCTCTTTTATGTTCTCACTTTCCAAACATTTTTTGACACCTCTTGGGTTTTTCTTTTGTGAGTTGTAGTGTAAGACCATGGATATGACCTCGTCTTCCTCATAAATACCATATTTTTCTTAGTTTATTCTTATAATACTTTTTGGCACCCTCATGTGTTTATATTTTATGAGTTGTAGTGTAAGACCATGGATAGGACCTGGCCTTCCTCATAAAATCACCATCTTTTCATTCCTTCTCTAGAATGTGTTTCGAAATGGTTGCAAGTTATTGATCCTTGTTCTCAACCTTTATCTTTTATTTCATTTGATAGATAAAATTTGCACCAAACAATCTATGTTGGCATGTTTTCAACCATTTCCCTCATTATTATGATAACGAATCACACTTTACTATCATTGTATCCCTTTTTCAACCTTTATCACATTTTTGTGATTTGAAGTCATTCAAATTATTTCATGGCTCATTCTTCTTGATTTCCTTTCCTTTCACTCCATATTGGATAAAACAAGGTTGAAGTTAAGATAGCACTTTTATTTCACCTATATTATTGAGACTCTTAGACTCCATTCTCTCTGAGTTTCTTTCTCTTAGTAACCAAGTCCAACGTGTTCAAATAAAAGTCATCTTTAACACCTATGTTTGGTTTTCCAAATATTTATAGAGGAATAGAAAAATCCATACATAAAGTTAAAATCCAAACCATTTGAAACAAAATACAATTATATATAAAGGCAACACATAAATCTCAAAAGTTAAAATCACAACAAAAGATGTTATTACAAGCACATCTCCTATCTCTAATCAAAGCTCAAACTCCACAAATTTTTTGTTCTAATCATATCTTTGTTTTTACTAGCTCATTTCTAAAACTATAAAAATTTATGGAATCATGATGTCATATAGAATATTTTTAACTATTATATGCCTATATTTCAAAAATATGCCTTTTCACTCTCTTTCACTAATCTCTATGGGTTCGCCTAATGTTTCTTGCATTGGATGCCTTTACATATCTCGCATCTCCTTCTTTATCTACATCACTAAGGTAAGTAAATGTATGTGTTTTTCAATTTAGTGATTTTATTTATCTTATATTCTCCTTAATGCACTTTAATTATCATTAGTTTTATGTGTCATCATGTTCTATTCCTGAAGCACCATCTTGTGTTATATTTATGTGACACATGATGAACTTCGAGTGGGACATATGTATACACATAATATTTTCAAACTTTTATCAATTAATGATGCTCTTTATCTTATAGGAACCCATTGATTCTCAATCTATCTAAGTTTATGCCTTAAGGGGTGCACTAGGAAAGGGGTGGGAAGACAATTGGTACTTCATAGGATTGTTATCCTTTTTTCAACTTGTTATCTACACACTTGTCTCTTGAAAACCATTCCCCTAAGTTTATTCTTCTCTCTTACACACCTTCAGTATTTTACCACCTTTTTTACCTCTTTATCTAACCTAAAACCCATTTCAATAGTTTATAGTACTAGGTCAATTGGGTTGACCTTTTACTCTTATTGGTGAAACTCATTTAGGGTCTAGGTCATTTCTTAGCTAACCTAGCATGTGACCTAGTGAGTTTCTATCAATAATGATACTAAGTTGACTAGGTCAACCCTATCAACTAAAACTTTAGGAATGGTTTATGGTTAAATCCACCTATATATACAAGATCATTTCTCTACTTGAGGATCAAGCTTAGGGTTCCATACTTTCTTCAGAGATATAGATCTTATCTTATGGAGAAGTCTTTTAAATGCATTGATAGGTTGTGTAGCCTAGATTTGATTTATCCTTGCCATCCTTACAAACCACAAACATCTCTATTAAGTATTAAAAAATTTGTTCCTCCTTTATAAGAGTAGATATATATATGCATGTATACTTCTCTTCCATGTATTAATATTTCATATACATTGATGTGAGTATGTCTCTTATGCGTGTTTAAGTTTAATGTTTGTTACCCCCACTTTTTTCCACAAGATTTGGTGAGCACTAGATTAGATTTATTTGATTTACTTGTTATTAGTATAGTGACTATGAAAATAGAGGACTTGGTTAGGGTTATTGCATGATTTTGCTTGACTAGAGGTTGTGGAACCCTCCCTAGTATTATTATTATGGTAGGATATCCCCTAATTGGGTCTATTAGATCCACATATTGGTCATGTTCCTAATTACATTATGTATCCCTAATCAGAAGTGTAAGTAGGATCTATGTTCTCTGATCTAGGATTGATTTATGGATTTGATACATTTTTGATTTCATACACAATCAAAGTCAAGCTTGAAGTACAAGGGAAAAGGATCACCTTCAAGGGGTATAAGGATGATTCTATCACCCCCACCATGTTGAAATTTTTATCCATAAAATAACATGGTCATTTGGTAAGAAGTTTTCTTGAGAGAGAGTTATGATGGACTCATTGGGAAACTCAAGGTTTGAAGGTTGGTTGTCAACTAAAGGGGATTAATCCAATTGATCAGTGATGATTTTATCTTTTAATAAACTTTTTTGAAGTAAATCAAGATCAAACTTAGCTAAAATAATGATCCATCTATCTATATGATAATTTTGATATGGCTTAGAATGCATGTACTTGAGGGATTCAGTGTTTGTGATGACAAAGGTTTTGTGGTTGAGGAGGTAGTGATGAAATTTGGAAGCCACAAAGACCAAGGTGAGGCATAAATTCTTGGTGTTGGTATAATGAGTTTCATACTCTATAATTATTCCACTTATATATTATACTACATGTTCTTTATGTTGATCATCAAGATGTATGAGCATGGCACTTAAGGAATAGTCTATGGTGGATATGTAGAGGTATAAGGGTTGTTCCTCTTTTAGAGGGACAATGACAAGTGGAGAAATAAGGCATCATTTAATTGATTCAATTTACAATCTTCATTCCACTTCAAGTAGGAGTCTTTCTTAAGGAGTTAGTGAAAGGGCTAACATTTATCAGATAATTGAGAGATGAAATGATAAATGGAGCTTATCCTAAAATTTTTGGAGTTGATTAATC
Source organism: Torreya grandis (assembly GCA_037957365.1). Classification (NCBI taxonomy): domain Eukaryota; kingdom Viridiplantae; phylum Streptophyta; class Pinopsida; order Cupressales; family Taxaceae; genus Torreya; species Torreya grandis. Next base: position 1,196,014 of record JARHVA010001807.1, read on the forward strand.
TTAGTTGGAGGAGGAATGTCTAGGATTGCTTTGAATTTAGTGGGATTGACTTCTATTTCATGAAGGGAAATGATAAAGCCAAGGAATTTACCTGATAGGACCCCAAAGATGTATTTATTTGGGTTGAGGAAAACATGGAATTGGATAAGGCATTCAAATATGAATTTAAGGATTTATAAATGTTATTTATGACATTTGTACTTACCAAAGAGGTCATCTATATAGTCTTTCACATTTTTATGGATGAGGTCATGAAATATGTAGGTCATAGCATGTTGATAGGTTGCACCATATTTATTCAAGCCAAAAGGCATGACCTTATAAAAAAATGTTCCCCATGGGGTGATGAAGGTGGTTTTGTGTTGATATTTAGGGTGATTAATATTTGGTTATAACTTGATATTCCATCCATACGAGATAGCATCTCATGACTAGTTGTTAGATCAAGGAGTTCGTCAATGCTTGGTAAAGGAAAGTCATCTTTTGGATAAGCAAGGTTGAGATCATGAAAATATATACAACCATGAAGTCCCTCTATTAATTTAGTGATAATAATGAAATTTTAGAACCATTTTGGATAGTCAATGGGTTGGATGAATTTGATGGATAAGAGGCATTGTAGCTCTTCTTTAATAAAAAGGGTAATGCAAGGGTGCATCCTTCGAAGCTTTTACCTAACATATTTGGCATCAAAGTTGGTGATGATGTTTTGGATTATTATGAAAGGGTTTATTCCCAACATATCACTATAATACAAAGAAAATGATATGCTACAATAACATAGAAAAGAGGAGAAATCTTGATGTTCTATGAAATCTAATGAGTGGACAATTTAGATTATGTGATGATTTCTTGAATGCCCAAGTTGATATCAATGGTAGATTCATTCAACATGTTTGATGTCTAAATATGAAGGTATTTTTAAATGGAGTAATTTTATCATAAAGATAGGTGATAATGGAATCATCATCCTAACACTAGATAGTATTGATGGTAGTATAATCATCTTCGACAATCTCTAGATGAGTTAGAGGAATGGTTCTAGTTTCCCCATGAATTTGATAGGTTAGGGGACCCAAAATAATCATATTTATCCCCACAAAAATCTATGAGGGATGGAATTGGAGTCATAAAACTTTGAATAAGAAAAGGTTGGTGAGGATGGGGTTTTTTCCTCAATGATTGTGATGGAAGGTGGGTCGGTTGGTTCCTTTGGTTAGATAAATCCTAGGCTATGTCACTTATGAGGTTTTTGAGTTTTACACAGGATAATATCATGTGGTCCATGATTGTATCATCTTAAACCAAATAAGTTACAAGCACACCAATAAAGGTATGTTTGGGTGAAACCTAGTTTATCCAAGAAACAAAAATTAGAGGTGAATGGTCTGACAGAAGGTGAGGTGTTATAAACTGAATGTGGTTTATCGAGTCCCCCATAGATAAATTTTGTTTAATAGTTATGAGGACAAAAAAAGATGATGTTTATAATGTTATAATAATATTTAGGATGTTGATAAATATTTACATATGGAGTAGGAAGGGTTTTGTGAGTCAATAGGTGGTATTCTCTAAGTGAAAGATGTTGTAATGTGGATTTCAAGGGGTCTTTTATAAGGATTTGAAAAGAGGTTATGGTCAAGATTGTAGAAGCTTTGTTGATGGATGATGGAGGAGATGCATCCTTTAATATAATGAGTAAATCATTTGGGTAGTAAGTCATGTTGCATGACTTAAATGGACTAGGGTTGGTTGGGATGACATGAACTTGACACTCATGTTTAAATTTGAGGCACTTATGCAAAGTTGATGGTACATAACCCATGGTTTAGATTCAAGAGCATCCAAGCAATATGTTGTATTTAAACTCCTCTTCTATAATGTAAAAGATCTTAGGGAGAGTTTGAGGGCCTAAACATATGTTAAGGACAATTGTTCCCAAGGTAGTTGCCATCTTGTCATTGAAAGATTACAGCATGGTAGTGGTTTTAGATATGATTTTCTTAAGAAGTTTAAGTTGATCATAGGCTTGGGATGAGATGATATTGATTCTATGTCCCCCATAAATCATAACTATTTTGATATGGATTTAATTGATGTGGGTATTGATGAAGAGGGGAGGATCTGGATCATCTGGGTGGATAGGAGGTATCTTAGAATCCTAGAACGTGATAAGGGCTGATAATTGGAGGGATTCAACAAGGGTTGATAGAGGTCAAGGATCTTTGGTTTAACCTAAATAAATTTTAAAGTTTCCATCATAGCTTGAAGGTGTTAAGGTAAGGTTTGGATTAATTCATACAAGGTCATCTTTACCAAGGTTTGGTAAAGTTTTTTGAGCACTGACCTATGTATTAGTCCAGATGGATTGTATTGAGGTGTACCAAAGATATAAATCTTGGGTTTTGGTGAAGGTGATTGGGGTGATTTTATAAAATAAGGATATGTCCTAGGTATGGATACTTTGGCTTTCCCTTTATCAATTTGGCTTTGTGACCGAATGACTACATGGATGGTGTCAATTTGGAATGTATGTGGGATTGTAGGTTGTTTTGGTTCATCCTTACTCTTTGATGAGATCTTGGAGAAAGGTTTATATGAGGTGGTAGATTTTTTTTTGTCTTGGATGTGGGATAAGAGGAATATCCTATATCAAAATATCATCTACGTCACATAATTTTTGGATTATGTCTTGAAGAGCTTTGCAGTTCTTAGTGTCATGTCTAGGTGTCCTATGGTATGTGCAAATTAAATTATCATTCAAACAAGTTGGTTTTGGGATAAGAGGGTTGAATGTTTTGATGGGAGATAGGTTATGTGTTAATTTTGTAATATACTCTATATGATAATATAAAAAGATTTTAATAATGGTGTTAAGAGGGTGGAAGTCTTTGTTCTGGTTGTTGGGGTTAGTACCTTTTTATGTGAAAGTTTCATGAGTGGAGCTTTGGTTTGTGAAATGCTTTTGGTTGATGGTTTTTGGGTTGAAGGTTTGGTGTGGATGGGTGAAGTTGTGGTAAGAAGAGGAGGTTTAGACTATGGTCTCTTTATTGGAGGGCTTGGATTTTTCAACAAATTGGAAGGGTGAGGTCCTAAAATGGATAAGAGGTATGGCACTAGGATGATGGGTGAAGTTAAAATGGGATGTGAAATGGTTTTAGGATTTTGAGTTGTAAGTGGTTTTACCTTATTCCTTAGTTTCAATTGTGTACTTTTAGGTGGGTTTTATGGTATAAACTCTAATTTTAAAAGTGGATGAGTGATATTTTAAGTTGGAAGGACACCTAGGTTTTTGATAAGTTTGAATGGGGTAGTTGGGTTTGTTTTGTTTGTTTTTATGGGTGTTGAGTTGGTTGATTTGTTTGAAGGTTGAGATATGGATGAGTTTTTTGGTTTGGTTGAGGTAGTGGTGGTTAAGTTTGTTGAGGTTAATGTTTGGGTGGTTTATGGTTTTGTCAACTCTTTCTTTGTAGGGTATGGAATTCCAAGATGGTGCCAAAACATAGCTCAGTCAAGGTTTAGTTGTGATAAGATTTTGATATTTTAAAAAAACCTTGAAGATAGTTTATAGATAGACTTAGCCTTTTTAATGGGGGTTTCTAAGGAGAGACTAAGCGGATATGGAAGTGAGATGGTCATGGTTTCCTCTTCTTTTGGCAACAATTATAAGGAAATGGTGGGTGATTACACCATGGAAGGAAGTGGAGTAGGTGAGATGATCTCTTCCTTAGTTGAGATTTTCAAAGGAAGGATGGGTGATTCAAATATGTAAGAAATTGGTGTAGGAGTGGTGGTTTATTCCTTAGTTATGGTTTCCAAAGGAAGGATGGGTGATTACATTATGGAAGTAAGTGGAGTAAGAGTGGTGGTTTCTTCCTTAGTTATGCTTTACAAAAGGAAGGATGGGTGATTCCATTATCCAAGTAAGTAGATTAGGAGTGGTGGTTAGGGGTGGTTCAACCAAATCAAGAAGTAGAATAGGCATGGTTTGGGTCATGGTTTCATCAATTATAAGTTTATTAGGGACAATGTTTATGGTATGAACCTCATGTTTATGGGATGTTTTCTCATTTATAATGTCATTATTTAAGTAAGGTAGGTGGTTTGGAAATGGCTGATAGAAGATGTCAAGAGCTTGATTTGGAGGTACATTTGGGTTATCCAATACAAGTTCACCCTTATCAATCAAATCCTAAACCATATATTTAAAGGTTTTACATTTATCAACATTATGTCTAATGATGTGATGGTAATTGTACATCTTGTTATCCTTATACCAACTTGGTATAGGATGGGATGAATAAAATTTTTGAGGGGGTTTAATTGGTGGAAGTTGGCCTATGGATGCTTTCAACAATTTCTCCAAAACCATAGCATAAGACTCCCTTAGCAAAATATATTGCTTTTGAACAAAACAATTTTGGGATTTTGGATTTTGGTTTGAATATGTGGATGGGTTGGATTGGTTTACCACCAAAGGAGGAGTCATTTTAAGGATAGTGGAATTGGTTGATCCTTTGGATTTGGGGTGGTTTGAAGGTTTGGAGGAATCTTAATCAAATTTTAAGTATACATTATTATTCCTAAGCTTAAGTTTGCCTTCATCAATTGCTCAGATTTCTAATTTCCTATCCATGGTAAACACTTCATCAAAGGTATGGAAAGTTTGAACTTATCAGGTAGAGGAAATGTGTTTGTCACATGCCCAAGATAAAATTTCAATCAATTTAAGTTGGGGTAGGGAAAAGGAAAATTGGTTGATTAACCCCCTCCATTGAGCAGCAAAATCGGCAATGGATTCATCTTCAAATTAGAGAATAGAATATAAGTTAGTTATGGATACTTTCTTGGAGATGTTTATGGAGAAATGATCCAAGAACATTTATGAAAGCAGGGTGAAGGAAAAGAGGGAGTGCCTAGTGATAACACTATACCAATCCAACGTGGGTCATATTAAAGACATGGGGAAGGTTTGAAGTAAAAGATCATCATCATATGTAATGAGATAGCACACATACCTAAATGTTCTTAAATATTGTTTGAGATCTTCCTTACTTTGGAATTTGGTGAATTTGGTAAGTTCCCATTGAGTGGGGTAAGGATGGATTGATATATAAGGATAGAGGAAATGTGTTTGTCACATGCCCAAGAGAAAATTTCAATCAATTTCAGTTGGTGTAGGGAAAAGGAAAATTGGTTGATTAACCCCATCCATTGACCAACAAAATCAGCAATGGATTCATCCTCAAATTAGAGAATATAATATAAGTTAGTTATGGATAATTTCTTGGAGATGTTTATGGAGAAATGATCCAAGAACATTTATGAAAGTTGGGTGAAGGAAAAGAGGGAGTGTCTAGTGATAACACTATACTAATCCAACATGGGTCTTACTAAAGACATGAGTAAGGTCCAAAGTAAAAGATCATCATCATATGTAATGAGATAGCAGACATACCTAAATGCTCTTAAATATTGTTTCGGATCTTCCTTAATTTGTAATTTGGTAAATTTGGTAAGTTCCCATTGAGTGGGGTAAGGATGGATTGATATATAAGGGTAAATGGATTCATTACCAATCTGGTCATAGGATAAAAGATTATGAGCTCAAAAAGTATATGTCTCTAAAGTTTTCATTTTATCCATTAACATTTTGGTGAGGTTAGTTTGTGGTGCACCCACATAGTTTTAGGGTATGTGTTATTAGGGTTGTGAGGGTGTAATGTATTGCATGTTGGAAGGTTGGGTAGATGCCACCTAATAATAGTTATTCATGAAAGGTTGGGATGGCATGGGAGGCATATATCTTTATGGATTTGGGACATATGATTTAGAGTTCAGTTTGGAAAATGGTCCCAAGTCATAATGAAACCACTTACAAGCAAAAGAACTCGTTGAGATCTTTCTAGCACTTATTCTAGATCACAAAATAGATTCTAGATGCCCAAGTTATAGGCTACTAAAGTTATTTTATGATAGGCAAAATAAGGAGGTGTCACAATGTGTGACACAATTTGAATCTGACAAGTGGACCAATCACCCATTGACACGTGGCAGTCTATTTTTGTATGTTTATGCAAAAATTTGGTTTGGTGTTTTGGTTTGGTTTCAACCTCCAGTCTTTGATAGGTGGTCATATGGAGAACTGTGGGCCCCACTATTGGCTCACTGGGGGTCCTCAGTGAGGGTCAACACACTTGGTTAAGGAGGGGTGCCTTGGCCTCCATCTCATAATGCAATGCATTTGAATTTGCTTTTAAACCATTATATTCTACCCACCAGATGCATGTGGGACAATTAAATTATATGTTTTAAATAGCTTGTAATATTTCCTTGGTAATTCTTTGATTTTTTTATTACCAAGCCCCACTAAGCCACATGGGAAAACCAACAATTGCCACACCACAAAGGCCCTTCCAAGTCAAGCTCAAGAATATATGCCAATTTTGGAAGATAAGTGACCAAAATGCATGCCACATCTGAGTCCACACAGCTCATGATTATCTTCCAACTTACCATGTCACATGCCATGAGAAAGGCCATGTCCACATAGCTCGTGACTTATCTACCAAGTCAAATGCTAAGTTTGGAGACCATGAGAAGAGGACATGCCATAGTGTATATGCTAATTTGGTATAATAACCAATGTACATGCTAAGTTTGGCACCTTGAGCCCACCAAAAGGGGCATCGACATTGTAAAAGTTGGTCACTCATTTTTAAAAAGACATCAAAGTTGATCCCATTTGCTAATGTGGGATAAAGGATAAAGCCCAAGTGCCCAAAAAGGGAGGCCGATGACTTGAACCTTGCACCTATTGTGTAAAATGGATAAGTATTGATTGACCAAGCTATAGACTAGAAAACAATATAAAAGGAATGAACTTGTATTTGAATGTAAGCTTCATAGGACTGTGTATTTTTTTAAGAGGCTGAGAGCTTGGAGATAGCTAGAAAATGGATTTTGATCCATAATCTGACCTTATACACATAGGGTAAGCCTTTGAAATTATGTTTGGTAATTGAAAAGAGAGTTTAAAGTTATTTTATTATAAATTGGATAGACCAATAGCTTAAGTGAAGGGACTTAAGCACATTCAGAAGGGGTTAAAGACTGAGGAAGGATTCCATGTTGCCGAGCTTGAGTATATCAGTGAAGGTGGAGTTATTGTATAGAGATCAAACCTAAGGGAAGTTATGTAGTGTTTCAAATAATTTGTAAGCCATTTTTTGCACAAATTTAATAGAAATGATCCTCACTATTAAGTGGACCTAGAGATGTAGGCAAGAGATGCCGAACTCTGTTATCAATGTCGTATGGTAAAATTGTCATTTGATTGCATGTTTTAATTCAGTTTTCTAATTTTTAATTAATCATGAATAAATGCAAAGATTAAAATTTTAATTTTATGACATTTTTAAAATCAAATTAGTTTAATTGGTGAATGGAAGTGACAAGTCATTAAATAGTTCCAATCCAATTCGATAACTGAGAACACTTATTTGCCAAACAATTTGCAAGTTCTTTTGAGTATTTCAAGAATTTGTTAAGTTTGAGAAATTTAGTATTCATAGTTTAAACTTCACTTTGAGTTTATTAGTGTAGTTTATAAATGAAATTGGTATCAGAGTAGTTAGTAAGCAGGGTTAGCTTCTGATTGTGTGATTTGATAGTTGCTTTCAGTTTATTGGTTATCAATATCACTTGATTAGACTACAATGTGTAGTTGTGGAATTAGTGCATTTATAGGAAACCATGGGAAAGTTGTCACATAAAGCTAATATGGAAGAGCTTGAAAGCATCAACACCTAGATTCAGGATGAGAATGCATTCCTGAGATGCAAACTCTTAGCTCTTGAAGAGCAAGTTGCAAGTTTTAAATCAAAGCTTGAATCTAAGGATGAGCTCTTGATCAGATTGTAGTGTGGTGAACCAAAGAATGCAATACCTTATAATTCAAATGCAAAGACTATGACTAAGTGAATTATAAGTTATTCACCAAGTAATTCATCTTCTTCTTTCCATTCAGATTCAGATTCAAGTAATGATGCTTTTGGTAGTTTTGAACAACACACTAAGGGTATAGGATCCAAATTGTTGAAGAAAATGGGCTTTAATGGAAGGGGTCTTGGTTGAAATGGTCAAGGAATTACTAGCCCAATACAAGTAGAGCATAGATCTCCTCATGCAGGTTTGGGTTACACTAGTGAGCAGGTGGATATTGAAGAAAATTCCTCCATGACTAAAGGAAGACAAGCATCTAATAGCAAAGGGTTGAGGCTACTAATAGAGCATGTGTAGTGTAAGAGAACACATAGAAGAGGTATTGAGATTCCACCTCCTAGTTCCTACACTAAAGTTAGCACTAAATCTTCTAATCTACTTTTTATGTTTAAGAAATTTGGATTTAACATTCAGAAGATGATGCAATCATTTCCTTGCACTTTTTATGGATTGCATAACCATTGTGTTGCATTTTTTGGAAAAGACATGCTTTGATTAAGTAGATTGCAGGTGTTAAAGACCATTCTCATCATGGCAAAGTGAGAAGAGGTAAAAGGTAGACCTCACCTAAGAAGGTTCTATGCACTCATTGCCATACAAGTAGACATCAGATTTATCATTATTTTAAACTTCAATCATCTTCTCATTCTTGACATGGTAAAACTAAGATGATTTATCACCCTGTTAATAAGGTCAATGAAGTTAAATCAATCCATAATGATGTTAAGGGATCCACTGAGGAAATCAAGTTAACTAGGCAAAAAAATTGATTAAGTGGATTTATAATGTACTTATTTTTCAAAGCATTGTTAAGAATTCTATTAAGGGAAAGAACAAGCTTTGATGATGCATTAATAGAGTTTGTGAGAACACTTCAAGACAGGTTTATCATTTGAAGTATTTCAATTCTCACCTTATGTTGAATAGCTCTATATTTTGGAAACTCTTATTTATGTTGAGTGAGTTGTCTATAGGACTTGAACTCATTTGATCAGTTGGAGATAATAGTAGAATGGATGTTGTGGGTTGAGTTAATTTCCTTACAACACTTGTCTCATATTTAACTACTATTTTGAGAATGTATCTATTTTTGGCACATGGATGTATAGATGCATAGTAAGACCCTATGGGCATGTTTGGATGTTAGGCAATATACATTTTATGTTGTTTGCATTTGCTTAGCATTATAAGTCCCATACCAGGGCATTATATTGCAACATGTCTACAAAATTTATTGTATGTTGTTGGCATTAACAAACTTGTTTTTTAGTTACATTGGGAATTGTTTTAGTTCATTGACAGTTCACTGCTTTATAAGATGTGACATGGGCAGACAGTTTTAGTATGTTGTGATCAATTTATTGGAAATTTCATATTCATTTACTCATGCCATGTTGTAGGCATTTTCACTTGAGTTGTGAATCATTTATTTTTCCACTATTTATCTCTTGCTATGATTGGGTTCTATTTGATGTGATGCAGTAGACCAATTATCAATAATAAGGAGATAGTAGACTTTTGGAGATCAAAAGCCTCTTTTGTAGGAAGTGTGATCTAGAGTTTAGTTCAAAAAAGGTCCCAAGTTAAGATGAAACCTCTTATACATGAAAGAGCTTGTTGAGAGATTTCTGTCACTTCTTCCAGATCACAAAATGGAGTCTGGATGCCCAAGTTATAGGCTATTGAAGTTATTTTGTGATAGGCAAAATAAAGAGGTGTTGCAATACATGGCACAATTTGAATGCGACAAGTGGACCAATCATCCATTGACATGTGGTAATCTATTTTTGTACATTTGTGCAAAAATTTGGTTTGGTTTCAACCTCCGGTATTTGATAGGTGGTCATATGGAGAACTATGGGCCCTGCTAATGGCTTGCTGGGGGCCCTCAGTGAGGGTTGATACACTTGATTAAGGAGGGGTGCCTTGGCCTCCATATCACAATGTAATGTATTCCAATTTGATTTTAAACCAATATATTCTACCTATTAGATGCATGTGGGACAATTAAATTATATGTTTTAAATAGCTTGTAATATTTCCTTGGTAATTCTTTGAAATTTATTATTACCAAGCCCCATTAAGCCACATGGGAGAACCAATAATTGCCATGCCATAAAGGCCCTTGCTAAGTAAATCTTGAGAATATATGCCAAGTTTAGAAGATAAGTGATTGAAATGCATGCCACATCTAAGTCCACACAAATCATGATTATCTTCCAACTTACCACGTCACATGCCATGATAAATGCCACATTCACATAGCTCGTGACTTATCTACCAAGTCAAATGCTAAGTTTAGAGACCATGAAAAGAGGACATGTCATAGTGTATATGCTAAGTTGGTACAACAACCAATGTACATGCTAAGTTTGGTACCTTGAGCCCACCAAAAGGGGCATCAGCATTGTAAAAGCTGGCTACTCATCTTTAAAAAGACATCAAAGTCAATCCTATTTGCCAGTGTGGGATAAAGGATAAAGCCCAAGTGCCCAAGAAGGGAGGCCGATGACTTGAACCTTGCACCTATTATGTAAAAGGGATAATTCTTGATTGACCAAGCTAGAGGTTGGTAAATAATATAAAAGGAATGAACTTGTATTTGAATGTAAGCTTCACAGGACTGTGTATTTTTTTTAAGAGGCCGAGAGCTTGGAGATAGCTAGCAAATGGATTTTGATCCATAATCTGACCTTATACACAGAGGGTAAGCCTTTGTAATTATGTTTTGTAATTGAAAAGAGAGTTTAAAATTATTTTATTATAAATTGGATATACCAATAGTTTAAGTAAAGGGACTTAAGCACATTCAGAAGGGGTTGAAGACTGAGGAAGGATTTCGTGTTGCTGAGCTTGAGTATATCATCGAAGGTGGAGTTCTTGTATAGAGATCAGACCTGAGGGAATTTGTACAACATTTCAAAGAATTTGTAAGCCATTTTTTGTGCAAATTTAATATAAATGGTTCTCACTATTGGGTGGACCTAGAGACATAGGCAAGAGATGTTGAACTCCCTTATCAATGTCATATGGTAAAATTGTCATTTAATTGCATGTTATAATTTAGTTTTCTGATTTTTAATTAATCATGAATATATGAAAAGATTAACATTCAACATTTTATGACATTTTAAAAATCAAACTAGTTTAATTGGTGAATGGAAGTGATAAGTCATTCGACAATTCTAATCTAATTCGATAACCAAGAACGCTTATTTGCCAAATAATTTGCAAGTTCTTTTGAGTATTTCAAGAATTTTTTAAGTTTGAGAAATTTAGTATTCATAATTTAAACTTCACTTTGAGTTTATCAGTGTAGTTTATGGATCAATATAGCCTGGATTAGATATAGTGCGTATTTGTTGAGATCTGGGCATGGTTGGGTTATTTTTTTGAAGATGTGTAGTTACTCTTGTACTTATGGGTGGGAGATTGGATGGTATGGAAACTAATAAGTTTTGAAATGGTGTAGATGATATTGGGTTTTAGGTGGCAAGACATAAGGAAACCATAATATTAGATGGCATCCCAATGCTAAGTGGTGATTTAATTATCATGGGTTGGGTTATCCCTACATTTGAAGGGTTGGCTAAGGGGTTGGTGGAAAGTGAAGGTGATTTGGTATTTTTTGGTAGTGAACGAGAAGCTTGGTTTTGGGAAACACTAGTAGATGGGTTACTTGTAGAAGATGAATATTGAGTTACCATGGATTGGGTAGTGGAGATGGTGACAATCGAAGTCTCACTCATAAGGTAAGTAGGCATGCCATAAGGTGGTTCAATAGAATGAACCAACATAGGGGCACAATTAACAATTGTGGAAAGGTAATATTGGAGGGAAATTGGGTTGTTTTTAATGAGGTTAGGGAAGTCCATATCCCTTTAGGCAAAAGATGAGGAATATCAGGAATCCTAAAATGGTTGGGAGAGATTTCTACATCTAGAGTACACTATATCAATGAAGAAGAGGAAGAAGGTTTGTGGTGATGTTGGTTTTGATTAGCTTGGTCTCTAGCTTGCTACCATGTCAAGACCTTACGATAAAGTGGTGGAAGTTTTATAAGTTTGATGGAAATGAACTCATTAACTCAAAAGGAGAACAAATAAAAAAAATTCAAGATTATCACACACACTAAAATTATGTTAGATCCTATGAGTTATTTTTATCTCAATTTGGGTTTACGCCTTAGGTTTAGAATTTGTGAGACTCCACTTGGATTTTGAAATGGGTACTAGAAGTAGAAATCTATGGATGGTTTTAGGTGTGTTTAAGCTCAAAAGATATTTATATTAGAATTGGTACATGGCTTGGTATTAGGTCCTACCCCCTCACTTCACACACTACAACATAAGGGTGTCAAGTGCTTTTAAAAATATACCTCATATCTAGAGTTTATACTCAGTAATCATACTGAGTTGGTTCTCCCCTTGGTGGTGAAATCTAAGTAGGATAGTCAGGATGAAGGTTGTTGCTAGCTGATGAAATCCCAGTGAGTTCCTTTATGTCAATGTTTGATGAATTAATTATGTAAGTGGTTTGGTATGTGTGTGAAAATAAGTGATTGTTATGATTGATTTACTGATTAATTAAGCTATGTGACTTAATCATGTAAGTAATCAATGGATGAAGGTTTATTTTAAACCCAAAAGGAAATTTTACTTTCTTTGAATGAGTACAAAACAACTAGAATGAACCTAAATGTAGGATGATAATACAATTCCTATCCTGAGATGAATGCCTTTTCACTTTTTACAAATAAAGGAAAATAAATGATTTTGCCTTTTCTAAAAAAGTAAAGACAATAAGTACTTTTTTTATTTTGAAATGAAGAAATTATAAGTTACATTTTCAATTTAGAAATGAATAAAATAATGTTTTAATTTCAGAGATAAAGAAGTGCAATTAATTATTCTTTCACTAATGAAACTAGAATGTCCTAAAACAACTATGAACCCAAGAAAACTCTAGGGTCCCACTGGACATGCCAGAATGTTTCACTATATTTTTAAATTATTTTAAATTGCTTTTGAAAACAAGTAAAACTTAAGAAAAGGAGAAGGTGTAGATGAACCTGGATATGCTTACATGCTCTGTGATCCAGATGATGTGAAGTACTCCTATTTGTTTAGGGAAGAATGACCTGCAATAATAATAATACTAGAAATGGGATTTATTAATAAGATTGAAGGGTGGATCACCTAGCATGTTATAGATCCAAGAAGTACAAGACTTCCTTTGAAGGTTGTCAATCCACTTATTTTTAAAAATTAAGTTCTAAATAATGTTGATAAAAAGTGCTTGCATAAAGGAATAAAAAGTACTTTAACATAATGTAATAAAATAATTTTCAAGAAAATGATTAATTTTAACAAAATGGCATTAACTTATGTAAAAGAAATGCTAAAGTGCAAAAGTGTGGTTCAAATTGTTGTTTATAACTCTATGTTGTGATAGGGGTTGAGAAACAAGGTTTTTGGTTGAGGTTGATAAGTAATTTTAACTTGTTATTTTAGGAAAATAAAATTACATAAAGATCGATGCTAGTTACTAGGTAACCAATGTTGGTCAAGGATGACTGACGTCGATCACTGTGTATTGTCATAGTTTTGGATTTTGAGTAAAAATGGGTTTTGGGCTGGTTGTAAGGGGTTTGTGGGATATTTGAAGGTTGGTTGATGGTCGTAAAGTTAGAATGAAGACCTAAGGATATCAAAAACAAAGGTTTAACACTAAAAAGGATGGGAATGGTTAGTGGGAATTTGGTGAAAAAAGGGTGTTGGAGTTATAAAACTCTAGCACCAAAGAGAGTGTGGGAGAGACTGAAAGGAGTGAAAGCAATAAATAACCAAAACAAAATATTAAACTTATAAAAATCATAGAATACTTAGTTTTTGTGGATTTTCTAGCCTAAATACGATTTGAAGTTGAGTGAGAGATGGTTGGAAGCCTAGAACAAAATGGGCAAAGTAACAGTTCTTGAATCCTCAATCCTAAGGTGATGAAGTAATTCTTGGTCTCTAGACTGGTTATCTAGTTCACTAGATAGCTTTGGTTTGCATAAGAGTTTATTCATTGCTCCAAATGATTCAACCTCTTAATAAATCGTCATCGACCATCTTTAAGTAACTGATGTTGATCCTAGTCAACTGGTGTTGGTCAAGGGATGACTAGCATCAGTCAAGGTAGAAATGGTCCAACTTGCCAAAAATAGTGTTCTGCACTTAATTTTGGTAGTTAATACTATTATAAATGGTCTGAGTTCATTTAAGGAAATATGATCATGTGGATATAAATAGTCTAAGAGGTTAGGACTCAAATGTTAGGGTAGGAAATGGTCTTAAGGCAAGGTGTCACTAAGTTAGCCAATGGCTTGGTTAGGGTGAGGTGTAAATAGAATTTTATTAACTTAATTAATTAATTAATTTAGCTAAATATGGGTAAGGTAAATGTGTATTTAAGGGGGTTAATAAATGTTCTAACCCAAGGGGGCCAAGGGGGTCAAAAAGGTGTGCTATGGCATCTAAAACTGTTAGTGCATTTTTTTAGTGTTTACAACAACTACAACTAGTGTACTATACATCTTGGTACTGACCAAAATTGATATTTCTCCATAAAAAATTCTTCCCTATAAATAATGGCATAAAATGTTGATAAATATGATCAAGGCCTACCCATACCCTATGATTATCATACCGTACTATAGTAGAACATGATCAAGACCTTTCCAACTAACTCAATTCACATAAGGATCCACCTAGAAGCCCATCAAAGTGTTCAACAAATTTTGATGACCTTTTCTCAACATTGTTGGTGCTAAAAACCCCTATCAACTCATACTGTCACTGACAACTGATCGAAGACCTATGAGTGCTATATCTTCTCCCCTATTAGGCAATAGGTGAAAAGCTATGCAAAAAGAGAAATAAAATAAAATAATCATATCCACTTCATGTCATGAATATTAGGTATAGAAATTCAAAACTAAAACTAAAATAAGCAAACTACTATTAAAATGATCATTTAAACATTTGACTTAAATTCCAAGTGAATAAGTAACTTGCAACGGGGAATTATCTTCTAGCCTCCAATAGATCCTCCAACCTCCAATGTGACACTTATGCTTTTTCAATCACAAGGATCCTAATGGACCTATAATGAACAATTTGTTCATTGATAACACAAAAAAGAGGTGGTATTATAAAAATTTACAATTTGAAGGTGTTGGTTTCTACCAAAAATGCACCTTTATACATCATTTTCAATATAATTTGATGTCAAAATCATATGATAATGTTTTAAAACACAAAATAAACCATTGTATTCTATATTTAATATTTTAAAACCTATAAACTAATTGGTCACATGATCACTTTTGTATAAAAAATGACTAGTCACAAAAGTTATAATTGTTAGACGTCAAAGCTTCACAACCAAAGTTCTATTACTATATGTTAGTAAAAATATATCCTATTGTGCAAGTAATTAAATGAAAAATTAAAAAAAGATATAAAATAAGATACAAAATGGGAAAAACAATACACAGAGATTACGTGGAAACCCTACATTATGAAAGGAAAAACCATGATCAAAATGGTAGATTCAGACTTCATATTAATCAGCATTAACTTTCTTCTACAATAATTCCTCCATCAACTCCTTCAGTACTAACATACTAAGCACTCAATGCTTCCACTTGAATCATTCATATTTTGATCTAAACATAACAATGCCTCTAGGATCCAATATCCATACATACAATCACAAGCTTACATGGATATTCTAACAGGATGAGTTACAATGAGGAAGTTTATGCTATTAATAGCATCTACAACAAGAGAGAGAAGAGAGAGAGGGAGTAACATCATGTGACCCTAACAAATTCACCATATTCCATGTGGGCACTAGTGATCAATAGTAAAATGTCTATTTTCATGTGCAAGGGTCAACAAAGTGGACCATCCAATTTAGACAAGATCCAAGCCACTTCCATGTGACTCTAAACATTATCTCCCACTCCACATATGAGGAAAATCAGCAACAATAAACTCTTGTCTTCTTCTTCCATGTGCACATCAAACTCCAAGAGGAGTTTCAATCACCTTTTGACTTTATCCACACATGTGAACCATGGTGTCCCTATAAATTTCAACCCATACATAACCCTTGACCAATTATGCCACAAGACAAACCCCATGTGACTACCAAGGACAAACCCATGTGCCTTGGTGGAGTGATATGCCCCACTCCCATCACATCAACCTAATCACACTTGGGATACCCTTTATTGTCCCTTGCCACTCACCAACCATCCACATCACTACTAGGCCACATCATCATGAATAGTGACTATGAATAGTGATTTCACACCTAAAACACTCCCACTTAGAGTCAATATACATAGACTTTTACCACACATGAGTCTTATGCAACTAGTTGTCTATTTATACCCTCTTCTATCCTAACACAAACGTAGTAGAATTTTGCTTGAACTACTAAAAATTATTTGACCTAATTAGCTTTGTCAACATCTATTCCTCTATAACAAATTACAAAACCTAAATTAACTCTTCACTTCTCCACAGAGCAATCCTCCAATAAGGATTCTATCATGAACTGATCACAACTCCCACTATTTGGGAATATTTGGTTTAGTACTCACCATGGAATCATGAGGATTCTTACTCCTGATGAATCCAATACATAGGACACATGTTTTCTCCTCTGTTATAAGATGCTCCTAAGAAGATAAGTCAACAATTCAAGAAGTGGGGTACTCCCTTACTCTCCCATCCTTGTGCATCTTCATCCTTGGGGTGTTCCACATACCACCTCAATCACATCCTTGTCACTTGAGCCATCACAAAAATCATCAAGTTAGGGCCTACATCCAATATGTCATCAACACATAGAAACATCTACTAAACACTTTGGCTATCCATGAAGGTATTGAATATCTTGTATTATATGTCCAGTACTTATACCAACCAATATAGTGACTTCATCAACATGCAAACCAATAACATCTTTGTCTCATCCTTTATCTTTCTCTCCCTAAGATAGATCACCATGTAGGAATCATGCTTCTCCAACTCCTTGAATAATAACAAACTCATTTAGAACTCTTGATAGCAATGAGGAAAGAATATCTCATAGAATTCAAAACTAGACTTATCCACATAGCCTTTGAAGCTATCAGCATGACACAAGTTCACTAGACAAATCATAGCTCTTGGGAAGTTGTTTCTCTACTTGATGCATCACTACACCTACCAAGTTTTTGATCCCACATCTAAAATGCATCTTGATCTATTGAATGTTACCAAAACACCAAATCATGTGCCTTCAATGTTGCTCCATGCATCAGTCTACCTATCTAACACCATAATCATATGCATAACACTCCATCACCCTAAGTTATATAATCAACACTAGCCTTATCCTTATATGAACAATAGGTCTCAATTTTCTTCTACATGTAGCCTTCAATTACCAATCATGCCAAACATGAAACAAGTAGACCAATCATATCTCCAGGGAATTCATCATGCTACTCAATGTACCAATGCACCTACCAAGTTTTTTAGCCTAAAAAATGCATTCAGAATGCATCACTTCTCTACCACATGTCCAAATGCATGACATTCTCCTTTAGGAAACACTAGGTCTCACTTGTTCATCTACATCATCTTCCTCATCCTCAGCTAATTTAAAATAGGTATAGCTTTAGGTTTCTCTATACCTCCTTTTTTTCATGGATTTTTATCTTCAGCATCTTGGATAACAATAGTGGTCATTATGATACCATAGCATACACCCCTTCCTTTGTTTCCAAGAACCAAAACAAGGTCATGCCTTATCCTCAACCTCCACCTATGGATACTAGATTACTCCTCAAGTTTTGGTCTTACTTCTCCATTAGGAACATTGTGTAGGTTGTTGATTTGTCTGGAAAAGGTTTTTCAGCTTCTTCACAACTCTCTTGTGGGCTTTTCTTCAACAACATGATATGAATAGTATCTTCACCAAGAGATCCTCCACCTTGATCCATAGAGAGATAACTACCAAAATAAAACTTTTTTTTTAATCACCAACTTGGTCTTTCCTCCTATCATAGTAGCTTCAATTTACATAAAACTATCCAACAATAGAAAACACTCACACATGGAGTTTTTCATGATAGATATGACACCAGCTATTATAAATCAAAGCTTCACATCCAAATATCTGATACCAAATGTTAGTAAAATATATCCTACTATGAAAATAATTAAATGCAGAATAAAATAAGCTACAAAATAAGAGACAAAATGGAAACACATTACATAGAGATTACATGGAAACTTGTAATGTGCAAAGAAAAATGGTATCTTTAGACTTCATATTAATCATCATCAACTCTCTTCTACAATATCTCTTCCATAAAATCCTTTAGTGATAAATACTAAGCACTCAATACTTCCACCGGAAGCATTCAGGTTGTGAGCCAAGCATAACAATGCCTCTAGGATCTAACCTCCAAGTATGCAGTCAAAAGATTTCATAGATCCTCTAATAGGATGAGTTATAATGAGGAAGCTTATGCTATTAATAGCATTTACAACAAAAGAGAGAAGATAGAAAGAGTAACATCATGTGACACTAACAAATTCACCATTTTCTATGTGGGCACTAGTGATCAATAGTAAAATGTTTGTTTTCATGTGTAAGGGTCAACAAACTGGACCATCCACTTTAGACAAGATCTAAACCACTTCCAAGTGAATCCAAACATTATCTCCCACTCTACATGTGAGGATAATTAGAAACATTAAACTCTTATCTTCTTCTTCCATGTGCACACCAAAGTCCAAAAAGTGTATCAATCACCATTTGACTTTCTCCACAGATGTGAACCATGGAGTCCCTTATAAATTATACCCATACCTAACCTTTGACCAATTATTCCATAAGATATACCCCTTGTGACTACCAAGGACAAACCCATGTGCCTGGTAGAGTGTTATGCTCCACTCCCATCACATCAACCTAATCACACTAGGGATACCCTCCATGGTCCCCTACCACATCACTAACCATCCACATCACCAATAGGCCACATCATCATGAATAGTGGCCATGAATAGTGAATGTGAATAGTGATTCATGAATAGTGACTTCACATATAATAATAATAATAATAATAATAATAATAATAATAAGTGTCTACATGACTTACACCCTTATGTAGCCTCTTCTCTTTGCAAAACCTTTGAAACTAAGATATTCCCTTTTCAAAAAGGTATATTCTAAAAAATTAAATAAAATGAAATTTGTCCAAAATCTATGTTTTAAACCCTTGATTTGTCCTTTATGAAGAGGATAACAAAAACTTGTTATCCAAATCCTGTCTAATGAATTTGAAAATATAATTTTAAATCATTATATAAAATCCACAATTATTTGAATGAAAGCAATATTTAGATATGTAAAAAAATTTACCTATTATATTTTACTCGGCATTTCAATGGGACCCTTAGGGAATGTAGTAAAGAGTTTAAAAAAAAGAATATTATTAAATTTGATATTTATGTTGCACCATAGGTAAGTGGAGAACACCACCATTCATCTCTACATTTTAGTTGGGACTACCACCATTTCTCTCTAATAGAACAATGTACAGGTGCTAACAATTGGGTTCAATAATTTTTTCTTATTTGATTTATCTATTTTACACCATATTATTGATTAAATTTTATGGAAGTGTCATACATGTCTCTTCTCTTATACATTCTTATTGCACTTTAGGTTGAGCTATGTGTTTCTCTTCTAAACTTTGGAGATTAAAAAACACCATTTTATTTTTATTAGGCTGCATAGAAAATCTATCTTTCCAAAAAAAACATAAGAGCAAGAAAAAGCATTATTTTACTACATCTACGCTCATCACACCAAATAAAAAATTCCATTACATATAGAATTATTATGAATCATAATAATTTCTAATGAATTTTATCTCACCAACAAAAAAATGTTTCAATATTCAGTAGATAGCCACGCATTTCTAATGCGTAAATAATCTTTCAGGTTACATACAGTTAGAACAGTTTTGTAATTGTATACTCCCAAATTTTCAATCTTCCATGACTAAAACCAAGCACTTCAAACTTATTCAATCTTCCTTTTCAAACTACCAAGGCTCTGATACCACTGATGGATCTAGTAGTCACAACAAAAGTGAAGAAATCAAATTGTAAATAACTATTTCACAAAAATATGATTAATGTATTATTTTGAATTGTTTATTTACAAAGAGGTGAAATCTTATATATATTTCACATGGTGTTTATACGACCCAAATAATTATCTTATGAACCAACATATATTTTATTTAATTTTTTATATATATCAACATTGGTGGGACCCCTACCTAGACTGCTTTTGACTAGAGCTACGAACTAGATCTAGGGAAAAATAACCAACACAAATGGCCACCACCGACCACTAAAACCACTAAGTCAACTCAAATGGTTACATCTAGCCTATAAACACCCTATGAGATTTGAACTTGGGTGGGACTGGGCATAAACAACCCATCTACATCACATTGGTACATTTTATTTAAATTACTAACAACAAACTAAGATAATAAATATAGTAACTAAATACCACTTTGGATCATAAATGACCCAACATCTATGAATTATACTTTAGTACCCGTACTTTTTCTTTTTGCACTTATGTTGTAAAATATGAATGCATAAGGTGAGTGGGTTGCTTGATTGATGTATCAATGATAGGATTTCCACTATTATTTATCTTTTTTATTTTGTTCTTCAAGGTGTATACACCTAAATTTTTTAATCAAACATAGGTACTATGTATTTTATGGATCTTATATTTAAAATCTCCCAATTTCTAATTAAACTCTTATTCATGTGTGTTGTCTTTGTCTTATACCTCTTTTATCACTCTTTCACACTTATCTCACTCTTTTTCCCAAATCTCAATCTTTCATGTCAATCCTTATTAGATTCGTAGGGATCCTTGGTCATTATTTGGATTTATTTTTCTATTTTCTTGATTTTGGACAAGAGAGCCCTACTGGACAAGATTTTTCCCCACTATTTTCCAATGCATATTTGAGAGATTTTTTAGGTCTTGTTTTTTCTAGGTCTCTTTTAATGATTAATTTATCCTTATTTGAGTTGGTTGGCTCACAAATAGGTTTTTAAAATTCAAATTTTGGTCTTCTATTTAAGGTTTTCCTTAAGTAATTTTACATCTAGCACTTATATTGTATCACTAGATAATAAAATAATACCAATACACAACAAGCCTAATCTTCGCATTTTTATGAATTATTTACATACCACACCTAGATTGCATGCTTGGACCAAGAGGAGGACCTAAACCGAGATAATGTTATATATGCATCATACTTGGTTAAATTATTCACCTTCTCTAAGGGATAACTACATCATTTTGGTGTCCTTACAATTAGGGCTATTTAATTAGAACTCAATACAATAGGGGTTCTAAGGACATCTCAACCACTTTTAAATTCCTTTCCCCCCCACTTTTGCATTTGATATTTTTTTGCTTCTTATGCACATGATTCCATTAGTGTTTTAAACAGAATAAGTCTAACTATAGGTTGAATATCATGAATATAGGTCTCTAGTGAACTGAGCTACACCTATAATAAATTTTCTCAAAGTTTCATGTTTCAGTTTTATCCTAAAAGGATTTTGGATAGGAGCACCTTACTCTCTTGTTTGCGCCCCCTCTCTTGTCTAAATTCAATATTATAGTCAAATAGTTAGATATGATAGTTGTACAGTCATCCTTCAGGTCAAAAATAGTCAAATACAACTCCTTGAGCCCAAAAAAAATAAGTAGCCCATCCTTTTGCATGCTTTTAAACAAAACCCTCATTGCTCAATATCATTTTATATCTAAGTAAAATACATGGTTGAATGTTAATTTAATTATTTATTTTTCTCTACTCAATTTTTTTATTATTGTGATTAATTATATTTAATCTTAAAACTAATAAAATATATTGGTAAACCTATTTTGTTAATAAAATGTAACCAAACCCTATCTTTTTATCCTAGGGCTTTCCTTAAAAGAAAACTGTTGTAGGGTTTGAAATTAAATTTTGATTTTTCTTTCATGTTGGACGATTTTGTGGTATCATAAATTCTGATTACTCTTTCATGTTGGACTATTTATTACAATTCTTTTTTATTTCTACTCTTGTTCTCACTCTTTTTTTGGAAAGTTTTAAATGACTACTATGAAAACTCTTCTTCCTCATCTAGTTGATCATTTCATAGGCATTCATTATAATTAAAATAAAGAATATACAAATTACCAATATTACACATTAGGTAATAATTATGAACATGATTTTATATATAATGATGGTGATTATTATTATTTCCATGATGGTTATGATGAGTATTATGAATGTGATGGTCAAAATGCTAATGAATGTATTATATATGCATGTTTTTATCTTTGTCCTTCTTCAAATCCTATCCCCATACAATAAAAATAAATTAAAAATATAATCCCAAAATAACCTCTCATTGGTAATGCATCATATGATAATACTCATAGGTTTTCAAAAATGTTTGTTACATCTCTTTTTCAAATTGATAAAGCAAACAATGTTAAACATTCATTACATGACAAAATGATAATGTTGCATCTTAAATGTATATCCTAGTTACAATAATGTTCCTTATCATATGATAATGATGTCTCTAAATTAGAAAATGACAATGCATCTTCTATTCCCTTCTCTTTTGAAATCAAAAAAGAAATTCAAATTTACATACTTCCTTCATATGACAATGTTTCAAACAAAGTAGAAAATATTTCTCTTTCTCCTTCTCCTTTCTTCAATTTCTTTTCTAAAAAGAATGTTATAATTTCAAATAAATATCACAAAAGTAAATATTGCATTCCTCTTTCATGTGATGATATTTCAAATAAGGTTGAAAATGTATTATTCACTCATCCTTAAACTATTAATAATTACATTAAATTTTACTTTCCTCTTCCATGTGATGATGATTTGAATGATAGTGCAAATCTAAAGTCATCCCTTACACCCTCATCTAGTGAAAACTAAAGTGTGGTTACTTCGAATGTTTATTCTACAAGTAACAAATATTATGATTGTGATGAAAATTGGATTGATGATGATTATTATGCATATAGTGAAGAGGAAAATATTTCTACTACACCTACTATGCCTTATTATTTACCCACATCTCATGTCAATGAAGATTTCATGTTACATGATAAATTAAATAATGATGTGCTTAGTGATAATATTGTTAAAAACAATTTTGATGTTCCTATTTTTATTTTAAAATATAAATTGGGTGCACATATTAAACTCAATTATGAACATACTAGTCTCGTTCCTTATATTTTAATGGAATTTATATGCCCTTACAATCTAATAATACATTAATTTTCAATAAATCTCCAAAACCAACCTTTACTAAAGTAGAATCTCTTCCTCATCCTAACCTTCAATAGGGTGATAGATACTTCCCCTCTAACCAGGTCCATGTTATCACTCCTCAAAAGGGTAATATTTTCCAAGCCATCATTCCCAATGAAGTCAAGTAAAATAATTGTATGACCCCCTTAATGATTTAAATGTGCCTTCATAATAAGTTTTATCTTTAGTGCATGTTGTGGGCACTTTACAACATAAATTACATTAACTTAATTTGGAAAATAAGGCTTATTACTCTTGGGTTGATTTGAATGTTATTCATGGCAACCCTATTCCTCATGAGATATTGCATGCACCATTACAAAATAATTTTTAGATACCAACATTTCCTAAGTTTAATGGGCATGGATATCCCTATTTGCATCTCAAAGTTTATAAGAAATCTATGGATGGGTGCAATGGTAGTTTGACATTATTACAGTTATTTCCTAGGATCCTAAAGGATGAAGAATTAAATTAGTTTCATCATTCACTCCCTAGTGTATCCTTACATATATATGCTGAGTTAAAAGAGGTATTCCTTGTGCATTTCATTTATAATAAATTCCCTAGAGTCACATATGAGAGATTACTTTCATCACATTAGGACCAATTAGATCCAGTTAGTGATTATATACTATAGTTTAAGTCATGTATGCAACAACTAATATATCAAATAATATTTTTGGAGATACAATATATATTCTCTAGAGGCCTCATATTCCATCTTAAGGAATAATTATTATATCAAACATCTAAGTCATTTCAATGTATTTGTAATATAGGTACTGCATTATAAAATAAATTAGAACTTATTGAGGTTAATACAGAGGTAGATTTTGATGTTGATTTATTACCATCAGATTCATCTAACATGGTCCAAGCACCAAATCCACCTTATAAAAAGGTAAAATTGGAACCAAAAATGCAAGTTAAAGTACCCATAAAAGGGAAATAATCAATTTATGAGTAACTCTTATAGGGATTATAACATATTATACTAATCGAGAGCTTATACAGTTTGATTCATTCAAAGATAGGCCTCATGATATTATTTTGACACTATCAGATAAAAGGATGATTACATATACTCCCAATAATTATCATCCATAATATCACTTTGATAGATCTATAAATGAACCATATTATAACTATCATCACATAAATGGTCACTAGAATAATATTTTTGTGTACTCAGAGATAAAATTAAGTAGTATGTCAATAGATGTATCATCAAACTTGTGATGGCGATATCCAAGTCTCCTTGTCCTCAATCTCCTATATCCCATTCTTCCATGATTGATTTATCCTATGATTTTCCTTCCAAAGAACCAATGGTTACTCATCATGTGACTAAATTTTTTTATATAACATCCATTTATGAGAGATCCATTACACCACATAGTCAACAAAGATGGTGACCAGTACAAAAAGATAAACTAACTTACAATAGTATTGTGACATAATAAAAGTAGAATAAATCAATAGTTATAGTAAGAAAATTGATAAATATTTTTTCACTAGATCATACATAACTCCTACTATAGTTATTCCCAGAGAAGTGTCACCACCAGAGTATAATCATTCAACTACATAACATGCTCAGAATGATTCACAATTTTTACACCCTTCAGGGTGGATAGATGATTACAACATGTTCAGATATTTCTTAAATAATTATCTGATAGATATCACAAAGCAACATTATTAACATTCTACCATAATAAATTTAAAATTAAATGGCATATATCTTAAACATATATAATACTAAAGTAAATACAATTATCAAGATGTCAATATAACAAAACATGTCATATACATACATACATGTGTGTGTGTGTGTGTGTAGATACATATACATACATACATATATATATATATATATATATATATATATATATATAGACACACACACACACACACACACACACACACACACACACACACACACACACACATAGTATATTAATTGAATCAAGAACCTATACAATTTGATTCATTCAAAGATAGGCCTCGTGATATTATTTTGACATTATTAGATAAAAGGATGATTACATATACTCTCAATAATTATCATCCATAATATCACTTTGATAGAGCTATAAATCAACCATATTATAACTATCATCACATCAATGGTCATTAGGATAATGATTTTTGTGCACTCAGAGATAAAATTAAGTAGTATGTCAATAGAGGTATCATCACACTTGTGAAGGGGATATCCAAGTCTCCTTCTCCTCAATATCCTAGATCCTATTCTTCCATGATTGATTTATCCTAAGATGTTCCTTCCAAAGAACCAATGATTACTCATCTTATGATTAATTTTTTTTTATATAACCCCATTTATGAGAGATCAATTACACCATAGAGTCAATAGAGATGGTGACCAATATAGAAAGATAAGCTAGGTTACAATAGTATTGTGACATAATAAAAGTACAATCACATATAAAATCCCATCTGACTCACTTCTAGTGTGATGTTGAGTATCTACATTCCTAGTCAAATACTATAAAACATGATCCATAGCTATATGCCCCATATAATCCTATATCACCACTCTCCTACCAATCACTCATAGTCATAGTATCCTTCAAACATCCTCTAAAGTAATGGTCATCTCTCCAGTTAGAAACCAAAGTGTACATATATTTACTTTCCATCACTCAAATAATACAATCATCATATTAACATTATACATCATAATATCAAACCAACCTACATATCCCATCCCTTTTAGATACCTATCTCTCCCCATCTAACAAAGATATCCCACACATAGTCTCCATCATCTGGGCTTGTCAAAACTCTCTGATATGAATATCCTTTTATAACCAGTGAATAATAGTAATTATGAATTATAAATCAATCTAAAAACTATACATAAACTTGAAAAATATATAATCCACACATATTTATCACAAATTATACCATGGGGACTACAACACCTTATACATGACTACAACATTGGACAAGAGTGTTGTAAAATAGATAACATCCTTGTGACCCTGGATAATAATGCCCCAATAGGGAAAGTAGTGATCTAAAGATAAAACCATTATACAATTAATAAAATAACTCAAAAATTGACATAGATATATTTTTCTTAGTAATTACTCTTATTTTTGAGTTACTTGCTAGTTTCACCTCCTCCTCAACCTAGATTAAGGCCTCTACCTCCTCCAATCAACTGCATGAGATTTATCTCCTTCACAACATATTAGACACACTTAGATCTTAATTTAAAAATCTCTAAATTTCAAAATGAATCCAAAGTCTTCAAACCCAAAATTGTATATGCACTTTTTATCTATGCCACAATACTAAGGTGTTGGCTCCACTTTATCAAAACTAGATTGCCTAATATTTTAAATTTTAATATCTTGAAAATTGTATCTCTAATTTCATAACCATTTATTCTGTGAGGAATAAAGTCACGACACCTTTTATATCATATAGAACTTACTCTTACACCCATATTTAGCTCACCATAGTGACACACTTTATTTCTCAAAGCAATTCTCCTATTTTATATGGAAACCTTTCTAGTTATTAATACATGTTCAATATCTTACCAATGATCATCAATCAATTCTAATCATCTTGTAATATCTAACTTGACTATGAATCTATGTGCTATTAGTCATTACTTTTGGCTTGACCTCCTTAAAATAGTTTTTACCTCCCACCAAAATGGGGCATATAAGTGTTATTAATACAAACTCATATACATAAAAGATAGATGACTCAATACACACTTGTTACTCACCAAATTTTGACTTAGACCATAATAGACATTATTAGTTATGGTGCACCATGCTTCATAACACATGGGTTTTTACACAGAATACTACAGTTTACATAGATTATACACAATGATTCAAATTGACTTAGTTACTAAGACTTATGTAGACATCTAGTAGTTTACACATTCACTCATATTTTTTCTCAAATTATTAGATATACACAAGATAGCAGTTTTATTTTTTTTACAATTATCATAGTTTACTATTACTTATCAGATTTATGTAGATACTTTTACACATTTTTTGACAAATGGTTGATAGAAATATGGTATGTACATGGTAAATGCTCACATAGTTTATACAATTTGGCTCAGTTTTTACACATATTATGGTAATGGGGAGATGCACATAGTGAAATCCCACATAGACAATTATTCTTACTCATATTACATGACTTAATTTGCTCAGTTATTAGATTGGGGGCATGATGCATGGCACATGTTTCTCATCTCCCATTTTTTTATAGAAAATTTTATAGAAAATAATGGCAAATCATGCCATTCTATATTTTTTTTTACTACTTAGATTCCATATTTCTTACTTGTATTACATGATTTGGTTTTCCCAATTATTGGATTGGGAGCATGTTGCATGGCACATGTTTCCAACCTCCTAGTTTTTGTACCAAATCCTACAAATGGAATGACAAAAACATATAATTATCTATGTTATTACACCAAAATCAATTCATAATTATATTTGAACCATATTTACACTAGAATGAATCTTATAATTATCTACATTGGTTGATTCAATTTTTTGCACCATTACCTAGTTTTATCTGAGTTATGTGGTGATAAATTTTAAAAAGAGTTTTGATTTCTAGACATATCTCTACCTAGATATTAGATAGGGGATGCATAGATTAGTTCCTCATATCACAGTTGTTTAATCATATTCAGCACATGAACATCCACACTATGGGTTCATTCATCATAGCCTCATTCGAACTCTTGTTCAATTCTTTGGCCAATAAAAGATCAATACCAAAGCTCATCTTCTCTCGACATGAGTATATCACATCAAACCCATGTCACATCCAATTTAAACCAAACACATGCTATAGAAGTAATTGAAAGTATGCATTTTTTCTTTGACTCTAGTACTTTCATTTTATTTCACTATTAGATTAAAATGGGCGAAAATGTATACACCCAAATTTAGTCAAGCAAACACTAGTACTATGTCTTTTGTGGCTCTTGTATTTATAAGTTCCTAATGTTTAATTAAACTCTTAATCATGAATTTTTTATTAGTCTTGTGCCTCTTTTTCACTCTTTCTCACTTTTTTCACTCTTGTTGTACTCTTTTCCCATAGTCTCAGTCTTTAATGTCAGTCCTTGTCAGAGTCATAGGGATCCCTAATCATTATTTAGATTCATTCTTTTGTTTTATTAATTTTGGAAAATATTGCCCTATTAGATAGGATCACCCCTCATAATTGTATAACCCTCTGTTGTTGTCCAACATAAGTTTTAGATAGTTTTTTGGGTTTTGTTTCTTTTGGGTCTCTTTTTATGATTATTTTATTATTATTTGATTTGTTCAGTGCATGAATAGGTTTTTCAAATTCAAAATTGATAGTCTTTAATTTAATGAGTTCCCTAAGGCATTTTACATATAACACTTATCCATTGGCACTAGTTAATAAAATAATATCAATACACAATAAACTTAATCACTACATTTTTTTGAAGTATTTACATACCACACCTACATTGCATGTTTGGACCAAGATAAGGCCTAAGAAAACATAATTTTAAATATGCATCATTCTTGGTTGAATTATGAACATTCCCTAAGGGATAAATACACTGGCATGAGGTCCCTATCATTGGGACTATGTAGGTAGTGATCGATGTAACAGTATTCTAAGGATAGCTTGGCCCCATCCCACTTCCCCATTTTTTCCCCTTTTGCATTTAATCTATGTTTACTTCTTGTTCATAGGATTCTAATATGGTTTTAAAGAGAATGATACTAAGTATAAGTTATATCTTGTGAATATATATCTTTGGTAAACTAAGCTACACATACAAGAAGTTTTTAAAGAGTTGTAGGTTTAAGTTTTATTCCACAAGGGTTTTGGACAAGATCACCCTATTGGATAGGAGTGTCCTACACTCTTGCTCGACTCCTTGCTCTTGTCCAAATTCAAAACAACAATCAAATGGTCATATTTGAGAGTTGTGTAGTCATCCTTCAAGTCAAAAATAGTCAAATACAACTCCATGAGCCCAAAAAATATAGCCCAT
Organism: Torreya grandis; assembly: GCA_037957365.1. NCBI lineage: Eukaryota > Viridiplantae > Streptophyta > Pinopsida > Cupressales > Taxaceae > Torreya > Torreya grandis. The sequence continues at coordinate 1,225,584 of JARHVA010001807.1, forward strand.
CCTTTGGCATGTTTTTAATCAAAGCCTAGTTGTCGAATGTCATTTTATATGCAAGTGAAATGCATGGTTAAATGTTAATTTAATTAACTATTTTGATCCACTCAACTATTTTTTTGTTTAGGATTAGTTCTATTTAATCATAAAATCAATAAAACACAAGTCCAAATGACAATCTATATGATGCCCATGCATTATATGATATGCACAATAGTATTTTTGATCTCCTTATAAAATGTAGAGCAAGTAGTTGGATCATTTTTTGTCAAAAAAATATCCTATAATTTCACTTGGACTCTTATTATCTGTTTGTAAATTTTTTGAAGCATTAATTGTAGTTATATTTTATTGTGGCTTCAATCTTGAGATGAAAACTTGTTAAGCATAAAAGTGTTAGATGAAGATGAAAACACATGATTAACACTAGCATATGTTATATTATTTGCATGTGTATTATTGTGTGACCATGATGTGATCATTAAAACAAAATAATGATTTTTAGTTTATAACTCTTATATTGACTTGCTCATAGTGATGATTTGATATTTAAGAGCTTCCCAAGCACAAACCCTAGGTATCTCAAATTGAATATGTATACACACACCACCATCTAAAGGAGATGTGGGAGGTAGAGAGGTTTGAGGATGGATATGTTAGTTACCTTCATTTGACATTATAGGATGGGATACCTTACCCTTTGGATTAGTGATGGCATGGACCTCATTAGAGGGAAAAAAACTATCACCCTCCTTAGGTTTAAGAGGATAAAGAAGTTCCTTTTCATCCATTTTAAATGTATTAAAAATTAAAATGAGCACATGATAAGAGATACATGATAATTCTAGCAAACACACACTTTTGAAGTATGTGGAGTGGTTATGATAATCATAACAACCATCATAAGTGGTGTTACTAGTCTCTATATTATCATCAATATTTGTATGTACATATTTATTAGTTTGTTCACTAACATAATTGTAAGGGGTTGCTATAAAATAAGGCTTGTTATTACATTTATGGTTAGTCATGAGATCCTCATAAGCAATGTATTGATCATAAAAATGAGGATGGGGAGGATTAGAGGATGTCATCTTAAATTAAAGATCTAATACTTGCACAATGAAAATATTATAAATTTCAATATATTTACTGGGTAATTTGAAAATAAAAGAAATTCGTATTAGAAAAACAATAGAAAATAAGAAAAACCTAGAAAAGTAGGAAAAAATAAGTATCCCTTGTACTTTACATGTCAAGATTTACTAAAAATAGTAAATTGAAAATTTTGAAAAATCCGTATACAATTTTAGTGAAAAAAGAAGTTTTTAATTATATCAACCTGAATATAAAAAAATCTAAGGAATTTGAAAATTAATTTGTTGTGAATAAAAAATGAACCAAACAATGTGGAAGGCATCACAAGCAAAACCCTAGAATATTCCTAATAAATAATTAGAAATTATGATAAATTATGGATGAATTTATGAAATAGGAGAAAAGACATTTAATAAAATATCTTATTATAAAAAACCTTAAAAAATTAAATAAAACATAAGTAAATTATTTGCCTTTATTTCAAAATTTAATAAAAATAGTAAATTAACAATCCAAATGAACCATATAAAATAATGGCAAAAAAAGGTTTCTGATTATATCAATAAGAATATGAAGATTCTCTTAGGAATTTTAAAATCAAACTAATTTGAGAGAGAGAGTATCCAATTTAAGTGGGTGAAACCCTAGGGTAAAATGGGAACTCCAAGGTAAAATTTGAAACTCTAGGGAAAAAAATCATAAATTTAAAAAACAAGTTTGATACCCTAATGAAAACCTAGGGCTTGATAATGTTTGAATAGAACATGAGTTCAACAAATGTTTAACCCTTTTTTGAATTAAATTTTAGGGAATGGTAGCCTAATCAAAAAGGAATAAGCTACTATAAAAGTAGGTCAATTAATGAATTTAGATTATATTGATATTTTGATAAGAAATATTGAATCTAATCATATGACAAATATAAAAAGTACAACATTCAATATTCTGATACTAGAAATATAAATGAGAAATTTTATTTTTCTTATATGCTAATGTGCAAATATATCTAATCAATTCAGGAGTAGAAATAGATTATATGATGATTATGATCCAATCGCTTGATTATAAAAATTAGCTTTTTTATCAAAGATACTTGCATCACACTATGGACACTTGCATTAATGCTATTGTTTGTGCTTCAATTCATTTTACATGTACTAAGTATTGACTATTGACTAAAACTTCCACTTGGGCCTTTTTATGTTTTTTTTTTATCACTTTTCAAATTGTGTGTTCAGATTATGCACATAATATCTTGATATCATTATATAGATCAAACCCTAGATCCTGCTCTTAGGTCTTATCACCTTGCCAAAAATGGGTTAGGGAGAACATGAAGTTGACATGACCTCAATGACCCCTCTATCAATGAGAACTTCCTACATATACAATACTCTAAAGAGGGCCTCAAACATATCTAGTTTTACCCTATGTGTTGGCTTGTGTGTAAATAGTTATGTAGAATGATAAATTCAAGTGCATGTAATGATCTACTTGTAATTTGAAAAATATGGATCATGGGTTACTCTTTGAATGATTTAGACCTGTAATATGATTTCTTCTATGATTGATATGAAAATATTAAAGAATAGGGCATAATAGCTTAGTTGTGTGATTTATTTTCAATAGTATAGTATAAGTTTGAGAGGTGCTTACTAGATGAATAATGAGTTGGGTTTAACTTGAATTTATACCACCTCTTTTGAAAATATTCTCTAGAAGGGTTAATGAAACATAATAGGATGACCCATACATACTGAAAGATTTATAAATTTAAGTGTTTATAAATCATAGACACTTGCATTAGAGAATGGAAAGTAGCATCAATTCTACTTTCCAAGTCTAAACACAAGCATCCATGAATATAGAAGGTTGTTGGAGCTCTATAAGTGATAGTGGAGAATATATATCATAAATTAAGCATATAGTGGGCTACAGGTGATCTAGCTAATCAAAATAATAAATTTAGACTATACAATAAGTATTTAATCCCAATGAAATTGTGAATACAATCCTTGTAGCTAAAATGAATCTCAAGAACTGAATGGTAGAGCCTTGAGTGATATTTTTCAAGTGTTAAAGACTATTTTAACATTAGAACCCAAATTTAAGCATCTACATCTGTATCTATGTGAATCATGTAGTAAATAAGCATATAATAGTATCATGTTGCACTAAATATATCAATGAATATCATAGTATACATACATAAAAAGCCCTAATATTGATGATATGAATCATATAAATTTTTAGAAGATAACAAGCTCAACAAAATAATAAATCACACATGTAAGAGTACTCAAATGTCACACAAATAGGGGTCTAAGGAGACCGTAAACAAAAGGCATGTTAAAATGTTGCACACTCAAGGGGAAGACATATGAAAATTTCCACACACCAAATAAATAGTCAATGCTCCAGGAACTATGACCAATAATCAAGTAACATGTTCAAATGTTCCACAAACAAGACAAAGAAGTAAATAAGACCTACACTCAAGTAAACCATGTGAATAGATTAAGCAAATGAAGCAACTAGTATAAGCATGTCATACCACTCCCTGAAGATATATGTTATCAAAATCTCATATAAAATAACATATCAATTACATTGTGTAATATAGCAACATGAGTATAGGAATGTTTAAATGTCATTATATAAGCTCAATGTGATAATGGAAATGATAAAAAAAATTGCGTTAATCATAATCATATAAAATAAAAATGCCCCCAATATGGTGTGTCATTTGGGAAGAGGAAAGGTCCAACATCTACATGCCCATGTATTAGGGATCATATGTATGCATGTATCACACTCAAGTACCTATGAATCATGCATGTGCATAAATTAACTACTAACACAATTTAAAAAACATATGAAAAATCTTTTAAACATGTGAAATGTTATTTTTTGTATTTTTACTTTATTTGCATGTTTTTGTGTTTGCTTGAATATTTAATTTTATTTAATTTTTTATATAATTAAATTATTATCAAATGTTTTGTGTACAAGGATTAAATGCTACGAAAATACAAGGAGCTCATCAAGAGGATGCCTTTGTGAGGGTCATGTATCATGTATGTTATATTCATATCTTGCATACTCAGTATTGCCAGGATCATACAAATCTTCTCTATTATTATAATCATAATCATAAATGTTATCATTATCATAGCATAAATTTATCTTCATAGGATGTTCTTGAACTTGTGATATACCCTTTTTAGCATCTGTGTATGAAAAACCAATTGCACCATAGATTGGAGTTTCCTTCTTGAAATTTTTGTTTTTCTTGAGTATGTTCATCATTGTCAAAATTTCCTATCTCATTATGGGATAGATAAGAGTCATGTATTTTTTCTTGAAAACTAGAAAAAATGTAACTTATGCCTTGACTTGTTTATTTGATAATTAAATCATAGACTTTGTAGTATTGACTTAAATTTTTGTTCCTCTATGCATGAAATAGATACAACATTTGGATCTTTGGCAACCATATTTGTATCATTTTATTTTTAAGCATGTCTTACTTTGAAAACTCCTTTGTTAGAAACCCTCTTTTTAGAATGTGTGTTTGCTTACTCTGAAATTAACTTGCCAATTGATCATTTTATAGTATTGCTTTTTTAGTACATTACTTTTGTAATTGTACCTTTTAATCTTATGCCTTTTTTAATTTTTCTTTTTCATCTCAATATTTTTGTAATTTTGGTTTTTCATATTTATATTTTATTAATATTGCTTGTTGTATATTTTCCTTTTGAATATTGTCTTGCTCTATTTTTTATAATTGTAACTATTTTTCTTCAAAATCTCCCTTTGATGCCCATACTTTTTATTTTTACACATGTGCTTTAGTAAATACACTCATAAGGTGAGTGGATTGCTTGATTGATGTATCTATGATATGATCACCACTTTTTATCTTTTGTTTTTATTATTTCAAAGTAAAACAATATTTTTTATGAGGCCCATGCATTGTATGATAGGCACAATAGTATTTTGATCTTTTAAGAGGATGCAAATAAGGTAATTTGATCACCTAGTTTTGAATTATTTATCTTAGAATTTCACTTGAGATCTTATTATCCTTTGCTTCACTTGTTGGATAACTAGTTGTAGGTGTATTTTGTTGTGGTTTTTTGTTAGACATAACATCTCTAGATGAAGATGCAAACACATGATTAACATTATCATATTTTGGATTATGTAGGGATGTAATCTAATTTTCCAATGATGTGATATTTGAATAGAAATTATATTAAAAATCTTCTATTAACTTTATCATAAGTGTTGGGTGAATATTTTGTTACTGACACAATGGTAGAAAAATGATGATTTTAGCCACAGTGTGATGAGATAAAATCTCTCCTCAATGAAAGGAGAGGCTCCCTTTTATTGTTAACTAACACAACACTTAATTATTTATACTTATTTATAAGAATTTTATCATAATGGGTGTTGTCACATCATCCAATTCTATTTTTTTAGAATTGATGTTCAATCACAAACTTCCTTCCATTCTTTGTGATATACTTTGAAAATTTAAGATCACTTAATCAACCAAATATAATTGATATTCAGATTTGTTAGCCAAAATATTAATAAGAATAATACCAACAAAGTAAACTTAAAAGATAGAATAAAGTGAAGCCTAAATTCTTCACCTTATTTATAATAAACATTAAAATTATCAAATAAGAATAACTGGCAGCTCAAAGTCTCTTCAGTAATTCACTTTCAATGTGATCATAAACCCAATAACTAAAAAGTAGCTCAAAGACTCCAAAATCAGCTTCCTAGCACCTTCTCTATTATAGAAATTTTATACCACAATTCAATCTACTCATAATAAAGTGCAATGGAAAAGACATAAGAACATATCCAACACATCACAAGTTTATCTCAACACAAAGATTGAAAGATCACTTGATTTTCTTATATTGAATGAATTTTTGATTTACAATATGAACACAAAGTTTCAAAATTGTTTCTCAATTTAGAAACATTTCCCCTCTATATAAATTGGTGATCCTTTCTGAAAATAGAATCCTCTTATTTATAGATAGGAGCTATGAAAAAAAATAGGAAAAATATAAATACATTGACTTATTCATTGATAGAGTCCTATTTGACTTAGGACTATGTACTTTTCTTAGTGTAATTTACATTGAACAAAACTACATATGGAAAATTACAAAAGTAAACTAAGTGTCCTTATACACAAGAATTTATTAATTTTTATTCTTCTCTAAAAATTCCTCATATCTCTTAAAAATAGCTTGGACTTCATCATTATCTAGGCCGGATGAAATCTTGGAGATGACAAGTACCCTTGTGATAAAATATTATAAGTTAACTAGCAAATCCTTGCTTTTGTCCATAATTATTTGTAGTTTATCCAAAATGACTTGAAATTCAATTAATTTTCCGATGGAGTCTAGCATGTAAGTACCTATTTTAGTCTTTATTTGGAGCAAAGATGTAAATTCTTGAATAATAGTCTCCACAAGAAGAATTTCCTATGAATCATTTTTAACTTGATAGGGGAGTTTTACAATTTTCTCTACAAGATATAACATCTTATTATCACACATATCTTTAGCTTCTTCAAGATCTTTAACTAGATTCTCAAGAACTTCTCATTTATTCTTCATAGCTTCCCTATATTCAATGAACTTTTTTCTATTTGGAATGACCTTTTGCTTAACCAAAAGCTCTAGTTTGAATTTGTATAGTTGAGTCCATGTATCAATATCCTTTTCAATCAATTCCAAATCTTGAGTGAGTGTTTTAATTATTTGTTGAATTTTTATTTTTATTTCACTTAGGTTATTCAAAAATCCAATGGTAGAACATAACATTTGAGTACCCTGTATTGTTAATCTCTCAATCCAGGCATTGACCACCTAACCCTGAGATTTAATTTTCTCTACTTATTGAATTGACTTCTCAATGTTTTCATGAATAATAGGATCAATAGACTCAGAAGGTTGGGTGATTTTTAATAAAGTAGAGGCTAGTTGTTCTACTTGTACTTTGAGTTGATCTTTGACCTTCTTGTCCTTATCATATCTCTCAATCAAGGAGGTCATTATTGCTTGCAAATATTCCTTCACACCTTCATGAGTTTTTTCCCCAATATCTATTTCTCCTATTACCTATTTAGATGCTTGAATATCTTCAATGTTTCTATCTTCATGAGGCACTACAACTTTAACATAATTATGCCTAGATTCAAAAATTACCCTTGACATAGTTTTGGACTTCTTTATTATTTTGGGCTTTATTGGCACAAGCTAAAGAAAATCAAAATATTCTAGTGCCATTGCTTTCTTCTTCTTCTTAGGTGTTTGTGATGCCAACCAAATAGGAAGAGGAGATGGATCTCTTTGGATAGAGGATGTTAAAGCTTGGGATACTTGGGAAGGGATAATGGATTGTGAAGTAAGTGGAATGGAAGGTAATGTGATGAAGGTATTTGGTAATGGGTTTGACAAAAATGGGATTGTAGTAATAACAGATGGATTTTGGGTTATAGTAACCGCCACTTTAGTTCCTATTGACATTTTGGACACTAGAGTGATAGGAACCTGAGTTGTTACCTTTGAGGAAGGTATCGACATAAATTTATCCATATCTTATTGGGTGAAATATAAATTATTTGGGGATCCAAATGACTTTGAACAATTGGGTAGATTTGACAATGAATCAAAAACTTGGTCTAGTGTACATTGCAAAGGAACTTGAAAAAATGTGGCACTAGGAGTTGAATATGGATGTGAAAGAACAACTTGAGAAGGAATATGATCAACTTGTATAGTGGTACTCATGGGAAGAAATATGGAAAATGCTACCTATGAAAACATGGCTTGAGAAGTTTCAGCCAAAGGAACCTCTGATTAAATAGTCTCTTCTTGTATAGGTTGTTTTAGCACTGACTTAGATGTTAGTGACATTGTTGATTAAAGTGGTGCCTCACTTATGTCTAGGATTTCTTTTTTCTCCACTTGAGCACTTTTCTCGACACTTGCTTCTTTGCATTTCTTCTTTCCTTTACTAAAAAACACAAATTTTGGATTTTGTTTGGAAGTAGAGGGCTCCTCTTTATTTTAAGTTCTCAACTCCTCTCATTTCTTAGCAGTTTCTTCATCATACTCTTCCTCAAAACTAGTCTTAAAATGTATCAACTTAATTCCTTTATATTCCAACCAAACATTAGTTCTTGCAAGAATAGGTTGAAATCTATCTCTAATAGAAGTAGATTCTTTAACTAACCATTGGATAGAAGGAAGAGGATTTGAAGCCACTTAATTTTTCTCATATGATGGATCTAATATATTACCATCATCTATCAAATCTATAGGAATATTTGCCAATTCCAAATTTATAATTTGATCAGTAGTAAGGAAACTATAATCAAGTCTCTTATGTCTTCATCAGTTTTGTATTCTGCCCAAATATCTTCAATTCTATGTACATGAGTGATATTATGCTTGACCTTCTCCATCATTATGTAATCAAATTTTTCTCTACTTTTGAATTTTTTGAGCGTAATCCACTACATCTTGGTTTCCATAGTCTTAGCCTTTAGAGTAGTGGAAATTTTGTACTAACAAATACTGATTAGAAATTTGAAACCTCTCTTGTGAGCATCTGATTGCTTTTTATGCACGTTCATCACTTGTCTCCGCATCTCTATTAGTATTAGTTTATCACTAGGGTATTTGGGTAGTATGTAAGGTTGTTCATTACATCTTCCTACCCTAATGTATGTAAAAGTTGGGAATTGCAAGAAAATGCATCTAACCCTATTGACCTATGCCCATGCCTGGTCTGAAACTCTCTTCTTTTCAATTTCTTTCTCAAGATTGCAGATGAATGTATAGAAAAAAGCATCATTAACTCTATTACAATGCTTGATGATTTATTTTAAAGTTAGCTATGGATAGTGCTCATATACAGAAATATTTTTCCTTCCATCAATAGAATTTAGACCCAAGAAAGACTTCATATTGGTTATAGCATACACAAGATATTAATTCATATAAAACTTGAGTGAAGAAGCTACCTTAGAGAGATGATGATAAATAGTATCATTGATCTGTTTATCCCAAAAGATCCTTTGCTTGTTTCTTTTAATAACCAAAATGTATTGATACATCCATTCTCAAAAAAATGTTTGAAGTAGACAACCTTTTCACTCTACTGAAGAGAGTAATCAAATCTCCTATCTCCTCCATAAAACCACTACAATGCAAATATTTGGGCCATCTAAAAAATGGTGGGTCAAGGAGTCTTGAGCCATTTAGAGTTGATATGTTTCTTACACTTCTCAAGATCTCTATTATAGTATTCTTGAGTTGATTCTATAGTTAAATTATAATATTCTTCAATCTCAGAAAGGTGAAATTTTTTATCAAAATATTCCTCATCAAGGTGAATGATCACCTTACCCTCTAAATCCTTGACTGATTTTCTTTCCTTATCAAAGTGTGCTACCATGGTCAAGAAGAATTTAGAATCATGTGTTGATATTATAAATGTAGTAGCCAAATGGATTTCACTGTTAAGTATTGGCTACATATGAGGTGTAATGGGTTCTCTTCCTAATCTCTATAAAAACATAGCCATGTCCACATGACCAATCTTTGTATCCCTAATTTGATCTACATTTTAATCAACTACAAATAATGGGAGCACACCCTAATATTTGTATTTCATTGTCTTCTTGTTTGGAGAGATGTCTGACATTAATCAAATAGCTAAAAATAAGAAAATTTAATTATCCAAATTTAGCATTTTTTTGTCATTTTTGAGAAACATGTAGTTCATAGAAAATTCTCTAAACTACACGATGGGTTAAAATTAGTTTTGGTGTAATTCAGAAAAAAATCTCTAAAATACATAGGAGTTCGTTAATTAGATGTAAATCAAAGAATTTTTTCTGATTTACACCTTAAGAAATTTTTAGGTGTCGGGTTTGCTTTGGTGCATATCGAATAAAATTATCTGACATACACCAAAGATTTGCCTTTGATTGTAAGTCAGAGAAAATTCTCTGACATGCACTCAAGTGAAGTTAGGTTGTATATCAAAGAAAATTATCTGATATGCACTTGGAATTTTTCTTTTAAAAACCTAGTGCACTTCAAATAATTTTCTCTAAAGTGCACCAAACTTCATTTACTTTGAATAAAATTATTTTAAGTCCACTAGGGTGAATGGAGATGTGTAACTCAGAGAAAATTCTCTAAAGTGCTCAGACTTGGTTAATTTAGTTTAGGGTGCATGTTGAAGAAAATTCTCCATCTTGTACCCTAGGGTTTTGGTTTGTTTCATGACTATTTTAATTTGTTCAAACATATGAAACTTGGAAAGGAAAGGAGGATATTGATAACATAAAAAAAGAATTAGATAGATCCAATCAAATAACTACCACAAAGAAACAAAAAGAAAATAATGAAAATTAAAACTAAACCCTAAACAAGAAACACAAAAATACAAAATAAATAACTCAAAAAAAGTTTGATGAGGAATAATCCATAGACAAACTAGATCAATCGATGAAAATGATGAAGAGACCAAGTGTATTCAAAAATGGTGAGGAGGGATGCACATTAGCTTGAAAATGGTGAGGAGAGACAAAAGATAATGGTAAAAATAAAAATTACATGGGTTAAATATATATAGGAAGGGTAATTAATATGTATTAATTATCAACATAATGGTGGGTCCACATGCAGGAGCAGAGAAAATTTTTGAATTTGCACGTGCAAATTTGGAGAAAAATAGCGTTCTTGCACATTCAATGTCAAAAAAAATCTCTACCATTGCATACACAAAATTAGAAAAAATCTCTAGCTTTACATATGCAAAATCAAAAAAAATCATTGACTTTGCATAAAATATATGCAAGGTCAAAAAAAATCTGACACAACATAAAAAGAAATAAAGTATAGTTTGGAGAAAATTCTCTGAACTATACGGGATGCAAAATTCCCTCAAAAGATCAACTTTCTTGTGAAATACAAATGTAAAGAGGTAGATATTTGCCTCATTTTGTGTGCTTAAGGATAATGGGATATGAAATGGACAAGTTTTGTAGGGGTTATCCCATGAATTGTGCCTACTAAATTCAAGGATAATACCTGGCTCAGATTGGTGAATTTCCTTCAAACATTCTTTCAAACACTTGAAGGAAAGAGAATCCTAGAACTCTAAGTGCCTTTCTCCATTGGGCCACGGAGTCAAGTGACAGATAAGAAAAATAAAAAAAATAAGAATATACATATATTTACAAAATTTAAATACTTATCTGTAACTTTACAAAGTGAAAAGATTCAGATGTTTCCCACTATAGGGCAATAATAATGGTGTTCCATCTAGGTATGCTAAGAAGAAACTATGTTCTCTACTAAGTTGATGAATGAGAAAAGGACCCCTCCATAAATAATCAAAATTTCCATGCATTCCTTTTGGCTCTCTTCTTTTATCCCATAAGAGGACTAGATCCCCAACTCAAAATTCTTATGATTTAGCTTTCTTGTCAAAAAGTTATTTGACATGACTCTGATGTTCAGCAATTCAATCCACTAATTTTGTACGTTGCTCCTCTATCTCAGCAAGGTACATAATACGCTTGTCTAAAGAAATTTCAAATGTTTCATCTTTAATTTCCCTAGCCAATTTGAGAGTGGGAAACTCTAATGTCATGGGTATTTCCGCATTCAATCCAACCAAAAGTTGAAAAGGAGACATGCCAATCACTCATATAAGAGTGATACGACCAACCCATAATACATCATATAATGCTTTATGCCATATCCTCTAATTATCTTCTACTAACTTCCTAATGATAGTTACCAAATTCATATTAATTGATTTGACCTGACCATTCCCTTGAGGGAAGTAGTCAGAAGTATGAGACAAAATGATCCCATATTCAAAACAAAACTGAGTCATCTCATGGGATGTGAAATAGGAAACATTATTAGTTATAATTTTTCTTGGCACACTAAATCTTGTGATGATATTCTCTTTGAGTAAGGTACAAATAACCTCTGAAGTGGCATGTTTGGTTATAATTACTTCCACCAACTTGGTGAAGTAATCTGTAGCTGTGAGAACATAACTATGACTTGCACTTGATAATGGGTTCACTATACCAATGAAATGAATACCCCATTACTAAAAAGGTTCTTCAATGACTATAGGCTTGAGAGGTAAGGTTGCTAACTTGGGTTTCCCTATAAACTACTGACACTTCTCACATTTATGCACCTAAGTGTATACATCCTAAAAAAGTGTTGGCCAATAATATCTAGCCCAAAATATTTTTTGAGCTATGACCAAGGCTCAAAAATGTCCTCCACAAGCCAAATCATGGAAAGATTCCAACAATTTACCTTGTTGTGCCTTATCTACACATCATAGAAAAATTCCATCAAGTTTTTACTTGTATAAACCATTGTCCCAAAGGATGAAATTTTTAGCTTTGAGCTTGATTTTCCTCTTATCTTTGTGAGATAAATATTCTAGACATTCTTCATATGTGAGAAAATGAACAATGTCAGAATACCATTCGTTCATTGTACTTACGAGCATGACTATGGGAAGATCTCCCTCTATGTCTTCTTCATTGTTAGGTGCTTCTTCTGAATTGGTCTCTACCATGAGTTGACACAAACCTTTTCCATGTACAAGTTTGTAGGCTTGATCTCCATATCATATTCTTGGATTTTAGTGATCCAATTACCTCTTTTACCTCCAAATTCTTGTTGAGTCAAAATAGACTTAATAGTAGAATTTGGTACTAGTGAAATGGTATGAGAATTGAGGATGTAATATCTAAAATGCATAACTACTTTCACCACTACATAAGAATGTTTTCCCATGGATGAATACTTGAGCTCATGATGCTTTAGAGGATATCTCATGAATTATATAGGAGATTCAATCTCCTCTTCATTTAGTTGTACCAAGATTGTGGATAATGTATGCTCAAAAACATAATTATACAAAATGAAGTTCCTAGTATAATCAGTTTAAACTAATATAGGATCAAGTGCAATGGCTTCCTTAATTTCATGAAAAGCATTTCTTCCATCCACATTCTAATGGAAAGTTGATTTTCCTTTCATCATATCAAGAATCTGGTCTTCTTAGCAAAATTAGAAACAAATTTCTGCAAGAAATTCACCTTCCCAAAGAAGGAATGCACTCCCTTCTTACTTGATGATAAAGTAATATTTTTAATTGACTTGACACATTTAGGATCAATATTGATCCCTTCCTTAGATACAATGTGTCTAAAGAGCTTATATTTTGTAACCCCAAAAATGGATTTCTTTGGATTAAGGGATATCCCATGCTCATGGCATCTTTCAAGTACTTGATGCAAATGGTCACAATGATATTGATGGTTTTTTGAGAAAATGGTTAGGTCATATAAATAAACCATAATAAACTTACCAATTATATCTCAAAGATCCAAGTCCATAACACTTTGGTAGGTAGCACCAGCATTAATCAATCCAAAAATAATTCTATGATATGCAAAAGTGCCCATGGAGTAGTGAAGGTTGTTTTATCTTGATCTTCATCATGAACCTCCACTTGATTGTATCTTGAGAAACTATCTAGCATAGACAACATCTGTAAACCAGTGACAGTTTACAATACTTGGTCCATTACTAGTAGTGGGTAATTATATTTAAGTGATAATTGATTCAAATTTTGGAAGTCAACACAAATGCGGATCTCTATGTTCTTTTTCCTCACAAAACAATATTTTCTATCCATGTGGAGTGATGTATGGGAAAGATAATGCAAGCATTCAACATCTTTTGAATTTCAATGAAGATAATAATTGATATTTTGGGTTTATGCTACTATTGTTTTTGCTTGTGAGGCTGATATTCTGGCTTGAGATGAATATTATGTTGCACTTCCTTAGGTTGAAAAGATTTTAAATCAACATATGAATATGCTAATACATCAATGTACTGATGTAAAAGAGCCACCAAATTTTCTCTTTCCTCTGATGAGAAACATTTCCTAATATTTATCATTTTGGGGTCACTCTCTATTCTTATATTAACTTGCTTAATTTTTGTAGATGAATTATATTCTAATTGTTTACATTTGATGAATCGATCATGCTTATCAAAAAGTCCTTCCAAAGATACCAACCCTTTGGGAATCTTATTCCCTTTTAGCTTCAAGATTTATTTTCCAGTTTCCTCATTAACTTTAATAATTGATTCTTGAAGAGTGGAATCACTTATTTCAAAATACAACTCACTAAAATTTTCCACCTTATCCAAGAATTAGATGAGTTACTCATCATTATTAAAAACCTGCCAAGGATTAACATTATCAACAACACTAGGCCAGAAAATCAACTCAATGGTATACTTGTTTCCTTGGAAATCTTTATGAAGAATCAAGAGAGTGGTTGAAATAACCAATGAATCAACTCTATCATTGTATTCTCATGGAACCACTGATATATTGAACATATGAAAACTTTCCATGTAATACCAAACTTGATTGTGATAATGCCTTAGTCTTTCATTCTTTGTTTGATATAGATTCCTAACTTGACAAATGATTAGCTCAGCATCACCTTGCACATGAATATTTTTAATCCCTTTCCTTTGTACAACATCCATCCCTAACAATAAAGCTTCATATGCATCTATATAATTAGTGTTATCAAACTACAAATTAAAAGAGAATGGGAAATTTTTTCCTTTTGGGGATATGAGAACTATCCTAGCTCTAGATCTAGTTCAAGAAAATCTACCATAAAATTATAAATTTGAAACATCATTTTAAATCTCATCCTTGATAGTGTCAAAATCCAAAGTCTCTTCATATGAAGAGGGAGATTATTCTATTTTTTGATATTTTTTTTAAATATCATTTGAATATATTAGATCTTCATCTGTAGTCAATAAATACATACCCATTCTAGAAGTTTCAAAAAGAATCTGGGATTTTGGGTCTTTAGTCTTTGTTACAATATACTTCACTTGCTTCTCTGGGTGATGTTTCTGCATAACACCCTTAACAGGTATCCTATCCTTAGACCAATCTATATTAATTTCTCCACCAACATATTTACAAAATTTTCATCCTAATATAACTCCATATGAGACCAAAACATTAGCCACTAGAACTATCATTTTGATCTTTTTCTCTATGAAAGTAGCAAATGCAAATTTTTCATCTTTGATTTAGCCTATGAGAGGTAATTTTTTGGTTTCCATTGAGAAGTAATGGCCAAAAGTCTTTTTCAAGGTTAACCCTAAGATAACAGCCACCTTGGTAGGAATCACATTATCAAAAGGAATCAATAACACAATTATTGAGCTTATAACCATTGACAAATAAGGAAATATAGAAAGATTATATTTTTCTAGAGTTAGATGCAGGATTTATAACCAAGATGTTTTACTTTAGTTTTGGCTTAGGGTCAATTGGTACACTCCTAGCTAAAGTCTGATCAGAATTGATCCCTTTGCTTTTTAAAAATTTTGCCAATCTTTCAAATTGGTCAGGATTTGATTAGAGGTACTCAGCCTCTAACATTTGGATTTTTGTTTTCTTGGCATGATCAATGATATCAAAATTTGGATATGGGGCAGCCAAGGAAGATGAGACATTTTCATTTTCAGGTTTCAGGTTTTCGGCACTAGGTCTAGACATTGAAATAGAAGAGATAGAATTATGAGGAGTACTTACTTGTTTATCTGCCACCCTATCATTTGGTTAAATGGACAAAGGAGTTCCTCTTTTGGAAATTATAACCTCCTTTCATGGTTCATCTTTGGATTTTGTTTTATAAACATTTTGTTGCTGATATGGGTGACTTTGAGAATGGGTGAAGGTGGCATAAGACTCACCATGTGTGTATTCCTCTTGCAGCTGCTTCTTCAAAGTTTGGAAACCTAATGTCAAAGTTTCCAACTTCTTCCTCATCTTCGGTGAAAGGACTAGCATCTTCTTCTATAAAATATTCCAATTTTGGAACATCATTTTCAAGTTCCAACTAATTAACTGTTACATTATCTAGTGGTGCCTCCAATGCAAGCCTTTCTTGTGATAGAGGGAACTTATTATGATTCTAATTTCTAACAGCATTGTTGGAATAATTCAAAGCATTTGGATATGTTCACCTTAGAACACCCTTGTATGAAGGAAAAGACATGCCTTGGAACATTTGCTTCTTAAGTGCAAGCAACTCATTTATTAACTTTTACACCATGGGATCCATATTACTAGTAGGAGATGAATTTGTAGAAGGCTTCACTCTAGACTTAATAGAATTATTTCTCACCTTCCCTACTAGAATCAAATCATCTTCTATCTCAATGGCCAAACTTTGAGAAACATTGAGATTAATTGGGGCTACTATTTGCAAAAGAAAACTCACTTCTGGCAATTGAGAATTGATGAAGAATCACTTTAGATTCTCAAGTGTAGGTTGAGAAACTACTAGAATCCTATTCCTCAACTTGTTAATCTTTTCCACAAACTCACATGAACTATCACTATTTGTAAGATGATAGAACCAATCAGCAGCAATGCCTTAGAATGTTTCTACAAACAACCTTATAGAAACATCTTCATGTTCCACTTTAAGAACTTCATATGCAATGTATAATGTAGCAATATGTTCATCCAGATATTACTTTCCATCACCATAAAATTTAGGAATTTTTTTTTTTGTGAGCCATAAGGTAGTTCATGAGATGGTAGTGCCAAATTCAATGGACCAAAAGTAGTCCCTCATGGACCTTTAGTTTCCATTCTTTATGGATTATATAGAGGTATGATAAATCTTTGCAAAGGTAAAACAAGCAAAACTCTATGAATGTTGGAAGCTTCTCCTAGTATAGGAGATGTTGTATTTGTAGGTGGAAAAATTATTGTACACTGAAGAGGTGACCTTGCATGTCCTAGCAAAAGATCAAAGTTGTGTTCTTACAACAATTCAAATGTTGGATCAATGAGTCCCACCACCCTTCTACCACGAGTGTATCTTTGTTCCATTAGAATGTGAAAGTAATCAGAAAGAAAAGAGATTAACTATAACAAAATAATAACAAATAATAAGGTGCTGATTTTATATGAACCGAATGAGTGTAGAGCTTAGTTATATGTTCGTTCCCCAATGGAGTCACTATAAACTATTGGGTGAATATTTTTTTATCAACACAATGGTAGCAAAATGGTGATTTCGGCCATAGTGTGATGAGATAAAATCTCTCCTCAATTAAAGGGGAGGCTCCCTTTTATTGTTAACTAACACAACACTTAATTGTTTACACTTATTTACAACAATTTTATCATAATGGGTGTTATCATATCAACCAATTCTCTTTTTTCAGAATTGATGTTCAATCACAAACTTCCTTCCATTCATTGTGATATACTTTGAAAATCTAAGATCACTTGATGAATCAAATATAACTAATATTCAGATTTGTTAGCCAAAAGATTAACAAGAATAATACCAGCAAAGTAAACTTAAAAGATAGAATAAAGTACAACCCAAAGTCTTCACCTTATTTCTAAGAAAGATTAAAATTATCAAAGAAGAATAACTGGTAGCTCAAAGTCTCTTCAGTAATTCACTTTCAATGTGATCATAAACCTGGTAACTAAAAAGAGGCTCAAAGACTCCAAAATCAGCTTCCTGGCACCTTCTCTCTTATAGAAATTTTATACCATAATTCAATCAACTCATAATAAACTGTAATGGAAAAGACATAAGAACATCACCAACACATCACAAGTTTATCTCAACACAAAGATTGAAAGATCACTTGATTTTCTTCTATTGAATGAATTTTTGATTTATAATATGAACACAAAGCTTTAAAATGACTTGAAATTCAATTAATTTATCGATGGATTCCAGCGTGAAATTACCTATTTTATTCTTTATTTGGAGCAAAGGTGTAAATTCTTTAATAATAGTCTCCACAAGAAAAATTTCTTGAGAATTATTTTTAACTTGATAGGGGAGTTTTACAATTTTCTTTGCAAGATCTAACATCTTATTATCACATATATCTTTAGATTCTTTGAGATTTTTAACTTGATTATCAATAAATTCTCTTTTATTCTTCATAACTTCTCTATATTCAATGAATTTTTTCCTATTTTGAATGACTTTTTGCTCAACCAAAAGCTCCAATTTCAATTTGCGTAGTTGAGTCCATGTATCAATATCCTTTTCAATCAATTCCAAATCTTGAGTGAGTGTTTTAATTAGTTTCTAAATTTTTATTTTCATTTCACTCAGGTTCTTCAAAAATCCAATGGTAGAACTCAAATTTTGAGTACCCTATGTTGTTAATCTCTCAATTCAGGCATTGACCACCTGACACTAAGATCCAATTTTCTCTGCTTGTTGAATTGCCTTCTTAGTGTTTTCATGAATAAGAGGATCAATAGACTCAAAAGGTTGGGTGATTCTTAATAAAGTAAAGGTTAGCTATTCTAGTTGTACTTTGATTTGATCTTTGACCTTATTGTTCTTATCATATCTCTCGATCAGGGAGGTCATTACTATTTACAAATCTTCCTTCACAACTTCATGAGTTTTTTTTCCAAGATCTATTCATCCCACTGCATATTCGGATGCTTGAATATATTTAATGTTTATGTCTTCAAGAGGCACTATAACTTTAGCATACTTATGGCCAGATTCAAAAATGACCCTTGACGTAGTTTTGCCCTTTTTTGTTGTTTTGGTCTTTATTATCACAATTTAACCAAAATAAAAATCTTTTGGTGCCACTGCTCGCTTCTTCTTCTTAGGTGTTTTTTATGCCAACCAATGAGGAAGAGGAGATGGATCTATTTAGATAGAGGATGTTAATGCTTGGGATACTTGGGGAGGGAGAATGGATTGTGAAGTAAGTGTAGTGGATGGTAATGTCATGGAGGTATCTGGAAATGGGGTTGACACCACTAGGATTATAGTAATAATAGATGGAGTTTGGGTTGGATTAACCACCACTTTAGTTCTTATTGACATTTTGGAAACTAGAGTGATAGGAACCTGAGTTGTTGTCTTTTAGGAAGGTATGGACATAAATCTATCCATATCTTACTAGGTGAGATATAAATTAGCTAGGGATCCCAATGACTTTGAAAGATTTTGTAGATTTGATAATGAATCAAAAACTTGGTCTACTATACCTTACAAAGGAAATTGAAAAAATGTGGCACTAGGAGGTGAAGAAGGAGGTGAAAGAACAACTTAAGAAGGAATAGGATCAAATCGTATAGTAGTACTCATAGGAATAATTATGAAAAATGCTACTTGTGAAAATGTGGCTTGAGAAGTTTTAGCCAAAGGAACCTCTAATTGAGTAGTCTCTACTTGTATAGGCTATTTAAGCACTGGATGAGACATTTATGACATTTGTTGATTTATGTGGTGCCTCACTTGTGACTGAGATTTCTTTTTTCTTCACTTGAGCACTTTTCTTAAGACTTGATTCTTTGCCTTCTTTCCTTTACTGACAAACACAAATTTTGGCTTTTAATTGAAAGTAGAGGGATCCTCTTTATTTTTAGTTCTCAACTCTTCTCGATTCTTAGAAGTATCTTCATCATACTCTTCCTCAGAACCAGTCTTAAAATATTTCAATTTAATTCCTTTAGATTCCAACCAAGCATTAGTTCTTGCAAGAATAGGTTAGTTGTGGATAGTGTGTTAGTTGTGGATCATTAACTTTCCTATAATGCTTGATGCTTTCTTATAATGTTAGTTGTGGATAGTGATCATATACAGGAACATTTTTATTTTCATCGATAGAATTTAGACCCAAGAAAGACTTCATACTGGCTATAGCATACACAAGATATGAAGTCATATAAAACTTGAGTGAAGAAGCTACCTCAAAGAGCTAATGACAAATAGCATCGCTAATTTGTTTACCCCAGAACAACCTTTTCTTGTTTATTTTAATAACCAAAATGTATTGATACATCCATTCTTGAAAAATGTTTGTAGACAACCCTTTCACCCTACTAAGGAGAGTAATCAAATCCCCAATCTCCTCTAGAAAATCACTAAGATATAAATATTTGGGCCATCTAGAAATGGTGGGTTGAGGAGTTTTGAGCCATTTAGAGTTCATATGTTTCTTACACTTCTCAAGATCTCTATCATAGTATTCTTGAGCTAATTCCATAGTTAAATCAAAATATTCTTCAATCTCATAATGGTGAAATTTTTTATCAAAATATTCCTCATCAAGGTGAATGATCACCTTACACTCTAAATCCTTGACCAATTTGCTTTCCTTATCAAAGTGTGTTTCCATGGTCAAGATGAATTCAGAATCATGTGCTGATAGTAAAAATGTAGTATCCAAATGGATTTCAATGTTAAGTATTGGCTGCATATGAGGTGTAATGGGTTCTCTTCCCAATATCTATAAAAACTCAGCCATGTCCACATGACCAATCTATGTATCCACAATTTGATCCACATTTGAATCAACTGTAGATAATGGCAACACACTTTGATATTTGTACTTCATTGTCTTCTTATTTGGATAGATGTCTGACATTGATTAGATAGTTACAAGTAAGAAAATTTAATTATCTAGAGTTAGCATTTTTTATCATTTTTGGGAAACATGTAGTTCAGATAAAATTCTTTGAACTGCATGATGGGTTAAAATTAGTTTTGGTGCAATTCAAAAAAAAACTTTGAAATACAAAAGATTTGGTTAATTAGATGTAAATCAAATAATTTTTTTTTTAATTTGCATCTTAAGAAAGTTTTAGGTGTCGAGTTTGCTTTGGTGCATATCAAATAAAATTCTTTGACATGCACCAAAGATTTGTCTTTGAGTGTAAGTCAAATAAAATTCTTTGGCATGCACTCTAGTGAAGTTAGGTTACATATCGAAGAAAATTCTTTGATATGCACTTGGGAATTTTTTTTTAACCTAGTGCACTTCGGATAATTTTCTTCGAAGTGAACCAAGCTTAATGTACTTTGGAAAAAATTCTCTAAAGTGAACCAGGGCAAATGGAGATGTGCAATTCAGAGAAAAGTCTCTAAAGTGCATGGACTTGGTTAATTTATTTTATGGTGTACATTAGAGAAAATTTTCCATCTTGCACCCTAGGTTTTTTGTTTATTTCATGACTATTTTAATTTGTTTAAACATATGAAAATTGGCAAGGAAAGGAGGATATTGATAACATAAAATAAGAATCAGATATATCCAATCAAATAACCACCACAAAGAAACAAAAATAAAATAATTAAAATCGAAACTAAACCCTAAACAAGAAATACAAAAAGACAAAATAAACAACTCACCAAAAGTTTGATGAGGAAGAATCCATAGACGAATTGGATCAATCGATGAAAATGATGAAGAGAACAAGTGAATTCAAAAATGGTGAGGACATATGCACATTAGTTTGAAAATGGTGATTAGAGAGAAAAGACAATGGTAAAAATAAAAATTACATGGGTTAAATATATATATAAAGGGTAATTAATACGTATTCATTACCAGCATAATGGTGGGCCCACATGCAGGAGTGGAGAAAAATATCACTCATGCATGTGCAATGTCAAAAAAATTCTCTACCATTACATATGCATAATCAAAAAAAATCTATGACTTTACATATGCAAACTTAGAAAAAATCTCTGACTTTGCACAAAACATATGCAAGGTCAAAAAGATTCTCTAACACAACATAAAAAGAAACAAAGTGTAGTTTGGAGAAAATTCTTTAAACTGCACAGGATTCAAAATTCCCTCAAAAGATAAAATTTCTTGGGAAAGACAAATGCAAAGAGGTAGAGATTTGCCTCATTTTTCATGCTTAGAGATAATGGGCTATGAAATAGACAAGTTTTTAATGGGTTATCCCATGAATTCAGCCTGCTAAATTCAAGGATAATAACTATCTCCAACTAGATAATTTCCTTCAAACATTCTTTGAAACACTTGAAGGAAAGAGAATCCTAGAACTCTAAGTGCCTTTCTCCATTGAGCCATAGATTCAAGTGATAGACAATAAAAATAAAAACAATCAAGAATATATATATATATATATATATATATATAATGTACAAACTTATCTATAACTTTATTGAGTGAAAAGCTTCAAATGTTGCACACTATAGGGCAGATATAATGGTGTTCCATCTAGGTATGCTAAGAAGAAACTATGTTCTCCATTGAGTTGATCAATGAGAAAAGGACCCTCCACAAAGAATCAAATTTTCCATGCATTCCTTTTATCTCTCTTTTTTTGTCCCACAAGAGGAATAAATCCCCAACTTGGAATTCTCATGATTTATCTTTCTTGTCAAAATTTTCCTCGACATGACTCTGATGTTCATAAATTTGATCCACTACTTTTATACATTGCTCTGCTATCTTAGCAAAGTACATAATATGCTTATCTAAAGAAATTTCAAATGTTTCATCTTCAATTTCCCTATCCAATCTAAGAGAAGGCAACTCTAATGTCATGGGTATTTTTGCATTCAATCCATACAAAAGTTGAAAAGGAGACATACCAATCTCTCATTTAGGAGTGATATGATCAGCCCATAATGCATCATACAATGCTTTATGCCATGTCTTCTGATTATCTTCTACCAACTTCCTGATGATAGTTACCAAATTCTTATTACTTGATTCAGCTTAACCATTCCCTTGAGCAAAGTAGTCAAAAATATGAGACAAAATGATCCCATATTTAAAACAAAACTGAGTCATCTCATGGGATGTGAAACAAGTAGCATTATCAGTTAAAATTTTTCTTGGCACACCACATCTTATGATGATTTTCTCTTTGAGGAAGTTACAAACAACCTTTGAAGTGGCATGTTTGGTTAGAGTTGCTTCCACCAACTTGGTGAACCCATCTGTAGCTGTGAGAACATAACTATGACCTACATTTGATAATGGGTTCACTACACCAATGAAATCAATACCCCATTGCTGAAAAGGTTCTTCAATGACTACAAGCTTGAGAGGCAAGGATGTTAACTTGGGTTTCCCCACAAACTACTGGCACTTCTCACATTTATGTACCCAAGTGTATGAATCCTAAAAAAATGTTGGTGAATCTAGCCCACAAGATCTTGTGAGTTTTGAAAAGGGCTAAAAAATGTCCTCCACAGGCCAAATCATGGAAAGATTCCAACAAATCGCCTTTTTGTGCCTTATCTATACATTGTAGAAAAATTCCATCAATGTTCTACTTGTACAAACCATTGTCCCAAAGGATGAAATTTTTAGCCTTGAGCTTGATTGTCCTATTCTCTTTGTGAGATAAATTTTTTGGACACTCTCCATATGTGAGAAAATGAGTAATGTCAAAATACCATTCATTCATTGTACTTATGAGCAATACTATGGGAAGATCTTCTTCTATGTCTTCTTCATTGTTAGGTGCTTCTTTTGAATTAGTCTCTGACATGAGTTGATAGAAACCTTTTCCATGTAAAAATTTTGTAGGATTTATCTCCATATCATATTCTTGGATTTTAGTGATCTAATTACCTCTTTTACCTCCAAATTCTTGTTGAGTCAAAATAGACTTAACAGTAGAATCTGGTACTAATGTAATCATAGGAGAATTGAGCATGTAATATCTGAAATGTTTAACTACTTTCACTACCACATAAGCATGTTTTTCCATGAATGAATACTTGAGCTCATGAGCCTTTAGAGGACTATGCATGAATGCTATAGGAGATTCAATCTTCTCTTCATTTGGTTGTATCAAGATTGTGGATAATGTATGCTCAGAAGCATAACTATACATAATGAAGTTCCTAGTATAATTAGCATAAACTAGGACAAGAGAAAGTGCAATGGCTTCCTAAATTTCATGAAAATCATTTCTTCCATCCATGTTCTAGTGGAAATTTGAATTTCCTTTCATCATATCGACAATGTGGCGTGTCTTCTCAACAAAATTAGGAATAAATCTCCACAAGAAATTC
Organism: Torreya grandis; assembly: GCA_037957365.1. Lineage (NCBI taxonomy): Eukaryota > Viridiplantae > Streptophyta > Pinopsida > Cupressales > Taxaceae > Torreya > Torreya grandis. The sequence continues at coordinate 1,249,702 of JARHVA010001807.1, forward strand.
ACCTTCGCAAAGAAGGAATGCACTCCCTTCTTACCTGATAGTAAAGTAAGATTTTGAAGTGACATGACCCATTCAATATCAATCTTGATCCCTTCCTTAAATACAATGTGTCCAAGGAGCTTACCTTCTGTAACCCCAAATATGGATTTCTTGGGATTAAGTGATATCCCATGCTCACAACATCTCTCAAGTACTTATTGCAAATGGTTGCAATGATCTTGATAGTTTTTTGAAAAAATGGTTAGGTCATCTAGATAAACCATAATAAACTTACCAATTATATCTCAAAAATCCAATTCCATATCCCTTTGGAAGGTAACACCATCATTGATCAATCCAAAATGCATTATGTGATATGCAAAAGCCCCATGGAGTAGTGAAGGTTGTCTTATGTTGATCTTCATCATGAACCTCCATTTGATTGTATCTTGAGAAACTATCTAGCATACATAACATCTCTAAGCCAGTGATAGTTTGCAATACTTGGTCCATTACTGGTAGTGGGTAATTATATTTAAGTGATAATTCATTCAAATTTTGGAAGTCAACACAAATGTGGATCTCTATGTTCTTTATCCTCTCAAGAACAATATTTTTTATCCATGTGGAGTGATGTATGGGAAAGATAATTTAAGCATTCAACATCTTTTGAATTTTAACAAAGATGGTACCTAATATTTTTGGATTATACTACCATTGTTTTTGCTTGTGAGGCCGATATCCTGGCTTGAGAGGAATATTATGTTGCACTTCCTTAGGTTGAAAAGATTTTAGATCAGCATATGAATATGCTAATACATCAATGTACTGACGTAGAAGAGCCACCAAATTTTCTCTTTCCTTTGATGAGCAACATTTCCTAATATTTATCATTTTGGGGTCACTCTCTATGTTTGTATTAACTTGGTTAATTTTTGTAGATGAACTAGATTATAATTGTTGGCATTTGATGAATCGACCATGCTTGTCAAAAAGTCTTTTCAAAGATACCAACCCTTTGGGAATCTTATTCCCTTTTAGCTTCAAGATTTATTTGCCAGATTCCTCATTAACTTTAGAAATTGATTCTTGAAGAGTGGAATCACTTCCTTCAAAATATAACTCACTAAAATTTTCCACCTTCTCCAAGAATGAGATGACTTACTCATCATTATTAAAAACCTACCAATGATTAACATTATCAACAACACTAAGCCAAAAAACCAACTCAATGGTATACTTGTTTCCTAGGAAATCTTTATGAAGAATTCGGAGAGTGGCTGAAACAACCAATGAATCAACTCTATCATTATATTCTCATGGAACCACTGATATATTGAATGTATGAAAACTTTCCATGCAATTCCAAACTTGATTATGATAATTCCTTAGTCTTTCATTCTTTGTTTGATATAGATTCCTAACTTGACAAATGATTAGCTCAGCATCACCTTGTGCATGAAGATTTTTAATCCCTATCTTTTGTGAAACATCCATCCCTAACAACAAAGCTTCATACGCATCTATATTATTAGTGTTATCAAACTACAACTTCAAAGAGAATGAGAATTTGTTTCCTTTTGGGGATATGACAACTATCCCAACTCTAGATGTACTTGAAGAATAGCTACCATCAAATTCTAAATTCCAAACATCATTTGAAATCTCATCCTTGATAGTGTCAAAATCCAAAATCTCTTCATATGAAGAGGGAGATTCTTCTATTTTTTTATAGTTTTTTGAAATATCATTTAAAGATATTGGATCTTCATCTGTAGTCAATAAATATGTACCCATTCTAGAAGTTTCAAAAAGAATTTTGGCTTTTGGGTCCTCAATCTTTGTTATAGTATACTTCACTTGCTTCTCTGGTTGAAGTTTTTACATAACACCCTTAACAGGTACCCTAGCCATAGACCAATCCATATTGATTTCTCCACCAACATCTTTACAAAAGTTGCATCCTAACAGAACTCCATATGAGACCAAAACATCAGCCACTAGAACTATCATTTTGATCTTGTTCTCTATGAAAATAGAAAATGCAAATTTTCCATCTTTGATTTAGCCTATGAGAGGTACTTTTTTTGTTTTCATTAAGAAATAATGGATAAAATTATTTGTCAAGGTTAACCCTAAGACAATAGCCACCTTGGTAGGCATCACATTATCAGAAGCACCTGAATCAATAACACAATTACTGAGCTTATAACCATTGACAAACAAGGAAATATAAAAAGGTTCTATTTTTATAGAGTTAGATGCAGGAGTTACAACCAAGTTTTTTTTATTTGGTTTTGGCTTAGGGTCAATTGGTACACTCTTAGCTGAAGTCTGATCAGAATTGATCCCTTTGTTTTTTACATATTTTGCTAATCTTTTAAATTGGTTAGGATTTGATTAGAGGTACTCAATCTTTGACATTTGGATTTATGTTTTCTTGGCATGATCAATAATATCAAAAGTTGGATATGGGGTAGCCAAGGAAGATGAGACATTTTCATTTTTAGGTTTCAGGTTTTGGGCACTAGGTCTAGACATTGAACGAGAAGAGATAGAATTATGAGTACTTACTTGTTTACAGCCACCCTATCCTTTGGTTGAATTGGCAAAGGAGTTCCTCTTTTGGAAATTATAACCTCCTTTCATGGTTCATCTTTGGATTTTATTTTATAAACCTTTTTTTGTTGATTTGGGTGACTTTGAGAATGGGTGAAGATGGAATAAGACTCACCATGTGTGTCTTCCTCTTATTCAGCTTCTTCTTCTTTAACATTCAAAAACTTGATATTGGAATTACCAGATTCTCGTTCCTCATCTCTAGTGAAAGGAGTTTCACCTTCTTCTATAAAATATTCCAGTTCTATAACATCATCATTTTTAGGTTCTAACTAATTAACTACTGCATTATCTGGCAATGCCTTCAGTACAAGCCTTGCTTGTGGCAGAGGGAGCTTATTCTGATTCTGATTTCTAGAAACATTGTTGGAATAATTTAAAGCATTTGGATATGTTCTTCTTGGAACATCCTTATATGAAGGAAAATACATGCCTTGGGACATTTGCTTCTTAAGTGCAAGTAATTCATTTTTTAACTTTTTCACCATGGGATCTGTAGTACTAGTTGTAGATGAATTTGTAGAAGGTTGCCCTCTAAACTTAATAGAATTATTTCTCACCTTCCCTGCTAGAATCAAATCATCTTCTATCTCAATGGCCAAACTTATTCACAACAATTTTATCATAATGGGTGTTATCATATCAACCAATTCTCTTTTTTTAGAATTAATGTTTAATCACAAACTTCTTTCCATTCTTTGTGATATACTTTGAAAATCTAAGATCACTTGATGAACCAAATATAATTGATATTCAAATTTGTTAGCAAAAAGATTAACAAGAATAATACCAACAAAGTAAACTTAAAAGATGGAATAAAGTGCAGCCCAAAGTCTTCACCTTATTTTTAAGAAAGATTAAAATTATCAAAGAAGAATAACTATCAGCTCAAAGTCTCTTTAGTAATTCACTTTCAATGTGATCATAAACCCCGTAACTAAAAAGTAGCTCAAAGACTCCAAAATCAGCTTCCTGACACCTCTCTTATAGAAATTTTATACCACAATTCAATCAAATCATAAGAAAGTGTAATGAAAATGACATAAGAACATATCCAACACATCACAAGTTTATCTCAACACAAATATTGAAAGATCAATTTATTTTCTTATATTGAATGAATTTTTGATTTACAATATGAACACAAAGTTTCAAAATTGTTTCTCAATTCAGTAGCATTTCCCCTCTATAGTAGTTGGTGATCCTTTCTACAAAGAGAATCCTCCTATTTATAGAGAGGATCTATGAAAAAAATAGGAAAAAGATAAATACATTTACTTATTCATTGATAGAGTCCTATTTGACTTAGGACTATGTTCTTTTCCTATGTGTAATTTTACATTAAATAAAACTACATATGGAAAACTACAAAAGTAAACTAAGTGTCCTTAGACACAATAATTTCTTCCTTTTTATTCTTCTCTAAAAATTCCTCATATCTCTTCAAAATAGCTTGCACTTCATTGTTATCTGGGCTAGAAATACTCTTAGAGATGACAAGTACCCTTATGATAGAATCTTCTAAGTTAACTAGAAAATCCTTGCTTTTATCCATAATTATTTGTAGTTTTTCCAAAATGATTTAAAATTCAATTAATTTTTTGATGGATTCTAGCATGAAAGTACCTGTTTCAGTCTTTGTTTGGAGTAAATGTGTAAATTCATGAATAACAGTCTCCATAGGAAGAATTTCTTGAGAATCATTTTTAACTTGACATGGGAGTTTTACAATTTTATCTGCAAGATCTAGCATCTTATTATCACACATATCTTTAGCTTCTTTGAGATATTTAACTAGATTCTTGAGAACTTCTATTTTATTCTTCATAGCTTCGTTGTATTCAATAAACCTTTTCCTATTTGCAATTACCTTCTGCTCAACCAAAAGCTCCAGTTTGAATTTGCATAGTTGAGTCCATGTATTAATATCCTTTTCAGTCAATTCTAAATCTTGAGTGAGTGTTTTAATTATTTATTAAATTTTTATTTTCATTTCACTCAAGTTCTTCAAAAATCCAATGGTAGAATACAAACTTTGAGTACCCTATGTTGTTAATCTCTCAATCCAAGCATTGACCACCTAACCTTGAGATCCAATTTTCTTTGCTTGTTGAATTTCCTTCTTAGTGTTTTCATGAACAATAGGATCAATAGACTCAGAAGGTTGGGTGATTTTTAATAAAGCAGAGGTCAATTTTTCTAATTGTACTTTGAGTTGATCTTTGCCCTTTTTGTCCTTATCATATCTCTCGATCAAGGAGGTCATTGCTTCTTGTAAATCTTCCTTCGCACCTTCATGAGTTTATTTCCCAAGATCTATTCATCCCACTACATATTTGAATGCTTGAATATCATTAATGTTTCTATCTTCAAGAGGCACTACAACTTTACCATATTTATGCCCAGATTCAAAAATTACCCTTGACATAGTTTTGGCCTTTTTTGTTGTTTTGGGATTTATTGGGACAAGATGACCAAAATTAAAATATTTTGGTACCACTGCGCACTTCTTCTTCTTTGGTTTTTGTGATGCCAACCAAAGAGAAAGAGGAGATGAATCTCTTTGGACAAAGGATGTTAAAACTTTGGATACTTAGGGAGGGACAATAGATTATGAAGTAAGTGGAATGGAATGTAATGTGATGGAGGTATGTGGTAATGGGGTTGACACCAATGGGATTGTAGTAATAACAGATAGATTTTGGGTTGGAGTAACCACCACTTTAGTTCCTATTGACATTTTAGACACTAGAGTGATAGCAACTTGAGTTGTTGTCTTTGAGAAAGGTATAGACATAAATTTGTCCATATCTTATTAGTTGAAATATAAATTAGTTGGGGATCCCAATGACTTTGAAGGATTGGGTAGATTCTATAATGAATCAAAAACTTAGTCTAGTGTACCTTGCGAAGGAACTTCAAAAAATATGGCACTAAGAGGTGAAGAAGAGGATGAAAGAACAAATTGAGAAGGAACAAGATCAACTTGTACAATGGTAATCATGAAAAGAAATATAGAAAATACTACCTATAAAAATGTGGATTGAGAAGTTTCAACCAAAGGAACCTCTGATTAAGTAGTCTCTACTTGTATAGGCTTTTCAAGCACTGGCTAAGACATTTGTGACATTTTTTATTGAGGTGGTTCCTCACTTGTGACTGGGATTTCTTTTTTCTCCACTTGAGCACATTTGTCAACACTTGCTTCTTTTCCTTTACTGAGAAACACAAATTTTGGATTTTTATTTGAAGTAGAGGGATCCTCTTTATTTTTAGTTCTTAGCTCCTCTTATTTTTTAGCAATTTCTTCATCATAATCTTCTTCAAAACTAGTCTTAAAATGTTTCAACTTAATTCCTTTATATTCCAACCAAGCATTAATTCTTGCAAGAATAGGTTGAAATCTATCTCTAATAGAAATGGATTCTTTAACTAGACATTAGATAGAAGGAAGAGGAGTTGAAGCCACTTGATTTTCCTCATATGACAGATCCAATATATTACCATCATCTATAAAATCCCCAAGAATATTTTCCAATTCCAAATTGATAATTTGATTAGTAGTAAGGCGACTATAATCAAGTCTCCTTATATCTTCATCAGTTTTGCATTCTACCCAAATATCTTCAATTCTATGTACATGAGTGATATTACACTTGAGCTTCTCCTTCATCATTCTATAATCAAATTTTTCTCTACTTTTGAATTTTTTGAGCATAATCCACTACATCTCAATTTCCATAGTCTTAGCCTTTAGAGTAATGGAAATTGTGTACCGACCAATACTAATTGGAAATTTGAAACCTCTCTTGTGAGCATCTGATTGTTTTTTATGCATGTTCATCACTTGTCTACACATATCCATTAGTATTAGTTTATCACTTGGGTATTTAGGTAGCATATAAGGTTGTTCATCAAATCCTCCTGCCTTGATGTATGTAAAAGTTTGGAATTTCAAGAAAATGCATCCAACCCTATTGACATGTGCCTATGCTTGGTCTAAAAATCTATTATTTTCAAGTTCTTTCTCAAGAGTGTAGATGAATGTATAGAAGAAAGCATCATTAACTCTCCTATAATACTTGATGCTTTCTTTTAAAGTTAGTTGTGGATAGTGCTCATATACATGAACATTTTTCCTTTCATCGATATAATTTAGATCTAATAAAGGCTTCATACTGGCTACAACATACACAAGATATGAAGTCATATAAGACTTGAGTGAAGAAGCTACCTCACAGAGCTAACAAAAAATATCAGCATTGATTTGTTTACCCCAAAATATCCTTTGCTTATTTATTTTAATAACCAAAATATATTGATACATCCATTCTTGAAAAATGTTTGAAGTAGACAACCTTTTCACTCTGCTGAGGAGATTAATCAAATCCCCTATCTCCTCCAGAAAATCACTATGACACAAATATTTGGAACATCTAACAATGGTGGGTTTAGGAGTCTTGAGCCATTTAGATTTGATATGTTTCTTACACTTCTCAATATCTCTATCATAGTATTATTGAGATAATTCCATATTTAAATCAAAATATTCTTTAATCTCAAAAAGGTGAAAATTTTTATCAAAATATTCCTCATCAAGGTGAATGATCACCTTACCCTCTAAATCCTTGACCGATTTTCTTTCCTTATCAAAGTGTGCTACCATGGTCAAGATAAATTTAGAATCATGTGTTGATAATAGAAATATAGTAGCCAAATGGATTTCATTATTTAGTACTGGCTACATATGAGGTGCAATGGGTTCTCTTCCCAATCTCTATAAAAACTTAGCCATGTCTACATGACCAATCTTTGTATCCCCAATTTGATCCACATTTGAATAAACTACAAATAATGGGAACACACCCTGATGTTTTTACTTCATTATATTATTGTTTGGAGAGATGTCTGACATTGATCAGATAGCTACAAGTAAGAAAATTTAATTATCTATAGTTAGCACTTTTTGTCATTTTTGGGAAACATGTATTTCTGAGAAAATTCTTTGAACTACATGATGGGTCAAAATTGGTTTTGGTGTAATTCAAAAAAAAATCTCTAAAATACATAAGAGTTGGTTAATTAGATTTAAATCATAGAATTTTTTTTTATTTGCACCTCAAGAAACTTTTAGGTGTCGAGTTTGCTTTGGTGCATATCGATGAAAATTCTTTGACATGCACCAAAGATTTATCTTTGAGTGTAAGTCAAATAAAAAAAATTGACATGCACTCGAGTGAATTTAGGTTGCATATCAAAGAAAATTCTCTGATATGCACTCAGGAAAAAAATTTAAAACCTAGTGCACTTCATAAAATTTTCTCCAAAGTACACCAAGCTTCATGTACTTTAGAGAAAATTCTTTGAAGTGCACTAGGGCGAATGGAGATGTGCAATTCAGAGAAAATTCTTTAAAGTGCTCAAATTTGGTTAATTTGGTTTAGGGTACACGCTGAAGAAAATTCTCCATCTTTCACCTGAAGGTTTTGGTTTGTTTCATGACTATTTTAATTTTTTCAAACATATGAAACTTGTCAAGGAAAAGAAGATATTGATAACATAAAACAAGAATCAGATAGATCCAATCAAAAAACCACCACAAAGAAATAAAAAGAAAATAATGAAAATTAAAACTAAACCCTAAACAAGAAACACAAAATGACAAAATAAAAAACTCACCAAAAGTCTAATGAGGAAGAATCCATAGACGAACTAGATTAATCGATGAAAATGATGAAGAGAACAAGTGGATTCAAAAATAGTGAGGAGGGATGCATGTTAGCTCAAAAATGGTGAGGAGAGAGAAAATACAATGGTAAAAATAAAAATTACATAGGTTAAATATATATATATAGGAAGGGTAATTAATACATATTAATTACTGGTGTAATGCTAGGCCCATGTGTAAGAGTAGAGACAAATTCTAAATTTGCATGTGCAAAGTCATAGAAAAATAGCACTCCTGGACGTGCAATGTCATAAAAATTCTCTACCATTACATATGCAAAATCAAAAAAAATATGTGACTTTACATATGCAAAATTAGAAAAAATCTCTAACTTTGCATAAAACATATGCAAGATCAGAAAAATTTTCTGACACAACATAAAAATAAATAGTGTAGTATGAAGAAAATTCTTTTTTTGCACATGATGTGAAATTCCCTCAAAAGATCAACTTTCTTGGTAAAGACAAATGCAAATAGGAAGATATGTGCCTCATTTTACGTGTTTAAAGATAATGGGTTATGAAATGGACAAGTTTCATATGGGTTATCCCATGAATTGAGCCTGCGAAATTCAAGGATAACAATAAGGATGACTTGATCTTTAATGGATTCACAAGCATAAACTCTAGGTATTATGTATTGAATATGCATACACACACTATCTAAGGGAGATTTGGTAGGTGGAGCGGTTTGAGGAAAGATATATTGATTACCTTAATTTTAAATCATAGGATGTGACACATTACCCCTTGGATTAGTGATAACATGGACCTGGTTAGAGTGATGGTAGCTATCACCCTCTTTAGGGTTAGGAGGAGGAAGAGATTCCTTTTAATCCATTTTAAAAGTTCCAAATAATAAGATGAGAACAAGAAAAAATATGTATGAATGCTAACAAATAATCCAAAATGATAAGGAAATTAGATAATAAATTATAACAATCATAAATCAAAAAACCTTGCAACAAGATAGGGTTTTGCATAAGGAGACTCATAGGCTAGGTTTACCAAATATTTTAAATAAGGTTTGGAGAAGCGTATCCTAATCAAAGAGTAATAAGTTACTCTAAGAGTAGACCAATTAATGAATTTATATTTTATTGATATTATAATAATAAATGTTGAATTTAATCATATGCCAAATATATAAAATACACCATTCAATATGATGATCATATCACTACAAAGGAGAAAATGTGCAGAGATTATACACTAATGTGCATGTAGATATGAGTAATGCAAATGTATAAATAAATTGTATGAATAATTTTATCCAATAGTTAGATTCTAAAAATTATCTTTCTATCATCACAAACATTTGTGTTATCTTATTGACACTTGGGTGATTGCTAATGTTCATTATTCAATGCATTTATCCTATATGGAATATTGGTTGTTGATTGAAACTTTCACCTGGGATTTTTTTTCTATCACCTTTCAGATTGTTTGTTCATATTGTGTACATAGGCTCTCAATATCCGAATATAGATCAAAACCTTAGATCCTCCTCTTAGGTCTTATCACCTTGCCAAAAATGGGTTACTAGGCTCACATAGTTGAACTAAACTCAAATACCCCTCTATCAATGAGCATTTCCTACATATCTAATACTCCAAAGAGGGCCTCAAACATATGTAGTTCTCCCATATGTTTTGGAGTATGTGTGAACAATTGTATACAATGTTATATGCAAGTGCATGTAGTGATTTAAATTAAAACTTGATAAATATGTATCATGGGCTATTATTTAAATGTGCTAGACATATAATATGACTACTCCTATGATTGATATGAAAATATGAAATATATATAATAATAGATTTGTTGTGCGATTGATTTTCAATAGTATAGTATAAGCTTGAGAGGTGCTCGTTAGATGAATAATGAGTTGACTTTAAATTGTATGTATAACATCTCTTTTGAAAATATTCTCATGGAAGGGTTAATGAAACATAAAATGTCAACCCTTACATATCAAAAGATTAAAAAAATTAGTGTTTAGAAGACACTTTATTTTCAGAATGGTGTAGTAAAATTATTTAGATGATTCGCAACAACAAAATTATATATTGCATAACTAAGATCAAAATAAATAGATCCACAACAACAATTTCCAAAGGAGATACTACTTGAATATTATGACTAGTCCACTTTGATGGGGTAACCTCCATAATAATGAAATAATAACATAATTCATAATATGATGATAAAATACTAACCACTACCTCCTATATATACTCTACTTAATTAAGGTTATTCTATAAGATGACCATAATAAAAATATAGAGAAATGAAACAAGATAATATAAAGGTGTGTAAGCCACAAGTCAGCCACACATATCCATAGATTTACTATAGGTTAAGGGCATAGAATGACCATCCCCTTCAAAGAAATGTTGTCCTCATCTTTGAATCAAACCAAGATGTTGTTACAGGAATGCTTCATCCTCCAATGTCACATGTTCATAATGCAAGTTCTTCCATTTGATCCAATACTCCTTAATGGCTCTGGTCTACAGATACTTAGTGCACATGTGAAGGATCTCTTTAGGCTCTATAATAAATTGGCCTTCTTCACCTAATTCAATAAATAATTATAAGTGTAAACTCTATGTATAATTACCCTCTTCAAGAAAGATACATGGAATACTAGATTTATGTGAGTTCATGGAGGTAATTCTAACTTGTAAGTGACACTACCAATTTTTTGCAATATCTAATGAGGGCCATAATACTTAGGTAATCATTTGTTATCCTTTTTATATTACTTTAGAGACATCGACTTATATGGCTAAAAATGCATAAAGACCCAATCAACTATGGCAAAATTCCAGTCACTATAGTGTTGATATGCTTGTTACTTCATTCTATTTTTTGATATTACTAAATTCTCTCGCAAACTGATTAACACCTCCTATTGATGGTGAATGTGTCTCTCAATAGATCAAACCTTAGGATGTACTATCAAAGTTAAAGTGATGGATGGGGTGATACCCATATAATTCCACAAAGGGAGACATCTTAGAATAAGTTTGAAAATAAGTGTTATACCACCATTCAACAAGTGGCAGCGAATGAACCCATTTGTCTTATTTATCAGAAACAAAATAATGAATAAACCCTTATAAACATTTGTTAACTACCTTTGTTTTTCCATCATATTAAGGATGACAGGACAAGCTATGGTCCAACTAGGTGCCCAAAAATTACTAGTAAAAATGGGATCTCAGTCACTTATAATGATATTTCGAGTACCATACAATTTTTGAAATATATTAAGAAAAATACAAGCAACTATACTGACAATAAATGGCTGTGATAAGGAACAAAAATGATCATACTTGATGAGTCAATCCACAACTACCATGATAACATTTTTACTCACAAGCCATAGTAACTCCATAATGGAATCCATGTAAACCTCCTCCCAATACTAGATAGGGATGGAAAAAGGCTGAAAAAGACCTGGGGTCTTAATAATTTTACCTTTATTTTATTGACATATCATGCATTTAGCCACATATTTTTGGACATCCCCCTTGAGTCCTTCACAAAATAAATCCTACTTGATGCTATGATATGTTTTCAAAAATCTAAAATGACCTGCACGTGGAGAGGCATGAATATCCTAAAAAAATTTATGTTTGAGGAGAGAATGCTTGCAGATGTATATTATATCTTTATACCATAATGTGTTCTCCTTCTATGTAAATTTTTTAGAATCGTCATAACCTTGTTCAAGATTTTAAATCAAATCCTTAGTAGCACCATCATTCTCCCATTCATATCTTGCTTCCTCTAGCTAATCTACTTGCCACATGGTCATGGTGCTTAACAATTTCTCATCTGATTCATTCCATTGAGAGAGGGAATCTATGACCACATTCTCTTTTTCTTTCTTATACACTATTTCAAAATCATATCATAACATTTTAGTAACCTATTTTTATTCTTCTTCAAAAACAATCGTTGATCCAAAAAATATTTGAGGCTATCATGATCAATCTTTACTTGAAATTGATGACCTACCAGATAAGGTCTCTATTGTTTCATTCCATACATAATAACCATCATCTCTTTATCATAGATCTATTTAAGCCTATTTTTTCCCTTCATTTTTCAAATTTCAAATGCTATATGTATGCCTTCTTGCATAAGTACATCCCCCATGTCATATCCTAATGCATGACACTCCACAACAAAAGTGTTTTAAATATCATGAGTAGCTAAAACTAGAATTATGCACATAGCCATTTTCAAATGTTCAAATCCTTTGTAGCTAAATAGTCTACTGAAAGGAATCTTTCTTCAAAAAAGAGGTGAGTAGTGCTACAATGCTACCATAATTTTTGAGAAACCTATAATAGTAACCAGTTAGCCCCATAAATCCTTGAAGGTTTTTGAGGTTCTAGGGAACCTACCACTCTATCATCTCTTGGATTTTTTTATGATCAACTTTCACTCCATCACGTGAAACAATATAACACAAGTACTCTACCTCTTAGACACCAAAAGCACATTTGGAAGGTTTATCATAAATCTAATGTTGTTCTAAAACTAAAAGTACCTATTTCACATGCTTCAAATGGTCTTCATAATTTTTATTGTAGATGAGGATATCATAAAAAAACACTAATATAATATTTCTCAAAAATAGCCTTAAAATAGTATTCATGAAACTCTAAAATGTATATGGTGCATTTATGAGGCCAAAAGGCATGACCATGAATTCGTAATGGCAATCATGAGTTTTAAAAGCTATTTTAAGTATGTTTTCATCACAAATGCAAATCTTATAATACCCAAAGTGAAGGTCTAACTTGGTAAAATAAATAGCACCATGTAATTCATCTAGAAAATCATAAATTACTAGAATAGGAAACTTAACTTTGATGGTGTACTTGTTGAGTTCTCTATAATTTGGTCACATACTCTAACTATTATCTTTATTTCATACTATGACCATTAGGGAAGAATATTCACTTTGACTGTGTCAGGTGATTCATGCCTCCAACATCTCATATACCATGTTTTCAATTTCACTCTTCTAGGCATAGGGATACCTATAGGGTCTGATGTTGTGTGATGTAATTCCTTAAATGAGCTTGATGGCATGATCATATGCATGAATAGGAGGAAGTATTTTTGGCATGTCACTAAATATAATAGATTGGTCATCTAGCACCCTTTGCAAATCAGGATGTGTAGACTTCTTGGTTGGTTGAACCTCTATGAAAAATAAGCATGCCACAAATCCATTTGCACTTTTTTTAAGAATCTTTGTCATTTGATGGAAACTCACTAGTTGTGAATATTTAGCCTATAATCTATATAATTAAAAGGTCCTACCTTTTGAATGTAACCTCATTAATAATTCCATTAAATTCATCTCAATATTGCTCAACGTGATGGGCCATTACACTCCCAAAACAATATTAGCTCCTCCCATGGGAATAGAAAACATAAGAAAATATAGTAAATACTCTCACATAGAAATCTTAATGTTATGGTATTTTTCAGAATAGTTGATTGTACCACTATCTACAATCATGACCTAAAATTTAGGAGCTGGGTAAATTAAATAGTTCAAATGAGTAACTAGCTTAATATTGATGAAGTTATGTGTACTCCTAGAGTCAATTAACACAACCACCTTTTATTTCTTTAGGAAACCTACCAGCTTAATATTTTGAGGAGTAATAATGCCTAAACATGCATGATAAGAAATAGTAGGTTAAGAATCTTCAGATTCATCCTCAAGTTCTTCAAAACCTACCCCTAAAGCCCCATCATCTTATTTCTCCTCATTGCCACATTCAATGTAAAACAACTTCTTTGTAACATGTTGATGTCCTTTGCTCTATTTGATATCACATCAAAAACACAAACCCTTTTCATTATTTTCTTTAATTTGCTAAGGTATTAATATGGTAGGATGTGAAATGATGGTGTTGGGAAGGTGCTTTCATACACATGATTGAAAGGTCTTCATTTAATCAACTCCTTTTCCTCAATTAGACATGCCCTTGGTATGGCTTCAGATATATTACTAGTATGAAATATGTGAATCTCCAATTGGATACTATCTTTGAGGCCACCCAAAAATATATCAAAAAAAATTTACTTAGTGATGTTTGTCACACATAAAGAAAGATTCTAAAATTGATGAATGTAATCCTTGACCATCTTAGTTTGGTGCAACTTGGCTAGTTGGATGAAGTAGTTTTCTGAGACATTATTGTGATAGTGGAGCTACAGCTCTTCAAAAAATATAAACCAGATGACTAAGAGACCCTTCTTTTTATTTTGAGCACACAACTAGTGATACCAAAGAATTGCTTAGGTTCTAGATATAGAGAGCCCATGACCACCTTTTGTGAATAAATAGTCTGATGTAGATCAAATAAATTTTCAATTTGAGTAATCCTTGTGATTGGATCATTATCATCAAACTTGTGTAGGTCCAATTTTGGTAAAAACAACTTCATAACATGGTTTGCATTGTGATTTTTGGAGGATCAGAACCAAACTAAAGTGGTGGAGGATTATTTTGAAAATGCTGAGTTGAAAATTTAGCCAATTGCCCAATGATTTGTTGCAATTGATCCCAGAAGCTCTTTGGGTCCCCTTTTGGCCCAATGAGATCCCCTTTAAATGTATCAAGATCATATTTATGCACCATGCCCTACAACTCTAACTTAATTTTTTGAAATACCTCTAAAATACTTAGATCAAATTTTTTTGATTTCATGTCATCGTTTTAAGGATTTTTAGGCATTTCTTTCCCTTTCCTGTGAACATGAGTGTTATGCCCTAACATGCAAAAACCCTAGGAGGGTTGTGACCTAAAAAAATGTATCAATAGATGATACCATTGTGATCATCTAACCAAGACAAATATAATGAACGTTAATGTGCATAAGGTTGAAGATTTTTAGCTCAAAAAATTATACTAAGAATAAATACAAATCCAATGACTATAAATTTGCACTAAGATGAATCGTCTCATAGAGAAAAATCCAATAACTACAAATTTGCATAAGGTTAAAAAATTCTACAGTTTTTCTAGCCAAAAAAATGTTTTTTCTTTTTTGTAAAAAAATTGATGAACAAAATGACAGTGATGAAAAAATCAATTCTTCGTAGATCACAAGTTATGTTTTTTCATCTCACTAGTGCCCAAGACGATAGATCCAAAAAAAACTGTCAAAGAAACGTACCTTAATCAACATAATTTGTAATGAAATTACTTAGATGATTCACAACAATAGATTTATATATCATAGAATTAATATCAAAATAAAAGAGTAGAATACTTGAATATTATGACTGAGCCATTTCAAGGGGCAACCTCCACAAAAAAGCAATAAGGATAGAATTTGTAATATGATGATAAAATACTAACCACTACCTCCTATATATAATCTACTTAGCCAAGGTTATTACATAGGTTGACCATAATAAGAACATAGAAAAATGCAACAAGATAATATAAAGGTGTGTAAGCCATAGGTCGACCATATATATCCCTAAATGGACTATAGGTTAAGGGCATATCAAATATATAGTAGCATCAACACTATTATCGAACTCTAAATGTAATTGTCTAAGAAAATCGAAGGTTTTTGGATCTTTGTAACTGATAGTGAAGGATATATGTCAAATTTTAAACATATTATGCTCTAAGGGTGATTTGAGTAATCAAAATACTAGGATCTAACTACAAGATAAACATTTAGGCCCAATGATATGGTAAAAGTGGTCATTTCGACTACAAGGAAGGTAAAGAACTAAAGGGTGGAGCTATGAGTGATATTTGTCAAGTGTATAAGACTAATTTGACATATAAATCCATATTTAAGCATACACAAATTCAAACAAAATGGGTTTGTTAAAAAGGACTTAGAAACTTTGAATTAAATTTAAATGGGAGGTGTAAATCTAGAATCCACAATCTTGTTACTATAATCTCACACATGATAGTGTCATGCATGAAACCCATAAAAAAAAATTCCCTTTCACTCTTGAACCAAGATTTTATTCCTATCACTGAAAATCCCCATTATGATCCATAGGGATCATGGAAAATAACCCATCCATCAAATATCAAAATCAAACCTAGTTATAGTCATTTTTAGGGCTTATCAAGGGCATTTATCATAGCATGAGTAAATTTCCACTTAACATTAAATTGGTGGTTACCAAAAAATATGGTTGGTTACCTAACAATTAATTTTTTTAATTAGTGGTTATAGAATCATTATGGTTGTTTCAAAACCACCAACTTGTATTAATTGATAGTTTCTCCCATCAAAACCATACATGTACCATAATTGCATATAATTTGTATTTTCATGTTCTTGAGATGTTTTTATATCCTTTAGTGAATGAAAGAACATATCTAGGCATGATAAGGCATGTGTCATTAATTTATATAAGATCAGAAATCATCATATTGGTGTTTAGTTTATTTGAGGAGGGATTGGAGAAAGGAAAAATGATATTAGTTAAAGAAGAAATAGAGTTATTTATTTTTCTTGTTCTGACATACTTGTGTTAATCTATTTTTTCCATAAGAAGATAATAAATAGAGCAATTGCCTCTTTTGAATGGTTTTTCCATCATTTAGGATTTTCTAGACCATAATATCCATATCTTTCCATCTCTATGATTTATGTGTTATGTTCATGCATTTTTCCATTCATGTTTTAGTTCTAAAATTCATGTTTGTCTCTTCCAACAACAAATAACATTAATTATAATTCATTTGATTAATTTTATTTTTCATTTTGAAGTAAATTTTAAGTAGAATTAAAAATTAAGATTTTATAAATTCTAATGAGAATTGGACTTGAGAGTTTACAGATCTTTTTAGCATCAGAATAGATTAATATTTATAAAAAAAATTATAATTGAATTCTATGACTATGATAATATCTAAAAAAGAAGAAATATTTCCTTATAATCTTGAGATTTCTACAAGAAGGTGGAATCAATGGGTGAGAGAAATGGATAAAGAAAGTGAAGAGAATATTTCTAAGAGATTAGATGCACTGAAATAATACATACAAGGCATGATAAAATCCCAAGATAATATCACCAAAAAATAATAACTTACAACTAGGAACCAATAATCCATGGACATGGTAGTTTATGATATAGTCGAGAAGTTTGGCATTGGGGAGCCCCATGAACTAGAAGATAATAAGCAATAAGACTTCATAGATGAGCATGAACAACCTCCTAAATGCAAAGGTAAATATAAGTTTAACTATGAACATACCCATTTAAAATTAGAGACCAAGGTTGAGATTAAATCCTTTGAAGGACAAGTAGATCTAGAATTGTTAAAAAATGGTTGAAACAAATGGAGATATATTTTAGTGTGCATAAATTTATTGAGGCATAAAAAAATTATTTTACACATCTTGAAATGGAAGGTAATTATATAATTTTGTGTGAAACTATATAATATCTCTTATAAAAATAAGAACAATCTATCTAGTATTTTTATCCTATTGGGCATAAAACTAATCATATAATTAAGTGGAATTACTATAGTAAATGAGTAAGTCAAAGTGTAGGACTATACTATGGAATTTCGTAGACAATCCATGCTCATGGGCTTCGACATAAAATGTGAATACAACTTGATCAAGTACTTGGGAGGTCTTTGTATACACTTAAGGAGATGGTTCATCTCAATTAAGCCAAATGAATTATAAAAAAGAAGCTTTAAAATATTTTGTAAATTTATGCCTTGGCATTTATAGTGTTCAAGTAGATTTTGCATAATTAAATATTATGTTATATTATTAATTCATATTTGGTTGAAGGGATTTTAAAAAAATTAAAAGTGAGGTCATAAAGGTATAATTATTATATATCTTGTTTCTTTTTGTAGAAAACTAGTTTTGGTATGGAGGTATTTATTAGACAAAAAAATGCATTATTTTATGGTACACAAGTCTATACTTTTTTTTATCATTAGTATATATTATCCTCCTATTGGAAAAATAATTGCATGTTCTAGTTGTCCACTATCATTTTCTCCCTCATGTTTACTCTCTCTCTTCTTTTACTCTCATGTTTCCTTAGATTTTACATATTTCCCCTAGTAATGTACATTGTAGGATTTTGGGGTTGGGCCTTTTTGACCCTTTTGTTGAGTCTTCCATGTCATGTAACCCTATTCTTTTAGATTTTTTGTCTATTTTATATCAACTTATAAACCAATAGATTCTTAATTTGAATTTGAGAAGCATATAAATACATAGGTCATTAATTCATTCAAGACATGATAGATATATATTGTGAATATGCCAAAGTAATAATTTCAATAATTTAGAGTAGAGATTCAAGAATATAAGGAATTTTGAAACATTTTTCTTATACCAAGCATTCATTCTAACACAAACAATCATAAAGAGTAAACATTACATCATCATGGACTAGTTAGTTGACATACATTATACCTATTGTGTTGCTTGTAATATCATTATTTATTGAGATAATGATAAGTATTTGGTTCTTAAAACCCCAATTAACCTTGAAAACATGACCCAAAACAACTAGTTTCCTTATCCATTTACTAGTTCAATTGCTTTGTTGAGGTTTTATAGAAATAGATCATCTTCTCAAAGATTTGAAAAGAATTTTAGAAATGTGAGTGAGTTTTTCCACACCCTATACCTTGCGAATAGAGGTGTCAAATCATTTATACCTATTTTTGGTTTACTAGTTCCAACCTTACAATTCCAATAATAACCCTACTCTTTTATAAGCATCAAGATGATTATACAAGCAGTTTTTATTCACCTTAATTTTTCTAAGTTTATTTCATATTATTGTCTAGACTTGTTTTATATTATCTAATCTTAACGATTGTTGAAATCAATTAATATTCTAAATGCATATCCTTGTCATTCATTGCAATAATAAATTTGATTATCCCATTAAATATGATTTTATTATTTTAGATTTGATTAAATTTTCTTAAAAATTTTATGAATATATGTGATGCAATTACAATTTGATCCACAAACTCAAAAATGTATTTTAAAATAATTAAATTTATTTTTTTTCTTCAATTTTATTATGAAATTTATTTTTGGCATCTATTGGACATTAATATTTAAATTTAATTTAATTAACCACATGTTATAGCTAATAAAATTTATTATTTTGATAACCTTTTGTAAACATGACTTATAATATCTTTTACAAAGCTATCATTAGATGACACAAATATTCATTGCTTATCGACTTTCAAATTACTCTTCTTTGTATAGTTTTTTTTAAGTTAATATAATTATTCCTTTTATTAGATGAAAAAAAATTTATCAAAATGTAATTTCCATTTCAAGCAAAGAGTGATTTAAAAATACATTCCCATATAGATCTAGGTTAAATTTGACACTTGACCCAACACATCAATTATTTATTCAACATTTCTTTTTAGTTGCTAAGATAATTCTTTATAAATGTAATAAACATCAAAGACATTATATATATATATATATATATATATATATATATATATATATATATATATATTCATTTATAATTTTTGATGTTTGGAAAAAATCATCTTCCTATAATATAGATAAAAGGATAACAGCGAAATTGTCATACAATTTTTCAATTAATTTTAACTAATCTAAATAATGTACCCAAAGTATTAACATATAATTAATTAATTTAAAAATTAGTGAGACATGACAAGAAAGATTTAGAGATTTGTCTATTTTATTTTGAGATGTAGTAATAGACGTCAAGTTTTGAAAGTAGTATATATATGCACTCATAAGTAATAGAGCCCTGACCTTAAAATTTAACAATAAACATTTAAGTCTCCCTAGAGTGTCAATCCCACTCTAGCTAGTATAGAGGGAATTTAGATGCTATATAAAAAAATAATATAATTTCTAAATTGATATGACAACTATGGTTGTATAGTCCTGATCTCCAATAACCACACTTAGTGTTTCATGTTGCAACTCCAATCACTTAAAAAATAGATTTCTTCTCCAAACCCTAGATGAGAAAAAATGCCTAAGATATTAAGGAAAACAACATGTGTTTTGGGGTCTATGGTGAACCAAAGATTATAAAAACTATCTTGATATTTTTTAGGGACCTAGACACTTAACAATATTAAAAACAAAAAACCTTGATAATTTAAATAGTTTTAATAACATGCAAATTGAGTGTTGTGTAGTGTGTGTCAAACATAAAATTGTGTACTTGAATGAATGCATTAATGATTGGTTGATTTCCTATAAAATGTTTATGAGTGTTTAATAGATTCATGTGAATAATAAATGGATGCTCTATATTCTCTTGATATTTTGTATATGTAAATGATCCATTCAAAATTAGACCTTATTGGTGTGTAAACCTTCATCAAATGGTCAAAAATTAAAAAATATGAGATAAATAAAGTGCATCCACTCTAGCCACAAGGATCCATACAAGAGGGTTAATGAGTGCTACTAATTTTCTTGGAATTCCCCATGATGGTAACAATTCTCTAGACACAAAGGTAAAAATAGGGGAAATCAAAGAAGAGATAAAATGATAGGTAGAGGGGCCTAAGATAAGGTTTGAGGACCATTGAAAGTTGAAAATGTGTCAATAATTCCTAATCATGACCAATAATCTAAAAGTACGCAAACATTCTAAAATCATGTAATTTATCAACTAATAAATGAATAACAAAAAAAATTTAGGTGTCTACATTTTTTCCCACTTTAATGTGTGTGTGTGTGCACACTCATACATATAAAATTAGAAAGGTATATTATAGATACACACACACACACACACACACACACACACACACACACACACACACACACACACACACACACACACACACATAATTTCTTCAAATGATGATATGATCCTTCAATCTACATTATATGATCCATCTGTATGTATTAAAAATTATTATTTTATTTTTTTTATCAATTGCATGTTATTTATTCCCACTCCTACATTATTTTCCTCAATTTTATGCATATCCACCTACTCCTCCCTATTCCCACATAACCCCTATTTTCATTCCCCTTCTATAATATTTTATTGAAAGCCACAAGTTGTAGTTATTACATAATACAATCCATATAAATATATTGGATAACCACTACAAACAAGGAGAACCAATACATCTAACATAACCATAAGCTCATCTTAGCTAAATAGAAAATCTACGAGACTAAAAAAGCTAACAAGACACTAATAATGTAACACGCTTGAATATTAAATAAAATATTCTAATACCCTCCTTTAATAACTAAAACACATGTTTTATTCATTATTTTAATAAAATTATTAATTCCATACATGAAATTAATAAAATCGTAGTTTTGTTTCCACTGCATCAATGCATCTAGATGTCCCTATTGTCACCAATCTGTCTTATAGAAGTACATGGGTAATAAGCCACTACAACCATAAAGAAGAATAAGAAATGGTGTTAAATATTAGGTTCACTAGATTAATTTTTTCCTTTAAATTGATGTTATGTCTTGAATGTGTCATGATTTACCTATTTATTAGAGTGACCAGTTTGAATTAAAAATTAGAATATACATCAATATTAAACAATATAGCATAACCCCTAAGGTATGTTTCTACATCGAGTTGTTGAAAACCCAATGCTTCCTTCTTTCCTTTATTGAATAATTTTAGAACATTTACTATTCACAACACTATTGTGATTTTTCTATATGCCCCTTCCTCTATCACCAATATTTAGGGAAAACTTCCATTTTGGTTTGACTTTTGTATTTGAACTTGTGTTTGGTTTTAATACCTGTGAAATAGTGGGAAGAGAAATTTACTTGCTCTTCACCTTGTACCTTATATTTTCCTAACCTTGTAGATTTCCCTTTTAACAAGTAACAAACTCATCTTTCTATACATATTTCATTGTGTCATGGTGACTCTTAGGCATTTTGTGTTGGTCTTCTTGATATGATTGCGAAGAGTGATGAACACTCTCTTCACCACTAGAACTTGACTCTTCTAGTTTTTGCATATTTGAACCATGTTCAATTTTAGTACCAAAATTTGTTCTAGAAACATCATCATTAGGTAGTAATGCATGACTATTAGTATATTGACCATTATTATAAAATAATTTTAATTTATCATTTGCATCAACATATTTACTAACCACAACATTGTATGTAGATATATCTAAAAATATGTATGCATTTTCCTACTAACTATAATGAAAAAGCATGTACAAATTTCCCAATTTATAAGAAATGGATCTAAAAACACAAAAGTTACTTACATCAAGTGTTTTACCAGACCATGCTCTTTCTAGTGTTGCATTCTTCAAGGCTTGTGTAGAATTTTGATTAAGAGAATACACAATTGTATTCACATCTTCTATACAATATTAATGCAGTACATTCTAACAATACACCATACACCAATCCATGTCCATGACTATCATGTTATTCCTTGCCATGAATTTTGTTTGACCCTAAAATCTGGATTAAGTAATATAGGGTTAAAGGGGAAGAGATAGCCTAGGGCACAAGGATGGTAGATTATCTATAAAGCAGGCCAATTAATTTTCAAAACAAAAATAAATATATACTAAATTTATTATGTTAAAATATGTTAAAAATATGAATTAAATCTATGATAAATATTTTAATGATAATTAAAAGAAGATATTTAGATAGTTTTGATGTAATACCAATATGGATATAGAATAAGAAAGAATAAGAATGGAAGTGGATTCAGATTAGTCATCAAATTCTAGATTAAACACTTTTGTGACCTCAAACACTTACGTCGACCTCAAATGAATTCATTGACACTTATGTCTAACCTAGACACATGTGTACTTTAAAAAATACCCATTGGATCTAGATGCAACCACCTAGAATATTTTGGGTTCTATGTTGCCTTTGCTTTGGTGTGTTCAGATCTAGATCATGGGTTGTCACTCCTTATAAAATAGTAAAACCCTAGTTCTTCATCTTCACAGTGTTTATGGTAAAAATGCATTAGTGGGAACATGGTTTTGATCTACCATAAAAACCCCTCTATCAATGATTATTTCCTCCATATCCAATACTCTAAATAAATCCTAGATCTTATATAGTTTTCCACTACATGTTGTGTTTTGTGTGTATCATGCAATGTGTGATTTTCAAGTACATAGAGTGACCTAGCTTATAACTTAGTAAATGTGGCTCATGGGATGTTCCTTTAGTATTTTAGACCTTTAGATGTGTTTTCCCTATGAATGTATGGAAATAAGAGAAAATAAGAAAACTTTGCTCACTTTAGTGCTTGACTAAATGTTTTTGGTAAGTTACCTTGTGAGAGGTAAGAATTTTTATAGGTGAGTAATGAATGATGGTTGATCCAATATTTATACCAATCCATTTGAATAATATATCACAATAAATCACTTAGTATAAACATATAAATATGTTTCATGTGTAAATTTGATAACTTTAGAGCACTAAACACTTACATTAGGATATGACACTTGTGTCAACATAAGTGTCTAATTGAGAGACAAGTGTCTAAGAAGTTAGAAAATAGGCACAATTATAAAACTTATAGAAATATAAGATAAGTAGGTTTATAACATTTTGAAAATTATTATAGGTCTGAGTCATTAGAATATCATTGGTCGGATGAAGATATAAGCAATAGGCAAATAGAGAGTGTATGCGAGCTTTTCAACAACGAGAAGGTATAAAAGCTAAAGGTACATCTATGATATGTATTTTCCAAGTGGATAAGACTAATGTTCTATATAATTTTTAAACCCCATTAATATTATAATAAAATTTCTACTTTAAAGGAACATAAATGCATACTTAGGTGTGTATAACACACATTTCCTTTGCATAAGTCCAACTTAAGTGTTTTTATAGTGACTGACCTACAACCAAGATCATGTTACATTATATAATTAAGTCATATAATCTGAAATTAAAATCATTTAAATAATTTAAATTTAAATAGATCAAGGTTTAGGAGTACACCTATGTATCGATGCAACTACCTTTCCTTTTTGGCAATTTGATTTTAAAAAGATATATTATTATGAATCATTAAAACTAAAATTAGGACAAATATAAAATATATAAAATGTATAAATATATAAATATTGGAGGACTCATGCCCTCAATCTTAGAGAAAATTTGAGTTACCATCCAATAGTTAAGGTTAACTCAATCGTATAACCTAATCATACATATAACCTAGTGAGCATGAGGGAACCAAGTCAACTCAAACTATAAATCTAGTGATATTGGATGATGTAATCAAGTTCAACCTATAAACTTGCAAATATTGAGTGATTCAATCACCTCAACCATACCAAAAATGAACCAACTACTACATTAGATTGGTTCAATAAAGTCTGTAAAAGTCCAACTTGCTCGATGATAATAGTCCATAAAAGTGATTAAAAATTGTAAACTTATTTTTATTTTGTAATTTATGTTCCCTTTTCATATAATATGCACCTTATGTATGTCTCATGGTAAAACCTAGGTATAATAATGGTACCAATGTATAGAATTATTTCATAATTATGTATCGAAATCATATAATTGTGATTTTTGGCCAATTTGCTAGCTGTGTAACTATGAAGTACATGTTTCCATAACATGCCCCCACTATATATTTGAAATTTAAAATAGTTTATGTGTGGAGAACATGTTTCCAAAACATACCCTCATTATATATCTAAATCTAGTGAGCTGTGAAAAATGTTGAAGCCATGCCTCTATGGCATGCCCCCACTTATATGCCCCTCCCCTTTTGAGGTGAGTGTAAGTATAAAATGGTAGTCACCTTAATCAATAAAGATAATATAATTGTATAATATATGTATTAACCTTGTATAATATAAAAAGAACATGTCTATATAGATATATCATTGAAGCATGAAGAATGTGATCACATCAATTCCTAAGATGCATGATGTGAATCATGGCAACGTCTAGACAGTAATAGTACAAAATCACAAGTAATCAAATATGCACACAAGAACACTCAAATTCAAATAAAAATGCATTGTTCCAAAAAGAGATCTAACAAGGGGCATGTTCAAATGTCACATAATCGAAGGGATATGACTTAGTCAAATGTCCACAAAGAAAGGAATGACATATTCAAATGTCAACATATAATAAAATATGACATATACAAATTTCATAATAAGAAAAATAGGCACGGGGGCAATAATCAATGGAGAATATTCAAATTCTCAACAATAAAGGTAAGACACTCAAGGAAGTGCATAAAATAAAACATATACAACAAGAAACCAATATAACATAACATACTAGCACATGGATCATATATGTTAGAAAAAAATGTTAAGTACATAGCATATCAAGTACACTAAAAAATATAATCATGGATAAATGAACGTGTAAGTACATAAGCTCATACATGATAATGGAAAATTATTATAAAATGATATAACCTAGGTGTATTATGATTAAAGAAGCAGATGCCCCTAATGTCCACGTGACATGAGTAGAGGGAAGGCCCAACATCTAAAGTTGCATATATCAGGTATCTATGTATGCCTGAATCACACTTAAAATATGCATGAAAAACATGTTTATATAAAAAAAAATTATATGTTATCTACCAATATGGAACCAATAATATATATCCCAAGAAGCTAATAGAACATGTAAATGCTGAAAATGGTTTTGGAAGTTTTAAGGTTTTTATTTTTTGGCCTTTTTTTAAATATTGAGATATCTCAAGCAATAAACTTATGAAAATGCATAATATTCATTGATTTTTTGAGAGGTTTTAATTCAAGTGTAGCTAGATAGTAGACGTCTTTTCCCATTTTTTCTATAACTATAAATGGTCCTAACCAATTTGGTTTGAACTTATTTTTTTCTACATTGGTATTCTTTTGATTTTATTTTAATACCAAGTTATCCATAGTAAATTTGTGTGGTTGAGGACTTTTTTTATATGCATATTTAATGCTATCTTGATAAACCCTTAAGTGTTCATAAGTCATTTTGTGTTTTTCACTCAACTATTCTAGTTGGTAAAATCTCTTTTCATGATATTCTTTATTTTTTAGAATATATTTTAGAGTAACATGTAGGAAAGGTATCTCAAGTTCAATCATTAACACAACCTATGTACCATAAACCAAATAATAAGATGTATCTTGGGTGGGTGTGCAAATACTAGTATGGTATTCCCATAAATCAAATGCCATCTATTGGTGTCAATCGGTGTTGTATCATTTAACTATTTTTCTAAGTATTTTGATAATTATTTTGTTTATTTCCTCTACTTGTCCATTACCCTATGGGTATTATGGTGTAGAAAAGGTATGTTTTATTTTATACCTACTGAAAAAGTGATTTACTAACTTGTTATTAAATGATCATCCATTATTAGTAATAATAGTTGAAGGAATGCTGAAATGAGAGATAATATTGGTCATCAAAAAGATACATAGTCATCACCCATTTTTAAAAATATTTTTTAGCTGTGATTATGAATTTATGTCCACCGATAGACATGGGATTTATGTTTGCAATCAAATCAAATCCCCATAAGGAGAATGACCATGGTGAGATAATCAATTGTAACTCATGAGATGGTGCATGGTTTAGTTGTTGTATTTATATCATTGTAAGTATAATTTGACATGTTCAATACATCATTATTCTATGGTAGGCCAATGATAACCTTGGAATAATAATTTTTGGGATATGGCCTTATCATTTAAATGTTTGTCACACTCACTATCATGCATTTATAATAGGATAGTGCATGCATCATCTATGTTTAAGCATTGAAGTAGTTGTCTATCAAAATCTTGTATAAATAAATCATTTCCAATGATAACATAATAAAAAATTTCTCATTTTTAATTATGTTTATCATTATGTGTAAAATGGTCTAATATGTAAGTGCAATAGAGGAGATTATAAATATCATTGTGCCATTATGTATTTGTATAACTATGAGTAATAGAAAGAATGATTAATGCATCCATTATATCAAAGGAAATGGAAGGATCACAAAACTAGTGTATGGTAAAGTTTATATGGTCATCATTGATATCAAAAGGCATTAAGGATGTTTCACTAGCCATCACATCCGCACAGCAGTTATCTTGATGTGGAATATTGTTAATGGAAAATGTATCAAATGTCTCCTTAAGTTTATCCACCATTTATTTATATGGTTTTAAGTGTTCTTATTTGGTTTTTTAATTATTGGTAACTTGATTAACAACCATCTAAGAGTGGCCAAAAACTTGAATGTCCTTGATATGAAGATTTTGAATTATTGATAACCCAATTGTCAAGGCTTCATATTTTATGATATTATTTATGCAAGAAAAGGTTAACCTATAAGATAGTGACATGTACTCACCCTTAGAGGTGTAAAATATAATAATTTAACCCATTTTTATTCTTCAACTGGATCCATTAAAAAACATTTTCCATAGATTTTAAGATATATTATATGCCTCAATTTCATCACAAAAAGTATCAGTAATTAGAAAAATATATGGTAATGGAGCTACAACTTGTCCTTTTATTAAATTTTAGGATAAAAAATTGATATCAAACTCTATAAGTTACATCACCAATTTTTCAATACGGATAGTGAGGTGTATTTTATTCATAATGAACTTTAATGGATCTTTTATAATTATAACATGGACCTCATTGTTGAGTAAATAATGTTGTAGTTTTTGTGTATAAAAAACCAAATCCAAACATGATTTTTCCATTGTTGTATATTTTCATTCATAATCTACCAATTGGTGACTAATATAATATATTTCCCATTCTTTGTGATCATCATCATATTGTGCTAATAGGGCTCCAAGGGTCTCATGAGTGATTGAGATATAGATAAGAAATAGTCTGTCCAAAATAAAAGGTATGAACATTGGTGGGTTTACTAAATATTCTTATATTTTATCAAAAAATTGTCAACAATTATCATCCCATATAATTTTTATGTCTTTTTTTTTAATAAACATGTGAAAGGAATCATTTTTTATCCAACTAAGTAATGAAGCGTCAGATGACCTAAATTATACCTTATAAACATCATAATTGTTATAGGTTAGTGGTGTCATCTCAACAATAGATTTTACCTTTTTCAGATCAACCTCAATGCTCGCTTAGAAATAATACGCCCAAGAAACTTTCCAAAATACACTCTAAAAACACATTTTTGGGGATTTAACTATACATTAAACTTTCGTAAGTGTTGAAATATTTTTTTTGTAAATCAACAACATGGTATTAGTAACTTTTATATTTTACGAGTAGATCATCAACATAATATTTAATATTTTTATGAACAAAATCATGAAATATATGAGTCATGGCCCTTTGATATGTTGTTCCCATATTTTTAAGTCTAAAAGGCATGGACATATAATAAAATGTGCCCCATGGAGTAGTAAATGTTGTATTTTCTTGATCTATTGGGTTAATTTTTATCTAGTTATATCTAGCAAAACCATCCATAAATGAAAATGTCTCATATCCAGTTGTAGAATCAACAATCATGTCAATGTTAGGTAATGGAAAATCATATTTGGGATAGTTCTTGTTTAAATCATGGTAATTAGTGCAACATCAAATGTCACCATTATGCTTAGTAACTGATACAATGTTAGATGCCCAATTTGAATGTGTAATGGATCTTATAAATCCTTCATCTAACAGATTTTGAATCTCATCTTTTCTTAGCAATGCCACTTTGGGATGCATTTTATGAATCTTTTATTTAATAGGTTTTGCATATAGATACAGTAATATATTGTGTATTTCCACTGATGGATCAATTCCTACCATATTTCAATAATCCCAAGTGAATAATTATAGATAATCATGTAGCACTTATTGATAGGCCTTGCCTTCATCATCCTACTTCATTGTAGCAAGTAATATTGATTGAGGATCTTTATCTATGCCATAGTTATATTTCATTATTTTTTCATTGAACAAAGTGGATCGTTTATTGATAAATGGCACTATAGGAATAGCATTGTGTGAATTATGTTATCATCATGCACTCCAAAATAAGCATAAGCAAAGGTGGCATGAGGAAACATATTCTTATGATAGAAAGAAGGTAGATCATCATGTGTACCCTAAGTACTCAAGAAAGTAATCATCATTTGAGAACTCATATAATGTCAAAAACTTTGGAGAAGCACTCTCATTAATTGTATGAGAGTTGACTAATTTTATACTTGTTGTAAAGGTATGCATACATTCTAATTTGGCCTTTTGGAAAAAAGGCTCAGTATGAATATATGGCTTATGACTAATAGATTATCCAAAGAAACATAAGCCATGTTGATTTATGTTATTTTAAATATAGATAGGTTAAGTTATACCTACCTCATTTTTGCTTAAACCTTATCCTTTGTACCCATGTCTTAGCAAATATTGAGAAACAAAATCAATATTATAGGATTGTAGTGTAGTAATATCCATTTTTTGGGCCATTGTACAATGTGTGAAGGGAATATTATCCATTGGAAATGTGTAAATAGATCCATCATGGCTAAATTTTAAACATGCATAAAAAATAGAGAGAATTGTATACATCTCATGTATCTAAGGTCATCCCAAAAAGTATGTTATAATTTAAATTATTTGGCACAACTTGGCATAGAGTAGGTAATTTACAAGTTCCTACGGTGATGTTCAAGGATATTTTCCCAAATACTTATCATGAAATGTTATCAAATCATTTTATGCTTGTGTTGGAGGGTTCTAAGTATTTAGGGACGATGTTAAGTAAAGAACGAAAGGATATGTTGTAATTATTGAGTCTTGAACCATTATCCATGAGAACTCTTTTAACTAATCTATTTCTCACACGTACCTAAATGTATAGTGGTAAACAAAAATTTATGAGGTCTTGAGGTGGTAAGTCTTCTTTATCAAAATAAATATTATATTCAATCCATGTATGATATATTTTAACACAAAAGCCACATATGGAGGCTCCACATTAATTGGTAAAAAGGTCATGTGTAATGCATTCTAAATAATATTCTTGTAATGTGAATAATTGCATAAAAATTCCAAAAGTGAAGTTTTAATGGTAATATCATAGGAAGAGGTTGTAATATAGTGGGACGAGCGAGATTGTTTCATACGTTATCTTTGGAATTTTATGGTAATAGGTAGAAGTTCATTGTAAGCATCATGGCAACAAGAATGGATTGGATTTACAATGAACAAGTTTTGAACTCCTTGTATATTTTATTGAATTCACCATATATGAGACATAATAAGTAATTAATACCTTGATGTATTGTAAAATAAATTAGCTAAGATATATATCCATATTAAACATGTGTTTAGAAAAAAAGGAAATTATGATTTTTAAAATTTGAACACTTTAAAATTAGAATTCAAAAAATTAGGAAAGAAAACCCTAGATCATATTTTTTTGCATTCACATAGGTCAAGTTCACCAAATATTTAACCCTAAAATATAGATTAGAGAATCTAGGGTTAAAAGGGTATAGATAGCCTAGGTCACAAAGATGGTAGACTATCTCTAAAGCAAGTTAATTCATTTGTAAAACTTAGATAAACATATACTTAATTTATTATGCTGATATATGCTAAAAATAAAAATTACAACTATGATAAATATTTCAATGATAATGGCAAAAGGATACTTAGATAGTATTGATGATAATATAAATATGGATCTAGAACATAAAATAATAATACTAAAACTAGATTATAGATTAGTCATCAGATTCTGGAATAAACACTTAAGTGACCTCTTACACGTGCATCAATCTCAAATGGTTGCATCAACACTTTTGTCTAACTTGGATGCAGGTGTCTTAAATGAAATAGTTGTTGAATATAGATATGACCACCTAGAATATTATAGGTTTTGTGTTACCTTTACATTGGTGTACTTAGATTTGGATAATGGTTTTTCACTCCTTGTCAAATAGAAAAACCATAGTTCTTCATATTCATAGTGGTTGTGGGAAAAATGGGTTAGTGGGCACATGATGTTGATCTATCCCAAAAACCCCTCTATCAATGAGTGATTCCTACATAGATAATACTCTAAAGAAGGCCTTAAATTGATGTATTTATTCTCTACACATTGTCTTGTGTGTATATCATTGTCATGTCCCCTTTTTAATTGACATGTTCTGAGTTCATGGTTAGCCTATTATGTGACCTTCGTAGGCTAATAGGATGGATAGAGGGTCATAATGGAGCTTGGCTTGACTTTGATTCACAGGATTTCTACATTTGATTTTCATTCAGGTTATTTCGGACATATTTGGCCTGGGCTCCTACTTTTTAGGGATATTTGATATGCAGCAGAGCACCTTTATTATGGTATGGTGATGTGCGGAATCACTCCCTGATTCACTAGCTTCGATCGGTTCGTCGATCCGACATGTATTGAGGGAGATATTAATATTTGATTGATTTAATCAAATATTAATTATTTAGCCTATTTTTAATTAGAAACCCTAATTCTAATTTAAGAAACCCTAATTAGGGCAAGCACATCTTTTTGAGGGTATAAGGGTTTCTCATGGAGGCCATTGTTCATTAAGCCATTGATTATTGATATTGATTTTGAGAATTTCTTCTGTGAAGACTGAGCCTAGGGTTCAAGGATTCCATTTGCATTGGAGAACGTTCCCTCTTCAGTGTGTGCAATTAAGAGGCTGTGGAATATCAGCTGATCTATTGCCAAAGTGTGAGATAGCTTCATCCAGAAGTTATCACAGAATTTTAGGTTTGAGAGATAACTTCACACAGAAGTTATTACAGATATTCCAGGTATTTCTTTATTCTTGTTTTGATTCAATAAATTATACAGCTAGAGATCTTCTGTGCTAGAAAGGTATATTTCCAGATCAGGGGTTGAAATAGGGAAGTTGTGCTTAATTGGCAGCCGTATAAAGTCCGTACAGGTCCGTACAGATCAGCTCAGGAACCGACCTCGGCAAACAAAGGGATTTCAGTGACCGACATCGATCGACTGAAGATCGACGTCGGTAGAAAGTTGACCTGCAGTGACCGACATCAGCAGTTTATCGACTGACGCCGGTGACTGTGTGTTTGACACAGCAGGCCGAGACCTTCCAGAATCCAATTTTCACTTCTAGTTTCCAGTTTTTGCTTTCGATTTTGCTAAGTCAGGGTTTTTAAGACTGTATTTCATATTTATATGCATAAGAAAGGACTACAATTGTAATAGTTTAGAAGGACAAGTGATACAATCTATAATTTGTTATTAAGAGACTATATTATTGTGATCATTTTGAATTTATTCAACAGAAGTTATATCTTGTTCAGAGCTTTTTTGTGTTGCTATATTTCCTATTTTGGAGGGGATATTACAGTGGTATCAGAGCTAAATCCTGCCAGCCTGAGGGTGTATAGATCTTATGCAGCCACAAGAGTTGGGACCACACAAGTATAACACACGCAGCTGAGCCTTGCTTGAAGGTACTCAGGTGTTAGATCAGCCACCGACCATCATGAGTGACAGACGTGAGGGCAGCCCACCTAGGGGCCACAGGTATGATGCTGATCAGGGCACCAGAGAATTTTAGCGTGCTATGATGACAAGCCAACAGCAGATGGCTCAGACACTACAGGCACTTATGACTATGATAGAGAGAATGAACACACCTGATAGATAGAACGGGGACCAAAGAGATGACAGGAGTGATACAGTTAATCAGAGGCCACAGCAGACTCACTCCAGAATAGTTGATAGACCTACACGTCCTACTTTTGTTCAAGAAGAACCAGAGGCACCAGCAAAGGAAGCAGGGAATAACCCATTTGCAGATGTTTACATGGCTGCAAATAATGAGTGGGACTTATTACCTCTTCATGTCCAAGAGAGGACGACCTTTGATCGTTTTGTCAATCTTAGGAGAGAGCACTACAGATTGGTTAGACAGGACAGGAAGCCTAGAGTTCAATTCAGTGAGCTGCAGAAGGCTACTGGTAAGCTTTCTTTGACTACTTTTGACGACAGCGATAAGATGACAGCTCAAGCTTGGGTTCATAAGCTTGACACCTTTTTGGCATTGAGACCAATGTCAGAGATAGATGCCATCAAATATGCCACTTTGCACTTGGATGGAGTAGCACATGATTGGTGGTACCATGGTATGGTAACACTTCAGCATAATCAGGTAACAGAGTACCAGGACTTTGTGGATAGATTGGTTGAGTGGTTTGACAGGAAAGATCCTGAGGTTTACTTTCGAGATCTGGCACAATTAAGACAAATAGGTAACTTGGAGTCCTTCATTGGTGAGTTTCAGAGATTGGCAGTCATGGTGCCCAATATTTCAGAGCGTAGATTGGTAGTTCTCTTCATAGAGGGATTGTCGGAGCCATTGAGAGGTTGGATCAAAGCCTTTGATCCTCCTTCTTTATAGGTAGCTATGAAGAAGGCACGAAGTATGGAGATGGCAGCCCCATCCAATAAATTTAACTCCAGAGGTGCTTCTTCGTCTAGAGACCATAAGCACTCCCACCGGGATACAGAGAGACCGGATTTTAACATAGATAAATCTGGGGTTAAAAATGATTCAAAAGCCAATCCGGCAGCACCACCTTTGGATCGTGAGGCGCTTAATGATTTACGTAGGAAGAAGCTTTGTTTCTACTGCAAAGGACCATATGATATCCATCACGATTGTCCTTTAAGGCCTAAGGGCAAGGCGAATCGTATGATGTGGGTATACTATGAGGATTCAGATTTTGAGGATTCTGAGCAGCAGAACAGTTTTGAGGGGGCAGAGGTAGAGGCTTTAGGGCCTAATGTAGAAGCAAAGTTAGAGCTTCACATTCAGGAGGCACGCATATCTAGTATTCAGTCAGATGAGTCATTCAGACTCTGTGGAGTTTTGGCAGGGCAGAAGGTTATCACCCTTCTTGATACAGGAGCCACACATAATTTCATAGATGCTAGATTTGTGGAGAAGCGTGGGCTCACTACCATAGACTTTGAGAGCATCAGTGTCAAGGTAGCCAATGGTCACACTCTTAAGTGTGAGCGTATGATTAGAGACCTCCCATTGTGCTTGAACAATTATGAGTTCAAGGCTGATTATTATGTGGTAAACATGGGGGATATTGACTTAGTCTTGGGTATGAAGTGGATTCATTCATTTGAAGAAGTTACTCTTCATCTCAAGGACATGGAGGTTCTCTTTGATGTTGATGGGAAGACACACATTCTTAAGGCAATACGGGGCAGCAGCTTCAAATATATGTTTTTTCATCGGATGGAGGTACCTATACCACATGACATGATAGAGAGCGATGACGAGTGCACATTGGCACCAACACAGGAGAGGTATGAGGATGAGCTTGGTCTTGAGGTGACTTTAGTTTAGGAGTTGTCACATGTGGTGAGGACTCAACTTTATGTTACAGCCGGGTCACAGGTTGATGATGATATGACTATTTCTAGTCTTCACTATCCAGTTTCAGATATTATTCAGGTAAGGAGTTTGCTTGCTGATTTTCATTTATGGATTGGATGTTGGAGTGCTTATCTTAGTACTAGAGATGATGTGACACCATTACATGAGAGTTGGGATGGACATGGCATGGGGGTCATGTTAATTGACAGTGGTGGAGATCAAAACTATATTTGGGATCCAGGTGGATTGATTGATTTGTCATTCAGTGATTGCTTGAGGGCAAGCAATTTCAGGAGGGGCAGATTGTCATGTCCCCTTTTTAATTGACATGTTTTGAGTTCATGGTTAGCCTATTATGCGACCTTCGTAGGCTAATAGGATGGATAGAGGGTCATAATGGAGCTTGGCTTGACTTTGATTCACAGGATTTTTACATTTGATTTTCATTCAGGTTATTTCGAACATATTTGGCCTGGGCTCCTACTTTTTAGGGATATTTGATATGCAGCGGAGCGCCTTTATTATGGTATGGTGATGTGCGGAATCACTCCCTGATTCACTAGCTTTGATCGGTTCGTCGATCAGACATGTATTGAGGGAGATATTAATATTTGATTGATTTAATCAAATATTAATTATTTAGCCTATTTTTAATTAGAAACCCTAATTCTAATTTAAGAAACCCTAATTAGGGCAAGCACATCTTTTTGAGGGTATAAGGGTTTCTCATGGAGGCCATTGTTCATTAAGCCATTGATTATTGATATTGATTTTGAGAATTTCTTCTGTGAAGACTGAGCCTAGGGTTCAAGGATTCCATTTACATTGGAGAACGTTCCCTCTTCAGTGTGTGTAATTAAGAGGCTATGGAATATCAGCTGATCTATTGCCAAAGTGTGAGATAGCTTCATCCAGAAGTTATCACAGAATTTCAGGTTTGAGAGATAACTTCACATAGAAGTTATTACAGATATTCCAGGTATTTCTTTATTCTTGTTTTGATTCAATAAATTATATAGCTAGAGATCTTCTGTGCTAGAAAGGTATATTTCTAGATCAGGGGTTGAAATAGGGAAGTTGTGCTTAATTGGTGACCGTACAAAGTCCGTACAGGTCCGTACAGATCAGCTCAGGAACCGACCTCGATAGATAGAGGGATTCCAGTGACCGACATCGGTCGACTGAAGATCGACGTCGGCAGAAAGTCGACCTGCGGTGACCGACGTCGGCAGTTTATCGACTGACGCCGGTGACTGTGTGTTTGACACAGCAGGCCGAGACCTTCCAGAATCCAATTTTCACTTCCAGTTTCCATTTTTCACTTCCGGTTTTGCTAAGTCAGGGTTTTTAAGACTGTATTTCATATTTATATGCATAAGAAAGGACTACAATTGTAATAGTTTAGAAGGACAAGTGATACAATCTGTAATTTGTTATTAAGAGACTATATTATTGTGATCATTCTAAATTTATTCAACAGAAGTTATATCTTGTTTAGAGCTTTTTTGTGTTGCTATATTTCCTGTTTTGGAGGGGATATTACAATCATGCAATGTGTGATAAACAAGTACATGGAGTGACTTAGCTTGTAACTTAGAAAATGTGGCTCATGGGATACTTCTTCAGTAATTCAGACTTGTAAATGTGTTGGTCATATGATTGATATATAAATAGGATAAAATAGAGAATATTTTCTCACTTGAATGCTTGATTGGTTGCTTTTGGTAAGTTTTCTTATGAGATGTAAGGATTTTTCTAAGTGGTTAATGAATGAGGGTTGATCCTATATTTATACCAATCCCTTTAGAGAATATCCCATATTAAATCACTTAGGATAACCATAGGAATATGTTTCATTGTAAATTATATGACTTTAAGGAAATGGATACTTATGTCAAGAGAGGACACTTGCATTGACATAGGTGTCTAACTAGGATGCAAGTGTATGGACAGCTATAAAATAGGCACAAGTCCAAAACTTGTAGAAATAGAAGATAAGTAGGTGTGTAACATTTTGAGCATGATAACAAGTTTGATTCATTAAAATAACATTGGTCAGACTAATAGATCATAAATATGCATAGATGTATAGTGTATGCAAGCCTTTTGATAACAATAATGTATACCATTTAAAGGTATGTCCATGATATGTGTTTATCAAGTATACAAGACTAAGGTGTTATATAATTTATAAATAGTGTCTACAATTTCGTTCTATTGTGTATAATATTGCATGTGTATACCTTCTTTCCTACATAATTCCTTGAATTTTCTAGAGATGAACTTGTCCCCATTAAATAGTCTAATGACTTGTATACTTTTCCCTCCTTTTTTCTCTACCATAACTTTCCAAGTAACAAAGTTATAGAAACATTTTAATTATTTATGCAAATAACAAACCCATATTTTCCTAGAAAAGTCATCTACAAGTAACAAGTAGTACAAAGCTCCAAATATCAAAGGTGTCTACATTGGACCATGCAAACCCACATGTACCAAATATAAGTCTCCTTTGGATCTTTATCCCTTACCAATGTTGAATGAGTATGGAACCTATTTATCTAACTAACATCTTGTGCAAACATTATGACTCTTTTGAATAGACAAAATTCCATTCACCATGTTAGTCTGACTTAATGTATGAAAATGCTAATAATCAAGGTGACCATACATATCACACCACAAAATTATAGTGTTTTAACTAAGGCTAATGCATGTTCTTCTATTCTCTTAGAATATATTATATTGTATAAACTTCTTTCCCTAATGTCAATAATAATCACTTTATCATTGAGATTACTTACTATACACTTGTTTCCTTGAAATCTCATAGCAAAAATTTTAATTTTGGTTATCTCACTTATATATAGTAGGTTCTTATTCATATTAGGTACATATCTAACATTAAAAAATGTGTATTTGAAAACATTGTTTAATTTAACTTGAACATCCACCCTCCCTCTAGAAAAATGGTTCCAACCATCACCCAAGGAGACAAATTCATTACTATTATTATCCTTAATGAAATTCACATACCAATCCTTATGACACGTAGAATGTCATGATGCTCCCAAATCAAAGTACAAAATGTGTGACTCAATGGATTGATCTTGTGATGCTACAAAGGCAAATTAATTGGGTGATTTCTCTTTCACTTCTGCATTAATATGAACATACTAAGATTTATTTTATGCATCTTCCTTATCATGTTGTCACTTACGATAATATTTATTTAAATGACCAAGTTCCTTACAGTAAAAAAATTTCCACTTAGGTTTTTGATATTTCTTAGAAGTATTTACATTACTTTTAGAGGATTATTTTGAAGAACTATTGGTATTCCATTGTTTACCCTTGATCTTTGACCGTACCATGAATTCACTTTCTATAAAAACTGATGCTGAAACAATTGAATGTTTTTTCCTCCTTTATTTCTACATGAGAAGTGCAAACAACTTCTTAAAATCAAGGTTTTGTGTCTCCAAGATCATGTGAAGTGACTCAACAAATGATTCATGTCATGGCGATAAGTTATGCATTACTATAGAAATCATATCTTACTCATCTAAAGGCTTATCAACTACTACCAATTGATCATATATGTCCTTTAGCTACAATAAAAATTTATATATAGAAACACCTACTTGAATCTTAGTTTTAAATATTTATTTTTTTAAATACAACACCATTTTGACTTCAAAAGCTAGGTATTTAGTTGTATGATTTTTTTGTTGACCAAATTTGACATTTAAATCAAATTGGGGCACCTATAGGTAAAAATTTTACTTTAAAGGTCTATATGGGGTTTAATATTTTGTCACAAGGTGTTTTATAGGTTAATTAAGGTCATTCAATGTTATACTAGCCTTGGTCCTTAGTCATTTTAGTCATTTTGGGTCATTTTGAGGTTAAAAAGGATGCATTAAATGACTTGTACAGATTTATTGGGAAGTGTGAAGATTATATAGGGTTATTTCATGCTCTATGTGTCATCTTAGGTCTTAACCAACCGTTTATAATTAAAAATTGGTGGGTCCATCAGAAAAAGTATAGTTTTCTTGAAGAAACAAAAAAGTTTGGCACTTGTACAGCCTCATTGGGAAGCATGACATATTGGAAAAGGTTTTAATGTGACTTTTCACCTTCATAATTTTAATTTATATGTTTTTAAGGATTTTTAAGTGTCATTTCTAAGCTACAACTATTTTTCTCCTTTTTCACCCTTCTTGGCAATCAAAAGTGACCTGTAGGATTGTACTTGGTACAGTCAGCACAAGAGGATTTAGGGAAAATTATATTGGGGGTGTATTATAAACTTATCCAAATTCAATTTTATGTTTGGTTTCATAGTAATGGTGGTCTTATATTTATGAATCATTCCTAAGAAGTTGACCTTTCAAATTTTCTTGCTAATCTATGTACCCTATAGGTTTTTTGTTTAGTTTGAGAAATTCTATACGAACTAGTTACTGAGGTTGATTATA
Organism: Torreya grandis; assembly: GCA_037957365.1. Lineage (NCBI taxonomy): Eukaryota > Viridiplantae > Streptophyta > Pinopsida > Cupressales > Taxaceae > Torreya > Torreya grandis. Next base: position 1,288,987 of record JARHVA010001807.1, read on the forward strand.
AATGATGTTATGTTACTTATATAATGTTACCCATGATTTTTTTCAATTTTGGAGTTGATTTGAAGAGCCAATCACCTCAAGTTTGCAGACTAGTCCCATTCTAGTTGTTGGCAATTTTTCACCATGTTTTATATTTTCATGCTTGAAAATGGCTCCAAGGTATTGTGATAGTTTCATTTTCATTTTTACAATGTGACATTAACCTCATTTCACCTTCCAATCTCATTTTCCAATCAAATGCTCTATGAGTTATAGTCACGTATAACCTACCAATTAGTCTGCCATGAAAATGCTTAGGTACAGTTGTTATGGAGGAAGGAAATCATGTTAAAATCAATATTTTTTAGTTGGTTCCAAGACCATAATAATTATTTTCACTCATTTTTAAAAATTTATAAATATTTTATGTCTTTTATGAGGGCTAAACTATACATAGTGTCCACTTGCATTCACTACCTGCATCCAACTCAGAATTTGCACCTATAGGTGTCTTCATAGATGTTTCATGTATGAAGGGAAAGGTTGAAAGTTGTTTCAAACCATTTTAAAGGCTGAGAATTTATGTGGAAGTTTTGAGGAGACCTTAAATTTGATAACAAACATGATCTACCTACTAATTACCCACCTTTCCATCTTTACTGCCTATAAGCAAGAAATGTGCATCCACAAGTGGCCTTAACAGTGATGAGGAGCCAGCAAGAAGGGTTGAAATAGGTGAAGAAATATTCTTTAATATATTGATGTGATATATAAATAATTTTTTATCCTTTTTTATAAGATAGATTGACAAAATGGGTTGAAGGTCACTTCAAATTTTGATATGATTGTGTTCAGGATTGTTGTCCCAAAATGAGCAAAACAAAGATCTTTGAGGTTTTGTTGAGATCCTAAAACAAAGTTTCCTTTTAATTTTATAAATATACATGATATTTTATTAAATACTCTAGTTTATACAAGGAATATTCAAGTTTTAATGGGTAGAGGGTGAGTGTAATATTATCATTTGGGGTCCTAAAATTGCCTTAAAAACACTAAATTACTTCAAAATTGTCTACAGGCCTAAGTCCTAAAGAGACCTATGTTCACCTAAAGTTGAAAATTAGGACTTAAAATGAATGAAGGTGATTAAAAATGTTTCAAGGTGTCATATATGATCCAATTATCACCTAATAGGTTAGGATATTGTGTTTGGACCCCTATTCACAACCATAATTCGTACATTGTAGAAGTAGGCACCTACAACTAGTGTTTGATTGTATGAAAATAGTGAGTATAAAGAGTGATGGTTATTATGTGTTATCATTGTCTAAATGTGATGAGAAATTATAAACCATTTATAAATTAACTTATTGATTTATATGAGGTCTTGGAGCATCATTTTCAAGGTTTAACAATTGTAAATAACCTACAAGTAGGGTTTCCAGGGAGCAACATAGTTAGTGACATAAATGAGTATTGTTTGAGCATTGGAAATACATAATAGATGATTCATTTGAATTAAAACAAGCTTGGATGACTCAAAATAACTTTAGAAGGTTGATAATATATTTTTGGTATGGGTTTTGAGGACAGAGGTCACCTATAGTATTCCTTATAGTCACCTATAGGTGATTGTAGACAAACAATCAATTGAGAGATATGTTTTGCTGTTTTAGGCTAGGTCCAAGTATGAATATGAGTAAAAATAACATAAAATGTATCTAAGGGAGGTTGATAATTTTATGGAATTTTTTTTTGAACTCAAACCATACATTTCTAACTGTAGGACATAGTTAGCTTGAAGTGACTGAGACAGGCAGTAGAATGAACATAACACCTAAGTGGTGTATTACATGAGTTTAAGGTAATTAATGGGTCCAATAAGTGTTATAGGATCAGGAAAACTACAATAATGGTTTTAAACATTGTCTCAAGTCCATCTAAGAAAATTTCACCTATAGGCATGATGTTAAGAAGCAGGACATAGTCAAGAGATCATACTCAATCTTAACTGGTCAAAGTCTTAGAAAGGGATATGTGAAAGTATTAAGTGATGATAAGAATTTAATCACATAAATTATGGTACTAATAAAATTTTTTCATTCTCACAAGTGGATTTTTAACATATAAAGGTCTCAAAGGATACACATATAGTCCACTTAGGAAAGATTCACACTTAGTCCTTGCCTAATTGTATGTCTTGGAACTTGAGCCCTTTAAAGGGTCAAATGACCTATTAGAGAGTTGAAAATTTGTGTATAACACCATTATGAATTTTATAATCTCTTATAATACTCCAATTTTTCTAATGAGGTAGGTGAGTACCCTATGTTCTATCTCAGATAGAGGGCACTCCCCTCATGCACAAACCCTAGTAGTTTTAGAGAAAAATGGTTGATGGATAGATAAGGAGCTGGTTGGAAATTTTAGGGAGGTTTTATAAGTTTTATAAAACATAATAAAACATAAAAAACCAAGAAATAATGGGTGAATATTAACATGCTATCCTAGATCATCAGGCTTACAAGCAGGCCTAATAGGCAAAATTAAGGCCTAGAGGCCAAATGAAGGGTCAAAACCATTATTAGCATGAGATGAGATTCCCAAATTATTTAAGAATGTTTTTGAGACCATTTTTGATGTTTTTTATCTATCATGAGGCAAATAAAAACATCAAGAAGGCCATTTTGAGTTTCAAGGACACTTAGGCCTATTTGACATGGATAAGTCTAGTTTTCAAATACAAGGTCAAATTTACTTACAAAATTGGATATGAGTTATAACATATTTATACATGTTAATAATGTCACTAAAGGTGTGTTTCATCTTATAATATGTAGATTAAACTATGTGAAGTTTTTTTTTAGCCCAAAACCAACTCAGACCTGCAAGGAACAAGGAAAGGAGCTCGATAGGGCAAGTTTGAAAGCTCACACCTCTTATGATGCTATGCATGCGAGTCTGATAAGTTCAAGTATGTTGATTAATTTATTAAAATATTAATTTTTTGAATTTTTTGGCAACTTAAACATCAGTTTTTTATGAAATAACCTTAAGAGTTAAAATTGTCAAAAACCCTTGTAAACCTTGATTAAGGACCAGTCTAGAGAAATGAAGATGGAGATGAATTATAATGGAAAATTTTAAACATTAAACCTATTATAAATTGTATAGGACTCACTCATTATCCATCACATGATTTTTGGTTGTACGTAATTGTATGGATAGGGGCAAAATAGGGTATTTTTGACCATTTTTTGTGTTATGCAGGCTACAAAATAAGTCTAAAGATGAAATAAAGTTTGGAGGGAAGATTTATAATTTTTATTATTAATTATTATCATTTAATTCATTTAATAAACTCCTAAGTTTTCAAACAATAGCTCTCATTTCAGCCAGTCAAAACTGGCCTATTGGACAAGCTAGTGAGAAGGGTGGAGATCTTCAAGTGAGGTGATTTTAAGGTGTCACTGATGATTATAAGGCCATGGAGAATCTTTAAAAATTTAATCCACTCCCTAAAAAACATTTTCATGAGAAAATGATTCCAAATTTGAGGCCAAGTGTGTAGGTTGCATGAAAGAGGAGTTTTCTTGATAGTAAATGATGATAGCTCATTTTAAGAAGGTTCTAGATGACTAGGCCTATAAACAATACATGTAAAGTCATGAATGAAACCCTTACCTTTAATTACAATCATCATACTTATCCATAATCATTTTTGGGATGTTCAAACAAGTCCAAATTATGAAGGTGGTTTTTTGAGCCAAGACAAAAAGTTTAATGCCACTTTGCAAGAGTTTGATGACTTGAATGGATACTTGGACTTCCTAACCTTGCATGGTTAATACAATATCCTATTATCATGCATAATTAACTAATTTTTTGAGCTTTACAAGTGTACTTATGACTTTTCAACTTCTCTCTTCTCCTTTCTCTCTCTCATTCTATAAGAACTAGCCATTTTGCCCATTGTAACTTATGCTCCACCTGAGTATGGTGAAGTCCTGATAAAATGCATACCATTTAATCAATAATAATAATTATTTATACCTATATCATGAATGTTCATATTTTTTTCAATTAGATGATGAATCTTGCTTAGTGAAAACTATGGATTCCTTAGCATGTTGTTTCATTCTTTCACCTATTTGCAGCCTCTTCTTGCAAGGCATGTGAAGTGTTCTAGGAGATGTCCAAGTTTGAGTGAGTTATTATATTCACTAGTTTCATTCAAGGCCCCTTGTCTATTCCTCCTAGCATAAGGCATTCATCCATAACCTCATAATGTAACATTGATGTGAGAAGATGTAGATTGAAGAAGTGTATGTTTAGTCTGTCCTTTATTCTCATGTGTAACATGATATTGGTTGGAAGTCATCATGATACTTAGTGTATCACCTCCCTTATAATAGTTTTCTTTCTATTATCTCTCTCCCTTTTCAACCCCAAAGTTAGGTGTAGTTACAATCCAAAGTGGTATATCAAGGGAGTTAGCCCTATCTAGAGATTCATCTCATCCTTAGGCTACCCACAAGCCTAGAGGTGTTTCCATTGTGTCACTTTAAAAAAAGGAGAGCTTTGACATCTCTTCAAAGGGTAAAAATCCAAGTGACAATATTTTCCATAAATTAGAAGCAATAGTGGAATTCCTAACTTTTGGTATTAAATTATAAGCTACTAAAAGTTTTAATAACATCAAAGATTCTTGATAATGCTTATAATAATCATCAGGTTTATCATTTGATCTAGTCTCCTTGGCAAGTACTATTTGATCAAGATTTTGATACTCATAAATTATAAGTATCTTGTGGATCCATAAACTATATCTTTTCCTTGTCATTTTTGGATAATATATAAATAATAGGTATTGTAAACTAGCCATTATGACTTAGTTTCACTAAAACAATTAGATTATTAAAATAAAAAATATTTTACAAAAAAATATTTTACACACTGATGATATGCTACATCAATCTTGATGTTGTTTCAAGGTATTGGTTTATAGTCAACACTTATCACATGTGGTGTTAAGGTCACATCCAGCCTACCCTACTAATACCACTCTTTTTCTACTTGTGTTCCTTAAATACCCTAACAAACATGGATGCCTAGGGTTTCATATTCAAATCAATCAAAACATGGAACAAATAGTGAACCAATATTCATCCACACATGCATAGGTGTCTTATACCTAAGAAAAGGTATACCCAAAAGTCACTACCTTTGTTGCAAGAGAACACTACAGCACCCCAGAGAACACTAGAATAGTGTGTTACTATCCAAAGGACCATAGTACTATTTAGGATGGTTTATGACTCTTGTTTCTAATTCACAACATTCTACACAACTTTGATACCAAATTCTAGCCTACCACTCATTTGTCTCTGTTAGTTTCTAGCTAAGTACATCTAGTGATATTTCATTATTATTTATATAATAATCATATAGGTCAATTATTGTAAAAATCAAAGGTTGTTTATATTGCTATATTTATTCCCTAATTTATTATCCCAACACTTTAGCAACCTAGGGTTTTAAATTTCATAAGTCCCTTAAAATTTAAATAATTTGGTGAACCTGACTTACTTCAAAATTATTATTTAAAAACCCTAGTGTACCATTAGGTTTCTCCTTATTTCCATAATTTTCTTAGTTTCAATTTTTAGCCTTTCATCATGATTATTATGACCGAAGCAATTTTCTAATTTTTGCTATAAAATTTGGTGGTTTGTCTTGCATGTTTATTACTTGCCATTTTTTAAATGATGCACATATATGTCACTCCTCTCATGGATCACATTAGAATTCAACTTATTCCACATATTATTCCACCTCCTCTTAAGCTCCCCTTTCTATGGAAAGCATTATTGCATGGCCAATTTTGATCTACCTCCAATTACTACTCAATGATAGCAAGCTCATAAAACTCATTTTATTCCTCCTCCACCTAGCCCAGTTGACTACCCTCACTCCCATCCTAACTTTAACTACTTACCCTCGACAAATGGTAGATCTTGTAGTTTGAGTTGTTACTAAATGGCATCAGATGCCTCCCTAGCATATACAATAACATTATAATCCCACCATCCCTCCTTATCCCCAAAATAATACAATGGGACCTAAAGATCAACACAGAGCATATGATATTATGGATCAATTGAGAAATACACTAGCTAAGATATATATATTGGAATTACTTTAAAAGGCAACCATCTTCAAATATATTCTTTTTCAAACACTCAATCATTCATCTTTGCCTCAAGATTTAGAACCAGCTTATTTTGCATCATCAACACTAGTAGGAACATTGAGGATGTTATATATTTTGGCAATGAGGATTTTCCCTTATATATAGGTATTGATCAAAATCTAACACTCTTCATTCAAGCACAAATCAAAGCCACCACTATTAATTGAGTTCTAATTGATAGTGGTTCAGGTCTTAACATATGAAATCTCACACTTATATAGACTATAGGGGTTGATATAACATCCATTTAGAAGACATATAAGAACATTTGAGGTTTTGATAACATTCCTTAATATGTATTAGGTTTTATTACATTGGATATCATAGTTGTGCCAAAAACCCTATCCACATAGTTTTAGGTGATGCCTAATCATTTTCATTACAATTTATTACTCAAGATACCTTGGATACATGCCATGGAGGCCATACCCTCTATCTTGCATAGATGTGTCAACTTTTTACATGATGGATATTTATACACTTGTCTAGTTGATAACCAACCATTCAAATATTGTCGAGTCATCGAGCCTACTACCCTAAGTATATCTTCAGATGGGACACCTCATATTATCATAGAGTCCTCACTGCATATCATTACTATAGAATAGATGCATACATATGAGATTAGAAAATCCAAAACCACTCTTCTTGCACCAATTCCAAATCCTCCTACAGCACCATCATCTTCATCTATGATGGATAATGATCCTCTTATAACATAGTTAACTCTGCCCATAATGGCTGATGATATTCACATATCACAATTACCATTAATTGTTAACTTAGAGGAAGTATGCATCAACAACTCAAATATATATATTGAGACCACCATAAAAGATAACATAGCACCCATGAATATTGAAGATTATTTATGTGGATTCAACTTCACACCAATAGGACATAGAGAGTACAAAGATGATTCTAGGGCACTCATACCTTTACATACACGTCCATCACCACCAGTTCATAGCTCCATAGATATAGGCACAAACACTCATTTGCAGTTAGAGGAAAATTCTTCTATACACTCAGTACATATGGTTATATCTATGGATATTGATCCAATTATCTAAATTTAGGCAAGTAGTACATAGGATAGACCACACCAATTTTTATAGATATTACTTGATATAGGATTGATGGCACTACCCATAGCTCACCAAAGATCCATTAGTAGATTGTCATAGAAGGATGATAGATCCTTTTTTCATTTTTATAGGATTATCAGACTTGATATAAATATATGCCCAACCTTACAATATAAATTAAATAAATTCAAGGGTTAGGGCACTATCCAGATTACATAACCTCCACCAATACAGGAACCATGATGGACTCTTCACTAACACAGACATTCACATAGTGATCCCTTGACTATTTAGGATTTCATTGAGAACTAATCATCCTTCATGTTGTTATAGATGAGTATTTTGATCCCAACACTTGTACATTGAAATTCATATAATACATAGGACATCAAAATACTAAGTTATAGCATGTTATACATTATCAATAATCCTTAGGACATATCACACTACTAGATGCATGTGGCCCAAAGGTGTTCAACACACTAGCTTTGTTATGAGCACAGGCACTTATACACAGGTTACACATTATAGTACATGGTTATAGGCAATGGATGCCATATTTTTTGAATAGACAAACACTTGAATTTTAGTTATGAAGGACACACATTTTACAATCTACATGATGGAATAGATGAGAATCATAGATTTCATACAAATACTATGTGGTCTAATGGGGTTTACCCTAGGACCACACAATAGGCTTCTTACATAGTAGAGAATCATGTTATTCAAATGCACAAAATCCAAACTAATGTCAAGGATAAGGTTATACTTGGACCAATAGCATCATATAATGATCATGATGATGATGATGATTTATTTGAGTTTGGACAGATTTAGTATCCAACATTAGATGACCTCCCACCAGATCTGCCATTTGACTATCAACATCCTATGGATGTGATCATAGGATTATAGAGGCACTACATTTCATTTGTACATAATCTCATTTACTTACACATTACTTATACATAGTTTCTCTTACCTCGATCCTTGTATATAGTTTTATTTTCATGTTACTTGTACACAACTTATACTCATAAAACACAAAAATAACATAACATATCCAAAAATATAAAAACATTAAAATATTTACTCAAAAAATACAAATTTTAGATTGTATACATTTCCATGTTTACATTCCTTCTATTTGTCAGGTACTAAATATGTTATCTATGCTTGTCTAGTCAATTTTATCATACATACATGCTTCACTTGTTCTCTTCAAGTGTTTGTAGATTAATGTTAGACTCTAGTCCTCTACACAGATCTATATTTTCTACTATCCTCCTATCAAGGGAAGATACACATATATATCAATTTAGCATTGATACCTTATCCCATTAGGGACATCATACACATAGCTTTCGATTTTACAAGTTATATCTTTCTATACTCCATAACATAATTTTAGTATTGATTATATCTTGATATTGATCATCCTATACTAATATTTTTTTCTAACTACCACTACTATAGACTCAACTTATGTACATCTTTGAACTTATAAGGATTTGTACCACATGTCCCTACATTCTTTCATTTCTAGCTTTCTTAGTTTAGATTTGATTCTGTCTCTTTGATTCTACATCTATTTGAGGGAATTTTAATATGCCATTGTTTTTGTTGAGAAAAGGGAGCACAAAGTTTTCTAATTCAATTTTTGGCTTATTACAACTAGGCACAAACATGGGATATTTATTCTGTACTCAACATTTTACACTCGGTTTCACCAACATCAATTCACATAAGGCACAAGCCTTATGCACTCACCCAAAGTGCAGCTGAGAAGGAACTGGGGCTTGTATTAGGCTAGTTGTGCCATGGCACAAGACATCAATTATAGGATTTGGTCAATTCAAAGAAGGCTTGAGTATATTCATAGGTTCAAACCCTTCATGGACCAAGCCTAGTGGCCTATAGGCAAAAGCCTTTTGGTCAACTAACCCTAGATTCATATAGACACAAGCCTATGTTAAACTAATCCTAGCATCATATTGGTGCTTGAAGGATCATAGGGCTACATTCACTTTAAGTACTCATATTAGGCTCTCACTTTTTATCAAAGGTAAGAATCCTTGATGCATGATCTATACTTAATACTCTTTATAGATTTGTGATGACTGTAGACACCTAAATTTGGCCATCAATAACCTCCAATCAGGGTTTTGGCCAATTTCTATCAAAAATGCACAATTTTGCTTAAAAACACTAAAACACATTAAAATATTTGAAATTAACATATTAAAGTTCTAATTTTGGCTAGGGTATCCCTAAATGGGGCAATGTAATTTGTGGGCCAGCTATCTTTGATCAGATCATTCCAAGTCAAAATGCTAATTTTATACCTGGGTGCTCTGGATTGCTCTTTCTTATCAATTTTTTTACACAAGACATATGCCTTTTTTATTTACTATTGATAACATCCTAAATGGGATAACAGATCCAATGCATCTAAAATTGCCTTCCAATTCCAATTTAGTCAAATTTTAGACCAATAATAAGGCATTTTGATTAATTTGAGTAATTTGTGCATAAAGTGCTTAAACATGCTTAAGAGCTAATTAAACAAAATTAGAGCCTAATCAAGAATTCCATGGAAACTTGTTTTGGAAATGAATATTGAATATCTACATCATCAAGTGACCTTTTTTTTTGGGAAGACATCCCTAAGCCATAAATGCCACAAATATCAAGATTCATGCCCTCCATGCCTCTTAATTACCCCTTCCTCCAATTTCATGATGAGAATAATTACAAACTTAATTCAAAAAATTGAATTAATCCTCAACCACACATCTCAATCTCAAGATGGATGGTTCAGGTTGATTCTAGACATTTACAAAAATCTATAAATAGAGAGGCCATGAACATCATTTCTAAGACTTAATAATGCAAAGTTATAATGCATAAATGATTCCAAAATCCATTTCAATTAGTGTTACCATGCCAAATTGATTCCAAGCCAAGCTAAGCCATAAGCCAAAGGTGCCAAGGAGAGATGGAGGTAGACAAGCTTCCATTGCCAAGGACTCCATGAGCACAAAGTCAAGCAAGCCACTACAACAAGCATTTTGGAGCATCCAAGGAAGGTAAAAGAGGTTTCTTTTACATTTTAGTTGTGTGTTTTATTCATGTTTGTTAACTAAGCTCTTCTTAGTGTCTAGGCCTAAAGATGTTATGTTATTTAGTGTGTTTCTATCATTTTGTTTTCACTTTGAAACTAACACCATACTAACCATCCTCTTTTGAGCCAAATTCCTAGATCACATAATGGCACGCCCGGTGGGACTAGATGCATCCCACATATGAATAAGATCATTTTATAGCTTTAAAATATTCATTTGGACCCTTAAAACTCTTGTAAATTGATTTTCTAGCTTTATTTTACCATTTTTGTTTGCCACAGGTTTACAGAATAACCAATGTTGGCTAGTAAGACTGGCATCGATTGGATAGCTTAATCGACATCGATTAGCAAAACTAACATCGGTTGTATACCTATAATTGGTCACATTGGTATAACCAATGTTGGTTAGATAATTGTCATCAATTAGAAAATGTAACTGTTGTCGATTATATAAATTGACATCGATCACTATGTTTTTCTTAAAATAAAAACATGAGAGATCTTTTTCTAAAGTTCATTCTTTCAAACCCAAAAGAGATTCAAGGATATAGGACATGATAACATTTTTTTTGCAGGACCAAGCTTGAAATTTGCTAAAAACATTTTTTCGATCACCTTGTGCATGCTTAAAAATCAATTAGGAACCTTATTTTGGTGTTTAACAAAAAATTTAGATTTTTATGGTGAATGTTTTCAAAGTTTACAACTAAGACCAAGGGGTCAAATGAACACCACCTCATTTTCCATTTGGGCTTAAAAATGAACTCATCTTTCTAAAAGTTTTTGTCTTCAATAGTTGTTTGATCTAATTTTGTTTAGCAAAGAGACAGGTGTTACATATATTCTCTTCCATTTGTCCCCTTTAGGGAACCTTTGGAATCAAAAACGCCATTCCTATTGCAAAAAATCTTAGTCCAAGGCTTAGAAAGAATGTCATCTAAAGAACTCCCCAAAAACTTGTCAAAGTTTGGGTGACCTTGAAAATGACCCTAAAGTCTTTCTCTTAGTCTTTTATTTTTATGCAAACTTGGATTGTGAGGGGGATGTCATTACCTCCCATGAGTTCTTTAGGGAAGCTTTGACCTAGGTTTTCATCTCCTAGCATTGACTTCACTTACTCCTTTTGATTTGTACATAGGATGTATGTGCATTTGGACATTGCAGTACATTAAGCAAATAGTAGGATGTAGTGGTTGTAAAAAAGACTGGACCTTTTTACAACTAGTCAATGCCACGATCACCCAATTTCTATGCTTTTATTTTGCATTGTTTGATGTGAAAGTCATTATGTAATTGATTTCCCTAGAGATGTTTGAAGCTTGCTAGTTTATTCAACCCCACATTGACATACCCTTGCTAGGATTTGGACGATTATACTTAGTGTATTTTGGTCATTTTTGCTTGGTATGTTTTGAGACTAAAACTTGTTTGTTTGTTCATAACCGATGTCAAAACCAATTTGTCTATACATAACTCTTTTGTCTAAAGAGGCATTATGATTTCCATTTTACACCACACTTATGGCTTGAAATTTTTGCTAAACTTTTTTGTGTGTGTGTCATTTACATTTAGGAGGGTAGTGTTATGCTGCCCAAATCATGTCAAAACATTTTGAACCTTTTGAATCTTTAAAACATAGCATAGATCACATCATTTGAGCATATTCACACTGTTGGGCTATTTAATTTATTTCAAAACTAGTTTACCATTGTATCAAAAATCATTTATTTCAAACCATGTCATGCATACCATTTGGACCATTGTCTTATGTTGTCATGTTATCCAATCTTGTCTAATTTGTTTAGTCAAATCATAGTTTTCAACATTGAGTTTTTAATTAGCCTTGTTAAGTTTGGATCCAAATATTAATTGATTTTTGTTTAGGCCTCAATTTATGGAGCTGATACATAGATCTTTCTCTTTTGGGTTGCATAACTTCGGTTAATCAATTACCCAAATTTGAAAACTATTGATGGTTTGTTTATTTAAAGCCTATCCTCATCATTTTTTGTGCCTTTATTTAGGAGAACATGACCTTTCTCAAAGAGACTTTTGTCTTATGCCTTATTGCAATTGATCATGTTTATGTTTGATTCTGTGTGTTAGGTCTATGTCAAAGTTATTTCCAAACTTGTTAGATTAAATCAAATCACATCAGCATTTGTTTTAAGTTTGGATTTTGAAGTTGTTTGGCCAAAAGTCTTAGTATATGCCTATTTGTTTGAGCCTAGATTTTGACTCTACGTTTGGACAAAAGACATAGTAACTCAACTTTTCCCTTTCCTAATTTAGACCTTGTTTGGAAGACTTTGACCTAGACCTTTCACATGCTAGTTTTTATTCAAATGCTTGACCTTTTATGTGTAAGACATTTGATGTTAGATGTTTGACATTAGGATATTTTATGCCAAGTCTTATCACAAACCATTTTAGAGATACAAATTCACTTTCAAACCATATTGGAGATACAGCTCCACCCCTTCAACAAAGTTAGACCAAGTTTGAACCATTTGTCCTTTGGATAATTTTTCAGAGTTTGTAGAACTCTAAACCTTTTTGTTTTCAAAGCTTTCATCATTTATGTAGATATGTCTAGCTACAATTATGGTGGAGTCACTTACAATCCAAATTATGATAGAATGGCCACACAAAATGACTTTTATGGCTCTAGTCAAGACCCTAATGATGCTAATATGGTTTATGAGATAGATTTCTATCTGCCTCATATTAATCATTCATGGGAACAAAGTCATGAAATAACTTACGATCCAAATCAAGACCTTGATTGGTATGAAGAGGATTTTGAACATGACTTTGAGCACTCAACTACAGATGATGTTGATTGGGATATGAATATATACCCTATTTTCAATAATCAATACACAGAACAAAGTCAAGAACCAGATTATGATCCAACTTAATATTGGGATGATCTAGTTTATAAGGAAGACTTGGATGCTTTGGATTGTGCAAGAAATAAATTTCCACATCTTTTTTTATCTAATCATCGACTACTCCGAACCCTCCTTTGGATTATATGAGCTATCAAGCAATATAATATCCAAGGAATACCATTACCATTCCTAGGCCTAGTCTTTTGGCTTGTGCAAGCAACCAAGCTCTAGAGTGCCCCTTCATCATTCTAGGACCTAGTATTTTCGCTTGTGTGAGCAACCATGCTCCACACCACCCTATCTTTACCATCTCAAGACTTTATCCTTTAGCTCATGTGATCAATCATGCTCCCCAAGGCCCTACCATTATCCAATTACAAATCATTCCTCATCCAGTACTAGTCCCATCCAAACCTCAACCCATCCAATCCTTCAAAGACCAAGCTATGTTCAAAAATAGTATTTTTCAACTCATTTCAAACCAAGGCCAAGAGAACCAACCAATCTAAGATGTTTCTATTGAATCAATCATTTGTGATAAGTCAAACTATGAAAAATTACCTATTGATCATATACCAGTTGTCAAAGAGTCTCACACTAATAATCCATTCTTTGTTGAGTCACTCATTAATGATTATAATTACCTTTGGGGAAATCATTACCTCAACCATGTGCCTATTTTCTAGTAGCCTCCTATTGACAAGCCAATCTCTAAAGAGTTGTCTCTTGACCTATTTCTCATCCTAGAAAAGTGTCAATTTGACAAACCAGTTTTTTGGAGCCCATTATGCCATCATAGGTTGTTACTTGTCCAAAACCAAATATTCAACAAGACATCATTATAATATAGTACCCGTTAGATGAAGAATTAGAATTAGAGTCAAGTTCTATTCTTGAATTGACATCAAGTTTAGCATCAAAATTAGAATCAGCATCAGTCTCAACATCACATTTAGAGTCCCTTGAGTTAAAATCAAATTCAAAAGAAGAATATGTTCATGGCTATTAAAACATTGGTTACACATGCATTATAGATCAATTTGAATACATTTGTGATCCTTATATGGTATTTCAGGATGAGTAATTCAACTTCAAAAAAAGTTTTCCTAGTATCTTCTATGAGAATTGTGTAGCCTCTCCCCATTCCATTACCATTCCATAGGCCATTACCATCAACCAAGATAGCCATATCATTATCATTCCATCTCCCATAATTGTCGATTAGGATCGACAAAATCACACTTTATTGAACTGCATCCATCGTGACATAGCAATTAAAAAAGAGAAAGGAGGCCAAGACCACATTCAAGTAGCAGAAGAACACTCTCTTAGTGAAACCTTTTCAGAGGTGCTAAGATACAATCAAAGTCAAAATTTAGCATCTTTTAGTGAAACTTTTTTAGAAGTGTTAGAAGACAATCAAATTTAAAAGTCCAAATTCTTTAGTGAAACCTTATCGAAGTTGTTATGGGGCAATCAATACAATTTCATTGATGAAAACCTTTTTGAGGCACCAATAGCTGAGCAAAAAATTTCTTCACTACTTGATGAAGATAAAATCAAATATCAAATAAAAATAGCTTCTAATATATAGCCTAATCAGATGGTAGCTACTCTCAAGATCAAACAACAAAAAAATCTAGTGGTCCTATCAAAATAATAAGTCTTCAGCCCCACCATAACCAAACTTATATTAAATCTGGCATCAACAACATTACGTGTGACTAAAAGACTTGATCTTCATTTTTTCCCCCACCATTATACATTCCATTATCATTTGCCATTCCATTTCACAATCAAACCTACCATCCATTATTTTTCCTAATTTACCATCCATGACCACACTTTCCTTTGCAGGGGCTACAAAGATACCTTGTCTCAACATTTGAAGAAATTAGAATCAATGACCAATGAAGATCATACAAGCATTCTTGACAACCAAATTTGTAGGCCATTCTTTATAGAGCAGCGATTCAAATGAGGTGTGGGATAGCAATTAACATGATCAAGTATTTTGTTTGTATCATTTGTCTATTAGGACGTGCATCTCCATCTCAGCAAGGAAAAATAGAATTATATGCCATTTACCACACAGGCCAAAAACATGTACTATATCATTCCACATTGCCATTGCCACTGTTACATATCCATTTACCATTGTTGTATATCCTAACCATTCACCTCAACACTTGGGGGTAACCCTCTTACCATTTTATTCAATCTATCAAAAACCACCATTATCCTAAAGTAATGCCATTCCATTCCTATCTAGACCAAAGCCTATTTTTAGTCATCCTAACCAATCCTATTTTGATCTTGGTTCATTTGGTTCTTCCTACACCTTTTCATGGGAGGATTCCAATCAAGTTTCAATAATCAATT
Organism: Torreya grandis; assembly: GCA_037957365.1. Lineage (NCBI taxonomy): Eukaryota > Viridiplantae > Streptophyta > Pinopsida > Cupressales > Taxaceae > Torreya > Torreya grandis. The sequence continues at coordinate 1,304,713 of JARHVA010001807.1, forward strand.
TGATTCATGTTTACAATGTCAGTCTATGAAAGTAGTGTGATAGTTTATTTGGCAAGATATCTTTCATCCTATCAAGATTGTTTATGTGAGCCTAATTATAACCACCTATGGGCAAATTAGTGTTTCACCAATCTTGCTACTAATTATAATTACATATGGGCAAATTAGTATCATTGGCCTATGTTATTGTATCCTAGTTATAATTACCTATGTGAAAACTAGGGGCAACACTTGTTTATCATGCATTGCCATATCACCTTGCCATTACTATTTTCATTTGATTGGCTATTTGCCAGATTTGAAAACTTGTTGGGACCTAGTTAGTTTTTCCTCACCTTTTGTGTGGATGGAATTAATATGACTTGAGGTCATTTCAAGACTATGTGGGTCATGTTAAATTCATGTTGAGGTCACCTCAGTCCCCCTTTCCATACGCTCTCACCATTTTGTGAGCAACCTAAGCCAAATGATCTTGTCATTTCATGAGTAGGTATCTTTTCATTCTCTCACAAGTTAAGATACCTCAAAATTCTAAAAACATTCATAAAATTTCAAAAATCTAAAAATATTTGCCCTATATAAGCCTAGTCAGTTATCCTCGATCCGCCTTACTAGGGCATTATCATTGGTAGGATGCTTTCTTTTATTTTCAAGCTTTCTATTTGTTTGTTTATTTTAGGTTTTTTATTTATTTTTTTGTTTTTTTATTTGTTTGCTTGTATGTTTGTTTACTTTCAGCACTATTGCCTTGACTCAGTCTATATGTATACATTGGGTGATTCTTTACACACATTATTCTTGAGTCTATCCATATTTATACGTCAACATTCTCATCATAGTTTTTATCATTGGTGCATTAGTTTCAAGTGTTTATTGGATTGAGAGTCAGTCCTTATGCATATTTTAGCTAAGTCTTCATGGTGTTCTATCATTAAGCCTATCATCACATGCTACAGAAAAAATTAGCTTCATGAAGGTCTACAATTAATGGAGCCATAGAAGTTTCTCCTTATCACCTTGGTAAATCCTTCCATCCCATCCTTGATCAAATCAACCCAATGACAATTTTAGTTGTATCATTACTAGTCAAGATGAGCATCTCCTCATTGGCAGGTACAACTAAATCATTCACATTAATCAATCATATTTTTCTATTCATCTATTTCATCACTTTGCACCTACTCATCTTTAATCTATATTCTAGGTTATATCTTTGAGTTATTCTTATTAATCAGCCCTAACTAGAGCACAACCATCAATTATAGCCAATCCAAGTCATCTTCATGATTATAACCACCTATGGGAAAATCATTATTTTGAATTTTATTCCTAATTATAACCACCTTTGGGAAAATCAACATCCTTTTTACATCAATGTGTGCAAGCATTTTCTTATTTGGATTAATTTCAACCATAGATTAATTCCACATTTCTTCTTATTTCTTTTTGAGGGATCATCCATCAATAAATGTGATGGCCACTCCCTTGATGGGGCATCATCATAGGCTTCCCAAAACCATTTGGATATTTGTTCTTTAGCCATCATCTTCTTTTTGGCATACGTGCCATCTCTCATTATTTGAGAAGACATTGCTTTTCCTACGGCTTACAACATATTCCTAAACATGAAGAACACAATAGTGTTCTTGGCATCCAAATTTGCATTGAGTTCTAGATAGAGCAAATTTTTAGATGAGGTGTGGGCTAGCAATTAACATAATCAAGTATTCTATTTGTATCATTTGTTGATTAAGATGTGCATCTCCCCATCAGTAGGAACAATAGAATCAAAAACCACACTCAGGCCAAAACCATGTACAATGCCATTTCCATTGTTACATATCCATTTGCCATTGTCAAATATTCTTGATATTCACCCTATCACTTATGGGCAAACCCTCTTACCATTTTATACATCTTATCATTCTATTCTTATCTAGACCAAAGCCTATTTTTAATCATCCTACCCAATCCTATTTTTCTCTTGGTTCATTTAGTTCTTCCTACACTTTTTGTGGGGTGATTCCAATCAAGTTTTAAAAATCAATCCAATAAATGTTTACAATGACAGTGTATGAAAGTAGTGTGATAGTTGATTTGGAAAGATATATTTCATCTTATATCCACATTGTTAGGGTGTGGAGCTAAAAGTTTCACCTAAGGCAAACAGGGAGGTTTTCAAAGTATGCAGTCACTGGCATCCGCAGGCCACAACCGACATCAATCAGTGGACATGCAGAAGAAAACTAACATCGACAGAAATCCGCCGGCGTCAATCACCTCTAGTTAGATAGGGACCGACGTCGGTCGCCTATGGTGGTCAGAACTGCTGTTGATGAATAGTCAGTTAAGTGAACACGTTGTTTGCATGATGAAGACCAGTTAGAGTTTTGAGCCACAAGTCTAATCAGTGTATGTATGAGATCTATATAATAGACTCATGGGATGTACTGTTAAGTGGAGAATTTTTAGAACCCAAGTGTGGAGCTTGGAGAGTTCTTCCCATGGTGGAATCAAGTAGGATTCCCCATGTATGTAAGATCAGGTTTGATATGCACGGTGTTGCAGTATCATGGTGGAGATCTACATGTGATAAGTAAGATCAGGTTGGTCTGCAGGGATGTGTGTATGTGAGGGTCAAACAGAGATCGGCAGGGGAGAAAGATCTAAGGTGACAGTAACACATCAAGAGCAGGATCATGGTGAGATCTACTTGGAGTACTGGTTCATACTCGATTGTACAGATGTACAGTGAGGTGAACAACAACTTGTGTTAGCTGTGTGTTGTGACCTAGTGAGAGAAGATTACTCTTGAGGGAAGATTACTGTAAGCCCATGAAGTGGAAGAAAGAGTGCCACCTCTTTGTTGTAATTTCCTTTGTAATGAGTTGAATACAATTGTGTGTTGCCTCTCACATTCTGTGTGTTTTCTCATTGATAGTTATTTGTTCTTTTGTGTAATTCTGCATGTTTAATTGCTTATACATTGGTAATCATGTGTGCTCTTAATTTTGACAAGTTGTGTCAGAGCTTTGGGGAACTTAGGTCCTATCAAATGGTATCAGAGCGAGGTTGGACATTCTCAGAGTGAGTTTGACTAATAGATGGCCCAGATCTGTTAAGTGTTGTTGATTACAGGTTACTCACAGGGGTTGTTGTTTGAGTGGGAGTATAGCAATGGCAGAAGAAGGTAAGCTGAGGATGAAGAAATTTAGGCACAGGATTAACACCACAAAGAGTGTGGTGGGTTGTCTTCAAGTGGGAGCTTGAAGAGGAATACAAGCCAAGATGCAGATTAGATAGAGTACTGGTTTAGGTATAGGTGCAGCTATTTATCTCCAAGTGGGAGATTGTTAGGGTGTGGAGCTAAAAGTTTCACCTAAGGCAAACAGGGAGGTTTTCAGAGTATGCAGTTGCCAGCGTTAGTAGGCCACAACCGACATCAGTCAGTGGACATGTAGAAGAAAATTGACATCGATAGAAATCGGCCAGCATCGGTCACCTCCAGTTAGACAGGGACCAACGTCGATCACCTGTGGCAATCAGAACTACTGTTGACGAATAGTCAGTTAAGTGAACGCGTTGTTTGCATGATAAAGACCAGTTAGAGTCTTGAGCTGCAAGTCTAATTAGTGTATGCATGAGATCTATATAATAGACTCATGGGCTGTATTGTTAAGTGCAAAATTTGTAGAACCCAAGTGTGGAGCTTGGAGAGTTCTTCCCATGGTGGAATCAAGTAGGATTCCCCATGTATGTAAGATCAGGTTTGATATGTAGGGTGTTACAGTATCATGGTGGAGATCTACATGTGATAAGTAAGATTAGGTTGGTCTGCGGGGATGTGTGTATGCGAGGGTCAAATAGAGATCGGTGGGGGAGCAAGATCCAAGGTGATAGCAATACATCAAGAGCAGGATCATGGTGAGATCTACTTGGAGTACTGGTTTATACTCGATTGTACAAATGTACAGTGAGGTGAGCAACAACTTGTGTTAGCTGTGTGTTGTGACCTAGTGAGAGAAGATTACTCTTGAGGGAAGATTACTGTAAGCCAACAAAGTGGAAGAAAGAGTGCCACCTCTTTGTTGTAATTTTCTTTATAATGAGTTGATTACAATTGTGTGTTGCCTCTCACATTCTGTGTGTTTTCTCATTGATAGTTATTTGTTCTTCTATGTAATTCTACATGTTTAATTGCTTATACATTGGTAATCATGTGTGCTCTTAATTTTGACAAGTTGTGTCAAAGCTTTGGGGAACTTAGGTCCTATCACACATTTGTTTATGTGAGCTTGATTATAACCACCTACAGGTAAATTAGTGTTTCACCATTCTTGTTACTAATTATAACCACGTATGTGAAAATTAGTATCATTGACCTATGTTGTTGTATTCTAGTTATAACCACCTATGGTCAAAGTATGGGAAACACTTGTTTACTATGCATTACCACATCACCTTACCATTATTATTTTCATTTGATTGTCCATTTTTCAAATTTGAGAACTTGTTGGGACCTAGTTTTTTTTCCCTACCTTTTGTGTGGATGGAATTATTGTGACTTAAGGTCATTTCAAGACTATGTGGGTCATCCTCAATTCATGTTGAGGTCACCTCAGTCACCCTTTCAAGCCACACTCTCACCATTTTTTGAGCAACCTAAGTATGAAGCTCTCACCATTTTGTGACTAACCTAAGCGTGAATGCTCTCACTATTTTGTGAGACACCTTAGTTTAAATGCTCTCACCATTTTGTGAGATTGAACCATTTAGTGTCTTGTCATTCTTTATTGAGTTGAGATACTTCAAAAAATTCCAAAAAGATTTGAAAAATCATTTGAAAAGAATAAAAACATTGACCACTTCTTTGCCTTAAGGATTCTAGATTAAGTTACAAACAAATCACTTGTCATTTAGTTTCCCCATCCTTTTTGGCCTTTTTCTCTCACGCACTTACCATTTTTCAAGACTATTCCTATTCATCTATCACATCCATTTTGTTTATTTTCCTCAATTATCACATTTTTCCCATTCCTTGGGAGAACTACATTTGGCCTAAAGTTTTTTTATTGGATATTCCATCCATAGAACTATGTAGGCAGTGTTCACTTGCCTAGTGCATATGAAGACAACTCAGGCACCCCCTTCCTTTTCTTTTATTCCCCTATTTTTTTTTGTTTATTAGATTGTCACCTATTTTTTAGGGTCAATGTTCATAGGGTTTCTATTTCATTATTTGCATTGTTTATTTTTGCTTATTTTATTTGTTTGTCTATTTATTTTTTTGCTTTTAGCACTATTGTCTTGATTTAGTTTATGTGTGTTCATTAGGTGATTCTTTATCCACACTTACACTTGAATCCATCCTTATTCATATGTTTATGTTGCCATTATGGTTGCTATTATTGGTGCATTATTTTCTATTGAGTATTGGATTACGAGAGTCCATCTTCATGCATATTTTGGCCCAGTCCTCATGATGTTATAACATGATGACTACTAACACATGCTACAACAAACCTCAGCTTTAAAAAGTCTATTCAAAAAAAGTGGCATCTCTTCGACACCGACATCCTGATTCCATCCTAATCATATCCCAAATAAAGTAATTAACCATGAAAGAATTTAAACCTTTATTAGTTCAGAGGAGCATCTCCCTACTAGTAGGTTTTTCCAATTCATCATTACCCTTTGTGTTAAGTCATCATCATTCTCATCCAATTTTATCTTGATTGCCATAATCAGGGTCCAATGATTATAACCACCTATGGGCAAATCATTGCACACTATCTCACCTACATTTCTCAATGATTTTAACCACCTTTGGGAAAATCATTGTGTTGTCACCACTTTACTTTGTATGCCTATACAGGGGCATGTTATTATCTTTTTTGTCTATCCTAACTGGGGTAGCTCCATCTTCTCAATGATTATAACTACCTTTGGGCAAATCATTGTGTTATCATACCACGTTACCACTATCAGGGTACAATGTTTATAACCGTCTTTGGGCAAACCATTATGCATCATCCCACTTGCATTCTCAATGATTTTGACTACTTTTTCAGTATCATTGTGTTTTCACCCCATCATCTTTCCTTTCTTTGGTCCCCTCATTTAACTTCTTTCTTTTTGAGGGACCATTTTTTGACCTACTTGTGCCAACCATTCCCTCAAGGGGGGTCATACAGTTAGTTTATCATCATTGTAGTTGAAGGAATACATGACCTTTTCATTCTTTGACAAGATGTTACTATGTTTATAGCTTTCAATGCCTTCCCAAACAGGGACAAATTGTAGACACCTAAATCTGGCCACCAATAACCTCTAATCAGGGTTTTGGCCAATTTTCATCCAAAATGCACAATTTGTCTTAAAAACACTAAAACACATTAAAAGATTTGAAACTGACATATTCAAGTGTTGATTTTGGCCAGGGTATCCCTAAATCGAGCAATGCAATTTATGGGCTAGATAACTTTGATCAAATCATTTTGAGTCAAAATGTTAATTTTGCACCTTGGTGCTCTGGATTTCTCTTTCCTATCAAATCTTCTGCATAAGATGTATGCCTTCATTATTTTATATTGATAACATCTTAAATGGGATAATGGATCCAATGCATCTAATATTGGCTTCTAATTCTAATCTAGTCATGTTTTGGACCAATAACAAGGCATTCTAATCAATTTGAGTAATTTATGCATAAAGTGCTTAAACATGCTTAAGATATAATTAAAACAAATTAGAGCTTAATCCAGAATTCCATGGAAACTTTTTGAAAACTTGTTTTGGAAATGAATATTGAATATATGCATCATCAAGTGACCTCATTTCTTGGGAAGACATCCCTAGGCCATAAATGCCACAAATATCAAGATTCATGCCCTCCATGCCACTTAATTTCCCCTTATTCCAATGTCATGATGAGGATAATTACAAACTTAATTCCAAAAATCGAATTAATCCTCAACCAAACATCTCAATCTCAGGATGGATGGTTTAGGTTGATTCTAGATATTTACAAAAATCTATAACTAGAGAGGCCATGAACATCATTTCTAAGACTTGACAATTCAAAGTTATAATGCAAAAATGATTCCAAAAGCCATTTCAATTAGTGTTACCATGCCAAATTTATTTCAAGCCAAGCCACAAGCCAAAGGTTCCAAGGAGAGATGGAGGTAGCGAAGCTTCCATTGCCAAGGACTCCATGAGTACAAAGCCAAGCAAGCCACTATAATAAGAATTTTAGAGAAACCAAAGAAAGTAAAAGAGGTTTCTTTTACATTTTAGTTGTGTTTTTTATTCATGTTTGTTAACTAAGCTCTCCTTAATGTCTAGGCCTAGAGATGTTATACTATTTAGTGTGTTTCTCTCATTTTATTTTCATTTTAAAACTAACACCATACTAACCATCCTCTCTTAATCCAAATTCCTAGATCATAATGGCATCATCAATTACGATAGGATGTTATTAACATCATGAACTACAAGTATGCATGGAATTTACTTAGCATAATTGAACTTGAACTATAAGATTATGTCCATTATACATAGTTTATTTATAAATATAAAAGACACATCACCCAGATAGAATAACATTTAATACAATGGTGATCTTCATTAATCAAACCTTCAAAATATAGAGTTCATAGCAAGAAATATATTCGAGTCTATACTACATAATGACCCATAAGCTCATATGTGAGCTTGGGTGCTTATAAATAGAGACTTCATGTCATCCATGCTAAGCTTAAGTCGAATGACAATCAAGTAATGTATAAAGGGTAACTCTAATTTTCTAGAGCTTTGTTGCACCAATTTCATGTCCTTTCCTTCACTAATTTGAGCTCCTTTTATAGCTCGTCAGGAACAACTCTGCCAGGGTAGAATGCACACATTGAGTGCCAAGATAGAGCCTTTGTGATCATACCCTCGAGCTCCATCACCTTATGAGATTTGTTTTATATTTTCCACATATCAACCAATCTGGAAGATGCCCTAAAGATCTAGGAAATAGTAAACCATCTTCCAATTAGCACAAGGTATGTACTAAAACCTCTAATTGGTGATAAGATGCCAAAAAGTCATCGTTATGTAAAATGATCACCTCATGATGATATGGATGTCAATCTGGCATGAATATTGTACTTACCAAAATAATGCGTCAACATTACCCCATATAAAATTTCTAATCCATCCTTGGACTAGGATGTTAAGCCCTTTGGGGCATAGAACTAGGTCATGTTCTCCTTAAGCTCAATGTTGAATTCTTCAAAGACCTTAATGGAGATCTTGATTTATTCAATAGTGTTATCTATTTTGATGGAGGCAACACTAATCATAAGCACATTGGTCTTTTCTAGCTCCTTTCAGAAGGCCTCTACATTTGCCTTATCTTTATTCATACTCCCATCCAAAATTGCTCCTTACTCATAGGCTTTAGTCTGTAGAGCATGAAAGAGTACTTCCAGGTTCTACTTTTGGTCCTTAAATTGGGTACTTAGAATCTTTGTGTTCCCCATGATTTATGCCTACTCTGACCTGCTCGTTGAGTACGCTTGCACCATCAACTTCTACTTCTCCACCTTTCCCTATTTGAGACATGCATTTATGACTTATGCTTGGTTTGAAAATATCAAGAAGATGGAATTGGTTGCATTTGTGCCCTCCTATAATTTTTCAAAGTGGTCTTCTACCTCTTCAAGCTTAGAAACAAGCTCCTTTTGTAGCATGGTGTAGGGATCTTCTTTTTCTTATGTTGACTCAGGTTTTAACCTTGGGAGCATCTACCCCATTAGCACACAAATTTTCTCAACCTCAAAGAGGTTTGAAGTATTGATGATAACCAGAGAGGATGGTTAGACCATATCTATATACTCACAGAGCTACTATAACTTGAACTTAGTGGCTTATGCTTCCTATTGGGCTTTTTTATGGATTTACTTCCATTTTCTCACCCTGCTATCATTGATTATATTTTAGTGCACAACCTTGGTGGCCATCCTAATCAATTAATTCATTGATCACACTAGGTTCATGGTGTGAAGGTTTATAAGGAGGGAGTCCTACCCCTCCTTAGGGTCTTCTAGGTTCAAATTAGTCACTCTAGGTGCCTCAAAGTGAGGTTCATCCATATAGTGATCAAATGAAAATGTAAGTTATTTATGCATCCTAGTTGTGGCATCTTAGGGTGGCATGGTGTCAAACATGTAAAGGTCTTCATCCTCCCATCCCTTTTGTGCCTTCTCCCTTATGCTCAATTCTTGGTCATCCTTATTGATGATGGCCATTTCTATTTGTTCTTCCTCCTCTTCATTTTTACCACCACTTTATTTTATGCTTTCCTTAGATGAATCATTTACTTATTACTTAGGGCTTTCTTCCTCAAACTTGTCCCCTTTGTCTGATTCATATTCTTTAGGTTTCTCAATGTTTACCTCTAGATAAATTTATTTGGTGCCAGCTTCACCTTGTTGCTTTTTGGGTTCCTCAAATGTCTCTATTTGCTATTTTAAGGAGCCAATATTTACTTCTTTATCTTTAGGTGCCCATTCACTACTTCAACATGCCTCTTGTGTAGATTTTTTTTCCTTGTTAGTGGGGGCTTTGGGTTATTTCTTTGTTGATTCAATAGCTAGTATTGCGCTTATAGTAACCTTCTTTGCCTTTTATACTTTGGCCACTTCCTTTTCATTCGTATGTCTGTGATTCTCTTCAAGCATTAGTGTCATCTCAATTTCTTCCTCGCTCAAGCCCATTTTCTTCCAAACCCTTCTCTTCTCCTCTTTTGTTTGTGGAGGCAATGTGGAGGGTTTTTCACTAGATGAAGAGCATGTTAGATCCTTTGTTTCTTCAAGTATGATGGTTATGCTACTTTGGAGGGCCTCCTGTACATCCTTGGTGCTTGGTGTTGGAGAGTTATCATGATGATGTCATGGTGATGTCATAAATGTGTCTTATTAAGTGGATGAAGTGCTTTGATAACCTAAGTGATAATGACAAAGTGTGCAAGGTGCTTGTTCTTATATGCTTAAAGGTGGCTTGGTTAATCTTTAGTATTGACATGGCTCGAAAATATTAGGGTTGAGTATGGTGATTTAAGCATGTGCAAGGGGTCCTATCAGAATTCAAGAATGATTTGAATGATTATATGCATAAGTGAAATTCACCTAGAAGTCCATAGTTTTTTATCGAGACATTTTGGGTCTAGTGGTATAAAATCTAAGTAGGCAATTTGATGATGTCATCATTGCCACAGGGGAATGAGTCAAGTGGAATTGGTCATATGGTTATGATCACATAATTCCCTAGTTGTTATATACCAAATCTCAAGTCATGCATCAAAGTGTGGTAAAAGTTATGAGGGTGCAAAGTTGTCTTCTTAGTCAAAATTCATTATTTTCCCATAGCCAAATTTGTAATATGGCCAAAAAGAGCCAAGTAAGTAGTTTGATGATGGAATATCTTACACATGTGGACATTTTAGGAGAAGATCATATGGGTTTGTTTAGTTTTAGACCTAGATTATTTGTGGTAAAATTTAGATCATGTGATGAAGTGCATCAAAAGATATGCATATGTAAAGTTAGGCTCCTAGGTAGTTTGACTATATTTTTCCATACTTAGCCAGATTTGCATAAGAAAAGAAAGAGTTAAGTGAACATTTTGATGGTGTTATATCTTTCATATGTGAAGGTATAAATAGAAATTGATTATATGGGTTTGTTTATTTTTATCATAGATGGTTTTTGATAAATTTGAGATCATGCACTAAAATATGGTAAAAGTTATGATTGCTCAAAGTTGGCCTCTCAGGGAGGTTTTGACATAGTTGGTTCTATGACAGATGTTTTTGAGAAGGAACTTTAATTGCATTATATCTCACACACATGAGGGTTCTAGGAGAAATGTGTCATATGATTTTTTTTATTATGTGAGGAGATAATCTGGTCCAAATTTGAGATCATGCGAGTAAGCATAAAAGAAGTTATTAAGGTGCAAAAATGGCTACTCATGCATATTGAAAGGGTCCCCATACTTAGTCATTTTTGAAAGTATTAATGCTTGAGCAAGATTGATGGTGTGTATTGCTCCAAGGAGTCAAGAAGCAGTGAGATGAGGATAAGTACTCAATGTTTAATGATTGAACAAGGGTATATGATAAAGATCGAATGGCTTGTGAGTGATCGTATAGATTGATTGAATGGTGTCCAATGCTTGATAAAGACTTGAATGATCCATATAAATTTATGGAGTGCATTGAGTCAACATGATAAGATTGCATGAGATGAGGTCAAAGTGATAGACATTTAATACTTGAGATTTGGCACCTATACATTAAAATTCAAACAAGATTAATGTTGTGAAATTGATCAAAAGCTAAGAGGACACAAGATTCGAGCAATATGTTCAAAATTTAACTATGAGTATTTGAATTCAAATATTTCAATTTAACACAAGAAAAACTAGATCTCTATTTTTCATCCATATCTTTCGATAGAAGTCAAATTTGTTGGTGTTATAAAAAGAAAAGATGAAGAAGAATATATGATGCATCTAATGAAACTAATTTAAATATATGAAAGTGAGTATAGTCAAATATATTAAGCCTAAAAGTTGATTATGTGTTCATGTTTGTTCTGCAAGTGACTCGAGAAGGATATTCAAGTTTATATTGATGTTGCTTTGATGTCTCATGATAACTTATCTATCAAGGAGTGTTGTAGACTCCATGAGGTTGCTCTGTGTGGATTTTGGAGGTGTGTTCAATCTATCTTGAGTATAAACAATGCCTAAGAAGTTGTTTGTATAGTGTTCCTATGTATAAGGTATATGTTTGAGTTGATTGAACATACACAAAGATGAGTTAAGATGATAGTGGCTATTTGAGGATGTTAAAGTGGATGTAAAGAGTGGACCCATGTGTTTGAAAGTGGTTATTTGTTCTCTTTTTACTTAATGGAGTGATAAAGGAGTGAATGGGTTCACAGAAGACCTACAAGGGCTGAAAGGGGCTTATTAAAAGGTATAGTTCCTTAAGGGTGACCCATAGATGCTATGCAACCTATGAATATTGTATTAAGCTGTGTCTTCATGTGAGAGATGTATTAAGGGTTAATACATGCCTAATGGTTGACCAAGATTTTTTTATCAAGATTGTTTTATAAATAGTGAAATCAAAGATAGTGATTTCTAGACTTTATGTGAGAGACTAAAGAACAATTGAAGAGAGACTTATGTGTGTGTTTTGTGGAGAGGAAGGGTAGAATGACATAAGGATGAGTTAAAGAGTAGAATAGATTGAGGACTATTTATATGACCTATTAGTCATAATTATATTGGTAGAATAGTGTGCTTGTTGTTTGAGTATGAGCAAAGGTAAAGTGTGATAAGCAAAGGACCATCATTAGGTGTTGTTGAGATTAGTTACGAGGTGGATTTGTTTATAGGTGTTGTTATGGTATCTCAACATCTAAGGTGGTTGTATCCTGCTTGCAAGGTGAAACTTGCTAAAAGGTCTGGTTGTTGTTGCAGCTCAGCTAGACAGGTGTGGTAATAACTTATGGGATTGTAGTCTCACTAAATAGGGATTGTATTTCCTTGATAATTTGGAGATGGTCTAAATTGGATCTTGTTATTATAGGATAGTAGTCCAATTATAGGTTCCAATGGATTTTATTCCCTAAGAGGGTTTCTAACATATGTCATGTGTTATGCAATTGATCTTGCATTGTCTCTCTTATTCATTGATGTGAATGTTGTGTATATTTCACGAATGCTTGTGGTAACTGATTAAGTGTTTTCAAAGATAAAAATTTAAGTTGGATTATTTTTCATCACTAATTCATCCCCACTCTCAATGATTGTACCTCTAACAATTAGTATCAAAGTGAGGTCCTTTGGTAAAGGCTTGACAGCTAGAAGGTGATCCAAGGTACAATGGCTAATCAAAATGTGAAAGGTGATTTATCTACTAATCAATCATTGATGTTCAATGGATCTAATTATGAATTTTGGAGTGATAGGATGAAGACATACATTATGTCTCTAGTGTTTGATGTATGGAAATTAGTTTTGGATGGTTATGTTATTCTTACTATTCCTCCATCTAGTGTTGTAGACAAAAATCTATTTGAGAACAACTCTAAGGCAATGAATGCCATCACTTATGGTCTTATATAAAATGAGTTCACCAAAGTAATTCATTACACTTATACCAAGGAAATATGGGATAAATTAAAAACTATTTTTGAAGGAAATTCAAAGATTAAGCCTACTAAGTTATAGACTCACATAAGGCAATTTGAAAGTCTCAATTTGAATGAAGAACATATTGTGGCATCCTTTCTATAGAGATTTGATGAGATTGTGAACATCATCAAAGGATTTGGAGAGAATCTTGAAGATATTAGCATTTTTATAAAGGTATTAAGGTCCCTATCCCCCAAGTTTGATTCAAAACTATCTTTTATAGAAGAGAGTCATGACCTTACTCAATTGAGTATGGATTAATTGCATGGCACCCTTATAGCCTATGAGATGAGGAAGAATGATGATATGCCACCAAATAAGGAAGCAACATTCAAGACAAAGATGAAGCCTAAGAAGAATTTCCAAGATAATAAATCCAAAGAGGATGACATATCTAATTTTGATGATGATGAACTAATTGCTTTGATTACTAGGAAATTGAACATTGGCTTAGGGAAGTATAAGGGTAAACTACCCCTCAAATGTTTTAACTATGGATAAATATGACATTTTGCTCAGAAGTGCCCTCATAAGAGTGAGAAAAAAGATGATGAAAATCATGGTGAAGGCCAAGATGATGACAAGAATACATATAGGAAGAAAGGTTGCATAAAGTATAACAACAATAAGAGGTTCTTCAAAAACAAGAAGAGTCTTTACACCAAAGAAGATTACAGCTCATTAGATGAGAGTGAAGATAGTGACTCAAAATATGATCATGAATATGATGGTCTTACTGAAGATGAAGCCTTATTCATGGTTGAGGAAGGAAGTTGCTCGCATCAGAAGGAGTCTACTTGGAGTGATTCAAATGATGATGAAGATGAGGTGGATTGTGAGACTATTTTGATGAATGCTCTTGAAGAATTGAATATTGAGAAAAAGATCAATAAGAAGATGAAATATAAGCTCAAAGACTATGAGGAGGAATTTAGTGTATTTGAGGCAAGATCGAATGAAGACACCAAGGAGCATGAAGATATAATCAAGCATCTTAGTTGTCAATTGGAAATTCTATCTACAAGCTTAAAAGCTAAAGAAGATGAATGTTAAAGGTATGTTTATGAAAATGAGTTTTTGAAATCTAAATTAAAAAAGATAATTAGTAAGGTGAAGACATTTGTGATATTTAAAAAGAGCTCATGTGACCTAGATAACATTTTGAGTGGTCAAAAGAATGCTAGTGATAGAATTGATCTTAGATATGAAGAAGAAAAAAAGACTATAACTCAAGACAAGATGAAGAATAATGTGAAAAAGGTGGATCAGTGTTTAAACAAAAATCATCATACAAGGAATGAAGGTACTGGAAAAATAAAGATACATCAAATTAGACATCCAAATGTTATGAGGACACATTGCAAGACATTGTCCAAATCTAGAAAGGTAGAAAGAGATTTATGCAAATAATATGGTGTGCTTTAATTATGAACAAAGAGGTCACACTTTTATATTCTATAATCAAAGGTTTATAAGATAGGATAAATTTGATCAGGTTCCTAGAAGGCAAGTTAACAAATGGAAGCTAAAGGTGACAAGTATGAGTCATGATAAGACTATAGGTCCAAGTAATTTATTTGTTATGGTAGAGAATTCTTTAGAAGTTGAAGATTACTAAGAGGTCTCATTGTCTGTTCATGTTGAGAATGAAGAGATCAAGCTCAAAGGGAAGACCAAGGTGCTGATTGAAGCTAGTCCTGAGGTATGTATAGATTCCAAGTGAACATTCTGCTATTGATGAGCATGTATATTACAAAGAACATCAATTATTTGTGCCTAATAAAGAGGTTCCAATCTACAAGGAATATTCTTTAGATGAAAAGGTATGTCATGAATCTATGTTGTCTCCATGTTTTGATGATCTAATCATAAAAGAGAAGAAGAATGTTGTAATGGCTGAGGAAGTTATTACTCCTAAGCTAAAGAAGAAGAAGAAAAAAAATATAGGTATCAATTGAACAAGGAGAAGATGGAATATGAGGATTTATTTTTTTAGAACATTGAGGTATATAGGGTGTCTCTATCTATGCTTTCTAAGAGACTCCTTTCAAGCAGAGAAGTGTTGTTGTGGTGCTTTTCAATTGGAATAGTTTGTAGGGTAAGATTAAAGGTTCTCAGATGGCAAAGATGGATGTGTGATTTGTCAAGATGATCTTATTACATAGAAAGGTTTGTTGACCTTAGTTTAGTATTCTCCAAATGGTTTTGTGATTTGAAGGTATGTTGAAGTCAATTCAGAGATTTTTTGTTAACTCTCAGGTTTCCTATTTTGTGATTAAGAGCTTGCATTTCCTAAAATGGGTTATAGGAAGTCAAGGTTCCAAATTGTGTGGAATCTCAAATCTTTGTCCAAAAGTGTGTGATGGGTGTATCCAAGTATGCAAGTAGTTTCAGAGGTATGCATTGATCAGAAGGAGGTTTGTTGTCCCTGTTTGTTTTGAGATTCTAGTGTTTTGGGCTATGCTAGAAAAGTGATTTTCATTATGAATTGAGATATGAGGCTTATTAATATGTTTAATGGGCCAAATGGGTGGTCAAATAAATATTAACATAGAATTTAAGGTTTGTGGTTTTCAAATTATTCAAGTTTTATCAATATGGAGGGTTAATTAGCTAGTAGGTTTGTGAAGGAAGTATGTTGCAAAGGATAAGCCTAGTGATTCAAATTGATGTGATTGATGGGACATATGAGAGATCTCAACATATGTATTTTCATGTCTTGAATATGTGTCTACTAAAAATTGTGGGCTCTACAAGTTCCAAGTAGGGCTACAAAGAGGCTAGACAGGCCTAGTTTGAAGAAGAGTGTTTTTTGCTCAATTTATCCAAAAGAGCAAGGTATGTTGTCAAGTTTTTTTATTTCATGTTTCCTATTTGGTGAGTGGCATGAAGTTTTGTTGGTGGTCCTTATGGTAGCTTGAGACACAAGGCTAGTAAGCATATATGGTGATTCTTCATGGTGTATAGAGATCTGATAGGGGGAGTCCCTCTCAAATGATTCTTTATGTGTTCCATCAATTTTTTGTGGTTTTATATGTTATTTATTCATTGTTTATAGTGATTGGTTGCAAAGAGTGTTGGTGTAGAGCAAGATGAAGTTGTCAAGGCAAGAAGAGGTAAGCTGAAAGTAAGGGGGAGTGTGTACTATCTTTCTAAGATTGTCTATTCCTATTTGATAGTATTTTCAGGTCCTTAGGATCAGTTTGTGCCCACTTTTTCATTGTGTCAAAGGGGAGAAAGTTATTGCTGGGGAGAAAGTTCTTGTTATGGGAAGTGATTTGAAGAGAGACAAGGTGAGTTGTGTATTATTATATGTGATAGTTGTTGACATCAATGACAAAGGGGGAGATTGTTGGAGATTTATCATGATGATGTCATGGAGGTGTCTTGTTTAGTGGATGAAGTGTTTTGATAACCTAAGTGATAATGAAAAAGTGTGTAAGTTGATTATTCTTGTATGCTTGATGGTGGCTTAGTTAATCTTCAGTATTGACATGGATAGAAAGGATCAAGGTTGAGTATGGTGATTTAAGCATGTGAAATGGGTCCTATCAAAAGTAAAAAAAAATTTAATGCTTATGTGCATAAGTGGAATTCATCTGGTAGTCCATAGTTTTCATCTAGACATTTTGGGTCCAGTGGTAGAAAATTTGAGTAGGCAATTTGATGTCATCACCATTGCCATGTGGGAGTGAGTCAAGAGTAGTTGTTTATATGGTTGTGATCACATTAGTCCCTAGTTATTATACACCATATATCAAGTCATGCATTGAAGCATGATTAGATATATGAGGGTGCAAAGTTGGCTTCTCATTTAAAATTCATTGTTTTCCCATACTTTGCCAAATTTGTAATATGGCCAGAAAGAGTCAAGTAAGTAGTTTGATGATAGAATATCTCACATGTGTGGATGTTTCAAGAAAAGGTGATTGTAAGGGTTTATTTAGTTTTGGACCTAGTTTATTTATGCTAAAATTTAGATCATGCAATGAAGCACATCAAAAGATATGCATGTGCAAATTTGGGCTCCCAGGCAGTTTGACTGTGTATTTTCATAGCCAAATTTTCATAAGGCAAGAAAGAACCAAGTGATAATTTTTATGGTGTTATAGATTACATGTGTGAAGGTGTCAAGAGAAACTAATCATATGGGTTTGTTCAGTTTTGAGCATAGATGTTTTGTGCTAAATTTGAGATCATGTACTAAAATATAAAAAAAGTTATGATTACTCAAAGTTGACCTCTTAGGTAGGTTTTGACATAGTTGTTTCTATGACAGATGTTTTTGAGAAGGAATTTTTAATTTAATTATATGTCACATGTGTGAGGGTTCCAAGATTAGTGTGTCACATGGTTGGATTCTCCTATGTGAGGATATCATCTAGTCCAAATTTGAAATCATGCAAGTAAGCATAGAAGAATTTATTGAGGTGCAAAAATGGCTACTCATGCATATTGAAAGGGTCCCCATACTAAGTCATTTTTAAAAGTATTAAAGCTTGATCATGATAGACTATACGTGTTACTCTAAAGAGTTAAGTAGTAAGATGAGGATAGGTGATCAATGTTTAATGACTAAGCAAAGGTATAGGATAAGGATCTAATGGCTTATGGGCGATCGTATAAATTGATTGAATGGTGCACAGTGCTTGATAAGGAATTCAATGATCCAAAAAAATTGATGGAGTGCATTGAGTCAACATGATAAGATTTCATGAGATGAGGTCAAAATGATAAATTTTTAATATTTGATCTTTGGCACCTATTCATTAAAGTTTAGACAAGATAGATGATGCAAGATTGATCAAAATCTAAGAGGATACGAGATTCAAGCATTGTGTTTAAAGGTTAATTGTGACCATAACACAAAAAAAACTAGATCTCTATTTTTCATCCATATATTTTGATAAAAGTCAAATTTATTGGTGCTATAAAAATCAAAGATGAAGAGGACTCCATGACGCATATAATGAAACTAATTTGAAGATTTAGAAGTGAGTATAATCAAAGATATTGAGCATAAAAGTTTACTGTGTGTTTGTGCTTATTCTGTAAGTGGCCCGAGAAGGATATTCGAGCTTGTATTGATGTTATTTTTATGTCTCATGATAAATTATCTATTGAGGAGTATTTTAGACTCCATGAGGTTGTTTTTTATGGATTTTGGAGGTGTGTTCAATCTATATTGAGTATAAATAATGCTTAATAAGTTTATTATATGGTGTTCCTTTTTATAAGGTCTCTATTTGAATTGATTGAACATACATAGAGATGAGTTAATATGACTATGACCATTTGAGGATGTCAAAGTGGACATAAGGAGTGGACCCATGCATTTTAAAGTGGTCTTGTGTTCTTGTTTTGTTCAATGGAGTGCTAAAGGAGTGAATGGATTCATGTGAGACCTATAAGGGCTACAAGGGCCTTATTAAATGCATAGTTTTTTATGGGTGACCCATAGATGTTATGGTTAACCTATGAAGATTATATTGATCTATGTCTTCATGTGAGAGACACCTTAAGGGTTAATGCATGCCTAATGGCCAACAAAGATGTTGTTTATCAAGATTGCTTTATAAATAGTGAAATCAAAGATAGTTATTTCTAGACTTTATGTGAGAAACTAAAGAGTGATTGAAGAGAGACTTATATGTGTTTTATGGAGTGAAGGAGGGGTAGAGTGACTTGAGGATGAGTTGAAGAGTAGAATATATTGAAGACTATTTATATGACCTATTGGTCATAATTTTGTTGGTAGGATAGTGCACTTATTCAAGTGTGAGCAAAGGTGAAGTGTGATAATCAAAGGACCATTATCAAGTGTCATTGACATCAGTTCAAAGGTCGATATGTTTATAGGTATTTTTGTGTTAGCTTAGCATCTAAGGTGGTTATATCTTCCTTACAAGGTGAAACTTGTTAAAAGGTCTAGTTGTTATTGTATCTCAGCTAGATAGGTGTGGCAACACATTGTGGGATTGTAGTCTCACTAAATAGGGATAGTACTTGCTTGATAATTTTTAAATGGTCTAAATTGGATCTTGTTATTATATTAAAATAATCCAATTACATGTTCCAGTGGGTTTTCTCCCCCAAGAGGGTTTCCCACGTATGTCAAGTGTTATGCGATTGATCTTGCATTGTCTCTCTTGCTCATTAATGTGAATGTTGTGTATGTTTTATGAATGATTGTGGTAATTGATTAATTATTTTCAAAAATTGAAATTTGAGATGGATTATTTGGACTCACTAATTCAACCCCCCCACTGATTGTACCTCTAACACTTGGATACTCTTCCTCTTCTTCTTTTATATGATATATGTCCCTGCACTTTCTTCTTATGTCTCATCCTCCATTCTAGGTGCAAGGGTCACTTATTTATCTATTTATACCAAACTTATTATAGGTAATGCAACTAGTCCCTTAGTCTTCTTATATTTTTACTTCTTTCTAGAGGAAGTAGTCTCTGGAATAAAGGTCATGCACTTCTTGGGAGTTAGGCTTGTAATTTGTTCTTCAAAGGAAATCTTCAACTTGATGCACTCCATGATCTCCTCAAGTTTATCCCCTTATTTCTTCTAGAGGATCTTCTCCTACATCTTCATCACTAGCTTCCCTTTATTATTAATCACAAGGGGATGATCATCATCTTTTTTAGGAGGGATGGAGGTTTGTCATGTTGGAGTCATCCTCCTCATCCTTTATGACCTTGAATCTAGGGTGCACATAATGATGCCTCAACCTACTCCTATCTTGGTCCATGGTCTTCAGTGGGATCTCTAGATGTTATGCATTAGGAATCCTCCTTTGTGCTACCATGAAATATTTGGCAAAAAATGCATAAGGTATCTTAAGCCATCTGGACAAGTTCCCATCTACGAGCACTAGGTGCACTACATAAAAATGATACATTATAATGAAATTCACCATTCCTACCATATGTTGGGGGAGATATTGAGGGATGTGCCATTCAATCCCAAAGGATTCGATATACTGGTCGCACCACCCTTGCCTTGTAATTTTGTGATAAGTTAGGTGGGAAGATTAATTCTTGGTACTTCATCACAAGGGAGTCATTATGGGGTGGGAACACCCAAAGGTTGTCATCTATATTAGGCACACTGATCTCCTTCATCACTATAAATATTATAACATATCCCCAACTGAAGGTCTCATGTGCTTTGTGGCACTCAAACATGTTCTTAACAATCTCTTCAACAATAAATTTGGAGATGTTGAACTTTACCCCATACTCTATGTGGTGGGTGATGTACAAGTAGGTCTTGCTAATGTCAAACCATTGGCCACTTGGGCATAGTTTAGAACTAACCAAGCATGTTATATCCCTCATTCTAGGGTCTTGGATATACTTTATAAGGAACACTAACCCTGACTTATAGTAGACCAAGAGCTTCATGACCCTTTCCACCTTCACATCATCTTCCATCATCTTGTAGATGTCTATTCCTATGCCTGGGAGTCCCATGATCCTAATGATGAGGTGATTCAAGATCCACATGCACCTCCCTATGAAATAAAACATGTCCCCATGGATGTGCAAGAAGACGGATTGCACCAATTACTCTAGTTTGCCAAAGCTTGGCAGCTCAAACAGTTGGCTTGCATTGGTGGTCACCAAATTATCTCAAATGGAGATGTCAAAGAGTTTAGCACCTACCTTAATCTTCAATCCTCTATCAACCATCCAGACCTGGTTGAGTTCTTGTGCATTTTAGGCATTTTATGGTTGTATTCCTTCAATCTACACATATTTGGAAAGGATACCAACTTCTCCCCTACTAGGACTTTAGGGGGGAACTACATCTCTCAATAGGAAAGATTTTTAATTACTTCAATGTCCATATTCATGATGCTAATACCTTCTACTAGCTATGCCTTTCACTTTGTAGTTGTTGCTTCTTTTACCATTCATGTCTTCTTAGCATTCTTCTACACCTATGATGGACCTGTGCTTAATCTTTTCTTGCCCATTCTGAATTAGCTATTGTTGAAGCATGGTTGGTTGATATTTTTGAAGATCTTAATCATTATTAGTACTTCTTCACAATCACAACATCTATGACTATGTCTTTGGCTCTCAAACTTTGTGTACCATTAATGGTAGCCTCAACGTTCTATATAATTTTGACTACCCTGATTTACTATCAATTCTTCTTTACTCACTTCCTATTCAATTCCAAATATAACATAATCTTTCCATGGTTCAAACATTCTCACTTGGGGGCTATGGTTTCTCTAGATTTTACTATGGTAGTGTTTTCTAGTTTTTGTGTGGCTTCAGCTCTAGTTCGACTCTATGTTTTGGTTCAAATTCACACAAGGTTTGTAACCTTTCAAAGTTTATCATTCACCCTTTTATACCTAAGTTTCAACTACCTCATTAATGGATGGTTATTAATGGCGTGGTGGCATGTGGATTTATTAAAATCTACTTGTATGCATTTGAATATGCTTGCCCTGCTAATTTTACCAATTTTCATTAATTTAGCCTAATTACCACATCCCTAGCCTTATCTACTCCTTTTATCCTAATCCCTATATCCATTCCTGCACCCCATCAAACCTTATAATATCCCAAAGCCACTCAACCCCACCTTAATAAACCTTAACTAAGCCTATTACCTACTAACCTACTCCCTAATCCCACTAACTAATTTTAAATTCCTAAATAATCTACCTACCCACCCACCACCCTACACTAGCCTCTCTTAAACCCCTAAAACCCTATGGAGGATATTTCTAGAATTGGATAATTCTATAAATCTCTCTGTCTTAGCCCTAAATGTCTAGAATCCTCTATTCTAGAAGATTCCATGGAATTAAAAATTCCATGGAAAATCCTCCACCCTTGATCTTAATGGCCTAAATTTAAATTCGAACCATAAGATCTCCATCCATTATTATATAAAACTAACACTCCCTCCCTTACCCAAGGGGATGAAAAATTGAAGGATGAATTGAAGGAACAATTGAATGCTATAGTGACTTCATTAAGCAACCAAGCCTTCAACAATCCATTATCAACATCCATAACCACTTGAAGCCATTGTCAAGCCTTGAAGCAATTCAACAAATCAAGTAAGAAGCACACAAGTCTAAATCTTGGATAGGATCTATGAAGAGGTAAAGGTGATGGTAATAACATTCTAATCAAATTGTTTTACCTTTTCCATCCCTTCATATTGGTGTCAGTATTTTTGGGTTTCCATTATCTCTTTTGATAATATCTTATTTGAATCCCAAATTTGGTGAACATTTTAGCGACCACGATGGGACTAGTCCCTCTTATTTAGGCTAATATACTTACTAAAATATTTTCAAGTGATTGAAAGACCAATTGGACATGAAACCAAGGCCAAATTTTTTATTTTTACGTGTTTCAAAAAAGTTGCAATTTTACCCTACAAGTAGCAGGTTTGTCGACCTGAATAGTGGCATTGTCATTTCAACCCACAATGTTGTCAGTAAGATGGCCAATGGTTAGGGGTTTTAGAAAGTTTTTAGGTTTCAACAATACCACTACTTTGATAGTCACGATATTTCCCTGCTATTCGTGGTATTTATGATTCTAGTGGCAATATTGTCCCTTATTAAGAACTTATGTTTTGACTACCCTAAGCTAATTGTGTCATTATTGGTAGGTGTGTTGTTTGTTGTGTGTAGGATAGGGTGATATTCTTCCAAAAAAATATCCAATTTATTTTTGAAAATCTCACCACTCACTCAGTTGTAGTATTAAATTTGTAATAGTGGTATTATAGATCCCAGTAGAGGTATTGTAGGAAATAGGGGTTAATTTCATAATATCATTAGCTTTTCACCTCACTATGTTTATGTAGCCTATTTGTCCTTGGTAATCTAACATGTGTGTTGGAAAGGAGTTGAAAAGACCACTTTGAGGCAAGGGGTAGACTTTGCTAGTTTTTGACAATCTTATCACTCTAATAATAGCAATACTAACCTATAAGTTGTGGTATTGTTATTTTTAGTAGTGGTACTGTCTAGTCATCATAAATTGGTAAGGTTCCTATCTTGATTACTTTTTACTTCCTCATCAGTATTCACTATAGTTTCTATCAGCAAGAGGAAAAGCATATTGGGTATGATAGATATTTCCAAACATCATTTTAAGCCCAAATATCATTTTTTATCAAACTCACCCTAGCAAGTATTCCTCTTTGCATCTTATCTATTACTATTTTCCAATTTGAGTGTTTAGCTCATGAGCACTTTTTTCCTTATAGGGACCATCAAAAATCAATAGAGACTACTAGAAAACACCCTTTGATTGATTCAAGGTAAACTTGCAATACTACTACTTTGGTAGTTATGGGATTGACCTACAAATAGCAGGATTGTTAGTCTTAATAGTGGTATTGTAGGATAGAATATCTAGGGCTAGTTTTAATATTCTTACTGTCAATTTAGGATTTTTAGTATTATGCATATCATTAATTATATAAAAAATGAGGCATTGGAATTAATTTTGATCCATAAACTTTTTAGACTTAATTAAGATAAATTTTATAGGCAGTCTAAATTATGTAATACCACTAGTTGAATCTATCCCTGAGTTGTAGTTTTGTTAATCCCATTAGTGGTATTTCAAACAATCCTACTAATTTATAGTAGTGGTATTGGATCCCAATAGTGGTATTGTCTATTATGGTTGTAGTATTGCCTTGTGTACTTGCAAGATTGCAGTAATTAGTTGACTAATCTTTTTGTAGGTCTTAGAGGGCTTTTTAGGCACCCCTATTGGTTTCTAATCCTTTGTGCTTGTAGGGAGGGGTGCCATCTTGATTTATTTTCTTCTTAGCATTACCATAATTACAAATTTATGATTTGAATTTAACTAGAGTCTTCTTGTTTATACTTGCTTATTCTTTTGTGTGTGTCTTGTGTTTGTAAATAAGTTATCATATTATGTGAAGCTCACATAGGTAATTATAAGGGGTAAATTAATTATATCATGAGCTTGCTTGATTGTTTAAGCCCTCCCTTAGGATAACATGTGACATGGATTTCATCACCATGCACATGGCTTAGTCTATAGGGGTTAGTATCATGGATTTAACCACCACGTTCTAACCACACTCTGTGTTCTAGCAAAGTATAATAATTAGGAGAACATTGTCATTATGGCCTAAGTGGAATTCCCCATAAAGAGTTTTATGGAGTGAAGATGATTAAGTTCATATACCTAGGGCAATCAGATAGCCTCTTATATGGATGTAGGCCCCATCATACCATTGCGTATATCAAGGACTCCCCTAGAACCTTTTGTATACCTTAGAGTAGGGGGTTTTGGCCATAATAGGTGTTCCACTACCAGTGTCAGTATCAGTACCCAAGTGATCATCAAGAGCAATCAAGGTCGAGAGGGTTTAGTTAATTTTGTAATGGGTCACGGGTTTATAGCATCACTTATGTAGTCATTGGATGGTGTAGACATTGAGTTACACTCCCATATGGTTTACTAAATAGGGCTATATTTGTGCATGATTGCTTGGGTGTTGTGAAAAGACCCATGTTGTTTGATAAGTTGATTCAGCCATACCCTTGACTTTTGTGTTTATATAACCTTAGAAAACCATATAAGATTCATATCTCCCCATCCTATTATCATTTTGTAATCACTTTATTCTATCCACATCCACTTTCCTATCCATTCTTTGTCATCATTATCTATTTTTTCTTTTCAATATCCCTTTCATCATCACCCCTTCCACCTTCATAGGTCATCATCTATAGAGGGCCCTATCCATCCATATTCCTTTTGAGAATTACATATTCCTCATCCCATAAGCACTTAGATCCCACACTTTTGATTGCATATCTACCCACCCCATAGTTTTAGAATCTAACTCACGTCTTTTTTTACCATATCATTTTCCACACCTTTTATAATCCCTTAGTTTGACACATCCTAGCCACCCCATATCCTTAACTACCCATCTTCCACTGACATCTATATTTCCCTTTGTGTTATCTACTATTTACATATATCACCATAAGTTTATTGCTCTTTTCCATATCCTAGGACATTCTATCATCTACATTCCATCCTAATCCACCTCCCTTTTTATTTTGCATCTTAAAACATCTATCTTATCTTGCCTCACCCCATCTCCATTATTCCATCTTATCATCTTTTTTACAATTAGATAGATTCCCCATCCACATCATTGTTATATCCCAAGCCCATCCATATTGTCCTTAGACCATCCATACCATATCACTTTATTAATCGATCCATATTACATTCCCCATTTAGTATTTTATCCTCATCAAATCCATTTCCACTTATCCATATATCATATGTCCACTCATATTCCTCCATAGATCACTCATATAGCTCATACCTTTAGTATATGATCCATATTTGACCTTCCACATCCCCCCTAGCCTATTTTTGTATCCACTCATATCCTCCCATAGACCACCCATATAATTCATCTTCTTTAGCATATTGATCCATATTTGATCACTCACATATATATACATATCACATATATATCCATATCAAATATATATATATATATATATATACATATAGCCCATCTCTCACTTATCCTTCTATCCTCACCCAATCCACCTCATCTACCTAGATACCGTATACAAACCCATATCATTCCATAATCCATCTATATAAGTTCGTCATACAACTATAACCCTTTTTGAACCCTTATCACGTATAAATCATCCTTCACCCACACAATCCATTTACCTTTTTGACCTATATCACAAAATTATTTATCCATATATCATATCTAATCATCCATATCCATTTTTATCCCATTATTATAAATAATTCAATCTACCCTTGTTATCTTTTTCCCCTTGTGTATACCACTCATCTAGGCCTTCTTTTTGTCCTACTCATGCTCTCCACCATCTACCTATCTTGAGATGTAGTGCTTATCCAATATCTCCTACACCTATCACTCATATATATCGCATATGTATCCATCTATATATACCTTATCCCCACTTAGGATATTGGTTATTGAAAAAGGACCAAACTATTAGTGGTTAATCATCCCTCACATATCATTAGTTAACATCCCATTATCACTTAAAATTATTATTAAACATGGCCTTACAAGGTCTAAATCTAGCACCCATATTTATCCTTTTATCTCTATCAAGCATCTTTGTTCCCTAGCACCCATCCACTTATCCATTTGCTAGTTGACAAAGATATTTGATCCCATCACTTTTTTCCTATCCTTACTAGATTGATTTATTGAAAGACTCTTGTTTCTTGATAATTTCTAGCTATCCTATTCATCAAATAATCCCAGTCCTTGACCACTAGTAGTCTAATCTTTTGATCCAAAACTAATATTCAAAACATCTATATCATATCCCATCACATCTCATCTTCTCACTCTTCTATCATGACCATCCAAACCCAAACTCAACTTTGCCTAAGATACAACTCAAATCAAGATAATAATGATAGGATCCATGACCCAACTTAGGAATATGAAGACTTTCACAGTGACATCCCCTCACCTTGAGCAGAAAATGATAGGAACAATCTCCTCCATTACAATGATGTACCTCACCTCATCGACCATTATTTATATGAGAACTGAGATGAAGTATTATCTTGAACCATAGAAATTAGGCGCACCTTGCCCTCAAATTATTACTATGCTCATATAAATAACATCATCCACATATTTGATTCCCCATGCAATCATCCTCATCAAGAGCTAGACCATGGGTTCCTGGAAGAACAAGAAGAAAAACCACACCTTGTTAATCGACATGTTGAGGCTAATAGGAGGTAGGTCATCATAGAAGACCACCTGAATCAATTAACATATCAAATCAACATCCTCCACATTCAAAAACCACTATCACCACAATATACTGCCCACACCTCTAACAATGCCCACACCCCTGACAATGTTAATAATAATCCTAATACCCTCAATCACACAAATCATGCTACTACTAATAACACCCCTATCCATGTTCTGCAAGGAAGTCAAAATCAACCCTCAACCTGCTTGGGAATCCCACTTTTTCCTAAGAATGTAAAATGATGAAATAAACATTACAACAAGTGGATCCTCGATCTCAATCCCTTAAATACAAATATGAGGATTTTTGCTCATCACCTCTAGATATCAGCATCTTAAAAGTCCTTTTCCCCCCACATTTTGAAGTTCCAAAATTTGAGAAATACTGAGGAAAAAGTGATCCAAGAGACCATGTACAAGAATTCTCTGTTTCCTACCATGAGGTTGCATATGAGGATGTTTATCTATTATAGTTATTCCCTAAGAGTTTAACTAGACCAACCCTCAAATGGTTCATGCATTTACCTAAAGTGTCGATCTCAAGCTTTATAGACCTAAAAAAATAATTTGTTAGACATTTCTTCTTAAACATAGAGCATGACATATCTATTATCAGCCTTTGTAACATAAAACATAGGAATGGGGAAAGCCTCGTATACTTACTATAATGATGGTAGGGCTTGGTGAGTCAACTAAGATGTTGAGTTATGGAGCTAAAAGCTTCACTAAATGTGCAAATGTGGAGGTTGTTGGGTTACACAGTAACCAACATCGGTCATGCCAATCGACATCATTTATCTCTAGCTACATAGTAACTGGAATTGATTAGGGATCGGCCGGCATCGGTCACCTTCAGACTGACATCAGTCGTCTGTGCATTTCCAGAACTGTTCTAATTTTAGGAGAACAGTTAGTTTGCATGTAAAAACTAATTTTAGTTTTGAGTCTATGTTTCTAATTATTGTTTGGTTTGGGATCTATTTAAGAGACCCATGGGGCTATATTGTAATGTAAGCAAGATCAATTAGATTTGTAGGGTGCAAGATCAAGAAGATCTGTAAGGTGCAAGATCAAGAAGATCTGTGGGTCAAGGAGGCAACAACGGTTGAGTTGATTGTCACTTGGAAGGTAGGCAACAACAACCATTGGGTTGATTGTCACTGGAGGGAACAACAACTTGATATTGAGTTGATTGTTGATTGTAATTGAGAGAGAGAGAACTCTTGAGGGAGAATTATTGTACATCTATGAGGTGTGGGAAGAAGAGATTTCTTCATTATATTTTCTTCTGAAAGAGTTTAATACAGATTGTATTGTTTCTCGTATCTCCTATTCTTTGTTGTTTATGATTTCTAGTTACTTATTACTTCTAGTTTAATTCTATGTTTAGTTGCTTATACAAAGGTAATCAATTATACTCTAAAGAGGATCCTAACAATTGGTATCAGAGCCAGGATCACTAACAAGAGGTAGAGCGGGTTAGTGTTTGTTGATTACAGGTTCACTCACAGGGGTTTCTGTTTGAGTGGGAGTAAAGCAATGGTAGAAGAAAGTAAACTAAGAATGGATAAATTCAATGGCAAGAATTATCAATTATAGAGGATGCAGATTGAAGATTATCTGTATCAGAAAGATTTGTACTTACCGTTGGGTGGGGTTTCAAGTAAGCCCACAGATATGAAAGATGAAGAATGGACTGTTCTTGATCAAAAGGCTCTTGGATCTATAAGGTTGAGCCTGGCAGCTTCTGTGATTTCCAACTTATCACAAGCAAATACAACAGTAAATTTAATGGATACTTTGGCCAATTTATATGAAAAACCCTCAGCTTCGAATAAGGTATTTCTTATGAAGCAATTATTTAATTTGCAAATGCAAGGTGGATCGGTATATAGTCATCTTAGTGATTTCCATGGATTAGTAAATCAGTTAATTTTAGTCAAAATAGTTTTTGATGATGAAATTAAGGCTCTCTTAATCTTATGCTCTTTACCTGAAAGTTGGGATAGCTTGGTAATGGCAATTAGTAATACTACGTCTGCTTTAAATATCTTGAAAGTTGATGATGTTGTTAGTTTAATCTTGAATGAAGAAATTCACAAGAAAAGCACAGGGGAAACATCAGGTAATGCTTTAAGTGTTGAAAGTAGGGGAAAGCAAAGAGAGAAGGGAAAGCAAGGGAAATCAAGGTCAAAGATAGGCAGTAGATCCAAATCCAAAAATGGAGGTATAACCTGCTGGAATTGTGGAAAGAAAGGACATGCAAAGAAAGATTGTTGGTTGAAAGAAGATCAACATGAAGGTAATAAAGAAACAAATGATGTAGGTATTGTTGCATAGGATGCTCTTATATTTTCTTTGGATAGTTAGGTAGAATCATGGGTTTTAAATTCTGGTGATTCTTTCCATGCAACCCCAAATAGAGAATTTTTTCATGATTATGTCCATGGAGACTTTGGAAAATTTTATTTAGGGGATGGTGAGCCTTGTCAAATTGTTGGCAAAGGAAAAGTGTAGCTGAAATTGTAGAATGGAAACACATGGGTGTTGAAGGATGTCATGCATGTACCCATCCTGAAGAAGAATCTAATTTCTATAGGAAAGTTGGGTGATGAGGGTTGCACAGTAACTCTCACAGCTAAATCTTGAAAAGTTTCCAAGGGTGCACTTGTATTAGCTAGAGGTAAGAAAGTAGGTACACTTTATCTATCTACTTATATTACTGATTCTCCTTCTATTTTATCTACTTCAGCTGTAGATGCAAAGATGTGGCACTGTAGGCTTGGTCGCATGAGTGAGAAGGGAATGGATGTTCTTAAGTCAAATGGTAAGCTTTTAGATTTGATAGATCTAGATTTCTGTGAGCACGGTATTTTTGGGAAATAGGAGAAAGTGAGGTTTCTCAAAATTGGGTCAACAAAGAAGAAGCACAAGTTAGAGCTTGTTCACACAAACGTGTGGGAACCAGCTCAGGGAGCTTCTATTGGAGGATCACAGTGTTATATTTCTTTCATTGATGATGCTACAAGAAAGGTATGAGTTTATTGCATAAAGAGGAAATCTGATGTTTTTGACACATTTAAGAACTAGAAAGCCTTGGTTTTTAATGAGAAGATGATGGATAGTGATCAGCTCAAGAGGCTGAATAATTTTGAGAAGGGCAATGTTGATTTAGACAAGTTAATGATCCAAAATGAGCTCATGGGTAAAACTCATCACTCACAGGAAAACACAAACACCAACGTCAGTCAGGCAGGAACTGACATCTATCAAGCAGGAACTGATGTCGGTCTGGTGAAGACCGAAGTCGATGATGTCAGGAAAGTGGAAACTGATGTCAGTCAGGTGAGAACTGGCATCGGTTAGGTCAATCAGGTGGAACTGACATCGATCAAGTGCAGACTGAGAGATGATCAGGATTGGTCACTGTTAGAATGAAATTTGGGCAGACAACAAGCTATTAATGAGTCTCAAATGCCCATGAGGAGGTTCGGAAGGGTAAGTAAACCTCAAATTCATTATTCCCCTTCTTTATACTACTTGTTGCTCACTGATGGTGGAAAACTAGGAGGTTTTGAAGAGGCAATGCAGGTAGAATTCAAGAAATAGTGGGAGCATGGCATGAATGAGGAAATTGATTCCTTGGAAGAGAACCAAATGTGGGATTTGGTAGAGTTCCCAGCCAAAAAGAAAGCACTAAAAAATGAATGGATTTATAGGTTAAAGAAAGGAGAGAATGGACAAGTGAGACATAAGGCCAGGGTATATGGTCTTGAGCAAGCTCCAAGACAATGGTATTTGAGATTTGACAAGTTTATGACAAAGCATGGCTTTAGTAAATGTCAATCTAACCATTGTGTTTATTTTACCAAATTGGATAATAGTAGCTACATTATCTTGTTACTGTATGTAGATGATATGCTTGTTACAGGTTCATACATGTAGGAAATTACTGAGCTAAAGGCAAAATTAGCTCACACATTTGCCATGAAGGATTTAGGAGCAGTAATCCTTGGCATGAGTATTTCTAGAGCTAAGAAAAATCACAGGTTGATTTTGTCTCAAGAGGATTATGTAAATAAGGTAGTGAAGAGGTTTAATATGCAAGATGCAAAACCGGTAAGCACACTTATGGTTGGACAGTTCAAGCTGAGCAAAGAATAGTGTCCTAAATAACATGATGAGGTTGAGTACATGGTATGTACTAGACCTGATATTGCCCAAGAAGTGGGAGTTGTCAGCATGTTTATGGCCAATCCAGGAAAGAAGCACTGAAAACCAGTTCAGTGGATTCTCATATATCTGAGAAGGACCAGCAATAGGCATTTATGCTATGCAAGGTCAAACACTTCTCTACATGGGTATGTAGATTCAGATATGGCAGGTGACTTAGATGATAGGAGAAGCACCATAGGATATGTGTTCACTATTGGTGGAATAGTGGTTAGCTGGATTTCAAAGTTGTAGAAGGTTGTTGCCCTGTCTATTACAGAGGCAGAATACATTGCAGTCACAGAGGCTAGCAAGGAAATGATATGGATGACTCAACTCATGGAAGAGTTGGGAAAGGAGCAAGAGAGTTGAAAATTATACAGTGATAGTCAAAGAGTAATTCATTTGGTAAAGGATTCAGCCTTTCATTCAAGAACCATATAGCTTAGGTACCACTTCATTAGATAGGTATTGGAGGATGGACAGTTGAAGCTGGAAAAGATCCATACAGATAAGAACCCTGTTGATATTCTAACAAAGCCAATAACAAAGGAGAAGTTGAATTTTCATTCAAATTTTGTTGGTCTTCAAGATTAAACTTGAAGATGGAGAAACAAGCCAAAAATAAATTAGAGGATGTTGTTGTACAAGTACAGGTACAGGTGCATTTGTTTATCTCTAAGTGGGAGATTGTTGAGTTGTGGAGCTAAAAGCTTCACTGAATGTGAAAATATGGAGGTTGTTAGGTTACATAATAACTGACATCGGTCAGGCCAACCGACATTGGTTATCTCCAGCTACATAATAACTGGCATCGATTAGGGATCGGCCGGCATCGGTCACCTTCAGACCGACATCGATTATCTATGTGTTTCCAAAACTGTTCTAATTTTAGGAAAATAGTTAGTTTGCATGTAAAGACTAATTTTAGTCTTGAGTCTGCATTTCTAATTATTGTTTGGTTTGGGATCTATTTAAGAGACCCATGGGGCTATATTGTAATGTAAGTAAGATCAATTAGATCTGCAGGGTGCAAGATCAAGAAGATCTGCAAGGTGCAAGATCAAGAAGATCTGTGAGTCAAGGAGGCAACAATGGTTGAGTTGATTATCACTTAGAAGGTAGGCAACAACAACCATTGGGTTGATTGTCACTAGAGGGAACAACAACTCGATATTGAGTTGATTGTTGATTGCAATTGAGAGAGAGAGAACTCTTGATGGAGAATTACTATACATTTACGAGGTGTGGGAAGAAGAGATTTCTTTATTGTATTTCCTTCTGGAAGAGTTTAATACAGATTGTATTATTTGTCGTATCTCCTATTCTTTGTTGTTTCTGATTTCTAGTTACTTATTACTTTTGGTTTAATTTTGTGTTTAGTTTCTTATACAAAGGTAATCAATTATACTCTAAGGAGGATCCTAACATAAGATTAGTGTTCTCAAAAATGAATTAGCTAAAATCTTTGTTGATAACCTCAACATGGAACTCAAATATTAATTGAAATTGCAATGTGTAAAGACCTTTGATGAAATCATAGAGAAGGGAATGCAAATTGAAAAGGCTCTTATTAAAAAGGGGACTATCAAGTTGTACTCTCATGATGAGCAAAACCAAAATACAGAGAATTCACTCTCTAAAAAAAACCAAGGTCTTTAATAAAAACAAGAATGTCATAGGTGATGAAGTGATATATTTTAAAGCTCAACATGTGCATACCATCCAACGAAAGGGTTTCACACAACCTCCCAATGTCTTCACCATTAAGGTTCCATGAGGGAGGCCCAACCTCATACTGAGAAAAGGCCCCTAACTAGTTTGGGGGTATCATTAGAAATTGTCTTGGAATAATTAATTGTAACTAATATGATAACTCTACCAGAAATTCAACTTGTGGATAACCATCAGCCTAAACCCATTTGGTATCATGAAGATGAATATTGTAAATTTCATAGGGTAAAGGGGTATGACACTAAAAATTACATGTAATTGAAACATTATGTCCAGGATTTGATTGAGAAAGGAGACATACAACTTGAAGGAGAGTCTGCACCAAATCAATCAGGAAATGGACAACTTAGAATCTATAAAGATCCTCTCCCAAAGCACAAACAAAGGAATTTGA
Organism: Torreya grandis; assembly: GCA_037957365.1. NCBI lineage: Eukaryota > Viridiplantae > Streptophyta > Pinopsida > Cupressales > Taxaceae > Torreya > Torreya grandis. The sequence goes on from JARHVA010001807.1 coordinate 1,338,152, forward strand.
GGCCCCAAAGAGACCAAGGTCAGGAAAAGTCCTCTAATTACACCAATTACCATGTTGTCCCCTATTACTACATTAATACCATAAAGATCCACCAAATTCATGAGTCCACAAATCCACCTTTCTCATCTTGAAAATTAATCAGGCCACCGCTAGTTGCTCCATCATTACATGATGTAATAAAATTGTCATTCCTACAGCACCTTTGCAACATCCCTCTACATCATCCATTATACCTAAGGGTAATGCATATAATAAAATGGCTAATGGGTCAGAGAAATCATATGATAGCATTCAGTATCTAGAGAAGACCCCTACTCAAATTTCCCTCATGGAACTTCTTAAGGCATCTACTTTGCATAGGGACATATTAAACCAAGTGCTTAATTATTTAAAGGTACCAAGTGACATAGATATAAATAAATTCCAAGCACTTGTAGTACACCTATCACCTTTTCCATAGCTTACCTTTGGTACTCAGGACTTGCTGCTAATTGGCCCCCATCATAATTATCTATTATACATTGAAGTCACCATCACACATCACCATGTCTCTCACATCCTTATAAATGGAGGATCTATTCTCAATTTGTGTAACATAGACTTCTTAAAGAAGTTGGGGTACTCTGAGTCATCACTTAGACCCACCTTAATCATGATAAAGGCTTATGATGATAATGAAAGGCCATTATAGGGTCTATCTATCTCCCTATCACTATGGGACTTGTAGTGCATCAAACCCTGGTATATGTAGTAAATATGGATTTGACATATAATATGCTTCTTGAAAGACTTTGGATCCATGAAATGTAAGCCATTCCATCCACCCTTCATCAATGTCTTAAGTTCCCCCATTCAGGTATGGAGGTAACTATTCTTGGGGTCATTGACCATCATAGCTATCAGATAGATCAATCTATCTCCACACCTCATCACACTAAAAATACCGTCCTTAATCTAATAGTTGTAAAATATATTTTTCCTAATCAAGTAACCTCTATGCCTACTCCCATACCAAAGTTTTCCAAATTAAAAATCACACCCAGTGGTTGTGATGAATATGAATATAAAACCTTATGTATATGTCATCTTTTCTTATCCCCCCACAGTTATGAGTTCCCTGATAAGAGAGAAGATATGCCCATTCGATATCAGTTAGGGTCCACATTTTTTGAAAGTGAAAGACTTCTATCAAACAAGTATGTTGAAGATGGATATGATTCCTGGTTTTTACTTAATGATGATGTTATCATCTCATCTAAAAAAATTTATCCCAAGGTCCATCGTATGATGGAAAACATGAATTATAAGGGCAAAGGACTAGGTAAAGAAGAACAAGGACAATTGGAGCCAATTTAAGTCTAAGAAAATTCATCCTATTATGGTCTAGGCTACAAACCATATGGTAGTGACCCGATCAATATCATCATGGATTCTATCTTGACTAATGAGAGGTTGCTCCCCGATGAAGATATCAAAACAAGATCCATTTGTAGTAGTTTCAAAGAGTTGGCTGCCACAAACCTTTTCCTTGACACCACCATCAATGTCTCCCTCCATTTCCCTACCCTCATAGACTGAGACTCTAACCAAGAGCCTACCTTTGATATGTTCCAAAATGAAGAGGTTATCCTTGAACACTTGGGGGTAATAACTATCATGCCATCTGGTGATCATAAAAAAGGCTTCTCCATCCATCTATGTGAATCATATTATTTCAAAGAAAAAGAATCATTGCATATCTAAGAAGAAGAAGAATGTTTTGAAGATAAAGAAGAGCCTCTCATAGAATTAAATGACATTATATTTAATTCCATTTAATCAGAAGATTACCTTGATATCAATATAGAGTTTCCTAGAATTTTTTGCTTCTGACATGCCAAAGATCAAATATCCCCCTTATCTCCAAGAATAGTTACCCTCGCTTATTGAGGAGGTGATATAAATCAATATTGGGATAGAGGAACATCCCAAAATAGTCAAACTAGGGGTATCTCTTACTCCTTTAGAGCATGAAATTTTGATTGCCTTATTGAAAGAATTCATCGATGTCTTTACCTAGAGCTACACATATATGCTAGGATTAGACCCTTCACTAGTGGTCCACCATCTTGATGTTCATCCTAATGCTAAACCTATAAATCAAAAATTGTGTAAAATGCATCCCAAGGTGGCACTACTAGTCAAGGAGGAATTACAAAAGTTTTTGGAAGCTAGATTCATCCACCCCATAGACTACTCCGATTGGATATCTAATATTATTCCTGTTACTAAACCATAAGGCAGAATTTGGATATGTGCAAATTTTTAGGACATTAACAAGGCATGTCCAAAACATCACTTCCCACTAGCCAACATTTATATGATCATGGATTCAACCGCATGATATGAAATTTTATCCCTCATAGATGGATTTTCAGGCTATAACTAGATTAAGATCACACCTGAAGACCTACATAAAATAGCTTTCATTGTGCCATGGGGTACAGTTTGCTATCAAGTCATGCAATTTGGACTTAAAAATGTAGGGGGCACTTATCAATGAGTAATGACTATCATTTTCCATGACATGATACATGACATAGTGGAAGATTATGTGGACAATATCTTGGGAAAGTCATGATTGTGATCTGAACATCTTGTTGTCCTCCAAAAGATATTTGAGAGACTATGAGAATATAAGGTGAAATTAAATTTGGAGAAGTGTGTTTTTGGTGTGACATCTATAAAATTGATGGGATTCATTGTTTCATGAAGAGGAATTGAATTAGATCCAATAAAATTCTAAGCCATCACTAAAATTCCACCACCTCACACACTCAAGCAATAGCAAAGCCTCCAAGGTAAGCTTCAAGCAATCAGATGATTCATCTCTTAGCTCACAAACAAATGTCACCCCTTCACCCATTTTTTCAAGAAAGGGTCAAGTTTTTATTGGAATGAGGAGTATCAGAAAGCCTTTGAAAGTCTAAAGAAATATTTGGCAAGTCCACCTATTTTATCACCTTTGGTTCTGTGAAGATCATTGCTCCTATATATATCTGCAAAACCATGTGCATTGGCACATTATTGGCTCAACATAATGATAAAGGCAAAGAATAGGCAATTTATTATCTTAGCTACACACTCATATCATATGAGTTAAATTATACACCTATAGAAAAGGCCTATTTAACTATTGTTTTTGCATCACAAAAGCTACAAAATTATATGCTCAATAATCAAGTGCATTTAATATCCAAAGTTGATCCACTCAAATATTTACTATCTAAAGTAACATTAATAGGATAGGTAGCCAAATGGATCATGTTACTCAGTGAATTTGACATTGACTATGTCAATCAAAAGTCTATCAAGGGACAAGTCATCATGGATCAACTTGTGGCAACAGCACTGGAATCAATTGAGCCAATTATAGCATCATTCTCAGATGAGTCCATCATGCATACATCATAAGAAGAAAAGTTGGAAACTATATTTTGATGGGTCCTTCACTACTCATCGGTCTAGGGTAGGCATCCTCTTGGTAACCCTGCAAGGTGACCTTATTCTAAAAGCATTTTATCTTGCTTTCCCTTACACTAATAATATCTCTGAATATGAGGCCCTCATAGTAGGACTACACCTTATTGTCCAATGGAATATCCATCACTTACAGGTATTCAAGGACTCCTAGTTAATCATAAAATAGGTCAATGAAGAATAACAAATGAAGGATGAGAAAAAACAACTGGTGGATCAACTAAAAATGTGTTTTCAATCCATCACATTTGAGCAAATACCACAAGGAAGCAATAAGGTAGTTGATTCTATGGCAACTCTTAGCTCATTGATTAACCTTATTCAAGATGTCTTGGAGGGGAATTTTTCGATTGAACATTTGCTCATCCCAACCCACCAATCATTAACCCCTTTTCAAATTTGTGTCATCAATAATCCTAGTCTACCCTGGTACCATGACATCTATTAGTACCTTCATGACAACATCCTCCCACCTGACCTTAACCATCATCAATTAAAATCCTTCATCCATTACACAAACCACTACACCATCTTTGGCAGCACACTCTATCGATGTGGTTATGATAGAACCCTAATATGGTATCTCACATTAGATGAGGCAACTCAAGTTGTTAAGGAGGTCCATAATGGTATTTGTGGAGGCCATATCAGTGGGATGGCCTTGGCTAAAAATCTCCTTTGTACGAGATATTATTGGCTAACCATGGATCAAAATGCATGTCAATACATTTGAAAGGATGTTGATTATCAAAAGCATGAGAATCTCATTCATACACTCATAAAATATTTATAGCCTATGATGAGCCCATGGCATTTTTATATATGGGGTCTAGATTTGATTGGAAAAATAAATCCCACTTCCTTAGATGGACATAAATTCATTATCATGGCTATGTAATAATTTACTAAATGGGTAGAGGCAATGTTGTTGACATATACAATAGGCCTCCAAATCTCTGAGTTTATCTTAAATCAAATCATTTGTTGTTTTGTCATCCTCACCAACATAATATCATATAATGGAAAATCTTTCAAAAATCAAGATGTTGAAGCCCTATGTCATAAATATCATATCACACAACATTTCTCTACCCCATATTACCCCCAAGGCAATGGTCAGGCAAAAGCAACAAATAAGACATTGATCAAAATCTTGAAGAATATTATCAACCAAGTTAGGCATAACTAGCATACCTAGCTCTATCCTACCATGTGGGCCTATCACACTAGTGTTTGTATGCCTACAAGAGCAACTCTTTATGCGTTGGTCTATGGAGCTGAAGTTATACTCCCTATGGAAGTGGAACTCCCATCTCTTCATCTCTCACTATGGGACATAATTATTGACCACAATCTCTAATAGGAATGCCTAGAAGATTTAGAGCTCCTAAATGAAAAACAATAATAAGCTCTAAGCCATTTATGGGCCTATCAAAATAAGCTCAAGAATCAATATTGTAAAAAGGTTTAGGCATGATAATTTGACAAAGGTGACTTGGTCCTGAAAGAAAATCAAAAAAATACCAATGCAAATAGAGATAATAAGGAAAATTTCAAAGCTAATTGGCTTGGCCCTTATGTTATCATTGCTAAATATGGGTCGGGAGCGTACAAGTTGGACACATTATAAGGAGACAAGCTAGATGACCCCATGAATGACATGCATTACAAGTGTTTTTATGCCTAGTCCCCACATCCATATCCTTTGTCTATGAGGCACCTCTTTCTCCATCCATTCCCATCCCTATTAAAAAAAATCATCCAATGGTGACAACCAGCTTGATGACACCTTGGAGAAGTAATATGGTGAAAACTGGCTTCTAGCACCATTGTAATGATACCCCAATCCTAGTCTCTATAGTGGGAATTCATTAAGTAAAGAAATAATTAGGCATCTACATCACTCTAGTAGATGGTAAAGAAAGGGTTATCCAAGGACCACTTGTTAAAGGAATCCTTCTATAAGTCATCTCTCCACTTGGGAAGCCATGTCTCCCTTCCCCAAGTCCCATCTATCACTATCATCCACACTATCCTTATCATCCCTTTTACAAGTATTATTTAATAAATATGTCTCCTTTTTTAGCCTTAGCTAATACATGCAATCATTTTGACAAAATTTGCCTTCTCCTACATCTACGATCCATCCATTCCCACTATCATTATGGAGGGTCATATTATGATGCAATCATTCTCTACCTAAGTCTCCTAATGAAATTGGTGATCTTGATTCTCAATGAGTCATCTGGACCCTTGTCCTTATAGTTTCTAGTTTGAACCTTATCATAAGCTTGAGTCCTTGGGAAATTATACACATTATAAATATTTTTGTATATCCTTTAAGCTATCACCCTCATTTTATCATCTCTCTCATATTCAAGGATCACTAACATTACCCATCACATCCCTAACATCTCATACTCATCACTTTCTAATCAATTATCATCATCACCATTGTCATTTATCCACTAGCTAGAACTACATTGGCTTGAGGTCTTTTTCAAACTATGTAGGCAGCACTTGGTCATGTTCTATGACCAAGGATAGCTTAGCCACTATATTCATCACTCTCTCCCCTTCTCTTCCCTATCGAATATTCATTCTCTATCATTATACTTAGCTACATGATGTGATGTATGAGTGTTGTTTTGTGTATGATTGTGTGTGATCATGCATATAAATGTATTGTTTTGCTTTAATTTTACTCTTTTGTACTCTTTTTTTTACCAAGGACAAGGATGGCTTGGATACTCATTGAGGGTTCTTTCTTCAATAAGACATTACTTCAAATGGATTCCCTCTATATGCATCATTTGTCTCATGTCAAAGGCCTCTTCATGACCATTGACATGTCTTGCAAAGATGTAATAGCAAAATGGATTGTAAACATAAAAGACTTAACAACCTAATAAAAGAGGTGATCCTAATCCTAACCCCAACCATATCCTATCCCTAAGCCAACATCTACTATTCCATCCCCATATCTTACCCTTAGCTAACAACCAAATCCCTCCCATCCATCCACTATACCTATATGATGTAGGAGCGGTCCTATTTAGACTACAATACTAATTAAGGGGATAAAATATCTATCAATGAAAAGAGATAAATGGCACACTAAATAATTACCACATTTTTTACCAAAATGTCCATCATATCCCTTGTATGCATCATCCTATCATGATTCCATCATACAATCCATTTAACATGAGCATAAACACATAAACCATAGTCCATCCCACCCCATATACTACATGCATCATTCATCCATGACAAAACATAATACAAAATATAGTCACATCATTGTGCATCTATCAATAAGGCCATTTAAAATATAACAAACATCCATCTATAATTTAAAACATAACATTAAATCATTTTCCACAACTTATCCATAATCTATACCATCTAGCATCCATCAAAAATCACATGTGTAATAATCAAAAATAACATTAATTAACATAACATCACATTTGCATCTCATCATAAGATCCATGCCACAACTACATCATTACATGTGTCACTAACATCAAATAATATCCCATCACATTAAATAAAATCCCATCATCATAAACATCACATAACCGAAGTATCCATAACATAACCAAATAATCATCATCATCATCAAAGATATTATATTAGCTAACATCCACATTATAAAGAACATCATATGCAACATCATAATAACCAAAAATAGCATCATCATATCAAAAATAAATCATCATCATCACATAACATTAGGCATATCATCATAATACCATGAAAGCATAAAGCATAACCATAATGTCATCATCATAAACATCTACAAACATCATCATCATCATCATCACATCAACATAACACATGGAACTATAAATAAGCTCATCATATACACATCATCATCAAATAAGAGTACAATATATACATGGAATCCATGACAAAGAATATATATACAAGTTTACATGAAGCCCATGGGGAAAGACTGAGTTATAATACATCCCTATGATGTACACATAAAAAAGAGATCTATCCAAAAATTAGGGTTAGGGTGTTGGTGGTGGCCTCGATCCTTGACTCCTTGAAGGCTGATGAACCAATGACTAGATAGCCTTGAAGGATCCTACGTGTCTCTTAAATGGAACCACCACCTCATAAAGGGTCCTATAGTACTGAGCCTTGTGAGTAATCATCATGATCTAGCTCATAATCCCTATCATGCCATGTCCCTGTAACCTGGCATCAACCATATCTCGTGCCCTCTCTAAAATTTCTAACTCACTTTGAGGCTCCTAAATACGTGTCTACACGAGCATTATCTGGGTAGGGACCCCATCTACCTACCCTGATAAAGATATAATATGATCTTGGGCCTACCCCAACCAAGTATCTTGTTGTGCCATCTGAACATGCAACAAGGTAATCTATGAATCATGTTGACTAATCTAAGCCTATAATGAGGATATTTAGCCATCCCTCTATAAAATTTATCCCTATAAGAGCCCTGCCTATGTCTGAAGCTAGGCGAGGTCTCCATCTCACTATGTAGTGTGAGTCAATAAAATTTGGATCTCTCCCTATGCCTGCATTAGCCTCCCATCCTCCTAGGATTATAGGGCCTGAAAGTGATCATGGAGCCGATTCCTCTCCCAGGATATACCCATAATCTCTATCACCCAAGTTTGAATCTTTTCCTAAAAGCTGGTAATCAAGGCCTCATCCTCAACTGATATGGGGGATGTGAGGGCCCTACACCTCTACCTATCTGAATATGCCATCCTTGTACCACTGGATAAACTAGTATCTAAGGCATTATTATCTGGGGCACCACCTATACCCCCACTTGTCCCTACCCATCATTGTCATCCACATCCATCATATCCTCCTCTCCTCCAACCCCATCCACTGCTACCTATATAGGTACCTATCTCCTCCTTTGAGTACGATGATGAATCTATGCTTAAGCCACCAGTACCCATCATATTTATTCATTAACTACCACTCAAAGCTGTGTAAGTCACCTCAGTACTCAAGTGTACCACTACCTTGTATAGGCTACTATCACACCAAGATCAAGAATGACTATCATAAAATCTGATGGCTTTAGAGCTACCTAATCATAGTCAAAAATTACATCCATCTTATCCATGAGCTTCCCCTAATGGGGCCTCTCATACTTGTTACATGCAAAAATATGCTTAAGAGCTGACATATCTTGAATAAATCCAAATTGTCACTACACTTAATTTTTCTTATATCTCTTAATAATGTAATCATGATGTCCCATAATGTAGTAAGGGGTCAGCATAAATTGTAGTTGGTCCTCATCATCCCAACCAAAGTAATGCCATGATATGGCATCCAGGTAATCAAATATGGGGTCAAGGTGTCAAAAGCCTCTTGGTAATAATCCATATCACCTATATGGCTTGAGGCAACCCCTATGATCACCCTTCATCTAGAAACTAGAGGTTGACCAGGCTCCAGATCTGCTAAGGTGCCAAGAGGATGTTGGATTGCAATGTGCTCCTAGCTCCATATCTATAACAAAACTAATGGATCAAAGCTATGATCCCCTCTATATGCCCCTAGATGGATCTCTTTATATAAGTGGGCTAGCACAACTAGACCCCATGCAAAAACTTAGTTCCCCTACACCATATCTACTACGACATCTTTGAGGCCTAGGTGGAACCACCTACCATTCTTGTTCGATAGCAGGATGTCAGACACAAGAACCATCAAGACTAGAGTAAGTTGATCTAGTGTCCCCTCCCATCTGTAATGGTCTAGATTAATGCTCGCATCATGGACTCCACTCTTCAAGCTCCCACCCAGGCACTATAGGGTCTACATCAATGTCCAAGACCTCTAGTAGATCCACCTCCCCCATAATGGCAGATGGAAAATATGGTATACATCCTCTAAAGTCAATGTCATCTTACCAGTGATGAAGTGAAAGCTACTCATCTTTAATTGTCATCCCTCCACCAATGCCATGATGAGGGCCCTATCAATCTAAATCGATGGCATCATAGCCACCCCATGTAACCCCACCAACTCTAGCACATCATACTTGACTAGAGTCACCCTCCACATCTCATAGAGTATCTCAAGATGATTTAATCATGACACTAGTATCCCCAATCAGTCATGCATCATATATAACACCACATCAATCTAACCTATTCTACTATCTGCAATTATCACCTATCTTATCCCCACCCACACCCTATACCCTTATCAGCCTAGGACCCTACCCATCATCCCCCATAAACTCACTATCATCCCTCACTAACCATCTACCCAATACCCTAAACTACCTATCATCTCTTTCTAGCCTAACCCATCCCATCCAACAATCCCACCACTTTTTAGGCAATCTTGCTACTCATTAATAGTGGTATAGTAATACCATGACTTCTCAGTCATGGGATTGTAATTTTTCCATTACCATTAGTAGTATTTCAATCTTATGACTTGCAGTCATAGGATTGCAATCCCACCCCTTTCCCTAATCATGGGATTACAATCCTACTACTTTTTCGTTGTGGGATTGTAATCCCTCCATTTACTAGTCATAGGATTGCAATCCTACCACCATTTATAGCAAGATTGTAATCCCACCTATTTTCCCACCACAAACCCACTATTTTCTTGATAATCCTACCATTTGTGTCAATAATCCCATGACTGTGGGCACAAATCCCCATCATGGGATTATAGGCCCATGGTGAGCTTGTCTTTCTCTAGCCTAAAAATCCTAATTTTTTATCCTAATTAAACTAAAATTTTAATAAAAACACAAAATACAACATCTACTTATCGATGGTCTAGCCTCTGACTCCTTCTGGTGAGATCAAACCCTTTCTCCATGGTGTGTTGATCTTGGTAGGTGATCCATCATCTTTGCTCGAGCTCTGGTTCTCAAGGAAGCTTAGGGTGTAAATGAGCCTTCCCATTGCCCCTATCACCTATATCAACCCCCCTATTTCTCCCCTAACCCCCTCCAAAGTTTTTTATCTAATCCATCCCATTTAGCTCCGCTATCTCAATACCCCATATCTCAAGGCATCCTATCTCACACCCGCTATTTTTTTTAGTTTTCCCCATAACTGACCCAAATCTTTTTTTTACCAACTAAAATTATCCCTAGCCCCACTATCACTACCCTATCACCATTTTTATCAATCATCATCATCCCACCTATGGATTTACATCCTTTATCCTAGTAAGCCCCAATTTTTTATGAAAAATGGCTCTATTTTATCAATTATCCTTTTTTGAGCCTCTTGTAGCATGTATCCTTGCTACCAGACCTATCCTCTGCTTGAACCCATCCAGCCTCAAATAATCACATTACTTTCTAGGTAGTCTAATCCCTTACCTAAACCCATCACTTGATTCATTAATCACTTGGGGCAACTTAAAAATCTACTTTGGGGCCTTCCCATACCATCACTATCTAAATCCCACCCTGACATCCTTAATCAAGTGACCATCTGGGTCTAATGTCCTCCCCACATGCTCCCTTGAGGGGGAATTATACCCCAATTAGCATTATATCCCATATTACAATTTTTATTTAAAAGACCATTACTTCGCTTCGCTCGCAACATCCTTTAAAATAGGGGCAAAATATATGCATTTAAATATGCTCACCCAACTAATTTTACCATTTTTTGCTAATTTATCCTAATTACCATATCCCTAGCCTTATCTACTCCTTTTAGCCTAATCCCCATATCCATTCCTCCACCCCATCAAACCTTACAATCTCCCAAAGCCAATCAATCCCACCTTAATAAACTTTAACTAAGCCTATTACCTACTAACCCACTCCCTAATCCTACTAGCTAATTTTAAATTCCTAAATAATCTACCTACCCACCCACCACCCTACACTAGCCTCTCCTAAAGCCCTAAAACCCTATGGAGGAGATTTCTAGAATTGGAGAATTCTAGAAATCTCTCCATCTTAGCCCTAAACCTCTAGAATCCTCTATTCTAGAGGATTCCATGGAATTAAAAATTCCATGGAAAATCCTCCACCCTTGATCTTAATGGCCCAAATTTAAATTTGGACCATAAGATCTCCTTCTATTATTCTATAAAACTAACACTCCCTCCCTTGCCCAAGGGGATGAACAATTGAATGAGGAATTGAAGGAACAATTGCATGTTATAGTGACTTCATCAAGCAACCAAGCCTTCAACAAGCCATTATCAATATCCATAGCCACTTGAAGCCATTGTCAAGCCTTGAAGCAATCCAACAAATCAAGTAAGAAGCACACAAGTCTCAATCTTAGATAGGAGATATGAAGAGGTAAAGGTGATGGTAATAACATTCTAATCAAACTGATTTAACTTTTTTATCCCTTCCTATTGGTGTCATTATTTTTGGGTTTTCATTATCTCTTTTGATAATATCTTGTTTGAATCCCAAATTTGGTGCACCTTTTTTACAGGGTGGGGTCAAGGGGTGTTACACCCAAAACCTACAAGGGGTGCTACCCCTTGACCCTATTGGGGGCTATCATGATAGGGAGTTTACCACAGGTGCTTCCCCCAGACCCCACAAGGGGCATGACCCCTTGACCCCACTAGGGGTTGCCACCCCCAGACCCCCGTGTCATGTCCCATTCACCCCAAAGAGTTATAGAGCCAAAACATGATTTTTTAAGAGTGTTTTATTAAAGCATATTTTACCAACATATTGTTTATTGTAAAATTCATCTTTGATAACACTTTGCTTGTAGGTCCCTTGGAGATTTTGTCACCCCATCATATATCTAACCTTTATGTTTGTAGGGGGTGCCATTTTCTAATTTTATCTTACATTTCATTATCTTGATCGTTAATTTTAGTATATCATTATCTTTCTATTTTGTTATAAACACTTGTGTGTTTAATCTTGTGTGTGTAATATATCTTTGATTTCTCTTTATATGTATTGGTTTGTCATATCATGCCAAACACACATAGGTAATTAGATCGGTTAATTAATCATATCATGTGATTCCCTATTTGTTACCCCTTACCCTAGGATAAAAGGTGATATGGAATTGACACACACACACAGGCTTAGTTTATAGGGTTTAGTGTTGTGGATTTCATCACCATACACTAACCAAACTCTATGTTTTGATGAAGTATAAAAATCAAGGATAGTTATCATTAGGCTAAGTGGTTGACCCCATATAGGTCATCTGTGAAGGGAAAGAGTTAACTCTCTAAACCAAGCATTAGATATCACCCTATACAGACTTGGGCCCCAACATACCATCATGTATATTGGGGACTCCCTTAGAGAGCCCATTTAGCCTAGCATATGACCTTTTAGCCATAACAAGTGTTCCATTATCAGCATCAGTAATAGCACCCAAGTGACCATCAAGTACAAGCAAGGTCAAGAGGGTTTGGTCTTTTTTGTAATAGGTTACCAGCCTACAACCTCACTTATGTAGTTGTTAGATGGTGTGGACATTGGGTTACACACCTTTGAGTTTACTAATCATAGATTGTGGCTCGTGTGTGCTTGGGTGTGTCTCATGTTAGATGCATACTATTTGTGAGCCAAGTCAGCCTTTACCCATCCATATCCTATCTAGGTCCTCTTGTATATTCTAACCTTATCATTTCATTGCTTTGTAAATATCTCTCACAACATCCTAGTCATCATCCTCATTTTGATCCACATCCTCGTCATCCATATCTTATCTTGTATATCCTAGTCATCATTGTACATAATCTCTTCATATATATGTTTCTTTGCCATACCCACTCATCTTTAGCCATCCCCTTACCCTAATAACATTGTACATCCTTACTCCAAGTCCACATCATCACCCACTCACCATAGTCACCACATCCTTTCCTAGTCTCACCATATCCCATTATCCTTGGTTATCACCCCATTATCTTCTACATCCTTGCCTAATCACTATATTTTCCACCCCCTCCTAACCTAACCATATCTACCCACCACCACATCCACTCACATATCTTAATCACCATCTCATATCCATTATCTAATCCTATCATGTCCATCACAATCTTAGTCTAACCATATCCCCCTATCATTAATCATCCTAATCCTCATTATTCTATATCCTAATCTCATCCTCTTGTACATAATTTATTCTCTTGTACATTCTTACCTAATCCATTCATCACTAGTCACACCCCTTTCTATCACCTATATCATATCTTATACATCCTCATCCAATCATCCTTTGTAATTATCGTCTAGTGCATCTTTGATATCATACCATTGTACATCATTTTATTGTCCTATCATATCCTCCATTATCACCTTATCCTCATCCCATTTATATACATACCCTCATCATCTATATACCCCAATCCATCTTACGTCCTTACCCAAGTCCTCATCATTAACTACCTATCTTAACCTTGTAAATATCATTGTTCTCTTAAACCCACTCATCAATGGTCATCCTTTCATCAATCATCATATTGTAAATCCTAGTCTCATTTCCCTTGTACATATCTTTGTTCTCTTGAATATCCTTTTAGTTACATCTTAATCATACCTCATTAACTACACCTTGTCCTAAATTCACCTCATTATCCCATCACCTATTATTTATATCCCATCTATCATTTCATCAGGGGGAAAACCATATACACCTATCATTAGTCAATCACCCTATTTCCTAATCACATATTGTATATCATAATATCATCCTCTTGTATATCATTTATTCTCTTGTAACTTCTACTAGACTCCCATATTAGTAACATTCATCCATCATCCTAGTCACACCTTATCATAAGACCACTTCATCCATAATCAATCACACCTCACTTTGACCTTGCCTTATCCATCAATCACACCATATTCTTGACTATTCCCATATCATATTCTATCCTAAGACCACCTCATTTATAGTCCTAATCATCCCCATATCATCTTGTCTCATTATCCCATCACCTTGTATATTCTTTTTCTTCTTTATTGTACATAATTTTTCCCTTGTACATCCTTTTAATCACATATCATCATTAAATCATACATCATTATTCATCCCCTAATCATACCTTATCATCCACATCTTATCTTAAATCTATACCCGATTACTCATCTTGACCTTACCTTCATCACCCATCTAGTCATTAACTCATCTTATCCGAGTTGGATTCTAGGTCACATACAAGTCTAAACCATCCACCTTTCATAACCCCTTTTTTATATCATCACACTTATCCTTACTCCATTGTCCTAATCATCTTCATCACATCATCACCTACTATCCCATCTTGAGAAAAATTAGTCTAAGGTCTTGAGCTAATCCTATCATCTTATTCGCCTATCATCCTATCACTCTAATCCACTTGGTCAAATCTCGTATCATAATCAATAGTTTGATATCATCTTGTCACTTTTCTAGTTTCAAATAGCAACCCATCAACTATCAATCATCCCTAGTCCAAGGCATCTTGCCTTATTCATTACTAGCACCCATCATATCATCCTCTTGCTAGTTTGAATCTAGGCACCCATCATATCCCTAATCCTTTTGCTAGCTTGATGACTAGGCATTATTGACAAGTTATTATCACCTATTGTACTATCAATTTGACATTTTATCATAGTCCTTAATCCATTATCATATCTCATCTCTATTATTACCTATCATACTAGCTCAATCCTTTTAATCTATTTTGTTCAAGAACCTTATCCTATCAACATCATCCAACACCTATCAACCATTGCCATAGAACTAGACCCCACCATCATTGACCAATACATACATGACAACAAGTATGAGATATTTTTGTGGCTTGTTATGATGGGTGTACCACTTCCTAAAGGTATTTATCCCCTTTCACTCATTTCACCTCCCATCCAACCCCTGTCATGTGAATCTCATACCAATCCTCCATCTGCTAGTCATAAACCACCATCTATCCATTCCCATACTAGTAAATGGAATCCGATCTTGGCCACCTCAAATCCATCCACCCAATTATATCCATAACCATATGATCATAAGTCCAATGCTTCCACGTGTAAGTCACAACATGAAATGGGTCCTTATACTCCCCTTCTTATATCCTTGGAAGCCCTTTTCAATTAGCTTATCACTATTAACATGATGGTCTATCCACCTACCTAACATCTTGATCCTATTAAGCCTATACCCTCTTGGTATAATGAAAACCAATATCATCTATACCATCAAACCTAGGGGCATACCATTAATCGATGTCAACCTTTTTAGGATTTTATCCAGGACCTCATTGACCGTGGTGACATAATAATTGATGATGAACCAGATGCATCCACATCCTTGGGTGAATAAAAAGAGAAATTCTAATATTACCTTCACAATAATGATCAAGATCCTCCCCTTGCAAGCCAAGGTCAAGATACCACTCCTATTTCTGATAACTCCTCCATCAAAGCTGAGTCTATATACCAAGATCCTAGACCTCCCACATCTCATGAACCCTTCCATGACCCTCTCCTCAAATCCATTATCCCTCCATGATCTCCCTCTCACCAATCACATCAAATACCCCATTTTTAGAGGTTAATTGTGGACAATGCATCTATAAATAGCAAATTTATATCTTGTGCATCATAGTCAACATCTAAGGTCTTATCTTTTGTAGCATCATGTTGAACACCCATATCCAAATCAGGTTCCTCATTCAAAAAATCATTTCTCATTGATGTTGATAATGCATATCTTTTAAGGGATACATATAATCTAGATACCTCTAATTCATTAACAAGCATATATTTTGATCCTATTCAAGATGATGACATCATAACTGAGTTCTTGAATGCTTTATCTATTGAAGATTTTTAGAGTGGATCTGATCCTACCTTGGATACATGTCTTAATGATCCTTTTTAGATTCTTGAGGAAACTTTCTCTAATGTTGAGGCTAGGAATCTTAGTGACCTTTAAGAGGACTATGTTTCCCATTCTACCCTTAATCCATCACCCAATATTCATCATCCATCTCACCTCCATAATTCCCATATCCCACTCCATGAAGGGAATGAACATGAACATGCATCATTGGATTCCCCTCTACATTTAATATCACATGCCACAAATATAATAGTCCAAGACCATATTCCTAAAGTCATAAATCATGACCCAGTCATCTTTGATCCCATCAGACAAAGTGAATTAAAGTCAAATCACCAGCCTAATCAGATAATGTCTTCCCCTAGTGAAGCCCAAAATCTAGAACTAGGGGCATATCAAGGTCAAAATAATCATTATATATCAATTCAAAAATCAATCTCCTTTGGTGAAGCCTAAAATTAGGCACCAAGGGAAAATCAAAATCATAAAAACAAAATTAATAATTGCAAGGCCGATCATCCTCTTAATGCTTGGGTCAAACAATCAGCAAGTCAAAAGTTCTTGTATCTTGTAGTCTCCTAGAACCAATCTAAAGAATCCCCTTCACCATATCTAATGGTGTATGCAACTATTGAACCCCATTTTCCACTTTCCATCCCATCATATCATTCATGATCACATCCCTCCTTCCCATCTTATATCTAATTATCACAATCATGACATCCTCCCATCCACACCATATCTCCAATCCTTGGGTAGCATTTTCCCTTATAGGGGTCATAGAGATACCTAGTTAAAACATTCAGAGGATATTAAATCAAGAGTTAATAAAGGTCACCATCACACAAACCTAGCATCACCTTTATCTAGAATAGGTGTCAGCTAATGTCTCCATCTAGCATAATATTCCTGCATCTTACCCATCATCTAATAAATAGAGATGCCCAATAAAAAGTTAACAAAAATCATTCATCCAATGGTGAAAACTAGTCTTCTGGCACCTTGGGCAAGTACCATGATGAATACTAATTTTTGTCATCATGGTAAAATAATCTATTATCTATATTGTTCCTCAATACTTGGGGGCAACTCTGTCCAATTCATGCCTTCATCCATTCATCCCACTTATCACCATCCTTGACAACATTGTCACCCATCCTTATCCATATTATCCTTTGATCCATTATTCCTATCCATCATCCACCATCATATCATGCATCTTATCTCTTCTCCTTTCCCATCTTGACCTTCATAAGGAAGTGGAAGGTGTCTTGATAACTATTCCAAAACCATCTTGGCATATCTTCTAGTGGAAACTTAGGCAAATAACCATCCAAATCCTTCATGATGAGGTCATTGGCTATCCCTAGTCCATTTGTCCTTGGTCCTCATCATCATCATCCTTTATCATCCCATCCATCATCCCTCCATTCTTCTCCTGATTTCTAGGTTTGGTATTTCCCTTTGGTAGTAACCCACTTTGTATAGTGTACATACATATCCCAAAAATCACTAAAAATTAAAAACTATTAAAAACCCTAAAAATCATAAAATTTGAAAAAGCCAAAAATAGTTCATCATGTCTTGTTTTATCCCCAATCCCCTAGTCACATCCATCTCCTATCTTCCTATCCATCCCATCTATGGATACCACATTCTATCTTGGAACCAAAATGGAGTGGTCACCCATCCCTTCATATCTTCCATCTCATCCTATTGGCTAAGTATTATCAACATACATCACCTTGTCAAAGATTTTAATCTAATAGCCATCACTTCTCTATCAATGTCTTTTCATACCTAGCACCCATCAATCATCACTTTGCTAGTATGGAAGGCAATTGATCCCATCACTATCCTTATCATTTCCTCTTCATGTCTAGCACCCATCCAATCACTTTTGCTACCATGAAAGGTATATGATCTCATCACTTTTCTAGATTGGATCCTTATAGGGCCTTATCTATTGGTAATCCTTGGTCATCACTTTGTTCCCTCCCTATTCTTGGCCACTTTTCAATCCAATTTTGAGGTTAAATCAGTATTCAAAGACCCTATCACCCTTTTTAATTAATCCATCCTTATATCCTAAACTAGGGGAAACATCCAAATCCTAATCCTAATCATCATCACCCTATCCAAATCCATGTTTATCTTAAGTCCATAATCACATCATGATCATCCAACCCATCATCTAATCACTCATCCTATCATTAGGCAAGATTATGAGACTACATGTAGATACTTGTGTGTGTGTGTGTTACTTATTTTTTCTATTTGTCTTATTTGCATGTCATGTATGTATCTTGTTTGCATCATGTTTATTGTGTCTCTATTTGTCTATTAGGCAAAGAACAGGGATGCCAGAGGATACCAAAAGTGCCCTTGAGAATGCAGAGTTTGATACTTGCCCATGCACTTTGGCACAATGTCCTCTTAGTCATATCCATATCATGGGGCATACTACCAAGTGCTATATTTTTTAGATTACCTAGACTATGGGGAGATTTATGACATTTGTGATGGCTTGATCTCATCATCATCCTTCTCTCCATTAGAACCCATCTAACTAACATCCTATCTTTTATCCTTATCATCTTCCTCTCATCATCCAAGCCATATCTTTTTATCATTAACAATCCTAATCATCATAATCATCATCATCATTATCCTATATCTTCCTATCAGAACTACATTTGCCTGAGGTCTCTTTAGACTATGTAGGTAACACTTGGCCATGTTTCAATGACCAAGGATAGCTCTACCACTATCTCCATCATCCTTCCTCATCCCCCAGTCTTTTGGTCACTTGATCACATCATTTATTCTCTCTTATCATCATCATCATTTTGATCAACTTTAGATTTGAGCTACACCCATCATATCTTATCAAATCATCTTATCCTAGCCTATAGCTCCCCATTGCATGCATCCTTACTCAGGATACATCTAAATCTCATGGCCTTCTATCCTATCATCATCATGTTATGGTTGATTCCCATACATGTGTCCTTATTTGGGATGTGTCTATAATCATGACACTCATCATCCTTATTCCTTGTGCATGTGTCCTTGCTAAGGGCATCGTTATCAATTTTTAGCTCATCACTCGATGTTGAACTCATCTTCTTCATCTTCTATCCCACATCTGGCATCCCATCCCTTCATCGCTCCATCGCATCCCACCCCTCATTTCTTCTTTCGAGTGGCCATCCATCTCATTCTTTTGCACATGTCTCCTCGAGGGGGAATCATATCCCTTAGCATCATTTACTAACATTAATCCATGACATGGTTTTTCTTTAGAAGGCCATTACTCCTTCCACTTCATCCACTCACAATACCCTTTCAAAGAGAGGTAAAATGTATGCATCTAAAATTCATCACTCCATTACAGTTGACTAATATTCCTATTAGTCGAAACTAATTCTTCTTAATTTTCTTATTATGATAATTAATCTTATTTTATAACTATTCATATAATGTCTCCATTAGACTATTCTACATCCATTAACCTTTATTCATCCCATCCCTTCATTAATTCTTATTAATATCCCACTATCCTAATCTACTTTGACTTAACCAATATATAGGAATTTAAAATTTCTATAACCCCACCTACCTACCAAATAACCTACTCCTTAGCTATTCCTACATCCATATATCCATAATCCTATCCTAATCCCTATCTAACCCCCACCTAATCCTTGTTATCCCTAAACAAATACTATAAGTCTCTAGAATTGGATACTTCCCTACAATATCTAGAAACCTCTATTTCTAGAGGTTTCCCCCAAAGGAATTTAATATTCCTAAAATAATTCTTAATCATTGATCTATCTTAACCCAAGTTCAAATCCTAGCCCTTGATCTTCCCTTCCTCCATCTATAAAACCAAAACTCTTCCTCTATGAAATCCATCTAGAAAGCTTATAGGGAAACTCTACCAAAATCTATCCAGAATCTAGTATTATCATACCACAACCATGCCAAAATTATCTTAAGAATCCCATAATCAATTCAATATCAAGCATCAAACATCCTTCAATCAAGCTATCATTTTGTCAACAAATTTGAGTCTAGATCATATGCATTTGAATCTTGGAATGGAGGCATGAGGAGGTAAAGAGCATGCTAAGAGTGTTTTACTAGTTCTGATTTACTTTCTCTATCTATTCTTATTGGTGTCATTGATTTTGGGTTTGTATCATCATTTTGATAATATCAAAATAATCTTAAAATTGGTGCACACTACTAAACCCATGAAATTCATAAAGAAAATCCACCGCCAGATTCTCATTTATTGTGGATCTTTATGCCTCTATTGTCACAGCAATAATTTTCTTAACAGCTTATTCGGTGAAGTGACATGTGGTTCAAATAGTCACTTCCCACCGATCATTGGGTGGGTGTCAGTTATCTTGATGATATTTCTCTTGCACTTTGTTCACCTTGGCATGAACTTCACCTTTCTTATAGAAACCTAGGCACAACACTTCATATGTGCATGATTCAACCTCATTGGTTTCATCTCCTCTTCATGTTGCACTTCCTTTCAAGCTTGCCTCTCTTTTTTGGTCAATTTATTTGCACTTTTATGTCTCTTACTTTGGCCTTCCATACCCCATACAAATCATTATTTTGGTCCTCTAACATTTCATTCTCTCTTGGTTTCTTGTTGATCCAGATGGATCCATACTCACTCTAAAAATGAAGTCATCAAATTGCATATCGATCGATGGCACAACGTATAGCTTGTCGAGAGATTTTTATAATAATTTTAATGGGTTAATTTTGATCTAATATGCACAAGATATCACATGTTGAAGTTTCTAGATCAAAAAGGGCAAAAAGATGGCACAACATGTCGCAGTATGTCACAAAGGAAAAGTGGCATAGTTTAAGCAAGTCACATGGACCCATGGTGTAGCTACATGTGGCAATGAGTTCATGCAAAAAAAAATTAGTTCCATACTTCATCTTTGATAGGCATACATAGATGGCATCAAAAAAAGGGTTGGCTATGAGGACCATAGTCGATGGAGTCTACTTTTGTCTCGAAGGGGGACCCTATCACTGATGGAGTTAGTGACGCATCCAATTTAATATCGACACATGTCAAATTGGGAGTGGACCATGTGGTGGGTCCTTAGGATGCCACATGGCCTACCATCACTTAATTATTTTTCAATTTATCTCCATGGTTGAATTAGGGTACTATTACCTTTTTAATAATCCATAGTCAAACATTAGCTATATATTTCTATGTAATTATTTATTCACCATGTGAATGGGCATTGCCAAGCCCGAGTACCAACTCGTATATGAGTTGTAAACCAAGCTGATTTAGTAGAGCCAACTCAATTGCTAGAATGGATGCCAACTCACTGAGCTCACCTGTTTATTTTGAGAACTTTCCAACATAAGTGAAGCCCAACATAACTCGATGTTAATATGAGCTCAATGCATCTAGAATGAGTACCAAGTTAACAATCTAAACTGCCAAGCCTAACATGAACTATTGAGTCACGTGAATACCCAAGTTTGGGTTTTGATATATCCACCAACTACCAAACTAAGTGCCTAAGCAAATGAATGGCTATCAATAGCTATGAAGGTGGAGACTCAAGCTTTTAAAATCTTGAATTTATTTCAACATCCCAAATGTGGGATATTTTTTATGATAACAACAAATGCAACACCATGGGATTCAAACCTTGGTATTTAGGGTAAAAGGATAAGTATTTTACCAGCATTATACAAATTTGGGTGAGGCGTTATTTGAATTCATGCTTTTCAATGTATTTGGTGGACAAAGCTAAGTGCTTTCTAGAGACCAATTGGTAGTCTTTCTAATTTTTGAGAGACTTAGAGTGATTTTCACTACTCAGTGTAAACTAGGGAAATACCCTAGACTCTAAGATGAATTCAATGATATGTTTAATTTCCTATTATGACTATATTAAATCTAGTTTTTAAGTCTATTTTGAAGACATTTTGGTATAAATTTATAGGAATGTGAGATTGCTTTGGTGACAGGAAGGTGAAAGGTTTGTCTGTGGGTTTTGGGGATTTTTTAAGATCTATTGTTGAGTTGTATGCAATTTTAGAGTGTCTATTTGACAATTGAGAGGGTTGGCCATATACTCACTTTTCATGGAAATGGATCGCTTCATATTCTTAGCAAACCCAGAGACGTAGCTCAAGCAACAGGTGAACTCCGTTATCAATCTTGTTGTCGTGAGTTGACTTTTTTTGCATTCTTTTTTGCATATGATTAGTTAACTAATAATTTTGAATGCAAAATTTATTCATAATGGCAATTAATGGAGATATTAAAGTGTTTTAAGTTTTGAGATAAACACACATTTAACTTAAATTTTGATTTAATTCTTTTAAGTATTTTGGTTAATTGAACATTTTGATAAAAGGATCCATTGGTAAAAAAATTGGCATGTGTATAGTGTCAGTTTATGGATCAGTTGTGCACTAGCATCTTGTGCACTTTCCTTTCTCAACTTTTACTCATAGCTTTTTGTATCTGGTAAACTTCTCGCACCCAAAAATTTAGGTGTATGGGTTCAGGCACTTAAAGAGCATCTGGTCTTGACTCACCCAACTAGATTTATATGCATAAGTGCCAGAAGAGTTCTCCTATAGGCCTGAAATTGCCCCACTTATTCACCTACATAAATGAAACAAACATAAGATTTGGCTTATGCCAAATTTTATGATGGTCCACTCAAAGCAACTGAATTGTGACTGAGAAGTCGATGTCTAATGGCATAAGCACCATCTTATTAACTATAGGGATTTAGTCGATTGCCATTGAAATTCCTAGGGAGCATTTCACCTATCAATATGCACAGCTTTCATGAGCCTATCTCAAATATATTATGGATGATATAAGGTCCCATCCACCTAATTTTTAATTTTATTGGGTGCTTGAGTTTCTTTGATTCATATAAAAAGACCAGTGTTCCTTTAGTAAGGACCTTGCACTTGATGTGTTTATCATGCCATAGCTTCTAGCATGCCTTTTCTATTTGTTAGTTCCATCTTTCTTGGGCACGTGTCTTGTCTAAGCACTCCAATTTTTCCAAGCATGCACTCAAAGACTATTGGTCATCCAATCAACCAATTCATGTGATGCACAATGAGCGTACTAGAAACTTCATAGGTAAAATGGCCTTTGTGCCAAACACCAATTGAAATGGTGTAGCCTTATTCAGGTGATTATATGTAGTGTGATAGGCCTACAACACTTTTGGCACATGATCATCCCATTCTATGTGACCAAAATCCCATATCTTTGTGAGGCATATTCTTAATATTTTATTGAATGCCTTAGCAGTGTCATTTGCATGGGGATGATAAGGTGTCATCATATGATGCATCACCATATATTCAGTCAGTGGATCTGAATGACTGCATTGATGAAATGCATGCCATGATCATTGGTCAAGCTAAGTAGGCATCAATAGTGACTAATGATATTCTATTAAATAAACCTTGTTGCAGTGGTGGTTATGAAATCTTTGGTCAACACTGCCTCAACCCACTTAGTGAAGTAATCCATGGCCATTATAATGTATCATGCACTTGTGCACCTCAAAATGCAAGTAATAGGCCAAACAAAGTCAATGGTCCATTTTTCAATTAACACTTGGGCAAGGATGGGGATGAGAGGCATCTCATCTTGGTGATTTGGTTTTCTAGTGCATTGGTAGATGTCACATGCTTTGGCACATTCTATAACATCTTGGAATAGAGTTGGCTACCACAAGCCTAATTATAAAACCTTTCACATCATAGTGTCTCTAGCATAATGGCCTTTAGTAATCCCCTCATGAACCTCTTACAAGATTAAGTCCCAGTCATGCTCTAAGACACATCAATGTAGGACTTCATCATGGCTCAACTTGTATAGTTCCCTACCAGTGAGTTGAAAAGGGGTGGTGTGAACTATAAGCTACTTATTCTCCTTAATCATCATAGTCCAAGGTTTAGATCCAAGTTGTGTGTTCATTGTATCATATTTTATAGGTGTTTTCACATTGCTAGAGTTGATGTAGGATAGATAGGTTGGGCCCAAGTTTTGTTTTCCAAGATTTACTGCAATAGAAAACTAGAATTCTTGAAACAAAACAATACATTGACAAATTTGCCCATGGAGAATGAGCTTGTTTATTAAGTGATTAAGCACCTTGTCATTAGTAAATAAGATGAAAGGGGTGGCCAACAAATATTTCCAAAACTTATGTAGGGTGTAGACCATGGCAAGCACCTTGTGCTCAGTTGTTGTGTAGTTCTATTCTTCTTTGGTTAGTTTTTGACTTGTAAAAAAAATGGGATGGTCCATTTTACCTTCACCTGGTTGCACCAAAATGGCATAAATCACAATACCAAATGCATCAATATGGACATGGAAGGGAGTCATCTAGTCAGGAAATTGTAATATCGATACGCTCACTAGTTTGAGCTTTAAAGTCTCAAATGCATCTTCTTGCACTGTACCCCAATAAAATGGTCCATATTTTTTCAAGATCTTCTCTAATGGCATTGCAATCTTTGAATAGTTCCTTATGAACTTCCTATAGTACCCGTAATAGCCAAGAAAAGTGCAAACATATTTTTGCATTGAGGGGGTCTAAAGCTAAAAGATTATTGTAATCTTCATCGGATAAATGAGAATACCATCTTTATAGATGATGTTCTCAAGTAAAGTGTCAAATGGTATTGTGAAAACACACTTATTTAGGTTTAAATTAATCTACAACTACCTACACCTTTCAAACATAAGGTGCAAGTTATCATAATTGTCCTTCACTAACCCATACACAGTCTAGTCATCTAAGTATACTTAGTGGAATTTATGAATGAAGTCCTTGAAAGTGGTGATCACCACTCGAGAGAACATGGTTGGCACATTCTTCAGCCCAGAAGGCATCACATTGTATGCAAAGCAACCCCATTCTATCATAAATCTATTTTTGGGCTTGCCTTCCTCCTCAATCTGGACTTGATGGTATCCTAAGAACCCATTAGTAAAGGTGTATATTTTACAACCTATGATGCCATCCAATACTTTGTCAGTGAATAGAGTTGGAAAGGGGTCAGTCACATAGGATGTATTCAATAATATGTAGTCAACAAAGATCTAGATCTGACCATACTTATTGATACTGATGACCATGGGTATAACTCATTTAGATTCTTGCATAGGATCGATGACACCTATGGCTAACATACCATCAATCTCTGTTTTGACCTTAGCTCAAAGATTTGGGTTCATCTTGTAAGGTCAATTCTTGATAGGTCTTACACCATAGACTAGATTGATGCTCATTTTCTTGAGGGATGGGTGTGTGCCTTTCATGTCTCAATAATTTTGAGGGAACAAGTCTTGGAATTCCTTTAGGATGTCCATAATACATATTAGTTCCATCTTAGACCAACATGCACCTAGAGTAGAAATCTTTGGTTCCCCTTATGTGATGATGTCTACCTTGGTAGTTTTTAGTGATGCACGGTAGGGTTCATTCTTCTCCCAGTGTGAATCCTTAACCTATCTACTAACCTCAGTTATTTCTATCTGAAGGTGGGTAGGGTCTTCTTCTTTGGGAGTGTTATCCTCAACTTGGTGCACTAACTTTATTTTTCTTGTCAAATTTTTCTAGTTGTGCACCTTCCATGTTTCAACATCCTCATCACTAAAGTCATTGTTGAGGGTTTGCTCTTTAAAGAAATTTAGGAGTGCTAACCCCTTTTCACTAAACATGTCTTTTAATCACTCCTCAAATATTACAGTGTCCTCAAACACTGACCTTCAAACTACCTACAATGGCTCAATCAATTCAAGGTTTTACGAAGAGAAGGAGAAGGTGTGAAAAAACCATTCCTTAAGTGCATCCTAGTTGGTTTTCTCATGGTGTATTTCATTGAAAATTTACCATGCCTACACCCAAGTCTTTAAGGTACTATAGAAGGCATGCACCCATAGGTTCCTTGGGGCATTTTCACCACAGATAGTCCACATTTATTCACAAAGGTGCACATGTGCTATAGGGTCAGAGTCACTAGAGTAGGCTAAGATGTCCAAGTCCTCATTGCTCTTCTCAAATATAGTGCAAATGGTTACCTTCACATCTTGCCAAGTTAGCAAGCTAGGCTTTTGTGCTACCCACCAATGAGTGATAGTGGTCTTCAATGTATACACTAGTGCACCTATTTTATCCACCTCTTTTGGGATGCATGATTTAAGGTCACAGATAAAGTCTTCCACTAGATTAATCCCCTCATATCTTAGGAACATTGTAAGTTTTGCCTTATTAAGGCAAAATACTCTCTTTCCCTTCTTCTTGGTGTAAAGGACCCACCTTTTAGAAGCACAATCAATTTGGACCCAACCTATCTTTATTAGTTTTGTCACTTTTGCACGCACCAAGCATCACCTTCAACCAGTGGCCTCATATACTTCCTTGACCCATCTGTCACATGAAACATCAATGGTGTCCAAGGATAACTATCCATCTTCCCAAGAGAGGACTCCTTGATCATCAAGGTTTAGAGTCTTGGTGTCATGTACCATGATGTTATAGATATGTTTGATCTCATCCTCAATGTCCACTCTCTCGATATAGGGGGGTCCTTGGTCATTTGAGAGGGGTATAACCACCCTTTCCTTTAAATTTTTAGATGTCATGTAGCACTTTTTGAAGTGCATATCTACATTATTTGCATAGCACCATGGCCTTCTTAGAAGTGATAGATATTTATCATATTCTGCTAACTTGATCACTTCAAAATCAATGCAAAATCTAGTGCCCATGATATTTATAATTGTGCTCTTCAAATTTTTGATCAACAATGCTCAAGTCTTATTAGCCATGAAAAGTACATGAGGGGAAGGCCTCAAGGCTGGCCTATCCATTTTCTCCTAGTTATTCTTGGTCAAGATGTTGACCTTAGTACCTATGTCTATAAGGACCTCACAAATAGACCATCCATCAATAGTGGCATTCACAAGGAATTCTTGGTTTTACTACAAATTTTATGTATGACATATTTATTTTGCCCTCTCCGTGCATGGCACAGTGACTTGAACTAGTTTTTGACCCACATGCTCTAATAACAAGTTCTTCAATAGAGGCAACATTCCCTCTATTTGTAAGAGGCACAAGATCTTTGTTAATTCTTGTATCTCAACTTCCTAGTTGTCTTGATTCTTTTGAGAGGTAGCAACATGTACTTCAAGATCCCATGCTAATTAGATCTCCACTTGTAAGTTTTAGATTACACTCATGGCCTAATGTAATACATATTTTTGGCATGTTGGTTCTGGGTAAGGCACAACTTTGGGTTCAAGATATGTTATGCACTTAGTGTGACCTTTATCCCCATATTCTAACCATAACTTAGGTATTGACACAACCAGTGGATGAGTGGTGAATCCACTGTGAGTAGTCACCTACACCTTGACTATCTCTATGCAAGTCAGTTGCACCTTTGGGGTCCATTTCTCTATTTTTAGCTCACTCTTGATCATTCATGCACCCTTGTCTGCACTAGTTTTGCCTTTTGTTAAATTTTTGTACATGTTAGGGCATTCCTCAGCCTTATGGGACCCTTGATAATACCCACATATGAGATGTGTAGGGTAGTCACACTAATAATGCTCTGTCGAGCCACACTTATAACATGAACGTGGTAGGAACCTTCCACCACCTTTTACTCTATCACCTCATTGCATTCCAAAGCCTATGTTTTATTATCTATAGCCTATATTTCCTTGGTTAGCCTTCCCTCTGAATGTTGTGATGGCCTACTATGCACTTATTTTCATGTTCTCATGCATCTTATCAATCACTTGGTAATCAACAGTGATATGGGTGTAGGCATCACACAACTAACAATAGATGGTTGTCTTGATTTGGATAGAATATTGTAATAAATGGTAATTATAGATGTCATGCACCTCTTGATAGACTTTGTATCTTAGAAGCAAAGTGCACACATTTCTTCATGGGTAGTGAGTATGATTATGGTCTTTTTTTAATAATCCATGTATTATATTCCACTTTGAGCATTATGTGATGAACTAACGATAAGATGTTGGATCTGGGAGGCCAGAGATGCAATTTGTACCTCCATAAATGCACTAATCTTGGTATCTATGCTTTTAACTACCTCAGATCTGAGCATGGATTCAAGTATTTTTCAGGGGTCTGTAAAAGTCTTCATAGAAAGCGCTCTTTCAAACAACATTACCAACCCTCAAATTAACCATTATGCATGATATGAAGGGTAAATATCATATGGAAGCTTTGATAGGTGAGTCTTGAACCTTGAATTATACATCTACATGCTTTTTGAGAGTCTTTGGGTAATCTCCTTAAGTGTGATAATGCTCTATTGTTCAAACTCTAGAATAGCAAATTCCTTCAGGAATGCACCTTTTAGGATATCATAATCAACCATGGCCTAGTAAGAGTCAAATTTCTTGTACTAGGTGTGGGCAACATCAAGATAAATGGTTGTAAATTGGGTCACCTTATGCTCTGATTGGGTTATGCCCCTCAACTTCTACTATATTTCACATTTCAGCACATGCTCTATGACATTATCCATACTATGATAATATGGCAAGTACATGGCCATTTCATAGTATATTTATTGGGAGGAAGTTGCGATCTAAGGTGCTTATCCTCCCAGCATCTATCTTGGTAGCGGTCCTCCAATGCCTTCAACCACTAGGTTAGGCATTGGTCCCATTGTTAGTACTAGCACCATTGATGTCGATGGCACTTTACTACTTGTGGTATCAGACCACTTCTTATAGGTTTTTGCTCACTTTATATTGCTAACATCAATTGAGCTAGTATACTTGCACTCAAATTCTGTTGTGATGAGCTAGCACCCAATGGTCTATAGGTAATTTTACTCACCTCATATGGAATAATCTGTTCAATCACAAAGCTGCACTTTAAGTCTATAAAACATCTAAGACTATGTCAATAGAGTCAATTATTACTTTTGTACTTTTGTCAAGTGGAGGATTTACTATGTGAGCAAGCGTTGTAGGTTCAAAGGGGGTAGGCATGTCAAATGTATCTTTAGTCACCAAATCTTATAGGAACCCAACAAATTTTACACCTATCAAGTGTTGATCTCAATCCATTACTTCATTATATCTTTCATCCTCATGCTTCTATAACTTGAGAACTTTCCCCATGTCCTTCACAGTTTCCATGGATTCTTTTGACACCTATACATTCTAGATATTCCATCAGTTTGTGCCAACTCTTACTATAGGTCTATCTTTTGAGCCTTCAAGTGTCAATCTACTCGTCCCCTTTCATTATGCTTCACCTACACATCCCCTTTCCCCCTTTACACTACTTATATGCAAAAGTATTTTAGCCTTCCATCTCCAAAGTTTCAAATCCATAATACACCATTAAATTTTTGAGCTCTACATTGAATTCCTTCACAAATGTGCCTCTAGGGTCGTACAAGAAATGGTACTCTGCTTCCTTAGAGTATGAGTATGTTGAGATTGTAAACTCAAGTATGTAGCTATTTAGCATTCCTTTCCACCATTTATTCACTGCTCTAGTCCAAATGGAATCTAAGGTCTCAAGTCTCTCTATGTGCTCCTTCATCCACTCATAGCATTGTCCATAGCTCCTTCTTCAATGGGTTGAATATGCAACCAACCACTAGTACACGTGCTCAAGTAGCTCATAGAAAAAGATCTCATACAAAGCATCATATAGGTTGTTTTAAATCCATTTCCTTATCTTTTATATTTTACAGGTTGGATGCTTCAATGTAAATCTATCTTTCACCTGTTGTAGCTAGTGCTCAATGATTTTAAGGGAGAGTCAACACATCATTCTGTCACACCATTGAAGAAATAAAATTTAACATGGTATCCCAACAACAAAACCAAAATGTTGTAGAAAAGGGTGCATAAAGTTATCTTAGTCAATTCTTAGCTTATTACAACTAGGCACAAACATGGGATGTTCCCTTTACACTCAACATTTTACACTCAATTGTGATATCATCAATTCACATAAGGCATAGGCCTTATGTGCTCACCCAAAGCATAATTGAGAAGGAACTGGGACCTGTATTAGGCTAGTTATGCCATGGTGTAAGACATTAATTATAGGACTTGGTCAATTTAAAGAAGGCATGAGTAGATTCACAGGTGCAAACCCTTTATGGTCCAATCCTAGTGGCCTATATGTGCAAGCCTTTTGGTGGACTAACCCTAGATTCATATAGGTGCAAGATTTTGTTAAACTAAGCCTAGTGTCATATCGGTGCTTAAAATATCACATGGTTGCATTCACTTTAAGTACTCATACTAGGCTCATGTTTTTTAGTAAAGGTAAGAATGCTTGGTGCATGCTCTATACTCAATACTCTCTATAGATTTATGATGATGTCATCATTTACTATAGAGACACCATTAACATCATGAACTAGAAGTATGCATGGACTTTACTTAGTGTTGGTTGAATATTTTGTCGATTAGTGTACTGATAAACAAAATAGGTCTGATCAGCCAAAGTAGGAAGATTAGTCATTCAAATGTGTAGGTTTACCTTATCAAAAGGGGATTGATCTCTCCTCTCATCAAGGGGAGGTACCCTATAGATATGTTATATATATATATATATATAAAATAATACTCAAGGGTAGGACAAACCATCCATCTCTCTTTCTTCAGAGATGATGTGTACAAATCAAAGGAGAAATCTCAAGGGAAATGATAGAAATCACTCCTCTTCTTTCAAAAGTACTATTTAGAAAACCACAAGAATACTCCTAGTAGTAATTATAGAATGTAAACAAGGACGTAGTAACCAGCAAATTGAGATGAAGCACAAAGTCTTCACCTGAATTGCCCAAGAGTGAGATACGAAGGACAATGAGGGCACAAAGTCATCCCAAGGTCCTTTACACAAAAATGAAAAGAAAACACATTGTAAGGCAATTATGGGGGCACAAATTCTCTCCACAATTGACTTCAGGACACCTTCCTGACTGATGTCACTAATTATGCTTATTGAATTAAAGGAACAGAAGATATATTAAGGAAAAAGACATAAGAACAGTTTCCTCAACAACAAAGAAATCACAGCATAAAGTCTAAAAAATCACTTGCTTTCTTATTCCAATAACAAAATATGATCAACAATCTGAGCCCAAAGTCTTAGTAATGCCTTTCAATTTGGGCAGATTATCTTAAAAGATAGATATTTACAATAAAAGAGAGTCCCTTATATAGCCTCTTCAAGAAGGACTCAGGGACAGTAACACATCATGTTGCATTGAAATTTGTTAAGATAGGCTGGAATTTAGGGTCATCTACCCATTTGTTTTTCTCAATGCAAAGAAACAAGTCACACTATTAAAAGTTTGCATCTTTCAATGTCCACTGGTGATCTGATCCTTCCTCATCATTCCTCCTTTTTTGGTTAATTGAATTGGATCCTTGATTCAATTTGATGCTATGTTCCTTAGTCGCTTCCTGCTGATCTTGGCCTTAAAGCCTATGAATGCATTTGGGTCTATAGATTACAAGGATCAATAGCTATTTTATGGCCTTTGAAATTGACATTTATGCACCCGTCAATACGCTTTCAACAGCTAGTTCACTATTCTTGAATTTGACATCTATGAGTGCGTCACCCCTTGGTCCTTCTTCGGCTTTTCTATTTGGCACTTTTCCAGAAAGAACATGCCCTTTTGGGCCTTAATAAATGATTCACTTTGGGTTAAGAAGAGCCCCCCGCAAAGGTATCTACCCTTCGGGCAGTCTTCAAATGGCCTTCGGGCGTCTTTCTTCTGACGGGTCGCTAAGTTCTTCCTTTGGAATTCTTTTTTTACATCTTCCCAAAGGGAAGTGACCCTTCAGCTTCAGAGAAGTGTCCTTCAATTTGGCAGCTGAGAGTCCCCCGCAAGGGCACCTACCCTTTGGGGTCTTTCAGTGGCCTTTTCCTTAGAGTCTCTCATGGACATTCTTGCGAACTTTTTCCCAAGGCTTTTCCTATAGACAAAAAGTCTACAGATAAATTCCCACGGACAAAAAGTCTGTGAGAATTATCATTTTATTCTTCGGCTTTGAAAAACTCCTTCGAGCTTTCTTCCCGCAACCTGTCTAAATTCTTTCAGACTTTTTTTCTGAAAGAATTCCTTCAGACAAAAGTCTAAAAGAATTATGCCTTTGTTCGCCATAAACAACATTCTAAAAGAATTTACCTTTGCAGCCTTCTTTGAAAATGACCCTTTCGAAGGGTACTTTTGTCGACCAAGTGCCCTCTGCAAGGGCACTTGTCCTTCGAGAGGCTTCTTTGAATTTTTGCATTGAACTGCTCCTTTGAAATGACTGAGTGAACCATTTGATTGAACCAAAGCATTGAACTGCTTGGTTGAACCAAACGTTGAACCAAACTGATTAACCAAGCTTTGAACTGAAATGGTTCAAGCCGATGAACCCTTTGATTGAACCAAGCCTTTGAACCGCTCTATTGAACCAAGTCGATGAACCAAGCTTTGGTTCAATGGTTCAAATGAAGCCTTTGAACCAACTAACGAACCATTTGATTAAACCAAAGCAATGAACTTTGCCAATTGAACTTCGCAATTGTGTTGAGAGCTTTTAAACCTGTTGAACCAAATGCGTTGAACCTATTTGCAGAAGACTTTTGAGCCTGACTGTAGAAGTCTTTGAACTTGGAAGTGATTTGAACTCTTGTTTCTAATGCTTGCCGATGGACATTTTTAATTGAACCAAGGTGTTGAACCAATCCCAAAAATGACTAAGTGTTGGAAACTAATTCTTTTGATTGAACCCACCTGTAGAAGAATTTGAACCTGTAGAAATGAACCTGCCTGCATAGTCCGTAGAAACCAAGTCTGTAGTTTTCTCTAACCTTGAAAGAGTCCATAGATTTCAACCTGTAAAGCCCATTGAACTTGGCCTGCAGATTCTGTATATTTTCTTTTCTTGTTGAGTCTGTAGATACAAGCCTGCAAAGTTCGTAGATTCAAGCCTGCAGAGTTCATAGATTCAAGCCTACAGAGTCCGTAGATTTTTGAGAAGCTTGAAAAATGAGGAATTTGAATGCCTAGGACAAACTTTGAAAAGGGAAGAGACAATTTTGGTTTGTAGGACCAAAATAGTTTAAATGTTGTACCAAAAATGAGTGATATTTTTGGGGGACAATAGCTGGCTCTAGTTGGGGAACATCTATCAATTGTAAAAAGAATTGAAGGGAGTAGAATCCAGAATTTCTAGTGTATTCAAGTATGCCATTGGGCTATGGAGTCATGCTACCCAAAAATGAAAGGCATCAAAAAAGGAAACAAACAAAACAAAATAGAATTAAAAACTGTACAAATATACATATATACAGATGCAATGATCTGATACTTCAAGAGTTGAAGTGTTTTAGATGTTGCCCATTGTGAGGCAGAGAAAAGAGTGTGCCATCTTGATATTTTAGTAGAAAGTTATTTTCACCAATGTGCTGATGAATTATAAATGGGCCTCTCCAAAGGGAGTCAAATTTTCCATGCATCCCCTTTGGTTATCTCCTTTCGTCCCACAGTAGGACTTGATCCCTAATCTGGAAATCATGATTTTTGGCCTTCTGGTTAAAGAGTTTCTTTACCAGACTTTGATGAGCAGCAATTCTATCCACCACCATGGTTCTCTATTCATCTAGCTCAATCAGAAACATGATTCTATTATCAAGAGAGCTTTCATATGTCTGATCTTCAATTGCCTTTGCCAATTTCAAGGCTAGCAATTCTAAGGTGATTGGTATCTCAGCATTGATACCATAAAGAAGTTGAAAATGAGACATACCAATTGCCCTCTTTGGTGTGATTCTATCTGCCCATAGAGCATCAACCAATGTTTTATGCCATGTCCTTTGATTGTCATCTACTAGCTTCTTGATAATAGTTACCAGGTTCTTATTGTTGGATTTAGCTTATCCATTCCCTTGTGGAAAATAATCAGAAGAGTGAGAGAGTATAATTCCATAATAGAAATAGAATTGTGTAATCTCCTGGGAGGTGAAACAAGCTCCATTGTTAGTAAAAATTTTGATTAGAACTCCAAACCTGGAAATAATATTCTCTTTGAGGAAGTTGCATACAACTTTTGAAGTAGCATGCTTAGTTGGGATTGCTTCTACCCACTTGGTGAAATAGTTAGTTGCTGTAAGGACATAATCATGTCCAGCACTTAAAGATGGGTTTATAGTCCCAATAAAATCAATCCCTCATTGTTGGAAAGGTTCTTCTATGATCACTAGTTTGAGAGGCATAACAGCTAACTTGGGTCTTCCAACAAATTACTGACAGAGTTCACATTTTCTCACCCACTTATGTGCATCTTGGAAAATAACACTCCATCTATGCTTCTCTTGTAGAATCTTGTGAGCAGTCACATGAGCAAAAAAATGTCCTCCACAGGCTAGATTGTGGAAAATTTTCAAAATCTAGCTTTGTTGCTCTTTATCTACACAGCGAAGGAATACTCCATCTATGCTTCTCTTATACAAGCCGTTGTCCCAAAGGATAAAATTGGCAGCTTTCAACTTGATAGTCCTCTTTTCTTTGTAAGACAAATGAGCAAGACATTCACCATAAGTAAGGAAATGAGCAATACCTAAATACCACTCATTAGTAGTGGAGACAAAAATGACTATTGGATTATCTTCCACTTTAGCTCTTTCATGCTATGTATCTTCTGGCTTGTTGTCAGCAATCAATTGGCATAGGCCTTTACCCCTGACCAGCTTTATCGGCTTGATGTCTAGATCAAAATCTTAGATCTTTGTAATCTAATTACCTCTTTTTGTGCCAAACTCCTGTTGAGTTAATATAGACTTGACTGTAGTGTCAGGAACTAAGGCAGTAGTATGTGAATTTAGAATATAGAAGCGAAAATGTTTGACTGCTTTCACCAATGCATAAGCATGCTTCTCTACATTTGAATACTTCATCTCATGGGTTTTGAGAGGGCAACTCATGAAAGAGATAGGAGATTCCATACCTTCCTTGTCCTGTTGAACAAGAATTACTGAAAGAGTGTGCTTAGATGCATAGTTGTATATGATGAAATCTTTATTGTAATCTAGACAAACCAAGGTAGGAGCGTGAGCAATGGCAGTGTTGATATCTTAAAATGCTAACTTGCCTTCTTTAGTGCCACTGAAGGTGGTCTTCCCTTTCATCATGTTTACAATGTGTCTAGTCTTCTACTCATCTCAGCAAATTTGGGGATGAACCTCTGTAAGAAATTCACCTTTCCGAAGAAAGAATGAACAGCATTTTTACTTGTAGGCAAATTAAGTTCTTGAATAGACTTGACTCTATCTGAGTCAATCTTTATGCCTTCTTTAGACACAATGTGTCCAAAGCGTTTCCCCTCTATTACTCCAAAAATAGACTTCTTAGGATTCAAGGAAAT
The DNA here is from genome assembly GCA_037957365.1 of Torreya grandis. Classification (NCBI taxonomy): domain Eukaryota; kingdom Viridiplantae; phylum Streptophyta; class Pinopsida; order Cupressales; family Taxaceae; genus Torreya; species Torreya grandis. The sequence continues at coordinate 1,374,005 of JARHVA010001807.1, forward strand.
ACCATTCTGGCGGTAGCACTCCATCACTTGTTGTAAGTGGCATACATGATCAAATCGATGCTTTGAAAAGATAGTCAAGTCATCAAGGTATACCACTATGAATTTACCTATCTCATCTTTGAAATCCAGGTCCATTACTCTCTGAAAGGTAGCACCAGCATTTATCAAGCCAAAAGGCATCCTTTTATATGAAAATGTACCCCAAGGTGTGGTGAATGCAGTCTTGTGTTGGTTTGCTTGACCAACTTCAACTTGATTATATCTTGAGAAACCATCTAGCATTGATAACATCTCTGAACCTGTCACTATTTGAAGCACTTGATCCATAATTGGTAAAGGGTAATTATATTTCAAAGATGACTGATTCAGATTCTTGAAATCTACATAAATGCAAATTTCACCATTCTTCTTCCTTACAGGCACTATATTTGCAATCCATGTGGAATGATGGATTGGGAAGATGATTCTAGTATTTAACATCTTTTGTATCTCAAACAAAATAGTACCTGATATCTTTGGATTGTACTATTTGAATTTTTGCTTGTAGGGCATTGAGTCAACTTTGAGAGGAATGTCATGGCAGATTTCATCAGGCTGAGAGACTTCAGGTCTTCATAAGAATATGTTTAGACATCCATGTATTGATGGAGTAAAGAGGTGAACTTGAATCTTTCTTCAGGGGTGCAGCACTTACCAATGTTGACCATCTTGGGATTTTCTTTAGTGGTTAGATTTACTTGATCGAATCCTTGAGAGAAACTTGAATCTATTTGTTGTTGTTTGATGAATCTATCATGCTTGTCAAACAACTTCTCAAGAGAAACCAGGCCTTTGGGAATTTTGTTTCCTTTCAGCTGTAAGAATTCTTCATTGATATTTGAACTAGATTCAAAGGCTGATTCATACTTTTGAGGTTCACTGCCTTCAAAATGTAGTTCAAAATTGTCTTTTCATTCTAGGAAGGCAATGATTTGATGATCATCATTGAATACTTGTCAATGATCAGCATTGTCAGGAACACTTGGTCTATAGACTAGCTCAATAGTATACATGTCTTCTTTGAAATCTGAATGAAGAACTAAGAGAGTTCCTGAAACAACAATTGCATAAGCTCTGCCATTAGACTCTCTGGGTATGGCAGGAATGTTGAAAGCATCAAAGCTTTCAATTTGGTCCCAAACCAAGTTGCGGTAGTGGTGTAATCTTTCATTCTTGGTTTGGTATAGATTTCTCACTTGACAAACCACTAATTAGCATCCCCTTTGGCATGAAGAAACTTGATGCCTTTTTCTTGAGCAGCCTTCAATCTAAGCAATAGAGATTCATATTCAGTTGTATTGTTAGTGTTGCTAAATTGTAATTTGTAAGATGAAAGAAACATATCTCCTTGAGGAGATATCAACACAATCCCAACTCCCAAATCGGTAGAGGAATAGCTACCATCAAATTCCAAAGTCCATACCTCATCTGACACTAATTTTTCTTTAGACTTTTTTTCAATGGAGAGGGAGGGTTCTTTTTCATCTGTATTGCAGCCTACTAGTTCTTCTGCTATTCTAGTTGAACTGATTTCTAGGTTGATACTTTCAATAATTTTATCAGGTGTTTCATGCACTTCATTTGTAGATAGAAAGTAGTTACCCATACCTGTAGATTCAAAAAGAATTTGAGCTTCAGAGGTTGATGTTTGGGTGACCACATATTTTTCCTCTTTTTCAGTGAGCAACCTCTTCATTACACCTTGTACAGGGATCCTTGCCTCAGATAGATACATGCTTAGTTCTCCTCCCACGTCCTTGCAAAAAGTTCATCCAAGCAAAATTCCATAGGATGTTGGGACGTCAGCCACTAAGACAGTCATCTTGATTCTCTTGTCTGGAAAGGCTACAAATGCAAATTGAGCATCTTTGACTTGCCCCAGCAATGGTACTTGTTTGTTCTCCATAGAGAAACATCTCCCAAATATTTTGGTCAATGTGAGGCTAAGAGATTCAGCTATTTTAGTAGGCATGACGTTGTCAGATGTGCTTGAGTCTATAATACAATTATTCAGCTTGTGACCATTTATTAACAGGGAAACATAGAAAAGTTCTATTTTTCCAGGAGCAACTGGAGGGGTAATGACAAGATTATTTGAAATAGGTGTGTTCTTTGGAGAATTAGGAGCTAAATTTTTAGCTTTTTGTCCTACAGGGACGGTTTGGTTATTGACATATTGGACCAACTTATTCAATTGATCAGGATTGGACTGCAAATATTTGAATTCAAACATTTGTATTTTTGTCTTTTTGACATGATTGATTATGTCAAATGGTTGAATTGAGCTAGGTACAGAGAAAGGTACTTCAACCTTCTGAGTTTTAGAAGGGATGGGAGGAGGGCTGGTTTGTGAATTTGAAGTAGAAGGTGAAGGCAAAATTGATGTACTGTCTTTTGGGTGATCACTGGATCCTTTAACTGAAAAGGCAGAGTGGTTTCATGCTTAGCAATCATGACTGTTGGTTGAGTTTACTCCTCTATCTTTCCTTTATCAGCTTTCTAGACTGATTGGTTATTGGACCTGGTAAACACTGCATATGATCCATCAAAAGCTTCTCCTTTACTTCTGGGTTCATCCTGGTAGTTCAGAAAACCAATGTGGGAGTCGCCAGCTGATTCTTCTTGATTTTATTCAAGGAGATCAGCATCATTTTATTGATTCAATTTAGGCTAGAAAGAGAACTCTAATTCTGCTTCAAGATATCCAATTGCTGAATTGGTTGGAGGAGCTTCCAGGGAAAGTTTCCCTTGTGGGGGAGGAAGGCGATTCTATTGCCCTTGATTCTTGGTAGCATTGCCCTAATATGACTAATTTGGGAATGTCCTTCTTGGCATATCTCTGTATGAAGGAGCAGAAGACATTCCTTACACCATTTTCTTTTTGAGAGCAAGCAACTCATTTGCCAATTTCTACACCATTGGATCTGTGGTGCTTGTAGATGAATATTCAGAAGATGATGAAGCTCTATTTATATTTGGATCTCTTCTTATCTTTCCTACTAAGATGAGATCATCTTCTACCTCAGTGGCCAAATGTTGAGCTGCAGCAAGATCTATTTGACCAGCACGTCTCAAAAGAAAACTTACTTTAGGTAACTAAGAATTAATGAAGAAGCATTTGAGATTCTCAGTTGTAGGTCAAGCAATTATAGGAATCCTGTTCCTCAGTTTGTCAAATTTGGCTATGAAATCTCTCATTGGTTCATGAGGCTCTTTCTTCATCTGTGTAAGTTGAGCCAAAAGTGCATGTGCATCTTCTACAGGTTTGAATCTAGCTTCAAACTTATCTTTGAGGGTATTCCAATCAGTCACTGACTGAGCCTGTAGATGATAAAACCAATCTGCAGCAGCACCTTGTAATGTTTCTACAAATAACCTGACTGCTACATCTTCAAATTCTACTCCAATTATGCCACAGGCTATGCTGAAAGCTGCAATGTGTTCATCAAGATGAACTTTCCCATCACCATAGAATTTGGGGAAATTCTTCCTTGAACTACGTGGAAGCTCATGTAGAGGTGGAGTAAAATTGAGAGGACCAAAAGCATTACCCTAAGGGCCTTGAACTGCCATTATAGGATTGTGAAAAGGAGGAATAACAAATCTCAGAGGGGTAATTATTGGTAAAGCTTTATCAACAGCAAAAGTGGATACTTCATTTGGCAATGGAGATCTAACTTTAGTAGGAGGAAAGCTCTTAGTTCATTGGAGATGAGCTGGTGAAGAAAATAGATCAAAATCACTTTGTTGTACCAACTCGAATATAGGGTCAACAATACCTTTAGCCCTTTGGCTTCATGTATACCTTGAATCTGCTAGACTGTGAAACAAAAATGGAAAAGAATTGACCCTACTTTAGTTTGGAGCTTGAGGCTTTAAACTATGCATTCTTTCCTGGTTAGTGTGGAGGTGAATGGTAAGGCTATAAATGGATAATGGGTTATATATGAAACAGAGTCATGAGAGTCTGTAATGGATAAGGGTTATAATGATAATGGGTTAGACACAGGTGATGTTTCAATCTGAAACTTAAGGTTTCAAATTGCACAAAATTATGTATATCCCCAGCAGAGTCGCCAAAAATTGTTGGTTGAATATTTTGTTGATCAGCGTACTGATAAAAAAATAGGTCTGATCAGCCAAAGTAGGAAGATTAGTCATTCAAATTTGTAGGTTTACCTCATCAAAAGGGGACTGATCTCTCCTCTCATCAAGGGGAGGTTCCCTATATATATATATATATATATATATATATATATATATATAAATAGAAAATAATACTCAAGGGTAGGACAAACCATCCATCTCTCTTTCTTTAGAGATGATGCATACAAATCAAAGGAGAAATGTCAAGGAAAATGACAGAAAGCACTCCTCTTCTTTCAAAATTACTATTTAGTAAACCACAAAAATACTCCTGGTAGTAATTGTAGAATGTAAACAAGGACGTAGTAACCAGCAAATTGAGATGAAGCACAAAGTCTTCCCCTAAATTGCCTAAGAGTGAGATACAAAGGACAATGAGGGTACAAAGTCATCCCAAGGTCCTTTACACAGAAATGAAAATAAAACACACTGAAAGGCAATTATGGGGCCACAAAGTCTCTCTACAGTTGACTTCAGGACACCTTCCTGACTGCTGTCACTAATTATGCTTGTTGAATTAAAGGAACAGAAGATATATTAAGGAAAAAGACATAAGAATAGTTTCCTCAACAACAAAGATATCACTGCATAAAGTCTAAAAAATCACTTGCTTTCTTATTCCAATAACAAAATATGATCAACAATCTGATCCCAAAGTCTCAGTAATGCCTTTCAATTTGGGTAGAGTTTCATTTTGATTGTCTAAAAAGAGAGATATTTACAATAAAATAGAGTCTCTTATATAGCCTCTTCAAGAAGAACTCGAGAATAGTAATACATCATGTTGCATTGAAATTTGTTAAGAAGACATGCTAGAATTTAGGGGTGTCTACCCATTTGTTTTTATCAATGTAGAGAAACAAGTCACGTTATTGAAAGTTTGCATCTTTCAATGTCCACCTGGTGATCTAATCCTTCCTCATCATTCCTCATTTTCTGGTTAATTGAATCGGGTCCTTGATTCAATTTGATGCTTTGTTCCTTAGTCGCTTCCTACTGATCTTGGCCTTAAAGCCTGTGAATGCATTCGGGTCTGTAGATTACAAGGATCAATGGCTATTTTATGGGCTTTGAAATTGATGTTTGTGCACACATCAATATGCTTTCAATGGCTAGTTCACTGTTCTTGAATTTGACGTCTTCGGGCGCGTCACCCCTTGGTCCTTCTTCAGCTTTTCTATTTGGCACTTTTTCAAAAAGAACCTGCCCTTTTGGGCCTTAAAAAATGATCTGCTTTGGGTCGGGAAGAGCCCCCCACAAAGGTATCTGCCCTTTAGGCGGTCTTCGAATGGCCTTCGGGCTTCTTTCTTTCGGCAGGTCGCTAAGTTCTTCCTTTAGATTTCTTGTTTTATATCTTCTCAAAGGGAAGGTGACCCTTCAGCTTCGAGGAAGTGTCCTTCAATTTGGCAACCGAGAGTCCCCCATAATGGCACCTGCCCTTCGGAGTCCTTCGGCAGCCTTTTCCTTAGAGTCTCTTGTGGACATTCCCATGGACTTTTTCCCCAGGCTTTTCTCGCAGATAAAAAGTCTGTGAACAAATTCCTATGGACAAAAAGTCTGCGAGAATTATCATTTTGTTGTTCAACTTTGAAAAACTCCTTCGGGCTTTCTTCCTGCAGCCTGTCTGAATTCTTTTAGACTTTTTGTCTGAAAGAATTATGCCTTTGTTCACCTTAAACAAAATTCTAAAAGAATTTACCTTTGCAGCCTTCTTTGAAAATGACCCTTCTGAAGGGTACTTTTGTCGACCAAGTGCCCTCCCCAAGGGCACTTGTCCTTCGAGAGGCTTCTTTGAATTTTTGCATTGAACCACTCCTTTGAAATGACTGAGTGAACTATTTGATTGAACCAAAGCATTGAACTGCTTGGTTGAACCAAACATTAAACCAAGCTAATTAACCAAGCTTTGAACTGAAATGGTTCAAGTCGATGAACCCTTTGATTGAACCAAGCCTTTGAACCACTCTGTTGAACCAAGTCGATGAACCAAGCTTTGGTTCAATGGTTCAAACGAAGCCTTTGAACCAATTAACGAACCATTTGATTAAACCAAAGTGATGAACTGTGCCGATTGAACTTTGTAGTTGTGTTGAGAGCTTTTAAACCTATTGAACCAAATGCGTTGAACCTATTTGTAGAAGACTTTTGAACCCGACTGTAGAAGTCTTTGAACCTGGAAGCAATTTGAACTCTTACTATTGATGGTTGCCGATGGACATTTTTTATTGAACCAAGGTGTTAAACCAATCCCAAAAATGACTAAGTGTTGGAAACTGATTCTTTTGATTGAACCCGCCTGTAGAAGCCTTTGAACCTGTAGAAATGAACCTACCTGCATAGTCCGTAGTAACTAAGTCTATAGTTTTCTCTAACCTTGAAAGAGTCCATAGATTTCAACCTGTGAAGCCTGTTGAACTTGGCCTACAGAGTCTGTAGATTTTATTTTCCTGCTGAGTCTGTAGATGCAAGCCTACATAGTCCATAGATTCAAGCCTGTAGAATCCGTAGATTCAAGCCTACAGAGTCCATAGATTTTTGAGAAGCTTGAAAAATGAGGAATTTGAATGCCCAGGACAAATTTTGAAAAGGAAAGAGACAATTTTGGTCTATAGGACCAAAATAATTCAAATCTTGTCCCAAAAATGAGTGATATTTTTGGGGGACAACACTTAGCATAATTGAACTTAAACTACAATATTACATCCATATACATAGTTCATTTAGTAATATAAAAGATGCATCACCTAGATAGAATACCATTTAATACAATAGTCATCTTCATTAATCAAACCTTAAATAATACAGAGTTCATAGCAGGAAATATATTCAAGTCTATACTACGTAATGACCTAGAGGCTCATAGGCAAGCTTGGGTACTTACAAATGGAGCCTTCATGGCATCCATGCTAAGCCTAAGTCTAATGACAATCAAGTAATATATATAGGGCAACACTAATTTGGCAGAGCTTTGCTACACCAGTTTTGCATCATTTGCTTCACTGGTTCAATCTCCTTTTATAGCCTTCAGGAATAGCTCTACCAAGGTGAAATGTGCATGTTAAGTGCCGAGCTGGAGCCTTTGTGATCATCCCACCATCTCCATCACATCACGAGCTTTACGCTATAATCACCATGTATCACCCAATCTAGAAGATGCCTTGAAGATCTAGGAACTAGTTAACCATATTCCAATCGGCATAATGTATACACTAAAACCTCTAGCTAGTGTTAAGATGTCAAAAATTCATCATCATGTAAAATTATTACCTCACACTGATGTGGATGTCAAGTTGGCATGAATCCTATACTTATTGAAATAAGGGGCCCAATAGTTTTATAGCTCTACACCAATACCTTTCATTATATGTATGTTTTAGACATGTGCCCATATCTTTGTATGTGCTTATTGATTGTGTATGTGGGCATTTGAACATGTCCTTCCATGTGGTTCTAAACCAACCTCTCTTACTCTATGCATATGTGAATATTTTAACATGTCCTTGTATGTTTTCTCTTTCTCAGACTTAGTGACATGTGTCTATGTCCCTTGTATTATGGTCCCTTTGCCTACTTTGTGTGCCTCATCTATTTGTATGTATGTTTTCATGTATGTATCATAGACATGACAATTGTCTCTTGCTTGTTACACTCACATCCAATTTTCAATACCATGAGGGACCTCATGCATCTCCACTTCCTCCTTGGGTGCCTTGATGGACATCATGCCCCATCCCCTCGGTAGCTTACTCATATTATACTCATAATTATTTTTCATATGCATGCTTACATTGTTTTATATAATTTGACAACCATGTGAATCCTAAATCTAACATACATCATACATTACCAATGTATGCTCAGATTATATTTCATTCTGATGTCATGTATATACATTATATTGGTTTATCATGCAAAAATCATATATTCTCAATTTAACACACGTGATGCATATCTTTTATTTTAAGGATAGTTATTATAGAGGTTCAACAACTACCATCAAAAGAGGGGGCATTCACAGGGGTTTATCACATAGATTAGGCCATCTTAATGCATTCATAACATAGTCTTCAGCATGTAGACATAGAATAAAGATCTCAAATTTAGGAAAACATTATGAAAAATAATCTCATACAAATCAATCTTAGTTTTTCATAGAAACAACATAGTTGGTCAATAGCACAACATAAAAGACACTAGCATAGTGTGTTATTGACCAACGGACCACACTACTCTCTAGTAGCCCCAGTAACATAAAATTCTAGAATTGTCAAAAATGTATAGTATGTACAATCAAGGTTTACATAGTATAAGTCATATATGCTTAGTTTATGCTCAAATTTCACATAGATTACATAGGTTTTACTCAGATCGAGGGCATCATGCACAACATGATTACCTCTATTTTAGTTTTAGATACTTAGACATAGATTATTATGACTCAGTCTAAAATCCATATACACAAATATCAGAGTTGGGGGCATGTGTGTGACACATTGTTTTTATATATTCAGTTTGACACCATTAGTATCAGATGGAATAATAGCTCCATGTCATTCTCTATGTTGTTACTCCAAACACCATTTTCACCAAGTTTTACACTAGATTGATGCCTTATTCTATCTGTAGTAGTTTCCATTACCAAGTAATCCTTGAGCTAAATTCTTGAGTGTTCAAGTGGCACCTAAGCCATTTTTCATTTTAAAGTTTCTATGTGGCCCTAGATCCATCCTATATAGTTTTAGTTGCATCACAAAGATTTAGTTACATTACACAAATTTAGTTTATATGCATCTACTACACATGGGTAAGCAATGATGGAGTCATAGCCTACTTGAGTTATTAAGCCACCTAAATAAGAGGGTTGGACAAACCATCAGCCCAATCTAAGTTATTCATAGATTATGATCCACTGAACAGGGGTGGGTAATGATGGAGTCAAGTTTAGCTTGAGTTTTTTAGCAACCCACACATGGGGATTGAGCAAGCCATCAACTCAATCCAAGTTATTCACCTTTTAATCACCAACTACATACACACACAAGATGTCACTAGGTTTTAGAATTGGTTCATATACCCAACAAGGTGTATTCATTCCTTTCCTCTCTCTCTCTCTCTCTCTCTCTCTCTCTCATCTCTTTACTCATTTTTGTCTTTGATTTTGATGTTTTCTTAAGTAAGGGCTGATCCATTCATGTTTCCTTTACAAGACATGCAATGGAGTACACTTCATAGACTCAGACCTAAAATCACAGGCTTTGCCTCTTAAGTAAGTCCAAGTATGTTTCTTTTCCTTTATCCTAGTCATTTTGCTTTGTTGAATTTATATAATAAATGGGGGGGATGTAGTCATCTAAAATGTCATTTAGGAGTGCAATGAGTGTCACTTGAGACCACCTTGTCCTTAGCTTAGCCCTAAACCTATCTTAGGGCCTCTCTTGATCATTTTATAGATTTTGTGTGAGTCTAACCTATTCATAAATATACCAAAAGCAACACTAAGCCACCTCTTAGGCACCCAAACCCATTATTCACCAGCTTTTACCACCTGGACATTAGCACAACCCTTTGGACACTAGTGCACTGTCCTATTGACCTAGGGACCATGCTATTATCCCTTAGATCTTTAATCCCTAAAGAGATGTCTTTTCATTCCTCAATTCACTCCTAAGGTTGCCCTAGACCTATTTCACATCTTGATAAGCACTAGAACACTATATTTAGACTAATTTCAATCACTTATCCACTAGATGTAAATTAGATGCAAAATACTCAAAACAAACTCAGAAATAATTTTTCAAATCAAAGTCATTGCTACTTATTTTGCCTTACTTATGCATACACACATCTACAACAACCCAGATCTTAGATTACTCAGATTTCTAGTCTTAAGTCACAATCAAATTAACACTCACAATATCATTCACTTACACATACACTAACACTTAGATTGGGAGAATTACATTGGGTTTGATCCCATTTTGAGGCTTTGGTATGTATGCAATGCTTAACACATGGGGTGGTGAGGTCACATCCAGGCTACCCTACTAATACCACTCTTTTTCTACTTGTGCTCCTCAGATACCCTAACAAACATGAAGACATAGGGTTTTGCATTCAAATCACTCAAGATAGGGAATAAACAATGAACCATTATTCATCTAGAAAAGTACAAGCATCTCAGGACCAAGTGAAGGTATACCCAAAATCTCACTACCTCTGTTGTAAGACGACACTACTGTATCCTAAAAAATACTAGCATAGTACGCTACTATCTAGAGGGTTGATAACTCTTTTATCTAATTCATGACACTCTACACAGCTTTGTTACCAAATTCCAACATGTCACTCATCCATCTTAGTCAGTTTCCAACTAAATACATCTTGTGCTAGTTTATTGCTATTTATAGAATAATCAGATAAGTCAATTATTGTACAAAATAGAGGTTGTTGATATTGTAATATTTATTCCCTAATTTATTATTCTAGCACTTTAGCAACCAAGGGTTTTACATTCCATAAATCCCTTAAAATTTAAATCAACCTCTTTCTGTTCACTAGATACAAAATTAACTTGTCTTTTTTAGATCACTTTACATAATATTAAGGAAAGAAAATGCATTTTCTAAAGTTTTAAATGGATATTTTTTCATAAATTATAAAACTATGTAAATTATTGGTTGCCCTAAATATATGGAACAACAAAACTTTGGTTTAAAAATAATTTTCCCAACCAACTAATAGAAACCAACATGTGTATAGTTATGAAAATGGTGTTCTCCTCTTAGATGGCACTATGGTTTCTCCTCCTTTTTTGATTATTTATAGTCACATCAGATCTGAAAATGATTTCCCTTCCCCTAGATCAAATAGGGTTAGCTAGAGTAGTTTATCGCTTCCTTAGGTAGTGTCCTTCTTACCAATTCAGTGTCATTCTCATCAAAAACAACAAATGATCAAACATAATAGTAAATTATTATTAGAACTATGTTATTCTTATATTGGATGCCTCTTTATTCCCCCTAGGTGCCTTCTTGCTCTTAACAACCTCACATTGGTCTGTGGACTATATTGTCATATCAGAAAATGAAAATAATAAGTATGGTGTATTTATGCCTTGTAGATAGAAAACATACCTTTGTGTCTTTTTGTAGTGCTTTTATGTCAACATACATAAGAGCAAAAGACAAAATAATACATGATGTGTCAAACAAAAAATCACACTCTTCAATCCGGTTGTGCCACACCTCTTAGACAACTGAAAACATGTTGATCTCTCTTCTAGAATGGCATTTTACTTGTTAAACTTATTCTCTCCAACAAAGCACCAATATCTTCCCCTTAGGTTAGGTTTCAAAGAATTCCTTTAACAAATCCCGGCTTGCTCTCAAGCTTCAAAACCAATAACTCTAGTACCATATAAGATTTTATTGAAAGCTACAATCCATAGTTTATTATATAATACAAGCCATATAAATAGTTAGGAAAACTGTTACAAACAAGGAGAACCAATATAGCTAACATCACCTACAAGCTAATCTTAGCTAAATAGCAATTCTACTTGACTAACAAAGCTAACAAGTTACAAATAATATAAAAAGCTTGATTATTAAACAAACTATTCAAATACCTTGTACCTTTAAATGTAATTATTCGTTTATTTATTTTTTATTTAAAGATAGGAAGCAAAATGACTAATTGATTAGACATGTATCAATAGATTTGATAAAACACTCTATTCACCATTCACCACCCTTTTTATTCCAACTATTATAATCACTTTGTATTTATTGAAAAATAATAATTAATCTAACAAACTAATTTTAATTACATAAAAAAAAATACATATATTCAATTTCAACAAGGTCACTATTTCAATTTCTTTATAAAAACATGCTTCACCTTTAAATTTAAAAGTATCAACCAATTGATAACATCTCATCCTACTCCTATCATGTTCCTTTTGTACCTATAAATATGTAATTAGTAGTTAAGATTCTTCTATTTTATTTTATTTATTTATTTGGATTCTTGTTTACTTCCATGCTTTTCAATTCTAATTTTTATTTGGTTTACTTGTACCTTTTATATTGATCATTTATTTTTACTATAATTATTTATTATTATTATTATTGATGAAATATATTTATATATTAATAAAAATATATAATATATAAATAATTTTAAAAAAAGGGTGGTATGAAAGTATATCTTAAGCTAGGCTAAGTTTAAAAACAAACTACTACAAAAACAAAAATAACTCTAGGTCCCTCTTAGGAATAAATCATCATAAACAAAAAGGAAAATATAATTAAGCTGCCAGTGCAAGGTCGAAAAGTGAAGGATCCATATTATTCAGACCCCAACCTAAGTTAGGTAAGTCATTGCCATCTGAAATTCGCTCCCAACCAGAAGCTATAACAATGTCCTTATCATCTCCCTGTTGTCGAGTAGGAGAAATAACAAGAGAGAGCATGGAGAACTTATCCAACATGTCTATCTGACCTCCAGGTGGTACCCCCCAAGCATCTAGATGCAGAGGAGAAGGAAGAGCCCCCCAACCATCCTACCTAGTAGGGAAAGCATGTGGGGGCTACCACCTTCGTTGTTGTCTAGGAGGAGACATGCACTAATACAAATTGCCACTATGAGAGTGGCACCAAGACCAGTTGCGTCAGTGACCACCTTTGGGAGGATGACTGAAATTTCTTCTAGCAATTTTGTTATCCCTGGGCGAAAGAGGAATCTACGCCATAACACAAGGAGCATCTCCCCAATAAGTGAGAAGGCCCTGAAGATGGTCAAGCTCTATGGCAACTTTATTTTCCTGTACTTGAATCTGCAAAAGCGCATTCAAAATAATGGAAGATTTCCCGAAAGGAAAAAAATTACAATCTGAAGAAACATTGCTAAACACTATATTATTTCTTTCTTTCCATAACCAAAATAGAATCTCCAAGAAGGATATGCAAGGCAGAGTTATTTCCAAAAAAGATTTGTTGCTATTGAAAGAACTCGAACTGAAAAGGCTTTAAAAGGTCATGAATCCACGTCCAACCCTGTTGAACTTTAAAGCAATTCTAAAAAAAATAAAGAAATATTTCCAAATAAACCTTAAAAAAAACATTTAAAAAAGAAAATTCCTAAATTTTTGATTGCCTATTTCTTATTCTAAATCTTTTTATTCTATATTATTTTATTTGTTAGGATGTCATATTTCTTTCCAAGCCTTTATCTTTGATTGCCTTTACTTAATTTTACATATTTACTTGCAGCGATTATTCTATTAGAGTCACTTCTAAATGAGAATAGAGAACAGCACATTTCTTTTTTGACATGAGACTCATCGACCAATTCGGATGCCCGACAACAAGAGTGGTTGATATTTGAATAGTAGTTGATAGATTATTTACAACCACTCCCCAACAAAAATTGTCGATCCTTACGATCAATAATTGATTTATTTACAACTACTCCCAAACAAAAAGAGAAAGAAACTAGAAAGATAACTTTGAAAGCTAAAAAAAGATAAGTCTGAATGATTGGCCACTTTGAATACGGCATAACGTGGTCGCCGATATTTCATTTCTTCGGTTTATGTACATAGTACGCTGGCGTACATTCATGACAAACTGTTTTGCAATGAACCCAATTTATGGACTCATCTGCAGCGAAAGCTTTTTACATGTAAAAATGATCCCCATACAGCAGAAGCTTCATGGTGGAAGAGAAACAGTAAACAGTTTATTTGACTAGCAATTTCGATACTGTCATAGAAATGAAGACCGTGGTGTAGGAGATTGCAATCAGAGCAAGGAACCAAAAAATCTTTCTTCTGTGACAGATAGATGGCAGTGTGGTCTTCACATATGTTGTCAACATAGGCTGCCGGGCTGTGCTGGATTGCCATGCAGTACCGTAAAATGGCGGCGTCCATGGACGAAATGGGGTTCGATTGCGTGACAGCAGAGGCGGAGAACAAGGCCGGCCGTGACGACCGTGCCGCTGGGGATATGTCCCCTCGGAGCTTCCGGGCCCGATGGCCGGCGACAATGCCGGGTGTTAGCAAAAAAAAAAGCCACCCGGCCATGCCCCTGCCCCTGCCCGAACCGCAGCACGTCGCCAAACCTCGGATCAACCTGGAATCCTCCCCAGCGTCTAAATTTCTAGTCCAGCTTGTGCCGGGGGAGCTCCAGCTCTCGCCCGTGGCGCCCTTCACGCCTGCCGCGGTTCCCTTTAAGTGGGAGGAAGCGCCCGGGAAGCCCAAGCCCTCGACGCGCGACCGGCGATCGTCCCGCCCGGCACTGCATTTGCCTCCCCGCCTTCTCATACGGCCTGCGGCTTCGCCAAAAAGACCCCCGCTGTTGTCTCCTACGGAACAATCTGGCGCCCGCCACAGGCGATCCGGGAGCTCCGGATCGGCAGAAGAAAAGAGAATTATATCGATCGAACAAGCATCAGAAGAACTTCAAGATGACGATAACAAGAGTCCGAGATACCTTGTGGACTGGGAGCTTCCGTCGCCATGGGACGGGCACATCACGCCCGCGTATTCGCCATTGAGGGACCTGGGTCCACCCGACCTGCACTGGAGAGCCAAGGCTTATGCTTTCTTCACCATGTGGCGAAGAAATTCTTCTTCCAAGCATAACAAGCTCAAATCCCCTCTAAACAGCAGCAGCTACAATAATAATCCGGTGTCTTTGCATCTGAACGGAGGGCTCATAATAAACGAGGCGGCTAATACTGAAAGTCGCGGGCTGTCCCTGAATGCAATGTTTGATGCCGCCATGGGTGCCAAAACTGAGGATTTCGATTTCTCTAACAGTAGGACAATGCCATATTCAAAGAAAACGAGGCCCATTACGGACTCTGAATTTTATCGTTCAAAGATGCCAAGGAGTAGGAGGACGAAAAGGAAATGGGTTGTCAGAAAATTGCGACGGCCTGCACAGCTTTTAGTAAGTTCCCATAAATCTCTTCAAACGTCAATATTTAAGCCAAGATTACAATTAGGATAGATACGATATGGTATTAATTTTAGCACCATTTAAGCTACTCCTGGCATCTTTTAACTCAAATGGTATGTAGTTAACAAATTTCCTCTGGAAGAAACTGTGTTCAATTTTTAAATCGATACTTTTCGGATCAGCTACTTGATCCTTCAATTTTTAAAGTGTAAAATTTTGTTGTTTTCACATATATTTTTGTTCCTGATGAAAGATCAAGTAGTTGATCCAAAACATATCGTGTTAAAAATTGAACACAGTTTTTCCTAAAATCAAATACTTGATAGATTGTGGAAATATTAAATCTTTGGTATATAGTTATTTGAAAATAAAGTTTATTTACAAGTTTTTAGTCTTTGAAGTGATTCATTTTGTCTTTTTTTTAATTTCCTGAATGGATTCGTTCATGGCAATGGCTGCAGAAATCTTTCTTCAGTGCAGTCTGGAGAGCTGCTTTGCACCGAAGTATTGGAAACACGAAACACTCGTACCAATCCCTTGGCCGCTGAGGATATCCGAAACAAATTTCTGTTATCCTATGCATGGAATTGAGAGTGACAGTGTTTTTTTTCTGACTTATGTTTGAACCTGGCAGTGGGGAGCCGGGAGCATTCTTGGGAAGACATTATCTTGCCACTTCTGTGCGTAATTTATGATAAAATTCAAATGTTGAACTTAAAGTTTGCAGTTTTATTCCTACACGCTCTAAGTTTAGTCTCAGCGCTTTAGATATGTAAGTTTTGCTATCCGCAAGCATTCAGCAAGCATGAATGCTGATCCATCCTCATGACTCATTATGAAATGGAGTTAGGCAATTAACTGTTATTGCATGGCCTGGGAATGTATCTGATCAATCCTTCAACTGTAATTAATATGTTTTCTTAAATTGAAAATGCTGCTAATAATACTCTAATTAATATGTTGTCAGCGATCTTTTATACTAGTCATGGCATCAAATCTTGCAAAATAGTCAATATTTGATATGATATCATAATCTGATAGGCGACTTTTAGACGTCCTTAGATATTATATAGGCATTTAGAATTTATTGAAATATATAGATAAAGTCATCTTTCAATGTCAAATTTAAGATTTAGATAATATAATATTTTTAATTTAAATAAGTCAAGGGGGTAATTTATGTTGTTTCAAGTTATATCATTTTTTATTTTATTTTTTTTGGTTGATATCTCATTTTAAAGTTATTATATAAATATAATTATTAGTTGAAATTTATATATCTTATAATTTTTATAACTTTGATCAAGAATAAAATATAAATGAATACAATATTTTCATATTGACTTAAAATTTGTGCAGTGAGAATTGTCGTGTAGTTAATATGACTCATTAATACATAATGAAGAGTTGTGTTAAAAGATGCATGGATCATTAATATGCAATGAAATGTTAGGTTGAAAGATGTCTAGGATAGTTTGTTTCCATTTATGTGGCGAGTTAATGTTGCCATGTGTGTCATCTAAAACTTGTTCAACATGTCATTTCAAATCACTCTCCCTTGAATATCATGTACCCTGCGTCTTTTATAGAATGCAGTGTTTTCACAAAGATTGTAGTGTTGATATATTGGAGGGATGAAGCATTACCCACGGGTGAACCCACAACATCATCATGTTTCACAAGGGTGTTGCCTATAACTATACCCGCAATTGTTTTGTTATTATTTTTGTGTCGCTATTATTGTTATTATTTTTTTGTCGCTATTATTGTTATTATTTCTATTTTTGTTTGATTGTTGGAGTGGAAATAGAGTAAAACTTGGTGTGTTTCTTTTATAACCGAGTCAACTTTTACTAATATATTTATGGTGACTTTGAATGTTTTCATTTACATACCAATAAATTTTATTGTTTTTGTATTAAATTAGATCATTCCCTGAATTCAATGACTATGTTGGAAGATATTTGTGTTATTAATATGTAATGAAGGATCATGTTCAAAGACACTTGGCAACTTTTATTTCCATTATTATGATGTGTTAATGTTGTCATGCATGTCCTCTACACCCTATTTAACATGCCTTGTTCAACTCACTCTCCCCTAAACAATATAGAATCCAAATCCCTCTTCTACATAAGACAATATTTCACAGGGATTGTAGTGTTGGCACATTAGAAAGATGAAATGTTATCCACAATGTTAACATATTTCTATTCATATCTATTTCAATATTTATTACTATTAAAATAAAAACGTTAAAAGTTTACATTCACATATTAGTAAATGATATTATTTTTAAATAAAACCAAATTATTTTATGAATTCGTATTATTTTACATTTATATATAAAACACATTTCTATTTCCTTACTTTTATCTTTTCATAAATTTTAAAAACACCCAATAAATATTTTCACATACAAACATCCAATAAAATTTTCACATACAAATGTTTATTTGAATAGAAAGAATAGAAAGAGGTTAAAAATTTATACACTGAGGATCACTTATGTCTTACTTAATCTTATTGTCTTGAATATGCATTGAAAGGCCAGGTTGGAAGACGTCTGCCAATCTTAAATTGCATTAAATTGTTGTGTTAATCTTGTCCTCTGAGTAGCATGAGTTTCATGTGCTTATTGGATGCCTCTTATTTCTTGGTTGACGACATCTTCTACATTTGCTGCCCATTCACGTTCAACAACATATGTTTGTTGCATTTGCTCCATCTTCCCCGTAGTAACTTACATCCTACTCACAAGGCAAATAAAATTAAAAAAAATCTTTCAATCTTCGTAAGATGCTCACAGAACACTTTATTATTTCAATATTTACGCCCATGACTGTCACCTTAGTGTGAAACTAACCTCCCTCTTCATATTCGATCGACAGCTAAAACCTAATTTTTTTAATTTTATACTTCATCTTTTTTCCAATGACCATACAATGCCTCTCAGCCGTTGACTTCCTTGACTATCACTTTGCTCCTTTCTCCCTTGGATAAACATCCCATCGCCAACACGGAATCCGTCTTCCGCGACATGAGCATAAACCTACTCCTGCGCTGGTCAAGATCGTCCGCCTGCGTATCTCCACAGAGCCCACGCATCATATTGATATATGTGCGGCCACAGTACGAGGGTTAAACAACACAAACAATGAAGTCACTGTACGTTTTGGGATTACAGTCCCATAAACGACGGCCTCACAATAAAATATAACTTAAGGGCGATGATAATGCGGCAATTGACACAATTTTAGGGGACAGAGATCCGAGACCGGCTCCTCTTGCAAAAGATGGAAAGATGTATGTTCTTCAGCATAGGATTTAAAAATGACATATTAATGTAGCGTAGCATTTTAATATTCCAATAAATTTTGCAGTAGAAATTTTGAAGGTTAAGGGGAGGGGAGTAATAGTACTTGAGACCTGCTACTTCAAATGTAATTACAAACTTGAGAAATGACATATTAATGTAGTGTAACCTTTTAATATTCGTAAATTTTTAATATTTTAATTTTCCTTAATTATATTTCATTATTTTTTTTAAATAATTATTTATTTTATGATTTAAATGTTATTTCATGTTTAAACATGTGAAAAAAAGATGTTAAAAATATTTAACATCTTTAAATTTTAAATATATTATTATCAGTACCAATGATTAAACATCAATTATCAATATGTATGAATTAAATATTTATTCGTGTACTTCAAGGCACTAGTAATGACTAAACATCAATTATCAATATATATGAATTTAATGTTTATTCATGTACCTCAAGGCACTAGTATTTTTAATTTCGATGAGCTTTCTTCTTTGCACCAATTCGAGATACAGTCAACTCACTTTTTACAAATTATATTGTTTATCTTCAATTTCCAGAAATGTCACAATTAAAGCTTGTTATGGTGTTGGACATTTTTACAATGACTCAAATTTCTTATGGTTCAAGGTAGACCAGTGTTGATGTTACATTATATGGAGGCAATAATGCATCGAGAACAATGGAAGAGTCCCTTATCCGGTAGCATATTAACAAACATCAATTTTAGGATTTATATTGTAGCCAATATTAACTTTGTTTTACAATGCGGGTGGGGGGTGTGGTTATGGAAATCTATATAACAAGGAATATGGCACCAACACAACTCTCAACATTGCACTATTCAACAATGGATTGAGTTATGGAGGGTGCTATGAGATTAAATTCAACAACAACACACAATGATGCCTTTAAAAAACAATCATTGTCACCACCACTAAATTTTGTCTGCCTAACAATGTGCTCCCTAAAAACAATGGTGGATGGTGCAATCCTCCACAAGAGCACTTTGACCTCTCGCAACTTGTTCTTGAAAACATTACCAAGTATAGAGTTGGGATTTTCCCTATCATGTACTTGAGGTAAGTTTTATGGTTATGTTTTTTGTTATTATCAATGCCTTGAATAACTTAGGCTTAAAATATTGTTGATCTATTGCAAGGTGCCTACCAAAAAAAGGGAGGAATCTCGTTCACCATTAACAACCACTCTTACTTCAACCTAATTCTCATCACCAACATTGGAGGACCACGGGACTCCACTTTGTTCCCATCAAATGCTCTAAAAATCGGTATAAATAAATTGTAATTTTTATTTTTAATAAATTGATGTATGCATATGGACATATAGACAATTTAAACATAGATTTAGTGCACACACCTATTCCTTTTTTCAATGGGTATCAAATTATACACATTTTTCTTATGTTTATTTATAAATAATAAAATGTTGTTTTTTCTATTTATTATATGCATTGTTTCTAGGACCTTTTTCTATGTAACAAGCACATTTTCACTTTGTATACATGGGTATCATAAGCCCTACATATCTACTATTAAACCATACCTCAAAGGGTGAGATCATAAACAAGGACACCATTAATTCTGTAAGGATTTTGATTTAGTTGATAAAATGGGTGATGATGTAAAAAATTTAAATACATGTATCATTATTCCTAATAAGTAATTACAAGTTTAATTTCTCTGCAAAAGAAATGTATTTTCCATATGGGCTTAAGGATAATCTATATGACTTATTTTGTGCCATGTTACTCTACTAGTTCTAGTTCTTAGAGTACAATCCATCCCCCATTTTAGTCATTTTAGTTTAATTTCTATGCAAAGGAAATCTATCAGCACAATCTATCCCCCCATTTTCGTCTAAACCAATATTTCGTACAATCCATCCCTTCATTTTATTTATCATTTTTCGGGGTGCAATGTGTTTCCATTAAAAAATGTAGATGTTCGTTAGGTTCCCTTAGAAATTTTCTCTATACATGTTTTAAAGTTTGTTGGAAAAATTATTGTACTATATTTTTGTTGGGATATAAATACCGCGGAAGCACACAATTGATTACCAAATACAAGCAACTTAATATGCAGAATTAACCAGAATCAACAAGTAACTAGAATCCAAAAATAACACATGATATGAGAGACAATACACAACTTGTATTAAAACTCTTTCAAAAGGAAATACAATAAAGAAGGCTGCCACAGTTCTTCTTCCTTACACACCTCTAGGGCATAAATAGTAAATCTTCCCTCAAAGCTCTCTTCCTTAGGTCCCAACACCCAACTCAAACACAGAGTTGGTGTTCACCTTACACCTGTGCTCCACGCACTCCACAAGTGCTTTACGCACTCCACAAGTACTCAACATACTCCAAGTAGATCCCACCTGATTCTGCTCCCTGTTGTGTTGTTGTCCTCTCTGATCTTGCACACCTGCAAATCAATCTGGTTCTGCACACATGTGAACCTTGACCTTGCACACACATACACCTGCAAATCAATGATCTTACTTACCATGTAGATCTCTTATCGTAGCCATGCTCACCTGATGACCAAGATCATACATACATGAAGAACCCTGTTGATTCTCCAATCCAGCACCCACACTTGGTACTGTGGCACTAGGAGGAACACACCATTGCTATCCTCACACACAGAAGGAGCTTATATTATTGCTCTCTTACTCTCTAGCACAAGTTTACAATACAACCAATGAGTCTCTTAAATAAATCTCATGCAAACAATAATTAGACACCTAATTACAATAATTAGATCCGCAGCTCTTAGTCTAAAATTGGCTCTCAACATGCAAACACTTGGTTCATCAACTAACTGCCTGTAATATACTCGCAGTTCGAACCACAGGTGATCGATGTTGGTCCCTGTCTACCTGGGGGTGCCGATGCCGGCCGACTTCTGACCGACGTCGGTTGCCTTCTGTCTCTTCCCTGCCGACGCCGGTTGGCCTGACCGACACCGGCGACTGTGACAACAGCAAACTCCTCTGCATCCTCCTCCATGTCTGCATCAGTGAAGCTTTTAGCTCCACAACCTAACAATCTCCCACTTTGAGATAAACAGCTACACTGTACCTGTACCTGTACCCCGTCTAATCTATTTTTTGGCTTGTATCCCTCTTCAAGCTCAACCTTGAAGACAACCCACCACACAACCTGTGGTGTACCTCCTGTCATCCGAGTACCCTGCCACATCCAAACCTACAATCCCATGTAGTGAAGTCCTGACCTTGAATAGCATGAATCCCTGTTGCTGGTCCATCTCACATCCCTGAGAATTGACTTCTCTGAATTGGCTCCTAACTCTCTGACAACACCCACTGCTTGGGCAAACTCAGGTCTATACTAGACCTCATGTGATTTCAGACATTGAACTGTCCAGCCCTTAGTGTGCTCCAGCTCTGCATCCTGCGTAATGAACCTCGCCAACACCTGATTCACATCAACTCCCACTGGAGATAAAATCAACCTGTGATCCTCCATGTCTCCCATGCCAAAGAATTTCGCTACTCCAAATTCTTTATAGCAAACCACTGAACTAATCTTACCCTTAGCTCAGCAAAACCCTGTATGGACAAACCTACTAGCTAGCATACCATCCACATACAACAACAGAATGATGTCATGACTCATCATCCCCATGGTAAGACAAACCACAGTAGTTACCCTGACATTGACTAAAGTCATGCTTTGTCCTCCACCTGTCAAAACCTGTACCACTGTCCTGCAGCTCCTCAAGACCATATGACCTGATCTTCCATCTCACGTGTCCGTTCTCTCTATTCTTCAACTAAGGTATCCATTTGTCTCTGTGCTTTCATACTGGCTGACAACCCTACCAAATCTCCCGCTTGGTTCTGCATTCTATTCCTGCCATGCTCCCACTGTTTCCTAGATCCTTCCTGCTCTGCAGTCAGCAACTAGTATAAAAAAGAGGAACAACGAATTTGAGGCTTACTTATCACCTTCAGTCCTCCATATGGGCATTTGAGACTCCTTGACAGCTTGTTGTCCACCCAAAATCCATTACAATGACCGACCTCGATCACCACACAGTCTGCATCCAACCGACGTTGGTTCCTGTGTCTGTTCTGACTACCAACCCTGCCGACGTCGGTGTCCTCCTGCTGTCGACGTCGGTCTTACCCCCTGTCGACGTCAGTTTTCCTATCGACGCCGGTACCTGTGTTTTCCTGTGAGTGATGACTTTTTACCCGCGAGCTCCTTTGAATCAAAACCCATGTCCAAACTGCCCTGCTCAGAAGTATCCAGCACCATCCACTGGTCTCTGTCCGCTATCTCCTCGAAGAACACCAAGGCTTTCCAGTTCTTAAGCCTATCAAATATATCTGTCTTCTGCTTAAGAACATGCATCTCCTTCCTGCTCATGTGACCAAGCCTACGAAGCCACGTCTCTGCAACAGAAGAAGAATCAGTAATATAAACAAGTAGATAAAGAGTACCTATTTTCTTACCACCAGCTACTTCAAGTGTATCCACTATGAGAGTTCTTGTGCATCTCTCATCACCCAACTCTTCTAAAGAAATTAGCCACATCTCCAAACCTGGGACCTGCATGACCTCCTTCAACACCCATGTGTTGGCCGCCTGCAATTTCAGCTTCACTTCCCCTTTGCCAATTCTTTGGCAAGGCTCACCAGTGCCTCTCCTTGGGGCTGCATGGAAAGAGGCAACATAATCTGTTATCCAAGATTCAACTTTATCCAAGAAACCTCTCAGAGCATCCCGTGCAACATCACCTGCAACATCTGCTTCTTCAGTTCCTTCATGCTGATCTGCTACCAACTAACAATCTTCTTTTACCTGCTCTTTCTTTCCATAGGACCGTAAGTGACCATCTGTGCTTTTCAACTCCTCCATTCTTAGCTTACTTTGATCTGTCATTGCTCTACTCCCACTCAATCAGAAACCCTGAGAGTGACCTGTAACCAAACACAAAACCTACTCCCTGCAACCTTAGCTCTGATACCACGTGTTGGGATATAAATATCGTGGAAGCACATAATTGATTACCAAATACAAGCAACTTAATATGCGGAATTAACAAGAATCAACAAGTAACTAGAATCTAGAAATAACACATGATATGAGAGACAATACACAACTTGTATTAAAACTCTTTCAGAAGGAAATACAACAAAGAAGGTTGCCACAGTTCTTCCTTACACACCTCTAGGGCTCCCACACCTCTAGGGCATAAACAGTAAATCTTCCCTCAAAGCTCTCTCCCTTAGGTCCCAACACCCAACTCAAACACAGAGTTGGTGTTCACCTTACACCTGTGCTCCACACACTCCACAAGTGCTCCACGCACTCCACAAGTACTCAACGTACTCTAAGTAGATCCCACCTGATTCTGCTCTCTGTTGTGTTGCTGTCATCTCTGATCTTGCACACTTGCAAATCAATCTGGTTCTGCACACCTGTGAACCTTGACCTTGCACACACATACACCTGCAAATCAATGATCTTACTTACCATGTAGATCTCCTATCGTAGCCATGCTCACCTGATGACCAAGATCATACATACATGAAGAACCCTGCTGATTCTCCAATCCAGCACCCACACTTGGTACTGTGGCACTAGGAGGAACACACCATTGCTCTCCTCACACACAGAAGGAGCTTATATTATTGCTCTCTTACTCTCTAGCACAAGTTCACAATACAACCAATGAGTCTCTTAAATAGATCTCATGGAAACAATAATTAGACACCTAATTACAATAATTAGATCCGCAGCTCTTAGTCTAAAATTGGCTCTCAACATGCAAACACTTGGTTCGTCAACTAACTGCCTGTAATATACTCGCAGCTCGAACCACAGGTGACCGACGTCGGTCCCTGTCTGCCTGGGGGGTGCCGACGTCGGCCGACTTCTGACCGACGTCGGTTGCCTTCTGTCTCTTCTCTGCCGACGTCGGTTGGCCTGACCGACGCCGGTGACTGTGACAACAACAAACTCCTCTGCATCCTCCTCCATGTCTGCATCAGTGAAGCTTTTAGCTCCACAACCTAACAATTTTATATTTGTACATTTTAGTGTAACCATTTTAATCTTTTTTTTTTGGGAGGACGCAACAAAAATGTTGAAAAAAATATTGTACCGTATTTTATATAAAGATGAATGCTTGCATATAGAAGGATGAATGTTAGGTCGTAAGTAATCTTGTCCTTGGTGGAAGGAAAAATGTTAGATCATAAGTAATCTTGTCCTTGATGGAAAGATAAATGTGAGGTCATAAGTACTCTTGTCCTTGAAGTACAAAATAATTATATAGATTATAAAACCTTATTAAATGTTATGATGGTAATATTTTATAAAAATTTGTACACTTTTTTAAATATGACATTATTTTAAAAAAAGTATGATATACATTTTGTAAATATTATCATTTAAATATTTTATAAAAATTATACACTTTTTTAAATATAACATTCATTATTTTTCAAAAACATATAATATATATTTTAAATGAACATATTATTATATTACATATTATAAACTATTAATAATATATATATATATATATATATATATATATATATAACAAATTAACACTTTATAAATAAAATACTCTTTGCCAAAAAGCCTTATTAGTACCCATGAAGACGAGTTCCTTCACTTAGTGCCTTAAATTTATTGGCTTTATTTGTTTAAAAGTATATATATGTTGAAAAGATTCAACGACGGGGAAAGAGACGTATACAAATCAACATACCTAGTTCTAGGTTTGGGGCAATACCCAGGTAATTAACTGACTAAACATTCACAAGTTTTGGAGGGGAAAAAGTTACGTGACATTAGACGGAGGGGACGGAGGAGGGGTTACCTTTGATTTAGTAGGGTTAATTTAAAATTCAGTGATAGTGACGTTTTAGATACGGTGTGCACATGAGCCCAAAAAGTATGTTTAGAGCGTGCTCGAGGTTCATTTGGACGTATTTCAGCAGTGAGGATTGTTGTTTAGGTCGAGTGAAGGTTGTCCGTTTGGACGCGTTAGTTCGTTTGGAATTTTGACGGCTTATTGACATTATTTTGACAGTTTTCAAATAAACTAATGTCATATACATACTTTTCTTTTAGAACTGGCAGATATTGAGATTTTCGAAATATTAAATTGTGCGGATATTTTTAGTCTTCATATGCAGGGAAGGGGGTGAGTGGGCACCCCACTATTACCAACGAGAGCGCTCAATTGCCGAAAGATTTATTACATGTGCACGAGACTAGAGTATGGTTTTTTGTTTGGTTCTTTGTCTTATGTTAATTATATGTCTCGGGCCATAGTCGAGAGTTCATTTCTAAGCACCATTAATTTATTAGGGTTTTAGATAATAATAATATTTAAAAATAAAAAATTATTGATAAATATATTTTTAACATAAAATTAGTGTATTTAGGATGAACACAATTAAAAGAGGAATTATGAGAAGTTGATAAAAATTCAATAATAATATTTTGTTTAAATTAATAATTAACAAGTCTATAAACATCTTAAAATCATATAATTTAATGATTTATATTGATAAGTATATAAATATCTTAAAATCATTCAATTTAATAATCCATAAATTATATAATTAAATGATTTGTAAATAAATGTTTTAATTAAAAAATCTAAAAATAATATTAAAATTTAAAAATTAATATATTGTTAATTTAATATCACATCATTAAAGTTCAAAGTAAAAAATATATTTTAAAAAAAAAAAATGTATATCTACTATTTTTATGTTTCTTATTCACACATTTGCTATGCCTGTTTTTTTTTTTTAATGTGTATGATCAATTTTTGACCACCTTTTGAACATTTTTTAAGGTATTTTTACCCTTGGTTTGATTATGCTCGTGGGATGTGACTTCTCCACATGGAATGTGATTTCTCTACCCACTTTTTTTATATGATTAGCATTGTATCATATCTTTGTTTGATTAATATATTTATATATCCTCCTCTCCAATTCATTTCTTTATCTTACAAAAAATTTAAATGAGAGAGAGAGAGAGAGAGAGAGTGTGTGTGTGTATATATATACTCTCTCTCTCTCTCTCTCTCTCATTTAAATTTTTTGTAAGAATGTTAAATTTTTTTATTAACAACTACACCCTTAAAAAAAAATACATAATAAAAAATATAATTGAAAAAAAGGTAATATTGTAATTTTTTTAAATTTGTGCCTCAAAAAGTAGTATTCCAATGAAATTATTGAATTACATAGAATGTCAGCGTCTCAGTGCATATTTCAAGATTACAATGATGAGTAAGCATACATGTAAATCAATGAGCTCCTTCTGCCAAGCAGTGATGAGTAAGAGGCATCTACGCCACCAAAATCACTCAAGGCATGATCATGGCCTTAACCACTTGACTCTCCATATCGAGTACTTAGAGAGATGCGGAAATAGTGAGGAGTAAACATACATTTAAATCAATGACTTCCTTCAACTAAGCAACCATGAGTAGGGACATCCATGCCATCAAAATCATCCAAAATATGATCATGATCTTAATCACTTAAGTTTTTATATCGAATACTTAAAAAAAATTATACCCCAGTGAATAGATATAAACAATCATTATCCTCACGAATCAAACTACAACCCTTTCAATTAATACTCCAATTTCCAATTTAATTTCTTTTAAACTTTTTAAAATTATAAAGGTGCATACATATATCTACGGTTTCAAACGGAAATGTACAAATTTGCAGTAATTTTCATAAGTTTTATAAAACACCATGCGCACACAGATTTTTCCTTCCAGTAATGAATTTAAAAGCTGCATAAAACACCAACCTCTAATATATTTTTCCCTTTGATACTCAGCTGAATGAGGTCAATTCAAACCTTTAATTAAATTAAACAAATTTGTTTTTAATTTATACTACAATTTACAAATAATCATTCGTTTCGATGAACGTATCATCAGATAAATGAAACAGTGTGTAAGATGTAGACGACGCTAATTTCACAAACATAAATAATGATAAATGTATCTTGACACAGAACGAGGCCCATTGCGGACCCTGAATTTTATCGCTCAAAGATGCCAAGGAGTAGGAGGATGAAAAGGAAATGGGCTGTCAGAAAACTGCGACGGCCTGCACAGCTTTTAGGAAGTTTTCATAAATCTCTTCAAACATCAATATTTAAGCCAGGATTACAATTAGGATAGATGAGGTATTAATCTTAACACCATTTAAGCTAATTCTGGCATCTTTGAAGTCAAATGGTATTTAGTTGTTTGAAAATAAAATTTATTTACAGGTTTTTAGTCTTTAAAAGTGATTAATTTTATCGTTCATTTTTGATTCCTGAATGGATTCGTTCATGGCTACGGCTGCAGAAATCTTTCTTCAGTGCGGTCTGGAGAGCTGCTTTGCACGGAAGTATTGGAAACACGAAACACTCGTACCAATCCCTTGGCCGCTGAGGATATCCGAACCAAATTTCTGTTATCCTATGCATGGAATTGAGAGTGACAGTCTTTTTTTTCTGACTTATGTTTGAACCTTGCAGCGGGGAGCCGGGAGCATTCTTGAGAAGACACCATCTTGCCAATTTTGTGCGTAATTTATGATAAAATCCAGATGCTGAACTCAAAAGTTTGCAGTTTTATTCCTACACGCTCTAAGTTTTGTCTCAGCGCTTTAGATATGTAAATTTTGGTATCCGCAAGCATTCAGCAAACATGAATGCTGATCTATCTTCATGACTCATTATGAAATGGAGTTGGGCCAACTGTAATTAATATGTTTTTTAAAATTGAAAATGCTGCTGATATTACTCTAATTAATATGTTGTCAGCGCTCTTTTATACTTGTCATGGCGTCAAATCGTGCAAAATAGTCAATATTTGATATGATATCGGAATCTGATAGGCGACTTTTACACGTCCTTAGATATTATATGGGCATTTATAATTTATTGAAATATATAGATAAAGTCATCTTTTAATCTTAAATTTAAGATTTATATAATATAATAGTTTTAGTTTAAATAAGTTGATCGGGTGGTAATTCTCGATATGTCATTTTTAAATTATTATATAAGTATGATTATTAGTTGAAATTTATATGTTCAATAATTTTTAAAATTTTGATTTTGTATAGGTTTAAAAATTGTCTACTAGAGTTTATCATGCAGTTTATATGGTTTATTAATATATAATGAAAGATTATGTTGGAAGATGTATTAATATGCAATGAAATGTTACGTTGAAAGATGATTAGTAAGTTTTTCTTCGTTAATGTGGTGAATTAATGTTGCCATGTGTGCTATCTACAATTTGTTCAACGTACCATTTCGAGTCACTCTTCTTTAAATGTCATGTAACCCAACCGCCTCTTCTACAGAATGCAATGTTTCATAGAAATTGTAGTGTCGGCATGTTGGAGGATGAAGCATAACCCACGGGTGAACCCATAACATCAACGTGTTTCACAGGGGTGTTGCCTATAACTAAACCCAAAATAGTTTTGTTATTGTTATTGTGTCCCTATTATTGTTATTATTTTTGGTTATTTTTGTTTTTGTTTGATTGTTGGAATGGAAATGAGTTAAGACATGGTGTGTTTCCTTTACATCTGAGTCAACTTTTACTAATATGTTGATGGTGGCCTTGAAAGTTTTCGTTCACATATCAATGAATGCTATTATTTTTGTATTAAATCAGATTATTTTCTAAATTCAACAACCATGTTGGAAGATGTTTGTGTTATTAATATGCAACGAAGAGCCATATTCAAAAACACTTTGGAACCTTTATTTCCATTACTATGACATGTTAATATTGTTATACATGTCATCTACACCCTATTTAGCATGCTTTGTTCAAATCACTCTTCCCTAAATAGTATCGAACCCAAATGCTTCTTCTGCATAATGTAGTGTTTCATAGAGATTGTAGTGTTAGTATGTTGGAGGGATGAAATATTACCTACAATATCAATATGTTTCCATTCACATCTGATTTGAATATTTGCTAATATTAAGATGGAAGCCTTTAAATTTTTCATTGACATACCAATAAATGATATTATTTTTATATCAAACCAAATCATTTTATGAAGCCATGTTGCTTTATATTTATATAAATAACACATTTCTATTTTCCTACTTTCAACTTTTCATAAATTCTACAAACATTCAATAAATATTTTCACACACAAATACTTCTTTAAATGAAAAATAGTTACACAAATACTTCTTTAAATGAAAAGGAGTTAAAAATTTGTACAAATAAAAGGGGTTAAAAAATAGTATAGTGAGGATCACTTATGTCTTATTAAATGTCTTGAATATGCATTGAAAGGCAAGGTTGGAAGACCCCTGCAAGTCTTAAATTGTTGTGTTAATCTTGTTATGTGAGTAGCATGAGTTTCATGTGTTTATTGGATGTCTCTTATTTCTTGGTTGACAACATCTTTTACATTTGCTGCATATTCACCTTCAACATGATGTGTTTGTGGCATTTGCTCCATCATCTCCGTAGTCACTTACATCCGACTCACAATGCAAATAAAATTAAAAAAAAATCTTCCATATTCGTAACATGTTCAACAACACTTTATTATTTCAATATTTACGCCCATAAGTGTCACTTTACTATAAAACAAACCTCCGTCTTCATATTCGATCGACAACTAAAACCTATCTTTTTAATTTTTTTGACTTTATCTTTTTTCAATGACCATATATTGCCTCTCAGCCGTTGATTTCGTTGACTATCATTCTGCATGTTACGTCAGCGACTGCTTTGCTCCTTTTCTCCGTTGGATAAACATCCCATCGCCAACACGGAGTCCGTCTTCCGCGACATGAACATAAACCTACTCCTGCGCTGGTCAAGATCGTCCGCCCTGCGTATCCATCTACAGAGCCCACGCTGCATATTGATATGTGTGCCAGAGTACGCGGGTTAAAAAACACAAACAGTGAAGTCACTGTACGTTTTGGGATTACAGTCCCATAAACGACGGCCTCACAATAAAATATAACCTAAGGGCGATGATATTGCGGTGACTGACACAATTTTAGGGGACAGAAATCCCGGATCGACTCCTCTTGGAAAAGATAGAGACATGCGAAGTTCTGCATGCGATTTAAACGATGACGTCCATTTCTGCTGACGCTGGCACCTCAGCAAAGTGTCCATTGAAGGTTGGGAGAAGGGAGTAGTAGTACTTAAGACGTGCTACTTCAAATGTAATGACAAACTTAAAAAATGACACATTGATGTAGCGTAACATATCAATATTTTATATAAGTAATTTTTTATTTTTAAATTTCAAGTAATTATATTTAATCACATTTTCTTAAATATTGTTTATTTTATGATTAAAAAAGTCATTTCATGCTTTAACATGTTAAAAAAAGGAAGATATTAAAAATATTTAACATCGTTAAATTTTACATTTATGGTTGTCAGTGTTAATAATTAAATATTAGTTATTAATATGTATAAATTTAATGCTCAATGATGTACTTTAAGGTATTTGTAGTTTTTAATTTTGTCGAGATTTTTTCTTTACATTAATTCGAGAAAATAAGGGATTTTGTGGTTTAGAGAAGGAGATATATAAAAGTTTTGAGATATAGTCAATGTATTTTCTACAAATTATATTGTTTATCTTCAATTGTTAGAAATGGTACAATTAAAGCTTGTTATGGTGTTGGACATTTTTACAATGACTCAAGTTCCTTATGGTTTGAGGTGGCCGAGTGTTGAAGCTACATTATATGAGGTAATGATGCATCGAGAATGATGGATGAGTGTCTTATCCCATATCATATAACAAACATCAATTTTAGGATTTATATTATGGCCAATGTTAACCTTGTTTTACAATGCAGGTAGGGCGTGTGGTTATGGAAATCTATATAGCAAGGGATATGGCACCAACACAACGACTCTCAACATTGCACTATTCAATAATGGATTGAGTTATGGAGGGTGCTACGAGATTAAATTCAATGACGACACATAATGGTGCCTTCCATAAACAATCATTGTCACTGCCACTAACTTTTGACTGCCTAACAATGTGCTTCTTAAAAATAATGGCGAATGGTGCAATCCTCCATAGGAGCACTTTGACCTCTCGCAACTTGTTCTTGAAAACATTGCCAAGTATAGAGTTGGGATTTTCCTTGTCATGTACTTGAGGTAAGTTTTATGGTTAAGTTTTTTGTTGTTATCTATGCCTTGAATAACTTAAGCTTAAAATATTGTTGGTCTATTGCAAGGTGCATGCCAAAAGAAGGGAGGAATCTCATTCACCATTAACAACCACTCCTACTTCAACTTGGTTCTCATCACCAACATTGGAGGGCTAGGGGACATCCACTTTGTTCCCATTAAATGCTCTAAAACTTGGTATGGATAAATTGTAATTTGTCCTTTTAATGAGTTGATATATGCATATGGACATATTCAACCTCGTTCTCATCACCAACATTGGAGGACCAGGGGACGTCCACTTTGTTCCCATCAAATGCTCTAAAACTCGGTATGGATAAGTTGTAATTTACCCTTTTAATAAGTTGATGTATGCATGTGGACATATACAACGGGGTATCAACTTATATACATATTTTTCTTATATTTATTTATAAATAATAAAATATTATTTTTTCTATTTATTTTATGCATTGTTTCTAGGAACTTTTTCTACGTAACAAGTACATTTTGACTTTGTATACATGGGTATCATAAGCCCTACGTATCTATTGTTAAACCATACCTAACAAGGTGAGATTATAAAAAGGGACACAATTATTCTATAAACCTTTGATTTAATTGATAAAATATGTGATGTAAAAATTTTAAATACATGTATCATTATCCCTCATAGGTAATTACAAGGTTAATTTCTCGGCAGAAGAAATCTATTTTCCATATGGGCTTAAGGATAGTCTATATGACTTATTTTGTGGCCTATTATTCTACTATTTCTAGTTCTTAGAGTACAATCCATCCTTTATTGTAGTTATTTATTTCAGTGTAACCATTTGTCATTTTTTTGGGTGCAACATGTGTCCATTAAAAAATGTAGATGTTAGTTAGGTTTTTTTAGAAATTTTCTTTATACATGTTTTAAAGCTCGTTGAAAAAATTATTGTAGGATATTTTATATTTATATGTTTTATTGTAATTATTTTAATCTTTTTTTGGGGGGAGGATGCAACAAAAATGTTAGAAAAATAATTGTACCATATTTTATACTATGAGATGAATACTTATACATAAAAGGATGAATGTTAGGTCATAAATAATTTTGTTCTTAAGAGTACAAAAGTATCATATGGAATGTAAAACCTTATTAAATATTATGGTTAGAATATTATATAAAAAATTGTATTCTTTTTCAAATATAACATTTACTATTTTTAAAAAAATATGATATACATTTTGTAATTATTATTGTTTAAATTTTTTTATAAAAATTGTACACTTGTTTTAAATATAACATTTATTATTTTTCTAGAAAGTAAAATATACATTTTAAAGACATATTATTATATCACATATTATAAATTATTAATAATATATTTTTATTGTACAAATTAACATTTTATAAATTAAAAACTTTTTATATATTTTAATGTATCAAGAATAAAGCTTTAATAATTTTTTTTTTAATATACATGTATCATAATAAACAAAGAATAGGCCAAAAAGCGTTATGAGTACGCTTGAGGACTAGCTCCTATACATGTTTGATTCAATGGCGGGGAAAGAGAGGTGTACAAATCGACATAGCTAGTTAAGTTTGGGGCAAGGAGGGAACTTGGAATCAACTCCAGGTGATTACTGACTGGGCATTCACAAGTTTTGGAGGGGGGAAAGTTAGGTGACATTATTCACGTTTGCTTGTCCAACAAATGAGGCGACAGAGGAGGGGACAGCTTTGATTCAGTAGGGTTAATTTAAAATTCGGGGAGAGAGACGCTCTACAGCATGGTTTTTTTGTTTGGTTC
Source organism: Torreya grandis (assembly GCA_037957365.1). Classification (NCBI taxonomy): domain Eukaryota; kingdom Viridiplantae; phylum Streptophyta; class Pinopsida; order Cupressales; family Taxaceae; genus Torreya; species Torreya grandis. The sequence continues at coordinate 1,407,526 of JARHVA010001807.1, forward strand.
TGTGTCTTGTCTTAATTATTGTCTCAGGCCATGTGTTAGGGCTCGTCTTTAAGAACTATCAATTTATTAGGTTTTTCGGGTTTGAAATCTGCTTTCCATCGGCAGTCTTCCAAATTTAAAAATCGTATAAATAATTAAAAAAGAAAAAAAAAAAAAAAAAAAAATCTTACACATATAATATATATAAATAATTTAAAAATATATATATTAGATTTTTACATAAAAATTATTTATATATATATAATTTGGATTATGATATTATTGTTTTTAGATGTTATAACTATAGAGTATTAGGGTATTTTCATGCATTTTGTTCTCAGGGGCATCTGCGAGTGATGAAAAAGAAAGGAGAAAAGTCTAAATCAAACAAATGGAGTGCGTTAGATCCATCGTCAATGGTGAAACATTATTTGTGCGTTAGATCCATTGTCAATGGTGAAACATTGTTTTATAGATTCATACACAGAAGAAGATATATAATTGTGAGATAGCAAGAGAGGAGAAAAATTTGTTTTTGCTAAAGCAAAAGTGCCCAATGAAGAGGTGACAAAAATTATTTGAAATTCCCTTTTGACGTTGTCAGTCGGGAGAGTGAAGAGAGGACATGAGTATAAAAACGCAGACTTAGATAAGGATTTGTCTGAAAATAAAAATTTGGAAACACAAAATCTAGATAAACAATTAGTTGTGGTGAATTCTGAACAAGAAATGTGGTAGGAAGTAAAAAAGAAAAAAGGTAAGATAGCGAATCTTTTAAATTACTATCCCACAAGGTGATGTCTGATACTGAGTTTTGGATAGTAAGTAGGCTTGTTGTTTGGTTGATTTTAACCTTGTGGTTGTTTGTTGTAATTGGTTCTTCTACACCATAACGTTTTTACCCTAATTTGTTGTGTTACTTCAGTATAATGTATCAAAAATGAATTTATGTGTTTTAATAATTATAAGATGAATAAGACAACTAGAGATATTTTGTTTAAACTAATAATTATAAGTTCATAAATATTTTAAATCAATAATTATAAGTTCATAAACACTTTAAAATCATATAATTTAATGATCCATATTAATAAATTTATAAACATCTTAAAATCATGCAATATAATAATTCATATATCATAAATGAATAAATATTTTAATTAAAAAATTAAAAATTAAAAATAACATAAAAAAATAAAAACTAACACATTATTAATTTAATATCACATAGTTTCAATTTTTAAATAATATTTCTATAAAAATTTATTACCAAATGATATTTTTTCATATATTTATATCTCTGTTTCTCTTGAATTCATTCTTTCATTTAAAATATATATATAAAATAAAGTCTCTTTCATTTAAAATTTTCCTAAATATCCTAAATTTTCATATTAATAAATACACTTTAAAAAAAAAAAAAACATAATAAAAAATATAATTAAAGAAAATTAAGACTTCTATAGTCAATACTGCAATTTTCAGTATAGTTTCTTTTTAATTTTTTAGGCCAAAGGCTGAGGTGCAATGATAAGGCTGGGGACCTACCACCCAACCGGCCCAGGTTTGAGCCTTGCTCCTAATCGACCACCTCCCAGCATTAAAAATGTATCATAACTTTAAAAGAAAAAAAATTTGGTTTTAAGCGGCCCATAAATTTATTAAATTTTTTGAATCAATTTAACATACAAACCAAAAAAAACCTTGCTTTCTATTACAATAATCACTAACAATCATTATCAATTTCACTAACATCCTTTTATAAAATACTATCACCAAAAGCCCCAACATTACTAACCACTCCGATCATCCTAACATTTTAATGAACAGACATAAATTATGATAAATATATCTTAACACAGAAAAATGAATCAAATGCGTATGTATATTAAACATTTTCTATTTTAAAGCTCTTAGTGGCATCAAACAGCAAATCAACGAGCTTATGATCATTTGCTTTTCTAATTTCCTGATCATTAGTGTCGACCAAGGGAGGCTCCAAATGCTTTAGCTTCTTTATCTCATCAGGCTTCAGTTGGAGCGCTCCAGCAAGTCTTCTGACACTGTAATCTGCCACGTACTCATGCTTAAGAGCCTCATCAATGGATATTCTTTTGGTAGGATTAAAACACAGCATTTTTTCCACCAAATCAATCGCCCTCTCATCACCAACATTACTCAGTAGTAATTCCTTCAGAGGATACGTAGGGCGACTCGGGGGCAAAGTTTCAATAGATTTCATAGGATCAAAACAAAATGGGGGTGGGGCATTCATGAATTCTGCTCTCTCATCTTCATCAGGAATGTGAATGATTTTAGCATATTCTTCTAGATTTTCGCGATCTCCTCTATTATCTCTTACATTTTGGAATAGAGTTCCCTTTGACCCCAATTTGTTTACCAATAACAACTCTGCAAAAATGCAACCGACAGCCCATACATCTGTAGCAGGGCCATACTGAAAGCAATGTTCATAAACGTCGCACCCAATGAAGTGCTCAGGGGCCCTATAACAAGCAGTAGCCACAAATCCTGTCATTTTTGGGGCAATCATCCTAGAAATACCAAAGTCGCATAGTTTTATCCTTGGAGTGAAGCTGCCAAATTTCTCACTATTGTTGGAAAAAGATTCGCTAACTAGAATATTGTGAGGTTTTAGATCTCGATGAAGTATACGAGCAGCGTGCAAATACTGCAAACCTCTGAGTAACTGGAGGAAAACACCACCAAACCAGAATAAAAGAAAGAAGTAATCATTTTCAGTCCAGTGGAAATTCGTTGCATGACACACACAACCTATATATCGTAAGAAAGAAAAATAGCAATGAACCATAATGTATAGGTCATAAAAACTTAGAAATCAAGACCCAACTTTTATATATTCAAAATTGAGAATAGGTGAAGTTGGATTGGTGGAGAATAAACACCATGATTTAATTTTTTTTTTCTTTCGAAAGTACTAAAATAAATATTTCTTACAAATGTTGAAATTAAAGATGAAGTACAGAACGAGCTCTCAAACGATTTTGACAATTATACTTTTAAATTATTTATTTTGATAGTATTAAGTTAAAATTTTTTTAACTAGCTAATTTGTTTATATGAAAATAAGTTCTCTATGATTTTAAGAATAAAATAGTTAAATTGTTTATATGAAAATAAATTGTATATGAATTGAGGAATAAAATGATATTTTTTAGATTTTAGAATTATTCCCTTTAATCAAAGTAAGAACCTCTAACAAAAATGAGAATGTTTATGTAGATTAGTGGAGAATGTTTGTTCGTATTAAGAATATTTGTTCGCATAATAAAAATGATTGTTCATATAGCATAATAAATATGACAACTTCTAACAAAAGTGAATTTAAATTAGTAGAGAATGTTGACAACCTCTAACAAAGGTGTGCATAATATTAATGAAAAATGTTTGTTGACATAATAAATCTGAAAACCTATAACAAAGGTGAATTTAGATTAGTAGAGAATGTAAAACCTCCAGTGAAAGTGAATTTAGATTAGTGGAGAATGTTTGTGCGCATAACAAAGATATGCATAATATTAATAAATCTAACAACCTCTAACAAAGGTGAATTTAGATTATTCAAAGGTGATTTTAGATTAGTAGAGAATATTTGTTCACATAATAACTCTAACAACCTCTAACAAAGGTGTGCATAATATTAGTGGAGAATGTTTATTCGCATAATAAATCTAATAACCTCTAACAAAGTTATGAATTTAGATTAGTGGAGAATGTTTGTTTGTATAATAACTCTAAGAACCTCTAAAAAAGGTGACAACCTCTAACAAAGGTGAATTTAGATTAGATTGGTAGAGAATGTTTGTTCACATAATAAAATTTAGATTAATAGAGAATGTTTGTTCACATAATAACTCTACAACCTCTAACAAAGGTGAATTTATATTAGTGGAGAATGTTTGTTCACATAATATATTTGTTCACATGATAACTTTGACAACCTATAACAAAAGTGAATTTAGATTAGTAGAGAATGTTTGTTCACATAATAACTCTACAACCTCTAACAAAGGTGAATTTATATTTGTGGAGTATGTTTGTTCACATAATATATTTGTTCACATAGCAACTTTGACAACCTATAACAAAGGTGAATTTAGATTAGTAGAGAATATTTGTTCACATAATAACTCTCTAACAAATGTGAAATTATATTAGTGGAGAATGTTTGTTCACATAATAACTCTCTAACAAAGATGAATTTATATTAGTGAAACCTCTAACAAAAGTAAATTTAGATTAGTAGAGAATGTTTGTTCACATAATAATTTTGACAACCTCTAACAAAAGTGAATTTATGTTAGTGGAGAATGTTTATGCACAACCTTTAACAAAGGTGAATTTAGATTAGTAGAGAATGTTTTATGCACAACTTCTAATAAAGGTGAATTGAGATAAATGGAGAATGTTTATTGCACAACCTTTAACAAAGGTGAATTTAGATTAGTAGAGAATGTTTTATGCACAACCTCTAACAAAGGTGAATTTAGATTAGTGGAGAATATTTTATGGACAACCCTTAACAAAAATGAATTTAGATTTGTGAAAAATATTTTACACACAATCTTTAACAAAGTTAAATTTAGATTAGTAGAGAATGTTTGTTCACATGTATAATAAATCTGACAACCTCTAACAAAAATGAAAAAACCATCAAAATTTAATTTCATGGAAGTATCATTTTTTTTTCTAATATCACATTTAAAAATAAAATGAAATACAAACTCCCAAACACATTAACAATATACTAAACTACATAAATTAAAAAAAAATTAAGATTAATTTATAATATTAAATTACATATAAATTGATTTATAATACTAAATTACATATAAATTAAGAAAACAACAACATATTCTGATTGTTTATCTATAAATAAATAAATAAATTAATTAATTAAAAATAAATAAAAAATATGTGAATTGTTGTCTGCCTTTGTTTCTTCAACAACCCCTCACAAAAAAAATAAAAAAAGAAATTTTTAGAATACAATTAAAACCCAACTTAATAAATACACACCTGGGCCATTATAACTCTGACAACGTCTGGCTTAAACGGTTTCCCTTGCATTATTTGAACCTCTTTCAAGTCCTGCAAACTCAATTTCATCCTCTCCATGACGACAAAATACTCATGGAAATCTTGTACATATGTGGCCTGGTTGATGACACCCTTCACTTTAACTATAAAAGGGTGATGGATTTTGCCAATAATTCGGAGCTCCCGTATGAATCTCTCAATGGTTTTCCTAACGCGATCGCGAAACACCACCCTCTTTATGGCAATTCTTTCCTCTTTGCCATCACTATCATATTCACGCGCAGAAACCACAAGCCCAAATCCTCCCACCCCTAAAACGTTGCTCAGTTCATATTTCTTGTCCAACTCAATGACTGCATGAAACCTGGAGGGTGACCGCATCGTAATTTCCCAGCAATGTTTATCAGGATATCTCGACAGACGCTGCCTAATCTCCATCCTATTCTCTGTTTTTCTTAATTCTAACCACTTTCGTATACCTTCCATGTTGCTAAAAACTTAAATAAATTTATATGCTGGCAACAGCACCTGTAAGAATAATGAACAAGCCCAAAAATTATCTGCCAGCCTGGCCTATGGATACTATGGGCACCTCAACATATCTAAGATTGTTATGGCCGGGAAACTTTTACGGTTACTTTCACAAACTAACTAAACAACGAAACGGTTTTTTTTTTTTTTCAAATGATAGATTTAAATTAGTTAAATATTTTATTGGTTGGTCAAAATTTCCCCTTCAAAAAGTAGATGAGGTATAAGACCATGGAACATTGTAATGGTAAATGAGTACGTTTGTAAGTAATCTAAGTTCCAATTTTATTCGAGTCATGGAGATTAATAGATTTAAGACCTATAGATGAGGTATAAGACCATGGAACATTGTAATGGTAAATGAGTACGTTTGTAAGTAATCTAAGTTCCAATTTCATTCGATTCACGGAGATTAATAGATTTACTGAAGTCTTAAGGATACAGTTAAAGTGATTGTGCGGAGTGTTGTCACTTATTTAAAAGTGAGTAAATGTAAAAATAGTTGTTAAGGTATAAGTTATGGTGGGCACATAAAAATATGGATTTTTTATTGGATGGAATAAATTACCTTGTATTTTGATTTAATGAGTAGTGTTTTCCGTAAAATGGGGATATTTTAGAGCCGTTGTATCCATATTAACTATGAAAAATTGTAGGGATAAATAAAGCACTCTAGAATATCTATTATGCATTCATAATAGCTATGTTTAAGCTTTTGTTAGGGTTGCGTTAACTAAGCTTTTTGTAACCAAATAATATTTGCTATGGTGCTTTTTAGTTTTGGTCTTTCTTGCGTTATTCACATGATTGTGGTTTGCACTTTACATAACAAAGGGGTCGAAATAAACAATGGTGAAAATCCAAAAGATTCAAGTTTCAAAACCCAATAACATTACTTATGTAGTGGTCCTTTTATTTTTTGTTTGAAGCTTGAGACACTAAGCAAACCCTTCCAAGTTCATGTCCTCCATTCATTGTTGGACAACTCGTGGCCAAAATAGCTCATAAACACAAATGGTATTATGGAAGGCATCGATATCATGACAACAGGTAGTTAATAGCTGGAAGAAAGACCAACAAGTTGAAGCAATTGATAACACATAGCAAAGGTCTAAACCCGTGCTAGCTGTTGATGCTGGTTACATCTTTTAGCTGGGAACATTTGTATATTATCTCTAAGATGTATAACCTATAACTATTTTACCACATACCTAGAAGGACATAATAGCTCAGTTCTTTGTTAAGGATCAAAATGGGCATTCTAAACTGACTGATGGAAAATGAATTTATGTTATTGAAGGTCAAGATAGTGTAAAGGAAGACAAATATTTGTTTAAAATGAGAGATGTAGTTAACGAAAAACAATACTGTGCAAGTGGACGGTCTTTGATGAATGGCATTAAAAAGATTGAAATCGATCACGGAACTACATTTTTGGGTGATGTAGTGGAAACATATGATGTTAGGAAAGTCTATCTATTTAAGAAGATAAACCAAGAGGAAGGAACTCAGGGTATTGAAACAAAGCAAGAAGGAAGAAAACATAACAACTCACAATTTCTAAAATAGTTTGAGATTGCACCACTGCCTAGAGGTTGGTTCGACAAAAATTTGTAGGTAAATTGATTAATCCATGTAAACATCATGTTTTATTTTTAATTACTCATCCAAGACTACAAGAAAATATAAGTAGAGTACTTGATTTTTGGATAAACTTTATTGAAAAAAATGGTATCAACTATGTTCAATGAAGAAATATGAATATGGACATCAACTTCAAGGTGATACTTGAAAGCAACAAAAACCCCTGCAATGGAGAGGCATGCATCAAATATCTTAGAGCACTTTTTCAGAAACTAAGGTCCACCAAAGATAAAATGTTTTTCAAATAAAAGGGTTTCTTTTGAAGTTGAGAATATAAAGAAATGGGCAACACATTTTGGTTTCATGGTTTCAGTTGCAACAAATTACAAAGCAAAGATGAAAATGGGTATGTGGGTCTGTAAGTTTTTTTGTCTTGTGCCCATTCAAATAGCTCATGTAGAAAATAATGATATGTTAGATCTTAAGGATGGACTTCAAATCCATTCTAGCATAAGCTACTAGGATAACATATCACTTGCTAAACTAATTTGACCTTACATCTGGAGAAAAATAACAGTGCAGATAAACATTCTTTGAAAATAATGACAATGATCTCTCTTGACTTGTGATAGAAGATTTATTACATTTTTTGTTCAAATTATAATGTAATTTAATACATGAGGGTTTAGTATATCTACTGTGTATAAAATTATTTCTAGGTCTAACAGAGATTATTTATTTTCTTAATTTAAGATCTGATGTACTTACTTGGATATTGGTTAAACAACTAATTTGTTTCTAATTTTGAACTAAAACTAAAAGAAACAATAACTAGGAAAAAGACAACAATAATGATGATAATAATAACAAAGATATGGATTCTTTTGATTTAGATATTTATAGGAATAACAAAAAAACACCATATCCCATTGTTTATACATTTCAACACTAAAAAAATTCAAGTGCAGAAAATATATATATTTTTTACTTAAATAAATTCTTTGTATACATTGATGAGATCCATATAGATAAATGAAAAGCATACATTGAGAAAAGAGATGATAAGAGCAATTAGTCTTATGGGTTAGGTACAAGTTTAGAGCATTTTATTTATTAAGGCATTTTCACCTTTTGTCATGTTTCCACATGATCAATAACATCATGAAGTGCATCTATGCCACCTTGTTATATCATATTACAAAAAGACAATGATACTTTAGATCACCATACATGTTATGTAGTGGATAAAATTTCATTGAACATGAATTTTAAGAGTAAATTCTATAAAAAAAGACATAAAATAATCATATACTTACATAGTAAAGTGAAATTCATATTATGTAAATTAATTATATTATTCATATATTACTAGTAAAATATACTTTGTTTGTTGGAGTATGCATGACTGAGAGGAAATGCCTCAAATGTTCACAATCATGATGCAAATCTTTCATTTCATATGCACATATGTAATATCACTTCAAAACTTTGGTATGTCTTTGACTTATATATGGAAAAGACCATGGGTGAAAATACTTTTTTATGAATTGCAAGAACATATGTGTAGTTGAGATTGAAAAATTATGATAAAATTTAGATTAAATTTGATAAGAAAGTATGTAATAAATATGGAGCAGGGAACATATATTGAGTACTATCTTTTCCTTTATTTAGATTTTGTAATGGGAGAGATTGATAGTAGCTAGTGATTACCATAAATAGGAAATACCGAACATAAGATGAGGAAAATAAAGCTCACTGAGTAATTGTGGAAGTTATATCAACACTTGTAAAAATGCAACATGTACAAACACTAGATTTAACCTTATTTTTAAATAAAAGGTTGTTTCCTTGATGCTCGTGGGTAGGTATATTGGTTTATGCATAGGTTTCACAACTAACATAACCATAGCCACTTCAAGGACTTAGACTACAACTTATATTGTGTAGTTTGGATGCAAGCATCATAACCATATTCACATGAACAAGAACAACTCAACTATGAAGCTAATAGAGAACATAAAATGTATTCAATAATTATAGAATATAACTGTGTAAAATTGATCATTACAAATCTAGTGGTCATCAATATTTGGTGGAAGCTAGAATAAATACCGTGTGTGATGTCATTACTAAAGCATATTATGACCATAATTTAGCTCCAGTATCACTATATACGTCACTCTTATAAAGGATACATGTCACAAGAAAAAATCCAGTATATAATACAAATTTTACTATAAGACATCTTCGTATTCATAAAACATATTCAAAAAACAAAAGAGATCTAACATTGTTGACATATCATGAATCAATCTTGTCCTATCATACAAATTTATGGTAATCATTGTTTGCATTTCATTAGTAGGTATGCTATATAACTAAGTAAAATGAGCATAAAAAAATCATATAAATATAACATACATTTCTAATGTTATGTAGTTAAATAAAAAAAGCTTCAATATTTAATATTTTAAACACACGTGAAAATTTTAAATGTCAGTGTAGTGAAAATTTTCAACATAAATCAATTTTGAAAAAGAACAAAAATACTTGAAAAATTTAATGTACAATAATTCAAAACATTATTAATTTATTCATTTTTTAACATTAAGTTTATCCAGTGAAGATCAAAAATAAAGAATTTCCTCACATTTGAGAAACTCAACTTCCTGGTGCAATAAATTCTTTTTCAAAAAGATGAGTTGTATGAAGTATGTATTTTAAAAATGCATACGAGGATGTGCTTGTAATAACTAGTTTTTTTTTAGAAAATTCATAGAACATGTTGGGTAAACAAAAGATGTCCAACATTGTAGACATAGCTTAATCTATCTTGTTCTATCATGCAGATTTATGCCGTTCTCTCCCTACATAAGTAACGCGATAAAAAGTTTGCTGAAGTTAAATAGTCTTTGTAGACAACTATTATAATATTGTTATGATAGTTTTTTTTTTTTTTTTGGTAGTGGACATCCCTAGTTCGAAGAAACACTTACTGCTTTCTAATAGATATGATGATTTTTTTCACTATAAGTGTAAAGTTGACATATAGGTGGAAATGACATAGAAAAAATATAGTAGCTGGAATATCTTTTTTGACTTAATTGAATGAAATTTTAGTTGTGGTTGGAAATTTTTCTTTGAGGAGTCTTTGGTGCAAAGTGCAATCATTTTTCCATTTTCTTTATGTATAGTGTATTTAAACACATGTTGATATGAGTACATTCTGGTTTATTGATAGTTTGTACAATGTAAAAAATTATGTGTTGGAGAAATATTAGTCAAAATCAATTGCCCATAATTGTTACAAAATCACTAAAAATGAGATGCATGAACATTTTTCTAAATTTATTAAACCTTTGACATGTTGAAAAACAATCTAAATGTTAAAACTTATTGAAACACATTTTTTTATGTCAAGTAGTGAATGTCAAATAAATACTAGCCTCAATGTTTTTTTTTGCCAAAAAATTTAAATGAGATTTTATACACTTGTCATTTAATACATCCAGAAAAGTGGTCTGACTTGCATAGACCAAGGGAGTGCCTTTGGTGCCATTTATGACAACATTTTTGGAAATTATTATTGGTGTATTTGTTCAAGACAACGATTGTTGTAGACTATGATACATATATGTCATTGATTACAAGATGGAGAACAATTGTTAAATGTTAGTGTTTTACAATTTAGTATACATGTGTACATGTTCAATCAAAACAAATAACATTGGAAATGATGAAGGAAAATAAATAAGATGTTTGAGTGTTTATTGTTGCCATGTCATTTCTAGGTTCACCATCCTTTTAATGAAGTTCATATTGATTTATTTTTTATGGTAAGTAATCATAATGGATTCAAATGAACCCATTGTTCTTTGAATCCATTGTGTATATGTTATTTGATTCTATAAGATCATGTATTATGGTATCTATAATAAGCCTACGTTCTTTGAAAACTATTGTGATATTTTACGTAGTATTGTTTGTGTTCAATACATGACAATAATCAACATCACCTTTTTCATATTGTTTTTTTTTTGTTTTAAATTCAGTTATGCAAACATTGTTTCCAGATGAAATTTGTGGAAAGAATTTTTCTATTGGCTTGTTATCAATGTCCACAATTATGGTCATTTGGCCACTCTTTTTGAGTAGATCCACATGCACTATCTCTATATTTGTTTGTGAATGTGTATTATTTATGAATATAGGGCCACAAACAACTAGTACATCACCTTAAAAAATATTTCCACACCATTTTTTAGAGAGGTCAATTATTGAATTTGGCATATATTGTCTTGTGTTTGAGTTGTGAGCATGATTTTCAAATCCAAGATTTAATTATAAGATTGTATAATGAAATATAATGCAGTGCACTCATTGAAGTGAAAAAATCAAAAAAAGTTGTGAGTTTATTAAAAAGAAAAACATGTGAATTGTGTTCATTCTTATTATATAATGCAAGTTGCAAATAAAACATTACTATTTTGGTGGTGGTTCTATTTTTGTTTATTGATTAGTGTGCTTCTCTAGCTCTATATTTAGTTTCCTACAAACATTTTGATAATGACATGAACATCTTTTATTTTTCAAAAGAAAATAGAAATGAATGGCCAAGAGTAAAATGTTGTAAATTACCATTTTGGTTGGGGATAATTTGTTTTGTCTATTTACTATTAATGATTACTATGTGAAAATTTGGTTTTTCTAAAGCCAATTATTTTGCATTTAGGACATGGGATCAAGTATAAATCTATTTTATATTTTTATAGAGAAAATAGTTAAAGAAGAGAAATAAATGAATGTGTATAGAAATGAGAATAAATAAAAGTTATTGTGTCTTGTGTGTGTGTCTTTTTTTTCATTATATATTTTTTGTCTTATGCAATGGTTGTAATTGTTGTTGTTTAAATAAGCAAAAAATTGAAGGTGATCAGTTCAACATGAATTAAAGATGCTGAATTGTATGCTATTCACTTCTACATTTATCCAAAAATAGTCTATGAGAGTACCTACATACGTTGTTGGTAAGTTTTATATTAAAGAGAGATTATGTTTTTTTAATGTGTTAAGGAGCTACTTTTGATATCTTTTGTGCTCAAGCATAACAATGTTAAAGTCCCTAACATGCACGATCTTTCTATTAGATGGTAAAGATGATGTGATTATTTATATGAATTTCAATACATGACTAAGTGGAGTATGTGGGGTGAAATGTATATTAACTATTCATATTGGCATACCCAAATAGACTATACCATGTGTTACAGTATCTATGTTTTATGTAGAATATGCTTCAATGTTTTTTTTTAAACACATCATTATTCCATGGAGGTCTATTGATGAATAAAATGAAACTTTTTAGTAAGAATTATGTTGTTTGCTATTTTCATAGTTTGATTTTCTTGTAAAGGGTGCATCTTTGTTGGGCTGCTCAACAATTATAAAAATTGTAAACATGTTACAAATGTTGTGTTTCTTAACACTATTTATGTTTGTAAAGATTGTATTGCCTTTACATTTTTTACATTGTGTTTCTTAACATAGTTTATGTTTGTAAATTTTGTAATGATCTTACATTTATTACATTATATTTGTCAAAACAATTTATGGTTGAAATTTTTTAATGCTCTTATGTTTATTTTTTTAAATTTAATAAACACTTTGTGACACTAAACCATTGATTGCTTGTATTGCTTATCTATGTTATTGATGTTTGTTTTTTGTGGGTGATGATGACATATTTTGAATTAAAGAGTGGAGTAGAAAAATGTGGAACTCAATTTTAGGTGAAGTTTAATTAAATTTCATTAAGCTAATGAACCATTTCCATGCTAAATGGTAGAAAACGAATATCTAGTTTATATAGCTGAAACATAATCATTAAATAATATACTTTGCTTGTATCATCACCTGTAAAAAATATTAGTCTTGGGGACTCTAATTTCATTTAAAAAAAAAACAACAACATATCTTACAAATGATGAATTTAAGATCAAGCAAAACTTACACCATATAAGGTGGAAAAATTGAGTTATGCCCTTCATTACCTATATTTTGAGAAAGTAGAGTTGTAGTTAGTCCTTAAACAACTTTATCCTTAGTGGGATTTGTTTCCATGTCAATATAATTAGGAGGAGGGATCCCATATGGATAGTTGCACACAAATGAAGTAATTGGGGAAAAAATGTTTATCGTGTATTTAAAAATGTGATGTTGTTTGGGTAGAAAGTTGAATTGGTTGCTTAAATGCATTTGCCTCTCCAACTATTTTCTGAGACCTTCTTGAATTCCCTCTCCATTCTATCATGCTATTTCATTTTCTCATTTTCCTACCTTTGTTGTGTTTTTGCCTACTCCTTATTTTCACTTTTGATTTCATTTTGAAGCTTTAGTTGTTCCCTTCTTTCCCTCTCACCCTACGTAAGGGCTTTCCTCTCATTAACATGTTCTTTCTTCCTTGCCTTAATTTATTCAATCTCCTCCTTGTGGGAATCTTGTTATATAAACATTTACCTATATTCATCTAATGTGAGCATTTGAGATTGTCAGCTCAAAGTGAGTGCATTGTTTCCTGATTTCTTAACAACTCTTTCCATTGGAAATTTAAGAAATCATGATATTGAATTTATTTGTTCATTCATTTATGGTTGGCTATAATCTCGATCTTGGACTACATTTTATACTATGTCCTCATTGACATCTAAATCTACCATTGGAAATTTTATTCCCCATTCTCCACCTATTGCATAGTAATGAACTTTCTCAGGTGGGATAAAAGGCGATAGTGATGACATTGACATTGACACATTTTCTTCCATTACTTCACAATTCAGGCCAAGATTTGTTACTCTCTTTTCAAAAAATTTGATGGGCTTACTAGGGTAAGTATATTTAAATTGTTTTGGTTGAAAGTGAATGTTGCATCTATTTCATTGGAAGAATCATTCAATGCATATTTAACTATTTGTATATTAATTATTCATATTGGTATACCCAATAGATTATATCCTGTGTCATAGTCTCCATGTTTGATGGAGAAAATGCTTTAGTTTTTTTTAATACACATGATTATTTCATGGAGGTCTATTGAGGAAGAAAAATGAAACTTTTTAGTAAGAATTATGTTGTTTGGTGTTTGCATAGTTTGAGTTTCTTGTAAACATAACACATCTACCTTCATGAGGTCATAATCATGGATTATGCTTTCTAATTGTAGTATCAAGCTTACTGTATTCAAAGAGAAAATTAGAAAAAAAATACGTCTTTGAGGATTGATTGTGAAAGTGACATCCATCATGCAAAATTATCTAGTTTATGCATTTAAATATTGATATTATCAAACATGACAAAGTTTTCATTCTTTCAATATATTGAAAAGATGCAGTGATTTGATGTTTTATACATGAGAAAGGGAAATGTAGACAAGGCCATGATGCTTGAATCTTGTAGGATCAAAATCTAGTCCATCCATTGTATTCCTTGTGATTTATGTATAACACATGCACATGTTTTTTACATAGGAAATTATTCATGTATGGAAAGTATTGGTTTTTTAACACTAATTTTTGTTATAAGAATCCAATTTCAATTTTTTTTTAGCATACAAGTTTTGCATTAAAATGTTACAATGCTAGGATCAATAAGTTGTATCCAAATAATGTTTAGTTATCCAGGTGTATAATGTTTGACAATTCTATATGTACCATTGACCAAGCCATATTGTATGTCATAGTGTCCACTAATAAATTCAGCCAATATTTATTTTAAAGGTTATTGTATTATGCCATATTTTTTTTATCTAAGATATTTGTGTGGATATAATTCATTTTTTTTCAATTGCATTTAATCTAGAAGTTTCTTCATTCAAAAGGGATAACATCTTGGCATTATGATTATCCACATAATTTTTATTATGAAATAAATATGGAAATTTTGGATCATTGGGAGGAGGTATATAGCATAGGTAAATAAACTATTCAATGTCCACTTTAGTTTGGTGGCACGTTTTGATTCAGTTTAGATTAGAAACAAATTGCATGTCATTTTGTCTCATTACTTGTTGTAGTTGAAAGCATTTTACATTATATGGCCAAAACTAATATTAATTTATTTATCCATGCAAGATTGGCTAGTACAACATATATTTATCTTGAATATGTTATGTTTGATTGAAGTCACCAATGAAAATAATATCAACATTTCCAAATGCTTTTGTGGGTGTATACCTAATTTGATGGAGTCTCTTGTCTAGATTGCAAAGAATTTGACTTCCCAGTAAAGATACTTCATCAATAAGAAAGATACACAACTGTTAATAAAAATTTTGCTTATGATATCCAAGGTATTTGAGTCTAATGGAAACATGATGGTAGATGTATATGTCAATTGAAAGACAAACTGGGTAGTTACACCATTTACATTGTATGTTGTTTTTCCAGTATATGAAATAATGATTCCATTTATTTTTAAGGGATCATTATCAAGTTACTTATTATAGAAGTGTGTTATTGTTTTATATATTAATTTTGTTATGAATTTTTGTCTTGTTCCTACTCCACTTGTTATGAACAAATAGATTGGGGTCTTTGGAACAATTCTCTTTCTCATTGCAAAGCATTTCACTATAAGTTTTTGCTCACTATCCAATTTTTTTTGTAAGTTGAAGTATTCTTCCTTACTTACAATAAATGGTTATTTTATTGTCTAAAATTTATTTGATCATTGACTGTTAAGCAATTATTTAGTTATAATGTAATGCAAATTAGAATTTATCATATTTTTCACCATTATCAAAGATTTGTTCTATTTCATCATCATTGTTAATGTCAAATATAATAATAGAATTAATGTCATTATTTTATGTGTCAATGTCAATGTTTCCCCATATGGATATATTTTGTGCAATAAACATGATTTATATATTATTTATTTATGTATTATGGGCAAGGTATATGTTGGCCCATGTTTTGAATTTTACTTTGAATGTCACTTCACTATCATGGTATAGTTTAAACAACATCACTTTTTCTCTATAATAGTTTCTAGGGTCTATGTGCACATTGTATCTAACATGCTATGTGATGTGTGGTTTTTTTCCATTTATTTTTATTTGTATATTTTCTTAGATAGTATTCCACATATTTAGCCAATATTATGTATTCTAAACACACTAGTCTGGTAAAATATTTTTCTATAAGAGAGGCATACATTATGTCTTTTGAATTTTTAGGTTCTTGAACTAATAGGTTTTGGCTCTTCAAGATTAATGTTTTATTTGTCAGTGGGGATGTGTTTATGATTTTTTTCCTTGAACTATAATTTAATGGCAATGAAAGCACATTGTGGAATTCTTTCCAACCAAACATATGTTGATGTTGAAGGAGAGTATTTTATAGTTTTCATATACCCAATAGTTTATTGTCATTTTTATATGCAGATTGCTCACACACCTTAAAAAATTATTCATCAATGTATGATCAAACTTTGTCATATAAGAGCAACACTATGTGCATCAAGTTTGAATTATTTATCTATGTCAACATACCATAATGCAGATACATTTTTTTCAAAACCATTTATCCAAATATTTGATGGATGTTTTTATAACATAATAATGGGTTGTGAAATACAACATCATAGTGAAAGTATGTATTCAATTTTAGACCAATTTGAATCTTGAAAAAACATTTCAAATGTTGTGTCTTTGCTATATTTTTATGCTCAAGTTGAGATATTTTATTTTTGGAATTTTTCTGTATAGCTCATTTATTTTATTCAAAGGCTCTAATATTTGGGTTTTTGCATTAGAGGTAATGGAAAATTGAATCTACAATGATAATTTTTATATTGTTTACATGTACTTGTATGATGATGCATTTCCATTTTGGCCAAATTTCTAACAAGAAATGTTGAATCAAAGGATATGTTCCTATCTACTAATTTATCAATTTGAGTATTTAAACAATATCCATATATAGGTGCACCATATACCCAAAGAATAAAATGCAAATTTCTCATTTCCTCGATTTTAAAATTCTATAACAAAATAGTATTCCAAAAATTTCCCAAATAGTTGTTCATTTTGTAACATCAATTTTCTAAATGTATTGGATGTATGGTTGAAATAATGAACACAAAGAAATATATTTTTTCTAATCATTATATCAATATTTTATTATATAATGTTTTCATTGTGTTCATTCTTATTTTTGTGAGACAAATTTTGTAAAGCATGGCTTAATGGCTCCCAAAAGTGATCAACACTCGTTAATGTGGGAAAAATGTTCGTGGTCCCAATTGCCTTATCTTTACAAAAATAATTTTTATTAAATTTCAAAAATACTCGTGATGTTCAAATGTTTTTGAAATATTTATAGCCTATTAGTGATTTTGATATTTTATATAGGTTTATTTTTTATTTAACATCTTTGGCACAAAACTTCTTTTCTTTTAATTCACTCTTTCGTATGCATAAAAAAACACAACTTGAAACATGATGTATAATAATTTTAATATCTTTGAATAAAGTATCAATGATGTGGGTTGAAATATAATTTTATTTATACAAGAGCTCCCACTTTTATATGTTTTTGGTATGAGAATTTTTGTGTGACATCATCAAGATGATTAGAACCATAATACATAGTTAGAAAGCTCATTTATTTTGAGATTTTTTCTTTAAATATACCTAATGGTTTGAATCCTTCATATGGAGCAATCTAAATAATGTCATCTTACAAGTAATATATTAATTATGCTTTAGAAAAGCCATGCATAAGGGATAATTAATTAGTTACGATTCATTTTCATGTGTTCCAGATTCTTTGGTTTTAACATGATCAATATTATTTATTTCTTCTTTAAAATTTATTTGAAATATAGATTTATAATTATGATCAATATAATTTTTTCCTTACTTATATATCAGGTTTAGAAAATATTTTTTCAATGCATTCTTGACACATGTAAGTCTAACATTTCCTCTTAAATATACATCTTTGTATTCCAATTTTCACTTTATCTTGATTGCAATTATTTCAGTCTCATCCAATTGTCTAAAGAATGCTTGTTGGATTCAATCAAAGCCTATAAGAACATTTATAATTGTTTTGGTGGATTTTATCATTTCATTCATTAGTCTCATTAATGTAATTGGTGCATTAGTTATCCCAAATGGAATAACCAAACACTTGTATCTCCTTTCATTTGTTTTGAATTTTATCTTCCATTCACCACCTTCTTTAATCCAATTTTGGAGTCATCCACTCTTCGACTCTAGTTTTGTGAAGTACCTTTCTCCACTCAAGAAATCAATCAAGTCATCCATTTGATGCAAAATAATTCTATATTTTATTTTTATCTTATTAATCTCTTTAGAATTGATACATGTCGACCATTCTCCACCTTTTTTGGTGCCTACACTATTAGAACCATGCATGGGTTCAAGATTTATCTTATTGGTTATTTACAAAATAACTCTTGTACTTGATTATTTACCTCATCATTATTCATAGGCATTAACCTATGTGTTAACTTATTTATAAAACTAGATATCGGAATAAGATCCATGTGATGACTAATTTTTCTCATAGGTGGAGACCATTCTAGAATATCATTAAAAATGATATCCTCATAGTCACCAAAAAATCCTTTATTTATATTGATAAATAATTTTTCTTCCCTTATATCCCAGCTTGTAATTTCTTGGGAATGAAATAAAAACATGCTCTCTCTCTCAATAATTGCTTTCCTAAAATCAAAATAATATGTATAATACGGTGCACTTCTTCCCCTTGGTCCTTCAATGGGCTCAAAGTATATTTTTCCCCACCCTTCACAAGGTGTTCATTTTAAAAACATGTGTAGCATATATATCTAACTTCCAAGATCTTTCAAATAATACATGATAAACATCCATAGGCAAGATATCATGCAACAATTCATCTTCATAAAACATAATCTAAAAATTTACCAAACATTGCTCATTTACTAAAATATAATGTATTTTCAATAATAAAGGCACTTATATGGAATGTGTGTCATTCTCTTCAAACAAAATTTCTCTACCATCTCATTTATTGTCTATAGTGTGTGCTACCACTATTGATAATAAATTTGTAGCACTTTCCTCTATACTTACACATGGTTCTGAAAAGATTCTTTATTTACACCAGTTCATCCTCATATTTAGATAGTTTTTAGAAACATTCTATTCATCAAGAAATTTTATCCATTTTTTGGTTCCTCCATATTACTGGTTAATGCAAATCATAATGTGATTGATAGCCTCATTTATTCTATCATTTTTTTTGAAATTTCTTAGCAAATTAAGAATATATATGTCCAACATCTCCACACTAAAATAATTTTCCCATGAATCCTCTTCCTCTTCCTCCACCAAAGTATCCTCTTCCTTTAGAAGAATACCTTCTTCCTTCTAATGTTTTATTTTGACTTCATGTTCATGAGTTTGTTTTCATATTCCTATATATAGCTTTATTCTTCCTCTTGATATATATTTTAACCTTATAAAAAAATCACCTTGTCATTTAAAGTACATTGATATCCTTCAACAAAATGTAATTTTATCATTCCAAACTCAGCTTGTATGGAAATAAAGAGACAATTCACATACTTTGAAATATTATTTTCATCATCTTCAACATGACCAATTTGAATGGATAATGATCGTTGTATGCATCTAAATTCGATCACCTACATTATTTTCACTGATATTCCTATTAGTCAACACTAATTCCATCTAATCCAATTTATCCCACTAATATTCCCCTTCAATATTATTCATCATATATTAACCTTATTCATCCCCACCCCATCAATTAATTTATCCTAAATCCCTATTATCCCATCCTAATCCCATTTACCTATTATTTTAAATTCCCAATGGCCCACCTACTAGCATATGCCTAGGCTCTTCTACACCCCTAGTCCCTAATCATCTACCTAATCCTTATCTAACCCGCCCCCTACCCCCCCCTCCCCCCCCCCCATCTAATCATAATTAATCCATAAGAAGGATTCTAGAACCCTCCAAATCTAGAACCTTCTCTATTCTCACCTTCCTCTCTAGAAGCCTCCAAATCTAGAGGCTTCCAAGGAATTTTAAATTCCTTAGATAATCTATAACCCTTGATCTCCTCCAACCAAGTTTAAACCTCAACCATTGATTCTTCCCTCTAAATATTTAAACAACTCCTCTCCTCCATGGAAGGCAATCTCCAAGCTTCATAACAAATCCATGTCAAACTAATCAACAATCTTAAGATTTCATAATCAAGCATCCATCATCCTTGATCAAAGATTCATGTCAAAAATCTGAGTCAAGATAATCCCAATCCTCTTTGTCTTTTGTTACATTTAATCATGGTGTAGAGCATTTAGATTTTGGATTTTATAATGTTGGTTTGAATGTTTATTCACCTATTGCATTATGATTCTAATGGTTCTATCACTTTAACTAGTAGTTTGATCTTTGGGTTTGAATTTACATAGTTAATTCTATATTGTGCTAAAAAATCATCTACATTTTGGCAACCACAGTGGGACCTTGCTCCTAATTTAACTATTTTTTTTGTTAGAAATCCTTTTGGTAGCTTACAGGATCAACTGGTAGGAGAAAAATCCTAGATTTTTGGTAATTTTATGTGCACAAGTAAAATCTACGACATTGCACTAGTATTCTTGATTTTATCCTATATAGTCATGATATTGTCCCCATAAGTCATGAGTCTATGCCAACCATTAGACCTAACTATTGACAATTTTCCCTGACCATGATAGGTTTTGTCCTTCCAACAATACCATAACTTGTGAGTTGTGACTTTGCATAGAGACTCATGATTTTGTCTAACAAATCATGATTTTGTCTAACTGTTAGCGATCTATTTGTAGGTTTATTACAAAATTGTAACTTTGTGAATCATATTTTTTCCCTATAAGTCACAATTTCACACTGTGGAGTCAAATTTTTTTAGGTTCAAGGGAAAACATAAAATCATTTGTTTATCTATCCATTTATCATTCCATTGACCCTCTTTATACCTGTAGTCTTTTAACTTCATATGTTGTGTTTTTTAGGGGTTAATAGTTAGTCAAACATATTTTATATCTTGCTTTAGTTATTTGGGTCCTAAAAGGAAATTTTGATTAACCACATTTTATAACAAGATTTCATCTCTATGTACTTTATTGTGTGGTCTATGTGATTAACAGGTGTAGAAGGAAAGGGAAGAGGCCAGCTAGGGCAAATCATTTCAAGACAAACCACACCAATCCTTAGCCTTTTTCCATACCTTGATGAAACTGTAGATTATGAACTTTCAGAAGTCACAATATTGCACTTTGAAATTGCGGTATTGTAGTACCAGTAGTGATTTTGTAATCTTAACCTTATTCTATCTACTTTTTCCATTCTGACTATTAGTTATCATTTTTGGATCTTATAAGGAAAATTTAAGACTGAATTAAATTGAAATCACTCTTTTAAAGTTTTGGATTCTGCCCATTTTTTTTATTGAAATCTTGTCTTAATACCTTCTTTATCCAAAATTTTGAATACATCATAAACATTAGTTTTAGTTCATCATAATCATATGTAAATAATCAATTTGACATCTAAACCATTCTATCCTAAATTACTAAATCATCTGTTTCCATCTAAAGATAAAATTTTGAGGTTTTGTAGTTTATCACAAAATCGTAACTCTCATTTTATATCAAATAGCAATTTTGTCATTTTCACTCCTATTTTTATAGCTGACCATCATGGTTAAGCTAATCATTGAAAAATCACAACTTGTAATCTATGATTTTGCCTTAGAGTTGTAGTTTTGCACTCTTTAGTTGCAATTTTGCATTGTGTAGTTATGATTTTGCATTGATTTTTGCCTTCAATTTGATCTTTTTTAAGTGCATTTTTAGAGTCATTTTTTCATGATTTTTGAATTATTTTGAGCCTCTCACAAGGCCAAAATTGCCTTTGGCATTAGGGGCTCTGCCCCTGGACCCTTCCCTATACCGTGATAGGGAGTGCACCTAGGGCACTACCCATAGGCCCCGTAAGGAACATTGCCCCTTGACCTTATTGGGGGCTACCACCCCCAGACCCACGTGTCATGGCCCACTCACCCCAAAGGAATTATAAGCCAACTAATGATTTTTTAGGGTGTTTTATTAATGCATATTAGACTATAATCATGTTTCTTATAGGGATGAATTTTGATTGGCTAACATCCTCTTTTGTAGGTCACATTTTAGTCTAATGCTCTTGTCTTGTAGATTTACCCTGAATATTATCAATAAAAACTATTAATCCTTGTTTTTCAGGACCCCTCTCTTGAGTGCCAAAGTCAAACTACTAACCTTGTGCTTGGAGGCCACCTATTAAAGACTCTTTGAGGAACTTTGAAAATCATTTTGATTATTTTATCTTGTATATATCATTTTTTAATCATCTTGTTATGTGTATATCTCTTTATTTTGTATATTCTTGTCTTGTTTCTTGTATATAATCACACATCTTAATCATAATCAGTTAAATAATCTTTTTGTCTAGTTGTTTGTATCTTGAGTGCTACGATCAGTGTATGCTCTCCCCCTTATGTCCTTATATTGATTCTTGGGGGATCGAAAAATGCCTATAAACTCTCAATCCTTTTTATTTTCTAGGGAGCTAGTGACCATGGATTTCACCACCATGCACTATTTTAAACTCTATATTCTAACAAAGTCTAAAAATTAGGAGAGATGCCATTATGCACCTAAGCAAAATTCACCATA
Organism: Torreya grandis; assembly: GCA_037957365.1. NCBI lineage: Eukaryota > Viridiplantae > Streptophyta > Pinopsida > Cupressales > Taxaceae > Torreya > Torreya grandis. The sequence goes on from JARHVA010001807.1 coordinate 1,430,506, forward strand.
AAGGGTTCCATGGAGTAAAGGGTGGTTAATCTCCAATACGTAGGGTGGTCAAACAACATCCTATATAGACTTGGGCCTCACTGTACCTTTATGTATATATGGGATGCACCTAGAAACCTTGTGTAAATCTAGCATAGGAACCTTCAACCATAGCAGGCATATAGCTGTAAGAGTTAGTATCAAATCTAAAGTAGCCATTGAGTAGGAGTGGGGTTGAGAGTGTTTGGTTGATATCATAATGGGTCACCAACCTATAGCCTCACCCATCAAGCCATTGAATGGTACAGGCATCGGGTTACACACCCTTAAGTTTACTAATCATAAGATTGTAATTTGCTTACTTGGGTGTGTGTTATGCTAAACCTATGTTGTTTTTAAGTTGAGTCAACCTTTTACCCCTCAAACCTATACATATATATCTAGGTCTTTACACATCATCTTGTATATCCTTGCCTCATCATTATCTCATTTATACATCCTTATCCCATCATCCTTTTATACATATCATCTTGTATAACCTTGTCATCATGACATTGTACATATTGTCCTTTGGTATATCCTTTGACACATCTCATACTATTCCCATCACCACCTTGTCTTAATATCCTTATATTTTCACCATTTCCACCCACCCTTGATCATCTCCCATCACTTACATATCTTAATCCCATCCTATACATCCTTGTCATCATTCCATTAAACATCCATCATCCCATCTTGTACATCTTGGGCCTATCCTCTTGTATATTCTTATCATCCTCTTGAACATATATCCTTATCCTATATATACTTAGCTTATCATCATATCATCCTCCTAATATCATTTCTATAGTTTTATTCCCAATCACCCCTCTTGTCTTAACCCCATCCTAATCTAGTCATCCCCATATTATCCTATCTCATCATACCCCATCATCCTATCCCCATCTCACCATTACCTTGGTATATCCTTATCCTAATCTCATCATATCAATACATCATTAGTCATAACCCCCATAACTCACATATCCTATATCATCCTCTTGTACATCCTTGTCATCACCCTCTTGTAAATATTGTCTTAATCTAGTCCTAATCTAGTCACCCCCCATATTATAATGTCTCATCTTTGAATATATTCCAATCACATCTTGTACATCCTTGTCTTTATCCCCTTCTACATCATTTGTTCTTTTATGCATCCTTATCTCATCATCCTCTTGTATATCCTATTATCTTGTATATCCTTGTCATCATCCATTTGTATATATTGTCTTTGTATATCCTTTTCATTACCCCATCTACCATCCTATCTTCATCCCCTCTCCACTCCTCATTAGTCACACCCCAATCACTAACATCTTATCTTGTACATCCTATATCTCATTATCGTCTTATACATATCCTTTTAGTCAGATAATACCATAGTCACACTCATCATTGGTCATCCCCCTACCTATCCTAAGCACATCATTCCCATCCTATCCTAAGTCCACTCTACCCATCATCATTTTTCTTGACCTTGTCTTCATCACCCATTTAATTTAACCTTGTCCTATCCTAGTTGTCTCTTTAGGTCATATACAAGTCCACATCATCCCTATTTCATTATCACCTATCTATATTTGTTTTAATCACATTATCCCATCATCTTCATCACATAATCCTACCCAATCCAATCTTTAGCAAATTAGTTTAAGGTTTTAATCTAGTCCTTCATATCATCCTATCATCCTAGTCTATTATCACTCATACTATTGATTAGATCTCATACCTAGTCGATATCCTACTTACATCTTATTACTTTACCAATTTCAATCTTGCAACCCATCATCATCAATCTAGTCTATATCATCCTTGCCTCCCAATAACTAGGAACCCATAATATCGTTCTCTTATTAGTTTGAACCTAGGCACCCATCAAATTATCAATGCTTTTACTAGTTTGAAAACTAAGCATCATTGATAGGATGTTAGCACCTATTGAACTATCTATCTAAAATTTGACCTTAGTCTTATATCATCCTAATCAAATTTAGTCCACCTCATCATCGTCATCACCTATCATACTAGCTCAATCATTGGATCCACTTTTGTTCAAGAAACTATACTTAATCCTTAGCCCCCCTCCCATCATCCATCCCCCATGGAGTTATACCCCACATTCATAGACAAATATATAGTTTCCCATAAAGATGAGATCCTCTTGAAGTTTCTTATGATGGGTGTTCCACTCCCCGAAGGTGTTGACCCCCTTCAACTCATTGCACCTCTCATCCAAGCCCCTTCATGTGAATCCCACACCAATCCTCCATCTGTTAATCATAAATCATCAACTTCCCCTTCCCATACTAGTAAAGGGAATCCAATCTCAATCGCTAATAGTCCATCCACCTAGCCACATCAACAACCATCTAGTCATAAGTCCAATGCTTCCACATCTAAGTCAAAATGTGAAGTGGGTCCTTATACTCCCCTTCCCATGTCCTTGGAAGCCCTTTTTAAACTACTAGTCACTACTAAAATGTTTGTCTATTCGCCTATTCAACAACTTAACCCACCAATCCTAATCCCTATTGGTATAAATATAATCAATGTCTTACATATCACCAAACCTAGAGGCATACGAATAGTCAATTTCATGACTTTTAAATTTTTTTCCAAAACCTCATTAATCATGGTGACATAATAATTGAGGATGAACCACATTAGTATAAATCCATGGGTAAACAAGAAGAGGAGTGTCAAGATTCTATTCCCAATCAATTCCTTACCCTTTCAAGCCAAGGTCAAGACACCACACCCCTCCTCCATGATCCCCCCATCCTTGACAAATCCTCTAGCAAAGTTGAGTCTACTCCCCATGAGCTTAGTCCTCCCGTATCTCATGAACCCTCTCATCCATCACATCAAAAACCCCATGTTGAGAGGTCAATTGAAAAAAATGAATATTATATTATTATAATTACATATTATACATGAAATTTAAAATAAAATTCAACATCAGAAGTCTTATCTTCATCAGGATCATGTTTAACATCAAAATCCAAATTTAATTCCTTATTAGAAACATCATCCCTCATTGATGTTGATCATGCCTATATTTTTGAGGATACTCCTAATCCAAATACCTCTAATCCATCACTAGGCATATCTTTAGATCCTGATTAGGATGTTGAAGTCATAATAGAGTTCTTGCAAGCTTTATCTATTGAAGATTGTCAGAGTGAATCTAATCCAATTAGTCCTCATGATCCTTTTGCTAATCTTAAAGAGATTTTCTCCAATGTCAAAACTAGGTCTTTTAGGAACCCCTATGAAGACTATGCTACCCCATCACCACTCATTGACGTCATCATGACCTCACCACCACCTTCATCCATCATGGACCATTTTCTCCCCATCAATGATCACTTAATCACCTCCCTCCATAAGGATAAATAAGAATATATATTGTTGGAGCCTTCCTTGAGTAATATAATGTGTGCCATAAAAATAGAGGTCAAATACCACATTCTAAAAGCCATAAATAATAATCAATTCATACTTGATCCTATCAGTTAAAATCAATGAGATTCTAATCATTGACCTAATTCAAATGTCTTCCCCTAGTGAAGCCCAAATATCAGGCACTAGAGGAATGTCAAAGTCAAAATCATCATTTATCAAGTCAAAAATAAATCTCCCCTTACAAAGCCCAAAATCATGCACCAGGGGGAAGTCAAAATCCAAATAATGTCAAAATCATGGTCGATCATCCATCAAGTGATCAAATCAAAGATGAATCACAAAGTCAAAGTGTCTTGGATCTCTTACAGTATTTTATTAGTTGACACTAATCAAATGAAGCATGTCCCACATCTAAAATGATGTATGCGACTGGGAGTCTTAATCCTCCATCACCCATCACCTTGTCTTATCATGATCCTATCATTCATATTAGTCCCAATCTTTCATTACCCATCATACCATCCTATCCTGATCCTATCATTCATTAAAATCAAGCTCTAATCGAATCCATACCTCACATCACCTCCCCAAGAAGAATTGTCTCTCCTAGGGGAAATAAAGAGACCTGGTCTAAAAATATAGAAGGGTCTCCATCAAGCATTAATGAAGGTCACATGGGCCTTAATACATCCAGTAGCATGATTACAACATCACACATCCCTAAAATAGGTGTTGGTTGAAGATCATAATGATGCCAACATCTTGCATCTCACCCTTCTCCAATAAATCGAGATGCCCAATAAAATTAAAAAAAATATAAAAAATCATTAAAATAAAAAAAACATTCATCCAATGGTGAAAACTAGTCTTCTGGCACCTTGGACAAGTACCATAATGAAAACTGGTTTCTAGCATCGTGGTAAAATAAATTAATTTTTTGCATTATACCTTAACACCTAGGGGAAAAATACATCCATACCTTATCAATCCATCCATACTTATCTCATCCCTCATCAACCATGTCCATATCACTCATCCATGTCTATCTTATCCCTTGGTTAATTGTCCCCACCCATCGTCTACCATTATATCTTGTCATCCACCCTATCTCTCATTCCTTCCTGTCTTGCCCTTCATAATGGAGTAGAAGGTGTCTTGAGAAATGTTTTGACATCATCTTGGCATATCCTTTAATGGACACTCAAACAAATAATCATCTAGTTCCTTCACAATGTGGCAATTTGCAATCCCTCATCCCTCCTTCCTTGGTCTTCATCCCCTTTTTAGAATTACTCTCATCCACCATTCCATCCATCCTCATCCTGGTTACTAGGTTTGGTATTCCCTTTGATAGTAACCCTAGTTGTATAGTGTACATACATATATCCTAAAAAACTTTTAAAATCATAAAATTTGAAAAATCCAAAAATAGTCCATGATGTATTATATTTTTCCTAATCCCCTAATCACATCCATCTCCATCCATCTCATATTTTCTCATCTTTGGATACCACATTCCATCTTGGAACCAAATCAAAGTGGTCACCCATCTCCCCATATCTTCCTTATCCTTTTGAATAAGTTTTATTAACATGCATCACCTTATCAAATAATTTAATCTGGCACCCATCACTTCTTATCAGTTACCTTTTCATATTATAGCACCCATCAATTCACTTCTTTGCTAGTATAAAAGGTAATTGATCCCATCACCTTTCTTATCATTTCCTCTTCATACCTAGCACCCATAAAATCACTTATTTGCTAGTATGGAGGGTATTTGATCCCATCATCTCCTAGTCTCCTTTCTAAATTAGACTCTTATAGGGCCTTATCTATTGATAATCCTTGGTCATCACTTTTCTAAACCACCTTCTTTGGCCACTTTTCAATCTGATTTCAAGACCAAATCAATATTCAAAGACTTTATCACATCAACCATCCTTCCATCCTAAACTAGGGGAAACACCTCATCCTAATCCTAATCATGATCATCCTATATAAATCCAAGTCCCTAATCATCATCATAACCAACTTAGTCCAATCGCTCATCCCATCATTAGACAAGACATTGGGACACTACATGTAGATGCTTGTGTGTGTTACTTGTTTATTCTATTTATCTTGGTTGTATGTCTTTTATCATGTATATATGTTGTTTGTCTTATGTTTTATTTACATCATGTCTTTTTATCTATTGGGAAATGAACATGGATGCTATGAGGACACCAAAAATGCCTTCGAGGATGCAGAGTTTGCTACTTGCCCATGCACTTTGGCATAATTTCCTCTTGGTCATGTATATATCATGGGGAATACTTCCAAGTGCTATATTTATTAGATTGCTTAGACTATGATGAGCCATATGATAGTTGTGATGGCTTGATCACCTACATATTCATCATTTATCTACTCATCTAATCATCCTTATTCCCATCACTAATATAATCCTTCTGATCCACTTGACTAACATCCAATATTTTATCCCAATCTCATCATTTGAGTCATATCCTATAATCACTAACATCATCCTCTAATCACTAATCATCTTCATCATCATCCTATAACCTCTCATCAGAACTAAATTGGCTTGAGGTCTTTTCAGACTATGTAGGCAACACTTGGCCACATTTCAGTACCCAAGGATAGCTCAACCACTATCTATCTTTCTCCAACCAAATCCTTGAGATATAATAATTCATCAATTAGTCTATTGAGCAATCACGATCTTTGCAATCATCTCAATCTTTTCATCAATCACCTAAACTTGTTGATTGGGCCTGATAAGTCACCACATTAATATTTTCTTCCACATATCATTGATTGGTCAATCAATTATCACTCCCTTGCATGTGTCTTTGCTAGGGGCATCATCATTATGGCTCATTAAGTTGATGTAATGCAGTCTTTTGGTCACTCAATCATATTGATTCTTCTCTATCATCATCTTCATCATATCAATCAACTTTAGTTTTGAGCTACACCAATCATTGATATTATCAAATCATCATGTTATCTTGGCCTATAGCTCTACCTTGCATGCATCATTTCTTTAGATATAACTAAAACTTGTGTCCTTTTAAATCATCATGTTATAGTTGATTCCCCCTTAGGATGTGTTGACAACCATGACACCCATCATATTTACTCCCTATGTATGTGTCTTTTCAAGGGGCATCATCATCAATTTGTAGCTCAATGCTTAGGTTGAATCCATCTGATTCATCATCTATCTCACATATAGCATCCCATCCCTTTATCTATCCATCACATCCCACCCCTCATTTCTTTTTTTGAGTGGCCATCTATCTAATTCTTTTGCACATGTCCCCTTGAGGGGGCATCATATCCCCTAACATTATCTACTAACATTCATCCATGAAATAGTTTTTATTTGAAAGACCATTACTCCTTCCAATTCACTCCACTCACAATGTCCTTTCAAAGAGGGGCAAAATGATGCATCTAAATTTGCTCACCTACATTATTGTTACTAATATTCCTATTAGTTGACACTAATTATATCTAATCCAATTTATCTTTCTAATATCCCCATTTTATAGTCATTTATATAATATTCCCATTCAATATTCTTCATCATTTATTAACCTAATCCCATTTACCTATTATTTGAGAATTTTAAATTCCCAATGTCCCACGAACTAGCCTATGCCTAGACTCTCCTACACCCCTAGTCCCTAATCATCTATTTAATCCCTATCTAATCCCCCATCTAATCATCAATTATCCCTAAGAAGGATTATAGAACCCTCTAAATCTATAACTTTCTCTATTCTTACCCTCCTCTCTAGAAACCTCTAAGTCTAGAGGCTTCCAAAGAATTTTAAATTCCTTAGATAATCTACAACCCTTGATATCTTCCAACCAAGTTTAAACCTCAACAACCATTGATTATTCCTTCCTTTATATATTTAAATAACTCCTCTCCTCCATGGGAGGTAATCTACAAGATTCATAACAAATCCATGTCAAACTAATCAACAATCTTAGGATTTCATAATCAAGCATCCATGTCAAAAATCTGAGTTAAGGTAATCCCAATCCTCTTTGTATTTTATTCCATTTAATCATGGTGTAGATCATTTAACTTTAGGATTTTATGATGATAGTTTGAATGTTTATACACCTATTGCATTATGATTCTAATAGATCTATCACTTTAACTAGTAGTTTGATCTTTGGATTTAAATTTACATAGTTAAATCCATATTGTGCTAAAAAATCATCTACAATCGCCATTAATAATTTCAATAATATTTAGATATTTGTGTCATGGGAATTTATAAGTATGCCCCATTTTACCTTTGTTTTTGGAAATATAAAAAATTAAATGTCTTTTCTATTGTACTGGCATAATATGTATACATCATTTTTTTATTTCTTAATTTGGTTTTGTAATGACTCACAATGATTTGTATCATAGTTGGTGATCCAATGATAATTGAAATATGGTGATCCTTATTTTTGGATGCTTTTGTTTCCTTATATGTGTCTATTATGAGGTAAAGATATAATCTTATGTTCTAGTAGTATAACAAATATTATATGTGGAGCATATTCTTTTACTTTGATCTGTAGAATTTGTTGTGGAGATTTATGTCGAGATTCCACATTATTAACATGATGTATTTGCATTTTTCCCTTATAAGGTTGAATTAAAGGTTTTATCCAATAGGGATGGATTGAGTAGCAAGAATTTAAATTTTCATATTTTTTTCCTTGCCCTTATATGTAAACGTTTTTTACTTTATAGAGATGGATCTATATTATATTTACTAGGACCTATAGGGGTAAATAGGTTATATGAGAGATTTTCAATTAGATCAAAACTTAGTTTACGTAAATGTTCATGAGGGACATCATAATTTAAAACTTTTTGATATTTTTTTTAGTATTGACCACTAAAAGAAGATCAAATGTTTTATTTTATTATTGTTTGAGTATCATTAGTTTGTCTAGTAATGGTGTTTGCTTTGCTTATTTATCTTTTAGTTAAATTTATAGTGCATTATGTGTACCCATGTGCACCTTGGTGGTTAGTGTACTATTAGTATCTTAGGATAAATTATTTATTTTTCTTTACTTTCCATTCTCATAAGTTTGTATAATCTAAAGTGGAATATATTTTTTAGGTGATATCATATAGGAACCTCTTACGAGCTGGAATGTAACATTTTGTAAAATTTGTAGGGTTCATCATCGGTAGGCATCATCCATAATGTTCCATCATCTATGAATTTAACACAGATGTAATTTAGATGGTAAATATTCCAATAAGTGTATGCAAGGTCTACCCAAGAGTAAGTTATAATGCAATGTTTGATACATTATTTGGAATTTAGTTTGTACTATTTTTGGTCCCAATGTCACAATGTGATTTTGCCAATTAGTGGGATGCATGAATTATCAAATCCCTTGATATGCATGTCAGATTTTTGAATAAGAATTGTGTTAATCTCCATTGTTGTTAATAATTTTGTGCTATAAATAGCCAAGAAGAAGCTGCGATTTTTTTTTGAATGGTGGAGACTAGGGATTTTAGTGATGTTAAGCCCTCCCCAGTAGTAGTGCAAATAAGTAGGTTAGGGTTGAAAGAGAAAATGTTGAATCTTAGCAAAGAGGATAGCATGGCACAAAGTGTGGTTTCATCAACGTAAGAAGAGTGTCAGAGGGTAGAGCTTAAGAAAAGGATTGGTAAAGCATCGATATAAGCAAGTGTTAGGAAGGATAGCTTAAGGGAGTCTAGGCAACAGTCATGTTTAAAATTATTGGTAAATCTTTCAGATAAGGTTTCTAAAGAGCCTACAATTTCCCTATTAGATCAGGGTAGGCTTTCTTCAATTAAATTTGTTTTTGTTAATTTTGAAAATAAAGCTCTAGAGGATATTTTGGAAGGTGAATAACGGTTTGTGGAGAGGGGTTTGGCCTGCCATTTTGATAAGTTTTGGCCATCTCTTTCCCTCCTGCACTAGTGGTTGTCAGAATCATAGAGATTTTTATTGGAAGGCACTATGGAAATATATCCTCGTGCCAAAGGTTTTCATTGTAACTTTTGATTCTTTGGTTGATTGGGATAAGATTTTTTAGGATAAAATATGGAGCTATGAAAATCACATTCTATTCATGAAACCCTGGATTCTTGATTTTAACCCTTTAACAAAAAATCTCTTACTGCATCCCATTTGGGTGAGATTGTTATATCTTCTGCTTTAGTTTTGGTCTAAAATGGGTCTTTTAGTTATTGGTTCTATGTTGGGTGATATGTTGGAAATTGGCATTTCATCATTAAATTATTTTCAGACTACTTTTGCCAAAATTTTGGTGTGTTTAGATATTTCTCAGGATCTTCCTAAAAGTATTGAGTTGAAAGTGCAAAATAGAAGTTGGACTCAAACCCTAGATTTTAAAGGAATTCCCTTCAGATGTCAGAACAATTTTAATGTTGGGCACCTCTCTTCTTCCTACCAAAAATTAAAGCATAAACATGAATCTTCTTGGGGAAAGGAGGCCAATGAGAATCATCTAGTAGTTTTCATAAAAATTCTTCAACAACCTAAAGAAGCGGCTTAAGATAAGTTAAAGGAAAATAATATGGATAAGGTAATACCGTTGGTAAGAACAACTCAAAATTTTGAGTTTATTGATTATAATGGTTATAATGTAAATAAGAATGAAATTTTTAGAGGTAAATCTAAGGAGGGAAATGGAGTATTAAGTTCAAATTCAAAAAAATTGGGTGATGATGACAAATGGAAGTTGGTAAGAAGTAGGAAAAAGATCGTCACATTCTTAGCTCTCCACCTAAGAGATCTAAGAAGGATGAGCAAAGCAATTATGATTTTTTAGTTTGATCAATTTAGTTCTTAAGTTGAAGTATTCTTAATACTTTCAATAAGCGTAACTCTTTGTCAATAATGTGGCTTTATGCCTTGATGGTAAGACCATCAAGCTAGGCTAATTTTGTTCTATTGAATTATATGATTATGGGCCAGGGACCCTTTTCCCTAGCATCGATCTAAAAAATAATAATTTTGTGTTATAAATGTTTAGACTAAATCCATTATCAACTATCACTGTCTTGCTTCCTTTATTATGAATGCTAACTTATATGAATAAAGGTGAATCTTGGTTAATGACATCCTTTGAGGGTAAATATTTGTGATCAAAAGTGATGAGATTTCATTGTCTTTGATATCTTGCATGATATCCTCAAAATAATTTGGATCTATACACTTGGTACTTGGGTTTCATGCAAGGATTCATATAAGATATCCTTATGGATAGTTCATTGATTCAAATTATCTAGGATCAATATCTTAGTATGTGAATTATGTAATTGGTCAATAATATCATATCCTTTGGATTTGATTATTAGTTTAGGCTTAGGAAGAACCTATTGTATACTAACATGTGGTGGGATAGGTTTGGTACCCTTATTTCTTCATGTAGTGATAGCATGGACTACAAAATCCAATATAAGCCATGGGTGAGTAATGGGATCAAGATGGTGGTTTCCACTTGAATATGGTCTCGGAGGAATAAAAGGTTGAGAGCATTCACGTTGGTGCCTAGATACCAATTATATATTATTGAAAAAGCAGTTATAAATATAAATTTGATTTTTATCATGTTGTAAGTTATTCTCTTTGTTTTGACCAATTTGTTTAAACCATTGGATTATACCTTTGATTGATTTATCAATGCATGTAAAATAGCAAGTAATGATTACCATCATATTTTTTTTTGATGAAATATATACTATACACATCCATATTGATCATGATTGATTCCTTTATAATAAACTAAAACCTGATTTTTGAGATATTTACAATTCATAAATTCATAGGGCAAATTAGGATTTGCACAAGACACAAAGGTTTGTTAGAGTAAATAATAAGGGTTAAGAGTAACTTGGGTATTAACCAAGACTGCTTAACCTAGGTTAGTTAGACTCATGTGTGGTTTAAAATTCCTCCAACACATGTCTAATTATCTAGTCAACATGTTAGGTTTGGATGTTGACAATAGTGCACAAGGTTGGTATGAATTTGTGCACATGGTAGGACTATTCATTTGGCAACTAGCTAGTTTCACATTGACAAATATGTTCCTCTCACCTACCCCAACTATTATAAATACAAGGTTATGGTGTCTCATAATGTAAGAGAGAAGATAAATATTTCATAATTGTAATAACTTTATTAGTAATATATAAAGTGTGTTTATTTTTGCATTGTAAGATTGTTTCAAGTGGTTGTGATCTCTAAAATAGATCTTAGGTGATTTGTTTGGTATATTTGCTCAACACTTTTATGGTATCAGAGCATTAAGAGTTTTTCTAGAGCCATTTACCCATATCTTCTTGCCCACACTCTCTTGAAATTCTCTCTGATCTAGCCTACGACTCTTGCATATTATTTTTGTAGAGTTTGTCTTGAAGAACTAGTTCTTTTCTTTGACATATCCTATATTAGATTTGTCATTATATTTGTTCTTTGGTGTATCTCTTTGTCACCTCTCAGTTTTTTTGGCCTTCATATATTGTAAGGCAATTTTTTTTAGGAAACAAATTTTTGGGAGCTTTAAAAATCTTAAAAAATTATAGGGGTCTTTTTTTGGGCTAAAATCTCTTGTTGGAGTATTCATCCTTGAAGGAAGTATTGTGTGTGCAGTTATTCATCATACTACAGCCCTCAACCTGAGTAAGGTTAGCATGTTAGTGGAAGGATAAGAGAGGCATCCTTTTATCAACAATCTGTCAAAACCTTGGTGTCATCTGTCTTATTTACTATTGTGTTGGATTTGAGTGGTGGAGATCTAAGATTGAGAGCACCTCTCTCAGCTAAAGACACTAAAATTAACTCTAATTTCCTTCTATTATCTTAAAAAACAAAATAAAACATAGTTGGAAATTAATTATTTTTCTTTATTAAGCTATATTGTTTGGAAAAGAGGAAGTCAAACCTGATTACATGCATACAGAGGTCATCGGCAAGGTTATTTTCAATTTGGTTGAATTTTATAAATCTATGGTTCATTTCCAATTCTAATGAGTGGTTAGAAGACTACCTTCAATTCCTTTTAGGACATGAAAATTATTTTCTAGTGCATTTTTTAATGTTTTTAACCCATTTACGAGAAATTATAACACCTATAACTTTTGAGCCGTAACTCAAATTTAAGTTCCATTTTTTTAAAGTGTAGGTTTTTTTATTCTCTATCCATTGGTGTCATTTCTTTGTAAAAATTAACTACTTTTATAAAGTGCCAAATTTGAAGTGGGGTCCTTAATATGATCTTTTAAGGGGTTGTCTTGATGTTGATTTATGCACCCTTTTGCATTCTTTCTTCTCTTTAATGATTCACTAGCATGTCATCTACTTCTACTATTAACCATTGTGAACTTTTTACTACATATAATTACCATACATGGAGACCTCGAATGGAGACAATCATGAAATGTAAAGGATTATGGTCCCTAATGAATGAAATTCAACCACTATTCACACAAGAGTATGAAAATTTTCAACACTAATGTAAGTTTGATGAGTGTATGGGTCTAATAGGGACTTATTTGAGTGATGGTTTATTGTTATATTTGGATGGATGTGATATGACATTCAAAATGTGGGCTAAGCTAAAGGGTTTATTTGGGAAAGTAGATCACATGAGAGCCATGTAGCTTGAAGTGGAGTTTATTTCTCTCAATCTTGATCACTTTGACTCTATTGTGGACTACCAAGTTCAAGCATTTGTTGACACCATTGAAGGGGAGTGGGTGAGATAAGAAATATGAGGATTATGTATACTTGATTTTGTCCAAGTTTCATGGTCCATTCCAAATCTTTGCTTCTACCTTTTTCTCTAGCATGGATGCCTTGCCACATTCAAAATACCTAATTTAGAGTTATTTTGTGAGAAACTTACTATGAAGGAATCCAAATTGTCTCACCTTGAGTCTTCCACCTCTAAAAAAGCATTAGTAGTATCACATTTTAAAAACAAGGGAAATATAAAGAGTAAGAAGAATAACACTCCTCCTCAATCTCAAAACACACCCAAGCCCAACATAAATGCATTGAAAACTAAGTCATCTTCTAAATATAAGAATAAGTCTAGCCTATCTTACTCTTATTGTGGGGGGACTGATCATAAAGATTCTAGGTGTTTTAAGAGAATACAAACCCTAGATGATGTTGTTAGGAAACATAAGATTTCTATCTCCACTCCTCCATCTAATGAGCATGGGAAAGCACTTAATGTTTTTAGGAGATCACAATCACTTGTTTCAAATAAGTTGGGTTCTAGATTTTGGTGTTTCTCAACATGAATTTTTTCAAGGATTCATTTATATCTCTTGGTTTGAGTTCTACTTCTAACATTGAGGTTGGAGATTCTTCCTTTATCTCTATTAAGGGATAGGTTGACATACAACTAGATGGTGGCCACATCAATGATGCCTTATATGTTCCAGACATCACCACCAATCTGATTTTAGTCTATCATATTTGTAATTTTGGTTAGGGTAAAATAGTGACTTTCACACCACATGGTGCTAAGGTTAGATATCAAAGCTTCACACACTTATATTTCACAGGGTGTTGTTGATCATAGTTTTCAAATCTACTACTTTAAGGGTTTTTATGATACTCCTTATTTAGGGATGTGTTTAGTTTCTCATGCAAATTCTAAGATTCAACTTTGGCATGAGATATTTTGACACCTAAACTATAGATATTTGAAAAAGTTGAGCATTCATAATATGGTAGAGGGTCTTCCTATAGTTTCATGTCTTGATGGAGTTTTTCATGGTTGTGTATTAGGGAAACAACACCAAGATCCATTTCCTAAGGGTATGTTTAATAGATCTTCTTCACCACTTCAGCTTGTGCATATTGATTTGATGGTTTTTTCAACTCCTTTGAATGGAGTTAAGTATGCACTTACCTTTATTGATAATTTCTTAAGGCATACTTGGCTTTACTTTCTCAAATATAAGAGTGATGTCTTTGCTCACTTCGAATTCTTTAAGGCTTTGGTTGAGAAATAATCTTCTAGTTGCATGAAGAAGCTTCACACAGATAATGGGGGGGAGTACTTAAGTCAAGAGTTATCTAATTTTTTGGCAATTCATGGTATTGTTCACCAACAATCTATTGCTCACACTTTACAATAAAATGTCTTAGCAGATTGGAAGAACTAAAATTTGAAAGAGATGGTTAATTGCATGATGCATTCATGGGATTTACGTCCTATCTATTGGGCAGAGGTAGTTAATTGTGTGAATTACATTTAGAAGTGCACACCACATAGAACACTTGAGCATTTGACTCTCAAGGAAGCTTGGTTTGGAACCAAGTTTGATGTCTCATTTTTTTAATTCTTCTGGAGACATACTTGGGCATTTATACCAAAGAAGAAAAAGAAAGCATTAGATAGGAATAACAAGCCTTTGATTTTTTTAGGGTATTATGAGGACATGAGAGCTTATCAAATTTTATATCTTGATACTCATGATGTTCATTATTTAACACATGTATAGTTTGATCAGTGATTCACATCTTATGGTTCTTCATCTTTCTCCATGCCTTATCCTTATTCTTTTATTGATTCATCACCTCCTTTTGAGGATTCATTCATTGAGGATCCAATTTAGGTGGTCCATGGGGAAGTTATAGAGGTTAAGGATCCTACTCACACTAATGTTACAACTATGCCTAAGTGGGCTTGTACTACAGTTTATGAAGCAACACCTTTCATATAGGATCTTCCACCCACTCGACACCATCATGCACATTTTATAGGTATTAGAATTTTGTGTTAAGAACTATCTAGGGATCCACAATCCTTTTCACAGGCTCATGGGATACAAGAGTGGGATGATGTGGTGATAGATGAGTATTCTTCTTTGATGAAGAATCATACATGGGATTTGGTCACTCTTCCTAAGGGAATAAACTTAGTTAGGTGAAAATAGATTTACTACACTAAGTATACAGTCGATGGGTCCATTGATAAGTATAAAACCCATCTTGTAGCAAAGGGTTTCTCATAAGTTGAAGGTGTTGACTACTCTAAGACTTTTGCACCCATTACCAAGATGGATTCTATATGCATTGTACTTTATCTAGCTGCATCACTAGTTTGTCCAATGTATCAGATGGACATTAAGAATGCCTTCTTACATTGAGATTTGCATGAGGAAATATATATGGATCATCTTGTTGGTTTTGTTCATGGATATTCTCTTGTTTGTCAACTTTGAAGGTCTCTTTACAGTCTCAAATAGGCCCCTCAGGCTTGGTATGAGAAGATGGAGACATTTATTCTCTCCACTCTATTTATTCACTATCACTTAGATCTCACAGTGTATACTCAACATATTGGGGAGGACATTGTCATATTGGTCTTGTATTTTGATGATATACTTCTCATAGGTAGTTTCTCTTCTCAAATTTAGGCCATTTAGTAGGCACTTTTGACATAATTTGATATGCCAAAACTTGGTCTTTTACACTTCTTCCTTGGTTTACAAGTTTCACAGTCAAATATAGGGATTTATTTGAGTCAGCATAAGTATATCCTTCATCTTCTTCATCATTTTAGCATGGATGATTACAAGCCAATTTCTTCTCCTTTTCAATCTAGAGTGACTTTCACTGCCACTTGTACAACTCCTCTTTGTGATCCTACATTATATAGGTAGTTGGTTGGGAGTCTTATATATTTGGCCCATACTCACCCCAAATTTTCATTTACACTTCAGCTTGTATCAAGGTTTACACATGAACCTCATGATAGTTATTGGTAGGTTGGTAAGAGGATTCTATGATATCTATAAGGCACTACTCAATTTGGAATACACTACACAAGGGGTTCTACTCAATTGGTTGGGTATAATGATTCTGGTTGGGTAGGTTATCTTTATGATAGGCATTCCATTTTTGGCTACATATTATGTCTTGGTTCTTCACCTATTGCTTAGTTGTGCAAAAAATATCAGGCTATTACACTTTCATCTACAAAGGATGAGTATAAGGCAATAATTATAGTAATTTAGTAGGTTCTTTGGCTTATTAGTTATTGATAGATTTTGGCTTCACACAAAATTCATACACTATACTTTGGTGTGATAACTAGAGTGAAATTAACATATCTCACAACCCAATTGAGTACTATTAGACCAAGCACATTGAGTTACATATGCACTTCATTCGTCATCACATTCAAGATGGTGTTCTTAGCTTGGAGTACATTTTGACTTAGTAGCAGGTTGATGACATCTTTACAAAGCCTTTTGCTTCACCTTATTGCCTTGAGTTATGTGATATGCTTAGGGTTTCATAAATTGTCCTTGGAGGGTGTTCATGAGGACAACTTCCTTCATTTTGATTATACATGTGTATCTCATCAAGCTTATTGATAGAACCCATTTTCAATTTTTTATTTATTTTCTCTCTCTTCCAAGTTAATCTTAAGGGAGGGTGTTAGGGTAAATAATAAGGGTTAAGAGTAAATTTTGGGATTAACCTATGTAGCTTGGGTATTAACCAAGGTTACTTAACTTAGGTTAGTTAGACTCATGTGTGGTTTAAACTTCCTCCAATACATGTCTAATTATCTAGTCAACATGTTAGGTTTAGATGTTGACAACAGTGCACAAGGTTGGTATGGATTTGTATACATAGTAGGACTATTCATTTGGCAACTATCTAGTTTCACATTTCCAAATGTGTTCCTCTCACCTACCCCCAAATGCTATAAATAAAAGGGGATGGTGTCTCATAATGTGAGAGAGAAGTTGAAGATTTCAACATTGTAATATCTTTATTAGCAATATATAGAGTGTATTTGTTTTTACATTATAATCTTGTTTTAAGTGGTTGTGGTCTCTTGGATAGATCTTAGGTGATCTATTATGTATCCTTTATCAACACTTTCAAGGTCAATTTCCCCAAATGTTTAACCCTTTTTAAGTATTTGTATAAGTAAGGGTTAAAGGATTAGAATAGCCTAATCAAATTGACGAATAAAAATATTTTAAAATAGGCTAATTAAATTAATTTAGATAACACAATATAATGAATCTAAAATTATAAAATATATAAAGTGCAATTCCAATTGATATTATTATAATTGCAACATAGAAAAGAGATAATAAGTATCTTGTTTACATAGGCATATTCATATTTAATATGTACATGTGTAGGAATATGCAGACTGATGCTCAAGATTATGCCATCATATTTTAGAATTATTATTTTTGGAGGTTTGGAAACTACCATCAACCTGTGGACACTAGCATCTATGGTTTGATGCTTTTATATATTAAAAAATATTTATTGTAATTAAAAGCAACTACCTAGGCCTATTAGAGTTTTTTGTTGTCTTTATGTTGATATGTATGGAATCGACATGCAGGCTCTATATGACTGTATATAACTCAAACATTGATTCTTCACCTTAGGTCATGTCACCTTGAAAAAAATGGGTTAGTGGGATTATGAAGTCAAGCTAATCTCAAGGACCCCCTTTTCATTAAGCATTGCTTAAATAGCCACTACTTCAAAGAGGGCTATGTAGTTCTCCGCTAAATATGGGCTTATGTGTGTACAAGGGTGCAATATGCTAGACAATATATTATATACAAGGGAATTCAATTTTAGAGCTTGTAAGTTGAAAAATATTACTCATGGGATGTTATTTGAATGCTTTAGACCTATAATATGACTTATGATATGATCAATATAGAAACAGGGAAGAATAATTTAGTAGAACTTAGTTGTGTAATTGATTAAATGAGTTTGAATAAGTGTTTGCTTGGTATTTTATAGATGGGTAATGAGTAGTATTTTATTTGTATTTATACCATAAATTTTTAAAATATCATAGGAAAGGGTTAAATAAGACAAATACGCTGACCCATATATTTCAAAATATTTTCAGTTTGGATGACTTTTAAAGGACAAACATTATATACAAGGTTAATTTTAAGAGGCCCTATAGGAAAACCTCTAGGAATTCTTTGATGAACCTATGAAAAATTGATTTGTAATCATGGAGAATCCTATATGTGTGATGGTGAATCTATCAAGATTCAGGAGGAGTGCAAGGACACTAAATATTCATTTTTGTAATTTTTCTATGCCACCATTTGACTGCACCAAAAAAGGGACATCAAATGAAACCACCAAGCTATGTTTATAAATGGTAAAAGAGAACAACTCAATTGAACAACTATACCAAATGAAACTATTAGAAGGCTATACCAAATGGAACTATTGAATGGTGTTACTGAATAGTGGTATTGAATGTCAAAGTTAAATGGTGCTACCAAGCAACCCTATCGCAAAATGCTATCAAATGACATTATTAAATGACACTGCCAAATGATTGTTCCCATAGATGATACTAATTGTCTTGCTTAATCAATGCTTTTAGATGGTGTTTCCATCTTGAAATTTTTGTTCAGTGTGTCCAGTCAGCATAAGGTTTGTTCAGTTGCATGTTGTTTGTTCAGTGTTACCACGTAACTCACAACTGATAAGTTGGTCAGTATCTCAGTTGCCACCCTTGGCTTATAAATACCCAACCTTTACCCTCATTTTAACCATTTTATAGAATAGTTTTCTTATCCCCCCTTTATCCCACCCAAAACAATTCACCTACTCACGTAGTTAGCTAACCAACCATGGAAAGAAAATACATTTTCAAGAATTTATTATGCCCAAATATTTTTAAGTTGGTATAATAATCATATGCCTTCAATGATTGGATTTTGAAATTTAGATTTTTCATCCTGCTCTACATGTCCCAATATGAAATAGTATATGGACTTCTTAAATCGCTAATGTCTTACTATGACACTAGCAAGATGAGGTTCACAGTGAACATTGCCTATAGATTGATCTGCTTTGGTACCTAGGTAGTAGAAATTCATAATATGACAGGGCTTCCATTCCATAATGATAACCTTGTAACTCCAAAATCAATGTTTATAGATGACAACAATAAATATTTGGAGTTAGCTTTCAACTTGTAGATTGGTCAAACTAGTATGTAAATTTATTTTTCATATTGAAAATCCAACTTGTATTATTTGTCATCCTTTTGACTCATTCATATTTTTTCACTTTTATTTTAGATAGTCATAAGAGGGGCATCCATGTGGATGACATTTATGGCCTTTTTCTTAAAGCAATGGTTAAATTTTTCCTTGCAGAAATAGTATTACATAGAACACCAACAAACATTCCCTATTGGGCTGTTGTTTACATTCTTCATACTCTTTATGGTTTGAGATATGATGTGAACTTTTATTTCTTCTAGGATTAGGTTAGAATTGAATTATGCTTATACCAATCCTAGTTACACAATCTCATGTTCAAATTTTATTCTGGCCTTGTACTATGAGGCCTTGTATGACCTTCAAAAAATTGTGATTCCAACTGTGATGCATCCAAAGATGAACAAAATGATTTGTTTATTGATGAGCAAGAGGTTAGTTTACCATTCAAATGAATCACTTGAATGATTTAGTTTATAAATTATTAAAAAATTAAGGCTTAATATTTGTTTATTTATTATAGGTAAGATTTTGTGCCTTTAAGACATAAAAATAAGCTAATTCAAAAGGATAACATGCAATTGAAGGATCTGGAGATTCTAGGTTTACATAATCATCCTTACATTCCTTTCATATTTCAAAATGTCTAAGAGTTTCTTTTGCATCATCTTTGCATGTAGGTTTCATATTTAAAACTTTAAACAATAAATGAATAATGACATTATAACTTTCAAGTGCATTATCTTATTTATTTATTTGATTTTTGAAGTTGACTCAGAATTGGCTTAGGTTGGCATGGAACAACCTTAACAAACCCCAACATTTTATTTATCGGTGTCTTCTCGACCTTTTGTTTAAGGTATTTTACATTCCATGTTTTGGTTTTTTAGTTGAAGATTCATTGATTATATATTTTTTTGACTGGAAGTTTGCCTATTAGAGCTCAAACCACCCCCATCACTTAGAATATGGTGCGTAGATTGGAGGAAATACTATCTCCAAATTCAATTACTAAATCTTTAATTTTAAATAGCATTAAATTCTGATTTTTAAATTTACCATCTTTCTAATCTAATTTAATTTTATAGGGAACCCTTAATTTTTTAGGAAAAGTATGCCATTTCCACCACCCCTGAATGTAGTTCACACAAGGGGAAGAATCTTTCATTCCCAACAGGGCCAACACCTTGCAGAGGAACACTGCAAATGCTAAGTTTCAAATTCTTGACTTTATCTATTAGAGGTATCTCTAGTGCACAAGCATTAACCTATTTTTAGTAAATTGATCTTGACAAGGAATATCTCAAGATTAAAAGTGGAGAAGTTGGTAGTGTTTCTTTTAATACACATAATTTTATTTAGGGTACACATATAACTACTCAGGAAGAACCTTGCACCTCTTCACCCCCACCCCACTAGCTAATTTTGACTTGTCTAACGATGCCATGATGACTTTTTCATTAAATAATTTATTGTCAAAAAGAATTATTTCAAGTATCAAGGTGGTAGTTATAGATGAGTTGAAAAATGTATTAGTTTAGGAGTTTCAGGCAAATGCATTGATTAAAAAAATAAATGTCCATTATCGCAACCACTCCGAGAGATAAAATTTCTTTTCATTAGTTCAACATGAACCCACAAAGATTAATGCTTTATTTGTCAAGCTAAATATGGGTTTGTTTTTGTTTCTAATAGTTACAATGATAATGTTTTGAGTATTATGCTAAACAGGTTGGAGAATTTAATAACAAAAGCTTAGGCATATTTTAATAAATGGGCAAAAGACATTAACCTTATTGTTATTGCAAATGTCAAGAAAGAAAAATCTTTGGTAATGTATCATCATTTTTATTAAATGACATGTCATAATTATTTTATTTCATATCTAGTTAGATTTTATTTGTAATTATAGGTAGAATATGAGAATTTGAAAAAAGAAGCCAAGGTTCTCAGTGTGCATTTGAAAAATGCACAAAAAAATTTATATTCTACCACTCAATTCAAAAAGAAGCTTGTTCTATTGAAGAAACATAACAAAACACTCAAAAAAATCATTAAGGAGAAAGGATTGGATCCCGATACTTTATTGAAATAAAAAATAGATGTTGATCTAAGTCTACTTTCCATAGGAGATGTTGCAAAAGAAGAAAATGAAAATCTTGCTTGTATTAATTTTATAGTTGAGGATCTTGAAAGGCAATGGATATTAAAGGATGGCAGTCATAACACAAAGGAAGTGGAGGTAGGTATTTGTAAGGACGATGGTAAAAATATGGATGTTGAGATTGACAAAGTGGCTGAGCAGTGAGGTGTCTTTATGAAAGATAAAAAATGATATTTTCTCATGTTGTAAACACTATTATATTTGAAGGCAATATTTTCTTTTTAAAAAAATTATTTTAAATGACAATTTTAAGTTTGGATTTGCAATGATCAGTTTGTTAAGTTTCAATAAGTCTTATTTTACTAAGTAACGAGTTATGGTTTATTTACCATCTTACATGCTTATTATGTGTTGATGTAGTTCAATGAACATGGTGGTGTGGACTGCAATTATTTTTTCTATGGATTTACATTGAGCATGAATTTTATTTTTTTGATGTTGTAAACTCTTTATTAAATTTGAAAAGATAATGTTATGTTTTAAAGAAAATAATTTGAAATAACAATGTTAAGTTTGAATTTACAAAGATCAGTTTATTCAGTTGATGTAGTTCAAACAACATGGTGATGTGGACTGCAATTGTTTTTTCTTTGGATTTTGACTGAAAGTGAATTTGAATTTGATGTGCTTTCATCTTGTTCAATTATTATCATTGTTTTAGATAATGGAAAAGTTGTAGTTATTATGGATGTAGAGTTCAGGCAATTATTATGGTTTTTTCTACACTTGAATCTTCATGAGATTATTATTTTTCTTTTGAATTTGTTCATTTTGTTCAATAGGCTTCTCATGTTCCATCACCTTGGAATTTGACTTCAAAATTCATATTTTAAAGCTAAAATTTCAGGTTAAATATATTAATATGGTACTACAATATCAAAATTTGAAGTTATTTCAAAAGTAATAAAAATATGTACTTAACAATACAATGTTAGAAAAATACAAAAATATTATGACCCATTTGAAATTTTGAAGAACTAATTAAATAAAAGGGAAATTTGCATTATGAATGGAATAAATATTTCAAATGATAATGGTTCAACAACTTTAATGAATTTAGTATTTGAAATGTTTTACAATATCAAAAATGATATGAAATTGGAATTTAGAATATGATAATTTCAATAAATGTACAACTAATATTTGGGTAGTTAAAACAATCCTACACAAACTTGCTCATCACTGTCATGTCAGTGGCATATTCAGTGTCATTATTTACATCCTCTTTATTTGTCATTTTATTACTAACACCTCTTATTTTAGTTTAAAAAACTCCGTGTTGTTAGAGCTCTTTCATAAGGAAATATTTCCACAATATAACGCGAAATATATAATCTCAAACATGTTTCTATATTTTTATCTAATCTATTATGAAGTTTTGTCTTAATGAAAGATAATGCACTGAATACTCTTTCATCTTTCACTAAACCTAGAATCATTGTTTGACAAAGCTCATATAATCATAAATATTCACTAATACTTTCCTAAGGAATGTTACTAGGATAAAGTTTTCTCTATAGTCATGTAAATACACCATTTTATGTTGGTTCGCTTAGAAAGTGATATTGTTCAAACATTGTAATTCCAAAATGTGTTGACTGAGATGTCAGTAAATCCTTTCTAAAAATATCTTTTATTTTAAATCCATTATTCTCTATAGATTTAATGAAATGTTTAACAAGAGAACCCATATATTTGTGAAATAAATTGTTAATCAACTTTTGACTGTTATTATTACTCCAAAATATGGGATTCACAATTGCCATGGCCTACAACAAATCATCCCTTTGAAAATGATCTCTGATATCTGGAAATAAGTTTTGTTATATTATACTCAATTTCATCCATGTTTTAGATATAACAGTCTCATATAGAATACGTGTTATAGGTAGTTCTTCAAATTCAACTCCCACAAGATTAGGTCTTCTATAAAAAGTGTGTATTGGTATCTCCTTGCCATTAACAATGACACAAATATGATCATTGATAATCAATTTCAAATAGCTTTCAGGATTCCTAAAATCTATCAAACATTGCCAACTACTAAAAACAAGGCCCTAAAACTTTTCATTTGAAGTGTATAGTATATCTAGATATTGGCATACTCATTTTCTTAGCCATATGAAGTCAAAAATATAAATGGATCTCTTATAAGCATGTTTCATTAAACAATTTATTTTCTTCAGCATTAGAAGAATTCCACATAATGTCAGCAATGTTTCTAAATCTGTTAAATATAAAACAAATCTTTTGCCTTGTTAAAACCTACTAATGATTTATATTCTTCAAAAATTTGGCATGCATGTTTATACATAGAAATCCATCTTGTATTAACATCTTTCAACCTTTTTTTACCATCAGTCACTCCTATTGCAATTTTTTAGAAATATAAAAAATATTTTTGGACTGCTTGACATATAAGCATATAAGTCATGAATGAGCTCTTCCACTTTTGTGACATTAGCAAATTTGCTAACTATTTTTTATGCAAGATTCATCATATAAGCCATACAATGAATTAAAATCATATATGGAGCAACTATTGTTTTCAGTCAAACACACAGACCATTTCTATGTCCCTACATAACTGATGCACCATCATCCCTAATAAATAATACCTTTATAGCTATTGCATAATCATCTATCTTGGATTTATCTTTAAAATTATATACAACCAATTTATGAAGATTTTTAGCATTGTAATTTTCTACCATTTTATGAACTGCTAGTAGATGAGGTTTCCTTAAATAGTTCTCAAAAGTATAAACATGCATCCAAACCCAGGATGTGTTGTCAATTGTTGTGACCTCATTAATGGATAGCGAGATGAATAGTGAATTTTGAAATTTTTGTTTCAAATCCTCCTTCTAAACCATTACTAAACATTTTACCATTTCCTAAACACTACTATCTGACCAATGTGATTGTGGAATATCAAGAAATCCATTATGTTGAAATAAAATCTTATAATCTAAAAAAACAAAAATAGGTTTGTCATTTTTTAGGATGTGGGATATCATAAAGAATTGTATATATTTGGCCTTTATATGGAACTGCATAACTTTTCCAAAATTTACTTCAATTATTCCCCCTTTCTCAACAAGACGTTTTTAACATTTCTTATCATTTTCATACTCACATGCATATTTCACATGCATGCATTTTTTCACATGTGTGTTTTTGTTATCTATCCATCTAGGTGATTCAATATCGCATATTTTTTTTCACAATGTTTCTCAATTGTGTCCAACTTCAGTTGCATTCTGTATTATTTTCCTAGTTTCTAGCTACATATCATACATCTTCATTTTGTGGGAATATCATCAACATTTTCAAGATCTATCGGTTCAATGAAGGTAAATTTCATTGCCCAGTCCACCTTAAAGGATCTTTCAATTTTCCATCTACTTCTCTTCCTTTGCAAATATTTCTAAGTGGATTTTTAGCTAAACTTTGTGTTTGATGAGAACCAACAATCTCTTTTACCAGTTGAGTGTCATGGTCATTATCATAAAAAACTAGAGGAGCATCTTTGAGTGATGGCATGTCATCATCAATATAATCTTCTAGAGGTGACATATTATTTTGATTAATTATTTCTTGTCAGATACCATCATGATTCATGGTGATTTATGTATGTAAAATTATTTTGATATTATTGAATAGTTAAAATCAAATTCAAGACAAACTAAAAAAGTAATAAGTACCTATATTTTGAGTGCATTGTGGTTGTCTGGAATTTTTTATTGGATCTTTAATATAAGATAATATGCTTGATTTTCATGATAATTGGCACATCCTTCTACTATGTCCACCATATGTCATGATGAGCAAGGATGCAACCGTTTAATTCTATTGTTTAGTTATAACACATATACTATCATTTAGGTATGTCATTTAGTTGTAGTGAAGATGCTACCATTTAGTTCTATTGTTTGATTACAACACTGATTCTATTGTTCAATTCTACAGTGTAGTTATTCCATTCATTTCTGCCTTTCAGGGCTACCATTCAGTTCTACCATCTGGTGTTATCATTTTATTTTTCCAATTGTAGCTTAAATGCTACCATTCAACTATGATCCTTTGGTTTCAATGTGAGTTTTACCATTCTATTTTAGCTTCTTGCCTGTTGGGTGCTTGTTTGATATCATGGGGTGATTATCAAAATTATATTTTTATGGTTACCCATTGTAGCCTATATGTGTGTGTGTGTGTGTGTGGAAAATTGAATGGTAAACTAAGAAATTATTGTAAATGTTTGACGAGCTAACCTATAAAATAATTTACATTCATAAATTTTAGGTGATCTTGACCTATGTAGCGACCCTAAAAAATTGCCAAAAACAAATTTCAAAAAATGGAATATTCATGAACTGATGAATACTCACTGCTAAAATTTACCTTGACTATATAAGGAATCTAGATAGTAGCATTTATGCTAGTTTCCCTATATGAATGGGAGTTTTTGGTAAGGTAGATAACTATTGAGGGTATGTAACTAACAGTGAAGAATATAAATCATATTTTAAGCTTTTTGTAGTGTACAAGTGATCTCGGTCATTAGAATGATAGGTTTGGTCCATAAGATAAGTAGTTAGGCCCAATGAGATAGTGAATATGAGCCTTTTAGTATCAGGAAGGTCTAGAACTAAAGGATAGATACCTTGTTGGTATTTGTCAAGTGTACAAGACTAAGATTTCATATATAATCATATTTTAGTATCCCCACCTATCATCCTAAGAATTAAGGATAGACTAAGAAATTAAATCAAGTTTTAAAGGACATGCATCAGATGTACATCATGTACCAATAGTCTCATTAGGAGGATTACTTATACCTTTTAGAGTTTTCTTATAATAATAGCCACCACTGTTGGATCAAAATCATGCCCTACAAGGTGATATATAGTATATATTATATAACCCCTTTGATTTGGAATCACATTGAGGATAAATTTATCATTAGTTTTGCCATGTTATAGGACATGGAGTGATAGATTGTTTAGATTTGATAACACCTTGAGAAGTGAAGATAGTTGTATAAGAAGTATACAGATGTGAAGAGGACTAATTATCACTTTGAAATGGGTGACAATGTGTTTTTTAGAGTGAGACTCAACAAGACCCTTATCAATTATGGAAAAGGTTTGAATTTGGCACCTCATTTTTTTAATCCGTTTGAGATTTTGGAGATCGTCAACCCTATAGCTTATCACTTGGACAGGCCACCTAATCTATCACATGTTCATAATATGTTCCGTGTTTTTTTCACTATTTACCTAGCAATACCCATTTTCTTGATTGGATCACATTTTAGGTAGATATGGATATGAGTTTGGATTTAGATCCCATGCATATTCTAACGCGTAGGATGTTGGACCTTTGAGGCCAAGAGCTAGAGTAGGTTAAGGTCTAATGAGACCAATATAATGAGACAACTACCACTTGGAAGGATGTAGAAACTTTGAAGGTATAATATCCTCACCTATTTCAATGACTTCCAAGAGGAAGTGTGTATAAGGGGAGAGAGGTGTGAGGCCCCAATTTTCACAATGCTATTTTTCTTGAACTTTTTGTTATCATACACATATCCCATTGTGATGTAATCTTTATGTTATTTGAGACACATGATGTTTATTATTATATTATTTCTAACACTACGTATTTTATGTTCTTGATGATATTAGTTGCTTAGTTGATCACTATTTAGAGATTGGTTATATGTAATTTCACTTTGATTATTGATGCATACTACATTATTATATTATTTGAGATAATACTATGTTATCATGTGATTTGAGATTATAGATATATGGATGCTAGCTTGTTGAAATCATGTGATTGGAATTATTGATATGTTTTGCTTTGACTTTTTTACATATACATTTTTCATTAGATATTACTTTATATGTTTACATTCAGTAGCTTCAACTATGTAGGGTAGTGCAATTTTATGTGTGAAATGATGTGCAGGTGATAGAGGATGCCAAGCCATGGAATTTGAATTACACTAAGCATAAGTTCACCATTGGTATTAATTTCATAGTGGTTTCATGACTCTTTTAAATTATAATATAATTGTAATATTAAGTTTTAACCTAGTCTTGAGTTTTGACCATTTTTTATCCTCCCAACACTATTCAAACCCCCTTGGAACTACTCATTACCTTTTACAATACCTTATAAATCACCTTAACTTTAAATTAAATCATAAAAGTAAATGTGTAAACCACTTAAGTGGTCCATTAACCCCAAAAAAAGTAAATGGGAATTTATACACATGTTTCCAAGTTGATTAAAAAACTATTTTAGAGGTGGTTTTAAGTGTATTTAAGACCCATTTTGACCGATGGATGGGCTAAGACATTATTAGAGTGTTGTATTAATTAAAGGACAACCCATATGCCAATTTATGACATAGGGAAGAGAGAACATTAATGGATATGGGAAACCCATTCTTACCCACATAGGTATGTAAGGTGGGTTACTATTAGAAATGACATTTTGTAGATCACAAGAATGATAATAGGCAAGTGTCACCTTCCTATTATTGGGTTTGAATGGTTTATCTATAAGAGAAATGAAATCCTTCATTGGAATAACATTTTAACTCATTTTCAAATTAGAGAGTGAGGAAAACTTAATGAAGGAAAGAAGAAGCTCTGAGGAGGACAAGAGCTTGGTTTCGGAAGGAGTTAGCTTACTTCAAACACTTGTATAAGATTCATTTGTATATAGTCAAGTGGTAGAACTAAGTTATGCTTCCATGTCACCCATGTATTTTTCACTTTATTATTTTAAATAGAAGTATTTTTCTCCTTCTTTCCTTGTGCTTTCAAGAGGATGTAAGGTCATTTGGATTGCCCTATTTTAATTTTGCTTGCCATGGATGTGCTTATGGCCATAATGTGTATTTTTTATTGCATCTTATGGCTTGGAGATTAAAAATGTCTTTATTAGTATTATTTTTTTACAGCCTTTTGACTTAAAATTATATTGTTATGTTGTTCAAATGGGCTTAGATTTTTTATATAGTATGTGTCTTCATGAGTATGGTTTTGATTAGAGAACTAAGTTACAAGTCCTCACTTTAAGATTCAATGTAAAGGTTGGGAAAATATAAACCCTCATGTTTCCATGGTCCTTTTATGGAAAGAGAGAATCGTTTAGGAAAGAGATACACTCCAAAGTCCTCCTTCTCCCACACCATAGTGTGGAGAGTGGAATTTATCATCCACAATGGGTGAATGTGGAGTCTTGATTAGTTTTGAATAATTTTAAGCTACCACATGTGTATTAGACATTATGATATGAGTGTTATGTACTGATGCTATGTGGGTTAAATGTAGAAGCATCTTGTTATAAGTAATTTATTAGTCAAGACTCTTATTTGTATTAGTTGAGCTTGTTACATTGCTATTACCCACTTGATTATTTGATTATATTAGTTTACCTCAATCCATTGGTGTCATTTGTGCTCAGAGATAAGATTCATAGGTTTGGGGGTGCCTAAGACAATGACTCGATGATGGCAAAATGATGGGAAACAAGCCTTGGCTTGGCTTTGCGGGGTGCACTTTGGAGCTTAGAGAAAAAAATATTTTCTTGACATTGTAATATAAATATTTATGCAAATGATTATTGGATAATTTAGATCCATTTGTATATAATATCAATTGTAACCAATGCGAAAAATAAGAAAAAAAATTGATGTAATTATTATAAACTTTCATACATTATTTTTCATTGAAACACTCATTGAAAAAATAAAAATGCAATGAATGAACATTATTATGTTTAGTTTTAAGTTAAAAATTTGGTATAAACAATGTCATTTTTTTTTTCATATTATTTGAAGGGAAATTTAAAAGTTTGTTTCATATTGCTCACTTTGTATGGATTTTATTAAGCCCAAAAAGGGCTAATTCTATTTAATCAATTTTTATAAAAATATAAAATATTCAATTTTATCCAAATTAATTTTTATTAAAAATTAGGATTAATCATTATTCCATTGCATTTTTTGGTCTAATGTTATGATTTATGATTTAATTTGTATGATTTTTTGAATTTAAACTACTAAATTTGCCCCAATTTCCTTTCTATTTTGATTAAATTTCATACAATTTTTATACACATAAAATGAGGCATAAATTTTCCTAAATCAATTTTAGATGATTTTTTAAAAATTTCAATACATGATTCTATTTATCTTATGAAATTTGGGCTTACAATTTTCCACTACAAATTTTTGTAATGTGCGTGTTTATAGGGTATTTTGAAGCTAGATAGGGCCCTTAAAAGGACACAGACCCTTTTGCGTAGGGAAGCAGAACAATATCCATATTACCACAATGAAAGTTATTTTTCTCTATAGGTTGTCGAGTATGTCAATGATGACTACCACAACTAGGATCATCGATTATGCATGTGAGCACCATCATATTAACCATGTAGTTTGGGGATACCATGTAGTTTAGGGAGACCATGTAGATTTTAAGTGACAAGGTTAACCCCCCACTGTCCCTTTATTTTTAATGTGACAGTCAACAACTATTGACCACCACTTACCTTAATCATCGATGAAATTTATAAATAAAATTTCATTTTGATTTAATATTATATTTTTTAAACTTTACTTTGCTCAAGTTCTGTAACTATATTTTTTTAATTTGAACCCATAACTATTCCTTAATCTATTCATGTTTTTACATAATCATCTATATAAAACCTGAAGATCTAGAGGTGGGGTGACTCGAAAGGGACACCTCGTCAAATTTTCTCCCTTTTTCATATGGAAGAATTTTTAGGGCCTAAAACTTCATACTTTTCAAGCTATGACTCATTTGTCCAAGAGATGTCTTTTTTACCTTTTTACATTTGTAGGCCTCTAGAAGCCCTAGATGGATTGATCCAAATGTAATCTTTCATTAATTTTCTATTCTCTACCATGTGAACCAAAAATAAAAGTTTTTTGTTTAAAATAAAGAGTAGTTTCATTTTAAACCTTGTTTTCTGGTCATTAATGGTTGTGGTGAAATTGAAAGATCTTAAAATCCTTTTTGAAAACTTTCAAAGCTTAGAACCAACTAGAGACATTTTGATAAAATAGATATTTATAACAAAAACTCAAGCATATTTATATCGAGAGAATTTTTCAAAATAAAGTAAAAAAGAAAAAAGAAAAGAAAAAAACTTAGGGACCCCATTAATGAGATTCATCCAAGGATGAGGAAGGAAAAGAGGGATGATTATGGATAAGTCATCCTCGAAAATCTTGTTCCTATTTTCTCAATTTTAAAATAAAAATATAAAAAGTGATTTGAAACCTTTATTTCCCTCCTTAAGGATTTATAATATTTTTTTATCTTGACCAAATTTGACAATCGAGATAGAAAGGATCTAACCACTGAGATAGAGTGCTCCATACTCAAGGAGCTAAGCAAGGAAATTTTAAATCCCTTTTGAGATCATATGAGTAGTATGACTCATCCTTGCTAATAACATTTTTAAAAATGTAAAACAACTTAAAATTAGATTTAAGTTGTACTTAAAGTGTGAACCGATCCTTGTGATAGGCCAAAATCATTTAGGATCCCCCTTGAACCCCATTGAGAGTTAGGATAAATCATTTGAGATAATAATTACTCAAACCTGCCTCTTTTAATTCGAGCATCCATTATATACTTTGGGGTCATAGTGCCCAATACATTTGCTTACATAGTTTTAAAGTTATTTGAGAACCTATAGGCCACTTAAAGTAAGTGGTGCTTGCATGGTCGTATATCAACCATAAGGCCACTTGCACATTGACACTCAATATTTATGCATGTGAGGTGTTTTGACATATTGTGCTTCTTGTTCACCATGAATATGACTAGCCAATGAGAAATATAGTTTCATATAATGTTTGTTGTAAATTATAAAAAATAAATTGGCATATTTTTGTGTACTCTCAGTCATGTAAAATTTTAGGCATGACAAGATATTTAAATTAATTCAGAAAAAAATATAGCCAATAAATAATTGATATTCATATTTTTATTTAATTATTTCATTATTATCCAACATTCCATTCTAAAAATCATAAAAAAGAGTTCAATTTCTTATTCATTTCAACATTAACTCATTTCAATGGTGTATTTTAAATCTAAAAATATAATAATATATTAATTTTTATATAGTTTACTTTCTATTTTATATATTTATTTCATTGATGTTATAAAATTATGTTATGTTGTACATTTCCATCCATCTAGTCAATTTTATTTGCATTCATAAATCAAAGATTTCAATTTATAGCATTCAATCTAGATTTTCATTTACATGCATTTTTCATTTAATACATAAAAAAGAATTTATTTTGTTAAATTCATATATTTAGTTTGTATTTGAATTCTTAAAAATGTTTAAAATAAAAATTAAAAAGGTCAATTAATTTATTTCAACATTGCATTTATTTTTAATTTGTTAGTATGTTAGACAATTAACCTTAATTTGGGTATTTTCTTAGTCTTTTATGTTTTTTCTAAGTCTTATATGTGTGTGAATTTATTATATTTATAAATGCATTTTATTCTAACCTTTTAAGGTGTCACTCATCTCTTTAATCCACTTTTTGGATTTAGAATTACTTGCATGTAACTCCTCTCTTAACATAACACACACATCCTCCTCACTTTTAAGAGGATTAGGGACACATGACACACATCCTAGAGCTTGCACTTATAACTTATTTTGTTTCTTAGTTATTTATAAAGAGATCTCATATCCTTTTCTTCAACACTTACTACTACAATCTCACAACACTTTTGTTGATCTAATCTTTCTTTGATATTTTTAATATTCTCTTGGCCTAAGGTCATTCTTCTTCTAGATTATTCATGTTATTGTAATTATAGATTCTCATTGCAAGCTTTCAATATTAGTGTGGGGTTTTTATTCATATGATGGTTTTCATACATATCACATTTACCTCAACTTTGTGGTTTGTGCTCACTTTAAGGTAACATTATTCTTTAATTTTTATTATTTATTCCATGCTTAGTTTGATTTTAGGTAACATTTTTATCATGGTATCAGATTTATATGATTTTTAACATTGATTCTTGAGAAATTTACATATTTGAAGGTAGAAAAGATTATTTTCTTATAATATTCTATATTTTTCTCATTATTTGCTTATTTTTTCTCTTTATTTTGAATGAATTAAGAGCAATATTTATTTGTCTTCTAACCTTTTTTTTACAAGTTTCTAAACGAGTTTTTTTCATGCTTTTTTTGATTTATTTTCCACTACATTTAGAATTCTTGTAGACACCTAAAACTGGCCACCGATAACCTCCAACGAAGATTTTGACCAATTTCCACCCAAAATGCACAATTTGGCCTAAAAACACTAAAACATGCTAAATGTTGTAAAATTGACATATTCAAATGCTGATTTTAACTAAAGTATCATTAAATAGGGCAATGCAATTTATGGGCTAGCTAACTTTTATCACATCATTTCAAGTCAAAATGCCAATTTTGCACCTAGGTGCTCTGGATTGCTCTTTCCTATCAAATCTCTTACACAAGACATGTGCCTTTGTTATTTGGTGTTGATAACATCCTAAATAGGATAACGGATCCAACGCATCTAACATTGTCTTCCAATTCTAATTCAGTCAAATTTTGGACCAATAATAAGGCATTCTGATCAATTTGAGTAATTTGTGCACAAAGTGCTTAAGCATACTTAAGAGCTAATTAATCCAAATCAAGGCCTAATAAATAATTCCATGGAAACTTGTTGAAAAATTATTTTTGCAAATGGATATTGAATATCTACATCATCATGTGACCTCATTTATTGGGAAGACATCCCTAGGCCATAAATTCCATACATATCAGGAATCATGCCCTCCATGCCTTATCAATGCCTTCTATGCCTCTTAATTTCCCCTTATTCCAATTTCATAATGAGGATAATTATAAAATTAATTCTAAAAATTAAATTAATCCTCAACCACACATCTCAATCTTAGGATGGACGATTCAGGTTGATTGTAGACATTCTCAAAAATCTATAAATCCGAGGCCTCACCACATGAATTTTAAGTCTTGATAATGTAAATTTATAATTCACAAATGATTCCAAAATACATTGTAATTAGTGTTATCATGACAAATTGATTCCAAGCCAAGCCAAGCCACAAGACAAAAGTGCTAAGGAGAGATGGAGGTAGCCAAGCTTCCATTGCCAATGACTTCATGCGCACAAGCTGAGCAAGCCACTACAACAAGCATTTTAAAGCATCCAAGGAAGGTAAGAGAAGGTTTATTTTGCATTTTATTTGTATGTTTTATTCATGTTTGTTAACTAATCTCTCTTTATTGTCTAGGCCTAGATATGTTATACTAGTTAGTGTGTTTCTTTCATTTTGTTTTCATTTTGGAACTAACATGATACTAACCATCCTCTCTTGAGTCAAATTTCTAGAATCACATATGGCATGCTCAGTGGAACTAGACACATCCCACACATTAATAATATCATTTTTTAGATTTAAAATATTCATTTGGACCATTAAAACTCTTGTAAATTGATTTTCTAACTTTATTTTGTCATTTTTGTTTGCCACAGGTTTACATAGTAATTGACATTAGTTAGTAAGACTGACATCAATTAGATAGCTTAACTGGCATCGATTAAGTAAAACCAACATCAATTGGATACCTATCTTCAGTCATAGTGGTATAACCAATGTCAATTAGAGAACTGCCATCGGTTAGAAAATGTAATTGTCGTCAGTTATATAACCGACATCGGTCACTATGTTTTTCTTAAAACACAGACCTGAGAGCTCTTTTTTTAAAGTTCATTTTTTCAAACCTAAAAAAGCTTCAAGGTTAAAGGACATGCTAACATTTTTTTGTAGGACCAAGCTTGACATTTTCTAAAAACATGTTTAGATCACTTTTTGCTTGCTTAAAAATCAATTAGAAACCTTGTTTTGGTGTTTGACAAAAAATTTAGATGTTTATGGTGAATGTTTTCAAAGTTTGCAACTAAGACCAAGGGGTCAAATGAACACCACCTCATTTTCCATTTAGCCTTAAAAATGAACTCACATTTTCAAATCTTTTTGTGTTTATTTAATTATTTAGATTAAATTTTTGTTTGGCAAAAAGAGGGATGTTGCATGTATGTTCTTCCATTTATCTCCTTTAGGGAACCCTTGGAATCAGAAGTGTCATTACTATTGCAAGTATCCTAGTCCAAGGATTAGAAATAAATTCATCTGAAGCACTTCCTAAAAAATCATCAAAGTTTGGGTGACCTTGAAAATGACCCTAAAGTCTTTCTACTTTCATGCTTTCTTCATTTTTATGCAAACTTAACTTGTGAGGGGGACTTTATCACCTCCCATGAGTTCTTTAGGGGAGATTTGACCCAGGGTTTCATCTCCTATCATTGACTTCACTTTCTCCTTTGGATTTTCACATGGGACATATCTGCATTTGGACATCGCACTACACTGAGCAAATAACAAGATGTAGTGGTTGTAAAAAGGACTAGACCTTTTTACAACTAGCCAATATCATGGTTACCCAATTTCTATGCTTGTCTTTTACATCATTTGACATGAAATTCATTATGTAATTGATTCTCCTAGAAATTTTCAAAAGGTTGCTAGTTTAGTCAACCCCACATACCATACCCTTGCTAGGATTTGGACGATTATACTTAGTGTATTTTTGGATAATTTTCTCATTTGGTATGTTTTGAGACTAAAACTTGTTTATTTATTCATAAAGCCATGTCAAAACCAATTTTTATATACGTCACTCTTTTGTCTAAAGAGGTGTTATTTTGGCCATTTTACACCACACTTGTGCCTTGAAATTGTTGCTAAACTTGTTTGTGTGTGTGTCATTTGAGTTGCAAAGGGTAGCGTTATGCTGCCCAAATCATGTCAAACCATTTTGCCTTTGAGTCTTTGAAACATAGTATTGATCAGATCATTCAAGCATGCTTATGTTGTTAGCTACTCAATTTATTTCAAGACTTGTTTCACCTTGTGCCAAAAAAAGCATTTGTTTCACACCATGTCATATCAACCATTTAGACCTAATGTATGTGCCATCATGCTGCCTGATCTTGTCTAGCTTGTTTGGTGAAATCTTAGTTTTTACCATTGATTTTTAAATTAGCCTTATCAAGTTTGGATTCAAACATTGATTTCTATTTAGGCCTTAATTCATGGGGTTGATACATAGATCTTTCTCTTTTGGGTTGCATAACTTCGATTAATCAATTACCCAAATTTGAAAACTATTTATGATTTGTTTGTTCAATACCTATCCTTATCATTATTTGTGCCTTTATTGGGGAAAACACAGGCTTTCTTCAAAGATCCTTTTATCTTATGCCTTATGCCAACTAATCATGTTTATGTTTGATTCTATGTGCCGGGTCTATGTCAAAGTTGTTTCCAAACTTGTTAGAACAAATCAAATCACATCAACATTTGTTTGAAGTCTAGATTTTGATGTCATTTGGCCAAAAGTCCTAGTACATGCCTATTTATTTGAGTCTAGCTTTTGACTCCACATTTGGATAAAAGACCTCGTAACTCAACTTTTTCCTTTCCTAGTTTAGACCTTGTTTGGAACACTTTGACCTAGACCTTTGATATGTCAGTTTTTATTTAGACACTTGACCTTTTATGTGTATGAGATTTGGAATTAGACATTTGATGTTAGGCTATTTATGCCAATTTTTATCACAAACCATTTTGGAGATACAAGCTCCACTTTCAAACCATATTGGAGATATAGCTCCACCCCTTCGACCAAGTTGGACCAAGTTTGAACCATTTGTCCTTTGGATCATTTTTTACAGTTTGTAGAACTCTAAGCCTTTTTGTTTTTAGGTATTTCATCATTTATGTGGATATGTCTAGCTACACTTATGGTGGAGTCATGTATAATTTAACTTATGATATAATGGCCACACAAAATCCC
Source organism: Torreya grandis (assembly GCA_037957365.1). Classification (NCBI taxonomy): domain Eukaryota; kingdom Viridiplantae; phylum Streptophyta; class Pinopsida; order Cupressales; family Taxaceae; genus Torreya; species Torreya grandis. Next base: position 1,467,201 of record JARHVA010001807.1, read on the forward strand.
ACTAGGAACCCCTATAGAGAAAGATTTTATAAGGAGTTTTATTATTCTCCCTATAATACTCCATATGGGGAGCATAGTAAAAATCCATAAAATCCAAATCAAGACCTTTATTGGCATGAAGAGGATTCTGAGGAAGAATTTTAAGACCCAACTATAGATAATGTGTTTGGGATACGAATATATACCCTCTTTTCAATAATCAGTACATGGAACATAGTCAAGAACCAACTTATGAACCAACTCACAACTAGGATGATATGGTTTATGAGGAAGACTTGGATGCTTTTGCTTATGTGAGTAATCAGGTTCCACCACATCATACCATTTCTATTCTAGGACCACAATGGCATACCATTCCCATACCAAGACCTCATCCTTTTGTGCAAGTAACCAATCTCCAAAATACCCAACCATTTCTATACCAGGACCTAGTCCTTTAGCTTATGCAAGCAATCATGCTCCACACCACCCTATCATTACCATCTCAGGACTTTGTCCTTTAGGTCATGCAATAAATCATGCTCTCCAAGGCCCTATCATTATTCAACCACTAGTTATCCCATCCAAACCTCAACCCATCCAATCATTCAAAGACCAAGCTGTGTTCAAAACTGGTATTTTCCAACTCATTAAAAATAAAATCCAAGACAACCAACCAATCCAAGATGTTTTTATTAAACCAACCACTTATAATAAATCAACCTATGATGAATCATGTATTGATATTATACTAGTTGTCTAAGAGTCTCACACTGATGAGCTAGTCTTTATCGAGTCACTTCTTAATGATTATAACTACCTTTGGGAAAATCATTACCTCAACCATGTGCCTATTTTTCAAGAGCTTCCTATTGATAAGTCTGTCTTTGAAGATTTGTCTCTTGACCTATTTCCCATCTTAGAGGAGTCTCACTTTGACAAACTAGTTTTTGTGGAGCCCATTATGCCATCACAGGCTGTTACTTATCTAAAACCAAATATTCAACAAGACATCATTGTAACAAAGTACTCATCAAATGAAGAATTAGAGTTAGATTTAGGTTTATATTCTTAAACTGACATTGGATTTAGCATCAGAATCAAAATCAACATTAGTCTCAACATCAAATTTAGAGTCCCTTGAGTTAGAATCAGATTCAAAAGAAAAATATGTTTGTGGCTGTTACAACATTGGTTACGCATGCCTTATAGATAAATTTGAATAAATTTGTGATCCTTCTATGATTTTTGAGGATGATTACTTTAGCTTTGACACAAGTTATCCTATTATCTTCTATGAAGATTGTGTAGCTTGTCCCCATTCTATTACCATTCCACATGCCATTACCATCAACAAAAATAGCCATATCATTGACATTCCATCTCCCACCAATGTTGATTGGGATCGATATAATCACACTTTGTTGAACTGTATCCATGGTGACATAGTAGTTAGAGAAGAACAAGGAGGCCAAGACCACATTCATGTAGTAGAAGAACACTCTTCTAGTGAAACCTTTTTAGAGGCACTAGGGGACGATCAAAGTCACAACTCAACATCTTCTAGTGAAACTTTTTTAGAAGTGATAGAAGATAATCAAAGTAAAAAGTCAACATTCCTTAGTGAAACCTTCTCAAATGAACTATGGGACAATCAAGACAACTTCATTGGTGAAAACCTCTTTGAGGCACCAATAGCTGAGCACAAAAGTTATTCACTACTTGATGAAGATAAATTCAAAGATCAAATCAAAATAGCTTAAAATTTATAACCTAATTAGATGGTAGCTAATCTCAAGACCAAACAACAAAAAAATTTGGTGGTCCTATCAAGAGAACAAGTCTTTGGCATAGCCATGACCAAAGTTATGTTGAATCTAGCATTAACAACATTATGTGTGACTGAAAGTCCCGATCTGCATTTATTTTCCAACTATTCCACATTCTATTATCATCAACCATTCCATTTCAAAATCAAGCCTACCATCCATTATTTTTCCCTATTTACCATCCATCGTCACACTTTTCTTTGTAGTTTCTACAAAGATACCTTGTCTCAATGTTCAAAAGAATCATAATCAATGGCCAACAAAGATCACAAAAGCATTCTTGACAACCCAATCTACAACCAGTTCTTGATAGAGTAACTATTCAGATGAGGTGTGGGATAGAAATTAACATGATCAAGTATTTTATTTGTATCATTTCTTGATTAGGACATGTATCTCCATCTCACTAGGATTAACAAAGTTAAAAACCACACCTAGGCTAAAAACATGTACCATACCATTTCACATTGCCATGTCATTTCTGTTGTTACATATGCCTATTTGCTATTGTCACATATTCCTACCATTTACCCCATCACTTAAGGGAAACCCTCTTCCCATTTTATCTAATCTATCTAGACCATCATTATCTATAGCATTACCATATCATCCTATCATTCCATTCCTATTTAGACCAAAGCCTATATTTATTCATCTTACCCAGTCCTATTTTGATCTTGGTTCATTTGGTTCTTCCTGCACCTTTTATGGGGGGATTCTAATTAATTTTCAAAAATCAATCCAATTCATGTTTACAATGACAGTCTGTGAAAGTAGTGTGATAGTTGATCTGGCAAGATATCTTTCATTTTCCATCCTGTATCAAGTTTGTTTATGTGAGCATGATTATAACCGCTTATGGATAAATTAGTGTTTCACCAGTCTTGCTACTAATTATAACCACCTATGGGCACATTAGTATCATTAACCTATGATGTTATATCCTAGTTATAATTGCCTATGGGCAAACTAGGGGCAACACTTATTTATCATGCACTATTGCATCACCTTGCCATTACTATTCTCATTTGACTGGCTATTTGCCAAATTTGAGAACTTGTTGGGACCTAGTTGGTTTTTCCCTACCTTTTGTCTAGATGGAATTACTATGACTTGAGGTCATTACAAGACTATGTGAGTCATGCTCAATTCATGTTGAGGTCACCTTAGTCCCCCTTTCCATACGCTCTCACTATTTTGTGAGCAACATAAGCCAAAGGCTCTCACCATTTTATGAACAAGTATCTTGTCATTCTCTAACAAGTTAAGATACCTCAAAATTCTAAAAACATTCATAATATTTCAAAATCCAAAAATATTTGTCCTATCTAAGCCTAGTCAGTTGTCCTCGATCTGCCTTATTGGGGCATGGTCATTGTTAGGATGCTTTCTTTTGATTTTGTTTTCAAGCTTTCTATTTATTTATTTATTTTAGGTTATTTGTTTGTTTATTTTTTTGTTTGTTTGTTTGTTTATTCACTTGCCTATTTTTTTTCTTTCATCACTGTTACCTTGACTCAATCTATATGTGTTCATTAGGTGATTCATTGCACACATTATTCTTGTGTCTATCCATATTCATACGTCAACATTGTCATCATGGTTTTTATTATTGGTGCATTATTTTTTAAGTGTTTATTGGATTGAGAGTCAGTCTTTATGCATATATTGGCCAATTATTCATGGTATTCTATCATGATGCCTACCATCACATGCTATAGCAAGAATTAGCTTCAAGAAAGTCTACTATCAATGGAGCTTTAGAAGTTTCTCTTTGGCACCTTGGCAAATCCTTCTATCCCACCCTTGATCAATATAACTCATTTGACCATTCTAGTTGTAGCATTATTAATCAAGATGAGCATCTCCTCATTGACAGGTATAACTAAATCATTCTATTGATCAATCTCATTCTTATATTCATCTCTTTCATCACCTTGCACCCATCATATTTAATCTATATTCCAAGTTATATCCTTGAGTTATGCTTGCTAATCATCCTTAACTGGGGCACCATCAATTTTAGCCAATCCATATCTGCTTAATGATTATAACCACCTATGGGCAAATCATTATTTTGACTTTTAATCCTAATGATAACCACCTTTGGGAAAATCAACATCTTTTTTACATTAATTCATGCAAGTATTTTCTCATTTGGATTAATCTTAACCATGGGTTAATTCCACCTTTCTTCTTGTTTCTTTTTAAGGGACTATCCATCAACAAATGTGACAACCACTCCCTCAAGGGGGCATCATCATATGCTTCTCAAAACCATTTAGAGATATGTTCTTTAGTCATCACATTCTTCTTGGCATATAGACCATCTCTCATTATTTGAGAAAACATTGCTTTGCCTACAGTTTGTAACATCTTTCCAAATAGGGGAAAACTATAGACACTTAAAACTGACCATCAATAACTTCTAACCAGGATTTTAACCAATTTCTACCCAAAATGCATAATTTGGCCTAAAAATACTAAAATAGGCTAAATGATGTGAAATTGACATATTAAAGTACTGATTTTGGCTAAAGTATCATTAAATGGTGTAATGCAATTTATGGGCCAACAAACATTGATCAAATCATTTCGAGTCGAAATGCTAATTTTACACCTAGGTGCTTTGGATTGCTCTTTCTTTTCAAATCTCTTACATAAGACACATTGCTTTGTTATTTGGTGTTGGTAACATCCTAAATGGGATAACATATCCAATGCATCTAAAATTGCCTTCTAATTTCAATTCAGTCAAATTTTGGACCAATAACAAGGCCTTCTGATCAATTTGAGTAATTTGTACACAAAGTGCTTAAGCATACTTAAGAGCTAATTAATCCAAATCAAGGCCTAATAAATAATTCCATGGAAACTTGTTGAAAACTTATTTTTGGAAATGAATATTGAATATCTGCTTCATCAGGTGACCTCATTTCTTGGGAAGACATCTCTAAGACATAAATGCCACAAATATCAGGATTCATGCCCTCCATGCCTCATCAATGCCTTTCATGATGCCCTCCATGCCTCTTAATTTCCTCTTCTTCTAATATCATGATGAGGATAATTATAAAATTAATTCCAAAAATTGAATTAATCCTCAACCACACATCTCAATCTTAGGATGGATGGTTCAGGTTGATTCTAGACATTTTCAAAAATCTATAAATAGGATGCCTCACCACATGAATTTTAAGTCTTGATAATGCAAATTTATAATGCACAAATCATTCCAAAAGCCATTGCAATTAGTTTTATCATGCCAAATTGATTCCAAGCCAAGCCACAAGCCAAGGGTGCCAAGGAGAGATGGAGGTAACCAAACTTCCATTACCAAAGACTTCATGAGCACAAGCCGAGCAAGCCACTACAACAAAGCATTTTGGAGCATTCAAAGAAGGTAAAAGAAGATATCTTTTGCATTTTAGTTGTGTGTTTTATTTATGTTTTTAAACTAAGCTCTCCCTAGTGTCTAGGCCTAAAGATATTATGCTAGTTAGTATGTTTCTTTAATTTTATTTTTATTTTGGAACTAACATGATACTAACCATCTTCTATTGAGTCAAATTCCTAGATTCATAATTCTAATTTATTTTTTTTATATTTTTGATTCATTTTAAATTTAAAACACATATAAAAAAAGGGCCATATCTTCTTATTGGTAACTTAAGTTTCTAAAAAAATATGGGTTTTGTTAATCATTTATTTAAGATCATAATGTCTAAATTTTAAGAAAAACCTCAATTTATATTTTTTGAGATATCATCAAGCACATATCTTCAAGTTTTTTTTAAATGTGGTTAATTTTTTTAGTTTTTTAATGTTTTGATATTTTTTTCACTTTATTTTTTTGGTGATATATGGCTTTAGTAAGTCTTTTTTAATGCTTTTCAAATTCAAAAACAAAAATTTTGTTGACTTTCAAAATAAAGTCCATTGTTAATTTTTCAAAAAAAAGAAAAACATGCATGTCATAAAAGGTTTTTTTTTTAAATGACTTTCTTATCTGGTACAATTGAATACAATGAAAGTGCTACTATTGAGAAAATTTAAAGCTCTTTATTTTATTTTCAAATCCACTTGTAGAAAATCATTTTTTTAAGTCATTAAATGATTTATAATTGCTTTTAAGTAAAAAATATAACATTTTGACGTGAACTTATATTTACAAGTTAATTTAAAAGTTTAGCCTTTATTTTAAGTATTATTGGTTTTTTGTAAGCTCAAAACTTGTATTCTCACATGAAATGTCCTTTAAATTGGTCATTTTTTAGTTTCTAAAAAAAATTCACATCAAATTGATTTAAAAAATGATGAGATAACTACTTTTAAAAATCAAATAATATGTCAAAATGACACTCTTAATGCCTTACAATACTCTTAATGAGAAATTGATGTCTATGTAAAACTCCTTTCATGCTTTTAATATTGAATATACATCTTTTATAAATAGTAATCATTCTAATGTTGATGAAACTATTTCTAGTCATAAACAACCTAACACTTATTTGAATACTTATTTTACAAAACCTTGCTTTAAAATCATGTACAATATGGGTTATTTGGGTGGTGCACTTGGTGAGTGTGAAAATAGTATTCTTGAACCTTTTTACCTAATTCTAATGTAAATAGTAATGAAATTTTAGAATCATATTATCTTCCACATTGAAGGACTTATAATACATCTATTTTTATTATAATACTTCTAATGTTCATAATATTGTTAGAACAACTAAACCTTGTGCAATGGAAAACACAAACATCATATATCTAAATGTTATAAATTATATCCATACAAATCTTGTGGTAAATTCATACATGATACTTTTCATTGTTGTAAAACAACTATATCTCCTATCTCTAAGGGTTAAAGAACATGAATCTTCTAGAGACTTTGATTGTCTTTTTGTGATAATTTTTATAATACTTCACATAGAATATATTATACAAGTGACACATCTTTTTTGTTTCCATTTTGATTAAATTCAAACTGTCTATGCATTACTTGTTTTTAAAAAAAAATGAAATATGCTTTATTTAGAGCCTTTTTGACTAACTTCTTTTTGTGCAGATTTACACACTTTATGATGGAAGTTGACTTTTTTCAAATATATCTAGTTGTATATATACTTTTATTACATTATGTATGTATATTATATTTTTGTTATAATAGTTACTTAACTTGAAAGATTAGTGTTAGCTTGTTTGTTTTGAAGGTTTATGGATCATTTCTTCTTTTTTATTGGTATTTTACGGATCGACCACATTGTTGGAAGAGGATTGTTGGAGATTCTTCATGATCAAATTTTCATCATTGTAATTTTTGGTGACACATTCTCTTTTTCTTTTCTCTCACAATATATTGTAATTACTCTTTAATAATGTTTATATTAAGGGGGATTATTATGTGATTTCAACTCTCTTCCCGATTTGTAAAAGCTTCTTTCCACTTTTGTAACCTCAAATTTAAGCTTAAATGGGAGTGTTAGAGAATTATCCTTAATTTCGATCATTCATATAATCTTATAAGTTTTTCTTAAGTCTTATGTGTGTGTGCATTTATTGTATTTATAAATTCACTTTATTATAATTTTTTTAGGTGTCACTCATCTTTCTATTCCACTTATTAAATTTGGAGTTATTTACATGTAACTCCTCTCCCCCCACATGGAAAATACATGCTCCTTACTTTTAAGAGGATTAAGGACACATGGAACACATGCTATAGCTGCATTTGTAACTCTTTTTCTCTCTTATCTATTTATAAAGAACTCTCTTATCCCTTTCTTTAACACTTGCTACTACACTTTCACAACACTCTTGTTGATCTAGTCTTGCTTTGATATTCTTATTCCTCTCTTGGCATAAGGTCATTCTTCTCCTAACTTATTCATGATACTGTAATTGGAGATTATTATTATTATTATTATAAAATTTCAATATTAGTGTGGAGTTTTTCTTCGTATGACATTTTCCCCACTTGTCACATTTACCTCAATTTTATGGTTTGTGATCACTTCAAGGTAACATTGTTCCTTAATTTTTATTGTTTATCAAACATTTACTCGATCTTAGGTAACATTTTGATCAAGTAAATTTTTTCTTTTTTTTTTAATTTGTAAATTATTCATTTACTTTCATAACAAACATATTTTAGTCCATAATTAGAATTTTTTATTTCATAAAAAAAATTAGTAAAACTACATTTACATAAACGTTTAGAAGAATAAAAACATAGATTTCAATGTAAATGTTACTTAACACATTTGATCCAACATCCTTCGATGACACTCTTCGAATAATCACATCTACACATCATAAGAGCATTCCCACATGTAACTACTCTTATTCTAGGAAAAAACATATAAAGTGGCATATAATATGAGATTCAAGTGGAAGTGTTTCACTCAACTCCACATTTAAACTTAATTAGTAGTCAATTTTAGGGTTTAGATGAATAAACTAGACTAGCAGTAGTGCAACTTGCAATAAAAATCCACTTGGTATCCTGTATATAATTTAACCTCTCATTTGATCTAAATCTTCATCTTTAGGTGTAGCCTTGTCCAATTTTATCTATTTTAAGGATAACATTACCTAGATAAAGCCAACTCGACCAAGTCAGTAAAATAATGAGATTAATCCAGAATGAATTCAGTGTATTTAGATAAATAAATTTTGATTAAGATTCACATTATTTAGTTCTCTTACACTCATGATATTATATCACCCTCGTCACTAAGAAATTCAATTGCCTAAATTAACATTACAAAACAAACAAATGGTAATGGTATAGAATAACACACTCACTGAGATGAATAATTCATAATCCTAATGGAGTAGCTCAATAAATTTAGCAAGCTTATCTTGCTCAATGAGCTCATCATATCCAACTCATTTAGCCAAATCACTAGTTATCATTAACCCCATCTTTCTTTCATTTTTATCAGCCCAACCTTAGGAATTAGAGTGTGCAAAGTTAGCCCATCACTTTCTATGCATATAGAAACTAAAACTTGTGGCATTGCATCTCTAGAGGTCTATGAAATCTTCTTAGGGAAACCATATTTTTATGAATGAGATGTTACATATCAAGCCAAACCATAATGGTGGACTGTACACAAAAATATTATTTCTTCAACCTTTTGAAGTCAACTTCAATGACTAGAGTCGCCTTAGTTAGTTCTAAGCAATTCTAAAAAATAATCTTGCACACGTAGAAGTTTGTGTTGCTCATGGTCTACCCTAAGACACTTGTGCAAGACTAAATTAAGCATTGACAATGCACACAGTGAAAAAGGTTTTGTAATAGTATCATCTCAACAAGTTATCAAAGAAACACAAAAAATTATTTGAAGACCTAGAAAGACATCCAACCCACTTCATAGTAAAACATGACATATATTTCATACCTAGATCCTCTATTCCAAATAGTCCTCTATATCATAGGTCAATTTGGGAAAATAATCAAGTCTAATGCCAAATAAAAAAACTCTTTGATCAAAAAAAGATCAGGCATAACTCTTCCCCTTTTGGGAGTCCAATAATCCTCATGTTTAATAAGGATAGGTCCTTGGATATTTTCATAGTCTATTTCACACTCAAAAAAATAAGGGTGAAGAATTGGTACCCATTGTATGACTAAAATTGTTCCACGACACAATTCAAAGGTACATCACTTAATAATAATATATTGGTATGTTATTATACAATTAATTAAGCAATGGAACTAGTAAATCTTGGGCAAGGACATAGTACTTAATTTGGATCACAAGCCACTTCATTTTTTACAAATAGAAAACAAGATAGAGAATGCTTAACACATGTAAGTGGATGACTTACCTATGATAATTCCATTTTTTGATCATTCATGATAAAGGAAAGGATAAAAATGCATCATATTGCATTAGTAGACCATTAGTTCATGTGCTAGTCACAGTGTTAGACATGTGAAGCCACAACTTCATAAAATGGATTTCCCTCTACTCAACTAGCCCATTTTTCATAGAATCCTACACTCACCTTGTACAAGGTAAATAGGCTTGGGGATTCTAATTATCAAACCAAATTCTCTAAATCTCAGTCATCTTTATGTTCTTAGTGGTGCACCTTTTCAAAAACTCATATATGAGGTACATTATGCCAAGACATCAAGGCACTTTAGTGTGACAAAGTATCTAACTAAATTACATTAACACTTATACTAACTTCACATGCACACAAATTTGAAGCACCACATCAATTTTTTAATTCCTTGTTACATAGAAAAGCCCATGAATAGTTATTTGGGAATTTATGCACCTATACCAATTCCATCCAGGCCATGGGAATCTATCAATATGGATTACATGATAGGGTTTCCTATGATGAAGTTACAAAATGGAATTGTGTTCATTGTAATGGATAGGTTTTCAAATATGGATATCAAAATTCCTTGAAATAATGACATTGATGTAGTTTGTACTTCACAACATTTCTTAAACCATGTATGAGTTCACTTTGGACTCCCAACATCCATCATCTTTAATCTAAATCAATAGATTTGTGAGTCACTTTTGGTCAATTGTGTGGCGATTGATGGGTACACAGTTAAATAGGTCAATGTAATTTCATCTATAGATAGATGGGTATACATAAGTGGTCAACTACACACTCATTCATCTTTTATAAATTTACAATCATGTACATGGTTTCACATGGGATGACATCTTTTTTTACATCCAACATGCCTAAAATAGAGTGTTTCATGGATATATTTTAGTGTCTAACCTTTGGCACCTATAGACATCTCCTATTTTGCACCATCCAAAACCAAGTCATGTACACAAGAATGATAAGTGGAAAAAAACAATAATTTTTTGTGATGCATATAATCAGTTTTTTACTAGGTTTAGTAGATTCTTTATCACACCTAATATAAGTATAAATATCATCATGACACACATCACACTCCTCATGCATTTTAATTTGGTGAACAGGTCTAGTTGCATCTTCAGAATCAACATTTCAAGGGTCAATACCAAAATATCTTGCCTCTATGCTATGGTCTTTACACCATTCTTTGGGTGGTTGGTGATAACTTTTTCATTCTTTATTTTCATTTATACTTAAGCATGTAATAAATATTCAATGTGGAGATACATAAGCCTTACTTTCCTCCACTTCTTGACCCAACAGTGACACAACATCATTCTAATATTGAAAATTTATTCCTTGTAGATAAGGATTAGGCTATTGAAGTGACTGACATATACCCCCACCATGACACACATCAAATTTTTAGAGTGGTAAAATTAGGAGAGTACATTGATCAATCCAAGTGGTATAAATATCATCAAATTCAAGTTCAATTTCTACAATTACATAAGGATGTAATGAATATCATTGCTCTTCAAGAAAGGTGAATGATATGTGTATAGTTATGTAACTTCAAACACTTATCCCTTGAATACATACATGGCTTACACACCTCTCACATTTGAGTCCTTTTCACATTCTCTTAATCATGCTTGCTTGAAAATTTGTACACTTTTTCATAGACAAGTCTTGTATCTCATTTGCACATTCCCACAGTTTCGTGCAATACTTTGCTCCTACATTAAGATTAGTACACATTGCATAACACTTTAACATCTTTCACTTACACCATGATTGCCTCAATCCAATGTACCCACATGTCAACTTGCTCTAACAACATGTATTTTAAGGTAGAACCTCTTATTATATGACATGGTAGGATAATTGTTTGACTAAATAGTTCAACCATCATGTGCCTATAAAAATTTCATCAATCACTCAGATGGTATATGAAATAACTTTGTAACCAATTTTTTCAACCATCATTAGTTATAATACTTTCTTATATTCTATGTATAAATATTTAACATAAAACCATAGAAAAAGGGTGGTTAGATCCCTTTTTTTAGTTGACACCATATGGAATTGTAGTGATAGATAGCATTCCCTAAGTATCTATTATTTCTCACGTGCATTTGTTTTCACACCTTCGATCTAGGAAAATAAGAGGAAGTGTTTCCACATTTGATCATAAGAACTTGCTCTCCTATGAATCTTTTAAGCATTTTACATCTTTTTACATCCCCGTAGTCACTAAAATTGAATATAAGTTTACATTTATGCAAAGTATTAGACTTCTACTCATTTGAATGTGTGTTGATTACTTTCTGGAAGTTACACAATGTGAATTCACTCTATTGATTTGTGTAAATATATAATCAAAAGGTTGTCCTTAATTTAATAGGTCTTATGCCCCATGTCACAAATTAAGGTCTCTATAATTTATGCCTTAATTATATAAAGTATAATGTCACCATTTTCCAGATATATGTTTTTTCCTTCTTGGATAATTATAACAATAGTCAAACACTGATAGTTATCAACAATGCTTGTTTTCATCGGTAGTTTCCCGATTTCATAAAATGGTTATTTTTAAAATTTGAATCTCTCCTTTGGATTACCCTACATATTTTGCATTTTGATTATGGGAGAAATTAGTCAAATAGTTATTTGTATATACAAGTCAAGCCTAAGGTCTTATTCACTTGGTCACTCCTAGAAAACCACTTGTACATTGATAGATATATTTGTACATCCTTGAGGCATTATCCAAAATCATCCAAATCTAAAAACCCTAAAAGGAATAGTCCTAAAAGGCCAAGTTTAAACACTAATTACAAGGTCAAAGTTGCATGTTATCAAGTGTTTAAAGCTAAGGCATTGCATTGCATTCTAGTAGATCATTTTAGATCACACATAAACATTTTTCAGATAACTACATATAAATTGATCCCTATTCAAAGTATTGGAATATAGATAATGATGTTGTGGTTATATTTGTCCAACCCATATTTTGAACCCATTTTCCTAGGTTAAGAAAATGGAGCTATTGTTTCAAGGCAAATAAGGATAAAATCATAATTTTCACGTGCATGACTGAGAATTATAAATTACATAGAAATCATATTGATAGGTAGGTACAGTGATATATTGTAGAACATATTAACAAATAACATAAGGATATTTATAATAGATAGTGGATGTATCTGGTCATCGTAAGTGTTTGATCATTTTTCAATAACATCTTGATGGATTTTAATACTTTGTTTCCTAACTTGAGAAACCATATATCCATTTTATAATATTTCATGTAGTTTTATATAGACAATGCTCAAAACACAACAAATATTAGATAAGTTTGTTTTCCTTGTGTCTTACCTTATTGTGTATTGAAATTTTTATGGTGAATTATATATCACATATAGTATGAATATTAATAGTTTTAGCTTATTTAGATCCTCTAAAGTTAAAATAATTTTATATTTCTAGAGAATTTTTTTAATATATTTTAGTTGTATTAGTTATTCTACAAAAATGAGGAGTCCAATATAGGGAGCCATGTTTAAAATTTAACATAGGCTGAATCAAGACACAACATAAAAATTTCAATGTATGTGTGCACATTGAAATGAATGACATCATGTGTAAAATTGATACCCAATAGAGCAAAAAAACAATGAAAATTTCAATATATTCACGTTGAAATTTTAATGTATATTATGCTTCAATTTTTTTGAAAGTTTAAATTTTGACCCAAGATTTTCAACGTGGATTTGCAAGTTTTTCCCTGAATGACACCCATGTTTTCAAAGTTACACATCAAAATCAAAATTAAAAGTTTGGTCAAATGTTGAAGTGCATGTCCCAGAGTGATCTACTATGCTCACCCTATTTTTAGATAATTGTGATTCACAATAGTCTAAACTTGTTGAATTTATTCAGATTTTAATAAATGAAAATCAAGCATAAATTTGAATGTAACTAGTTGAGATTGATTTGATAATTGAATTTATTATTTATTGGAAATACTAAAGAGATCAAGACACTTAGCTTTATTGTTTGACTGTGATTATATTCTAACAATAGGAATGGAATAGAAGTAGGCTTATGATTTATTTGTATTTGGAACTATATCTTTATGTGTGCAAGATCACTAACGTCAAGCCTCAATCAAATTCATCAGGTGCAGGTGACCTAAGACTGACATTATTGCATTGTAATATATTATTTATTTGTGACCATGCAATGTGGTGTGTCTACTTAATATATCTATGTATGTGTAATTTTTTACCATTTTTATGTATGAAAATCTATAAATCAACTTTTTTCTCCTTAAACCCTAGGCCTATTTATGAATGATGAAAACCTATAAAAGTGAATAAGTGTAATTGGGATGAACTAAATATAATCCCCCTTATTGATGATTAATAGCTTCCTACTTGTCCAATACTCTAAATAGGAAAGTCAAGCCACACATAGTTCTTCTCCTTGATGTGTTTATGAAATCGTGCTCTTTCACTATATGAATGCACCCAAAAAAATTTGGTTTTGATCTTGATAATGTTATAACTTGGTTTGGTTTACTTTAGACTTGGTTGGTGATTTTTCCTAGTGATGGATTTGTAATTTGGAAAGAATAGAGCATATTTTTTCAATTTGCATTAGTTTATAGATAAATGATAGATAAGTTCCAGATAATCATTAAGCTTGACCTTGATTTGTATTTATATATGCTTAACTCGGTACTTTCTTGTGCCACCGCCATGTTAGGTAAATAGGCTGACTTACGAGAATGAATTAATTTTGAAAATAGCTATTGTTAGGAAAAGGGAGGTGTTGATGGAAAAAACTATTAGACAACAAATTAACCCTTTTGCCTATCATAAAGGTCAAGATAGAATCAAACCAGTTTAATCATATGGTGTCTATGATCAAATATTAATCTTAAGATGTGCAAAGAGATTTATTTAATAGTTCTAGGAATAAATTTAAAAAATATAAAATTAATTAAGCATTATTATATTTCAGAAATTATATACTTCTTTCAAAATCAGAATCAAATCTAATAAATATAATCTAACTTATCCAATAGAGTAAACCCTATTAAAATATAATATTTTTAAGGAAAGGTATGTGATTCATTGATAACAATAAATATCTTTTTTATTAGTTTAATTGCCACACAATTAAAATAAAAATAACGTAAAAAACTTAAAAAGAAATAAAAGAAATGAAGGTGGAACCAAATAAAGAGATAAAAATAAATACTAACATAATCAATAACTAACAATTAAGAACAATTAGGCTAAGAATGTTTTAAGAAAGATGTAAACTAAACCCTGTAAAATATAACAAGTCTATTTATTAAAAATAAATGAATTAGACATGAGAATAATAAAATGAAAATAACTAATCAACAAAAAAATAACATGAAAAAAACAAACTAAACGATAATAATAACAAATCTAATATTAATAAGAACTAAAACTAAGACAATTATAAAAACAATACTTAAAATAAATAAATAACAATTAAATAAACTTGATAAGAAAGAAAATGAAAAATAAATTTAAATGAAATAATAATTAATTCTAGCAAACTTTAGAAATAATCCGAAAGTAATATTAAGAGATTAATTTAGAAAACAAACTAAAACAAGAAAATATATCTAACTATGAATAATTAAACTAAAAACTAATTAAGAACAATTTAATTTAGAATAGAAAATAAATCTAAACTAAACAAATAATTAAAAAAAGTGCAACACTTTGAAAAAAAATTATCTTATGGATATGAAAAAGATTAAATTTATTGAAAAACTAATGAAATAAGTCTGATTAAAAATAGAATCCTCAAAATATAATTGATGTATAATTGATAGATTAACAATCTATCACAAAATGTGAGTTTTTTATCATTATTTAGATAAAGCACATAATGGTTTGCACATATAACTACATATCTAAAATCATCAATGACATCAATTCTTGATAATTTTTAGATAATTAGTTATGAATAAATCAATAAACTTAGAGATACATGTGTTATTCAAACATATTACTTCACCCTCAGAAAAAATATTGTTTGGTCTATCTGCGAATGATTGTTTGATCTCAAAAATATTTGCACATAAGAAAAGAGAAATAGAAAACTTGAAAAACTCTTAATACCTGTGTGTTTCTCCCTTTATTATGTATCTTTAATCTCTTTATATATCAATTCTCATTGAGATAGTTATAATTTAAGCTAAAACTAACTTTAATTATTTATAATTATAAAATTAATTAACTTTAAAAATTTAATTATTTTATAATTAGTTTACTTTACAAGTTATAAATTTTATAATTAACTTTATATTTTGAACTTAAAATAAGCCCATGAAATTAAATCAAATAATATAGACCAACTTTACAATCTCTAATGGGTGGGGGCCCTTTGATTTGTTAAACATTACTTAGACAATCATCTAACTATACATATAATCAATAATCAATAAATGTTAATATTAAGTTATCTAAAAAAAATTAACATTATAACACAAACATAAAATTTATCCAAAAACATCATATGATCAAATGCAAAGCATATAAACTATCTAATCAAATAATATTGCATGATCATAATGAATTCCATTTTCAAAATTGAAATTAATCAAAGTTGAACCTCACATACCATCAAAGCTAAAGTACCATTAAAATTATATTCATTTGAGAAACTTCAAAACTGAAAACATCCACAATAAATATATATGTAGTCTTTTAAAACAATTATGAAAAAATAAGTAAAATAGAAATAACATCCAATAACAATTTAGTCAGAATCATTGTTAGAGATAAGATCAATGAGAGGGGCTCCCTTATCTATCTGATATTATGTGTACTCCAATGATATAATATGTTGTTCCCAAAATCTGTCACTTGCTTTTGTGGACAACATAACAACCATTTTGGTCCTGCAAACCAAAACTCTCTCTTTTCTTTCTCAAAAATATTCTAAGCAATTAAGTTTTTCAAATATTCAAGCCTTTTCAGCTAAAGAAGCCATAGGTTCAACAAGAGGGCTTTCTTCAAAGGAAGTTCAAAACACTTAAGGCTTTTTCTTAGTGATTTGAGGATGGTTTAATGCAAAGGTTTAATCAAAAGACTTAACGACGAGTTTCAAAGAGTTAGAATGAATCATTGAACCAATGAACCATTGAACTCCACTTAAACAAGTTCAATCAGTTCAATGGGTTCAAAGAGTTCAAAAGAATTCAAAGAGATGGAATGAATCACAGAACTAATGAACCATTGAACCCCACCTTTGAAAGGTTCAAAGGTTTAACGAGTTCAAAGGTTCAATGACTTCAGCGAACTTAAAGAAAATAAGGATTCGAAGAGTGAAGACTAAACTGTTGAACTGTTGAACCTTGAACCAAAAAGAGTTCAAGGGTTCAAAGGTTCAATGAGTTCAATAAGTTTGACAGACTTAGAAAATGAAAGGATCCAGAAAGTTTGAAGCTTCAAAGGATTCAAAGAAAGTGAATGAACTGTTGAACTTTGAACCAAAATGGTTCAAGTTTCAAAGGTTCAAAGGGTTCATAGAGTTCAAAATCTAAACAAAAGCTTCGAGTAAATGAAAGAAGCTCAAAAAGATGGTTCAACCAAAGGGTTCGAAGAAATGGTTCAACCAAAGGAGAAAAACAAAGTGAACATGGCCCTTCACAAAACATTGAACCTTTGAACCAAAAGAGTTCAAGGTTCAAGGTTCAAAGTGGTTCAAGTGACCAATAACACCCCCGCAAACTTTAAATTTAGGGTAATAAAATAACCATTGATTTTCAAATATGGTGCAGACCTAAGAACAAACTTAGTGACCAGCTGAGGAAAGAGTCGAAGGAGCCAGTTGAAAGCAAGGAGATAGCCTGAGAGCTCAGATCACCAGGAAGAGACAAAAATGTGGCAAGGAAAGAGGGAAAACTATACAAAATCCAAAAATGTCTATAGGAGATTTATTTCCAGTAGGTGGAACAGTCCACCAGGTGGACATCAGAGAGCACGAACATTCAAAGGTGTAGTATATTTTTCTACATTAATTAAAGGCGAATGGATAGTCGTGTAAGCATCATAAAGAGGACAAGGCAGCCCAAGCTTTGGAGGAGACATTTGAGATGATTAGAATGCCAGAATTTAAGCTGATATCCTACTCCAGCATGGCCCCTTCATAGAATTTCCAAATGCATTCAAGGCATTGAATGTAACTGGGCCATTTAAAGCACTGAAATCTTTCTTTGGCTGCTATATATTGTAATCTCTCATTTTATGTAAAGGAGATCTCTCTATTATTAGAAGCGAAATTTTGCCCAAATTGAAAGGCATTCCTGAGACTTTGAGCTCAGACTGTTAATCATATTTTGTCATTTGAATGAGAAAGCAAGTGACCTTTCAGACTTTGTGTTGAAATAGCTTGTGTTATCTAAGAAATTGTTCTTATGTCTATTTCCTAAATACAGTCTTGTCCATTTAATCAAATAAGCAGGACTAGTGGAAATAATCTGGAAGGTGTCTTGGAGCTGACTATGGGAGACTTTGTGTTGCCATAACCATCTTTAGTCTATTTGTTTTCTATTTTAGTTTAAAGCATATTGGTGAGGCTTTGAGATCCCATTACCCTTTGTAATCTTTCACTTTATTGTAGTTGAGGTGGAGACTTTGTGCTACACTTCATTCTATTGTATTACTGTGTCCAGATTAGTGAGAGAAGCATTGAAAGACTTTGTGTTTTCATGGGTTTTTTGTGGTTACAGTTACTACCCAAGAAATCTTCCTCTAGTTTTCTGAATATCATTTTTGAAAGAAGAGAAATGCCTTCAGCAATTACCCAAAATTTCTCCTTGTTCTTGTAAACATCATCTCTGAAAAAAGAGAGATGGATGGTGTTATCCCACCCCTGAGTGTAATTTTAGCTTATATTAGTTATAGTAGTTTACAGGGAACCTCCCCTTGATGAGAGGAGAGATTTATCTCATTTTGTTGTGGTAAACCTACACATTTTTCCATATAAATCTCCTTATGCTGAGGTTGATATACCTATTTTGCCGTCAGTTAGCTGGTGACAAAATATTCATCCAATAGTTTTTTGGTGACTCCGCTGGGGAAGAACGCATAGTTTGAAGCCTCAAGCTTCAAATTGAAGCAGTTCTAATTCTTTTCCATTTCCATTTTACACTCTGATAGATCCATGATATACATGAAGCCAGAGAGCTTAAGGTATTGTTGACCCTGTATTTGAGTTGGTGCAACAAAGTAACTTTGATCTGTTTCCTCCACCATCTCACCTCCAACGAACCAAGAGTTTTCCTCCTACCAACGTCAAGTCTCTAATACCAGGCAAAGCTTCTCTTTCCTCTACTAGCAAAGCTTTGTCTATACATACCCCACCAAGATTTGTTATCCCTCCTTTCCATTGTCATATAATGGCAGCATAAGGCCCCTGGGGTAATACCTTTGGTCCCTTAAATTTAACTCCACCCTTACACGAACTACCTCATAGTTAAGGAAGAATTTCCCCAAGTTCTTTGGTTATGGGAGAGTTCATACTGATGAGCATATTATAGCCTTTTGCATAGCCTGTGATGTGATAGGTGTGGAGTATGAGGACACAGTAGTTAGGTTGTTTGTAGAAACATTACAAGGTGTTGTTATAGATTGGTTTTATTATTTGCAGGCCCAGACTGTAACTGAATGGAACACCCTCAAAGCCAAGTTTGAATCAAGGTTCAAGCCTATAGAAGATGTGCATGCCCTACTGGCTTAGCTCACACAAATAAAGAAAGAGCCTCATGAACCTATGAGAGACTCATAGCCAAGTTTGACAAGCTAAGGAATATGATTGCTACAATTTCATAGCCAACACCTGAGAATCTCAAATGCTTCTTCATTAATTCTCAGCTTCCTAAAGTGAGTTTCTTGTTAAGGTGGGCTAGCCACATAGACCTTGCTATAGCTCAAGATTTGGCCACTAAGGTTGAAGATGATCTTATCTTGGCATGAAAGATAAGAAGAGATCCTAACAAAAGTAAATCTTCTTCATCTTCTGAATATTCTTCTACAAGCACCACTGATCCTATGGTGCAGAAGCTAGCAAATGAGTTGCTAGATCTCAAGAAGCAAATGGCACAAGGGATGTTTACTCTTCTTTTGTACTAAGATATACTAAGGAGTACATTTTCCAACTAGTCATACCAAGGCAATGCTACCAAAAATCAAGGGCAACCAAACCATCTTCCTCCCCCATAAGGAAAGCTTGCCATTGAAGTAGCTCTAACTAACTCAGCAATTGGATATCTTGAAACTAAATCTAATTTCTCTATCCAACTTGAGTTGAACGAAGAAGATGATGCTAATCTCTTCACAAAAGGGGAAGAAGAATTAGCTGGCGACTCCAACATTGGTTTTCTGAATCACCAGGATGAACCCAGAAGTAAAGGTGAAGCATTTGATGGATCATACGTAGTATTTACTAGGTCCTAAAACTAGTCAGCTCAACAAGCAGATAAAGGAAAAATGGGGGAAGAATTTTGACTAGAAATTTTGATTGCTAAACATGGAACTTCCCTGCCTTTCCAATCAAAGAACCTAGTGATCAACAAAAAAGTAAGTACCTCAAATATTCCTTCACCTTCTGCTTCAAACTCGCAGACCAGTCCTACACCTAATAAAAATGAGATTGATGGACTACCTTCCTCCATTTCAAATTCATTTTAGTCATTTGATATAATTGACCATGCTAAGAAGACCAAAATTCAAATGACTGAGTTTGAATATTTAAAAGCCAACCCTGAGTAGTTGGATAGGTTGGTTGAATGTGTGAAAAATAAAATCATCCCTACAGGACAAGAAATTTTGGATGTGACTCATGTTCCCCCAAAGAACACATCCACCCCAAATAACCTTGTCATTACTCCTCCTACTACCCCTGGGAAGACAGAACCATTTTATGTCTCTCTGTTGATAAATGGTCATCAGCTAAATAATTGCATTATAGATTCTAGCATCTCCGACAATGTCATGCCTACCAAGGTGGATAAATCTCTTGGTCTCACGCTGACCAAGACCTTTGGGAGATGTTTCTCCATGGAAAAAAAACAAGTGCCACTTCTAGGACAAATCAAGGATGCACAATTTGCATTTGTGGCCTTCCTAGATAAGAGAATTAGAATGATAGTCCTAGTGGCCAACGTCCCAGCCTCCTATGGTATTCTTCTTGGGTGAAATTTTTGTAAGGATGTTGGTGGAGAATTGAGCATTAACCTGTCTAAGGTGAGGATTCATGTCAAGAGTGTCATGCAAAAGTTTCTTCCTGAGAAGGAATCTACGTACATTGTCACCCAAATGTCAGCCCTTGAAGCTCAAATTCTATTTGAGTCTTCAGAAATAGGTAATTACTTTTTATCTACTGAAGACATTCCTATTTTAATAGGTGAAAGATCCATAGGTGACAATCCAAAAAAATTAGATCAGACATCAGAAGAATTGGTAGGATGCAGTACAGATAAAAAAAATCTTCCCTTTTTGATGAAGAAAATTTTGAAAGAAGATCAAATTTTGATGATGTTTGGATTTTGGAATTTGATGGTAGCAATTCTTTTACCAGTTCTGGAGCTAGAGTAGTTTTGATATCTCCTCAAGGAGATATTTTTAAATATTCATATAAGTTGGAGTTTAACAACACTAAAAACATTGTTGAATATGAATCATTGTTGTTCAGATTAAAGGCTACACAAGATAAAGGTGTCAAACTTCTTCATGCGAAAAGAGATGCTGAGCTGGTGGTTTGTCAGGTGAGGAACCTGTATCAAACTAAGAATGAGATATTACGACATTATCACAATTTGTTGTGGGATTGCATTGAAATATTTGATGATTTTAGTATTTCTACCATGCCCAGAGAATTCAATAGTCGTGTAGATGCATTGGCCGTCTCTATAACTCTCTTGGTCCCTCACCAAGATTTCAAAGAAGATAGGTATATTATTGAGTTGGTCTTTCAGCCAAGTGTACCTAATAATGCTAACCAATGGTAGGTGTTCAATGGAGACAACCAAATCATTGCTTTTCTAGAACAAATGGACAGCTTTGAAAAGCTTCAATTTGAAGGCAATGAATCTCCACCATGAGAATCAGCTCTGAAAACAAATTTAAAAGCTAATGAAGAGTTCCTTTAGCTCAAAGGGAATAAAATTCCCAAAGGATTAGTTTCTCTTGAAAAACTTTTTGACAAGCATGATAGGTTTATCAAGGAACAACAAATGGATTCAAAATCTTCTAAGGATTTTGATCAAATAAATTTGAGTATAGAAGATAATCTCAAAATGGTCAACATTGGAAATTGTTGTACCTCTGATAAAAAACTCTCAAGTTTATCACTCTACTTCACCATTACATTGATGTTTCGGCATACTCTTATGATGATCTAAAACCTCTCATACCTGAAGAAATCTAGCGTGAAATTCTTCTCAAGATTGGGTCGTTGCCTCACAAGTAGAAGGGTAAACAGTACAACCCCAAAATATTAGGCAGAATTTTGTTTGAGGTACAGAAAATGTTGAATGCAAGAATTATTTTCCCAATCCATTATTCCACCTAGATTGTGAATATAGTCCCTGTGAGAAATAAAAATGGAGAAATTCACCTATGTGTTGATTTTAGAAATCTAAATCAGTCATCTTTAAAAGACAATTATCCCCTACCCATCATGGATCAGCTACTGCAAACAGTAACTGGCACTGAGATGTTATCAATGCTAGATGGTTTTTTGAGATATAATCAAGTGGAGGTTGGTGAAGCAAACCAACATAAGACCACTTTCACAACACCTTGGGCACTTTTACATATCGTAGAATGTCTTTTGGCTTGATTAATGCTGGTGTCACTTTCCAAAGAGTGATGAATCTTGCTTTCAGAAATGAAATCAATAAGTTCATTGTGGTATACTTTGATGATTTGATAGTCTTTTCTAAGCATCATCCTGATCATGTGCATCATCTACAACAAGTGCTGGAGTGATGTAGGCAGAATGGTATTTCTCTTAATCCCAAGAAATTGATTTATGGTGTTACTGAAGGGAAACTTCTCAGTCACACTATGTCCTGAGAAGGCATAAAGACCGACCTAAAAAGGGTCAAATCCATCCAAGAGCTTGCTCTTCCTACCAGTAAGACTAAAATCCACTATTTCTTTGGAAAGGTGAATTTTCTACAAAGATTCATTCTTGAATTTGCAGAAAAGACTCACCACATTGTCCATATGATAAAGGGTAAAGCTACTTTCAACTAGACTGAAGAAGGCAAATTAGCATCTCAAGACATCAAGGAAGCTATCACCTATGCCCCAATACTAGTTTGTCCTGATTATACCAAAGACTTCATGATGTACAGCTATGCTTTCAAACACACACTTTCAACCATTTTGGTTTAACAGGACAAAGAAAGTATGGAGTCTCCCATATCCTTCATGAGTTATCCTCTCAAAGCTCATGAGATGAAGTATTCAAACATGGAGAAGCATGCTTATGCTATGGTAAAGGTGGTAAAATACTTATGTTTTTACATCTTAAACTCACACACAGTTGCTCTGGTTTCTGATACAATAGTCAAGTCCATACTAACTCAGCAGGAGTTTGGAACCAAAAGGTGGAATCGGATTGATAAAATCCAAGATTTTGATCTTGTTATCAAACCAACAAAGCTTGTGTGGGGAAGGGGTCTCTGCCAATTAATCATTGATAACATATCAAAAGAAACAAGGCATGAAGAAATAAAAGTTGAAGACATGCCAACAGTTCTCTTTGTCACCACTATGAATGAGTGGTATTCGAATATTACTCATTTTTTTACCTATGGTGAGTGTCCTGCTCACCTATCTCATAAAGAAAAGAGGACTGTTAAGTTAAAAGCTACCAATTTTTTCTTGTGGGACAATGATCTGTATAAAAGGAACCTTGATGGGGTATTCCTTTGCTACGTGAATAAAGTGCAACATAACCAACTTTTCGAGTCCTTCCACAATTTGGCTTGTGGAGGACATTTTTATGCACCTGTGACTGCCCATAATATTCTACATGCCAGGTATTATTGGCCTACTCTGTTTCAAGATTCATACAATTGGGTGCGTAGATATGAGTTGTGTCAACAGTTCATTGGCAAACCTAAGTTGGTTGTGTTACCTCTCAACCCTGTGGTTATAGAAGAGTCATTTAAACAATGGGGAATTGATTTCATTGGTGCTATAAATTCATCCTCAAGTGTTAGACATGATTATATCTTCACAGCCACAGACCACTTTGCCAAGTAGGTAAAAGCCATTCTAGTCAAGCATGCTACTTCAAAATTAGTATGTAATTTCCTCAAAGAAAACATCATTTTCAAGTTTGGGATCCCAACCAAAATTGTAACAGATAATGCAGCTTGTTTCTCTTCTCATGAGATTACCTAGTTCTGCTACTATTATGGGATTATTCTCTCCCACTCTTTTGACTATTATCCACAAGGAAATGGTCAAGCAAAATCAAGTAACAAAAACCTGGTGACCATTATCAGGAAGCTAGTCGATAACAATCATAGAACCTGGCATAAAGCATTGCTTGATGCTTTATGGGTAGACAAAATTACACCCAAGAGGGTAATTGGTATGTCCCCATTCGAACTTCTGTATGGTCTCAATACAGAGATACCAATCACCCTAGAATTACCAGCATTAAAGTTAGCAAAAGTAGTAGAAGATTTAACTTACAAAAGTTCCATCGACAAGAGGATCATGTGCGTGACTAAACTTAATGAGCAATCAACTATGGTGGTGGACCAAATTTCTACACATCAAAGTTTGGTGAAGAGACTCTTCGACCAGAAAGCAAAGATCTGTGATTTTTAGATTGGAGATCAAGTCTTGTTGTGGGACAAGAGGAGATAACCAAAAGGAATGCATGGAAAATTGGATTCCTTGTGGAGAGGTATATTTACCATTCATCATTTAAATGGTGAAAATAGTTTCTTGTTGAAAAACCAATATGGAACGCCATTTGCTCTGCCTCACAGTGGGCAGCATTTGAAGCACTTCAATCCTAGAAGTATCAGATAAGTCCAGTTGTACATATGTATAGTCTTTATTTTAGTTTTGTTTTGTTCATTTGTTTTTAGTGCCTTTATTTTTGGGTAAGCATGACTCTGTAGCCCAATGGCATAAATAAAGGCACTAAAATTCTAGTTTCTACTCCTTTCAATTACTTCAAATTCCAATCAATGGAAGTTCCCCAACTGGAGCCAGCTGTTATTTCTAAAATCTGTCACTTGCTTTTATGGACAACATAATGACCATTTTGGTCTTACAGACCAAAACTCTCTTTTATTTCTCAAAAATATTCTGAGTAGTTAAGTTTTTCAAATATTCAAGCCTTTTTAGCTAAGAAAGCCGTAGGTTCAACAAGTGGGCTTTCTTCAAAGGAAGTTCAAAACACTTAAGGCTTTTCCTTAGTGTTTTGAGGATGGTTCAATGCAAAGGTTCAATCAAAAGACTTAACGATGGGTTTCAAAGAGTTAGAATCAATCATTAAACCAATGAACCATTGAACTCTACTTCAACAAGTTTAATCGGTTCAACAGGTTCAAAGAGTTCAAAAGAATTCAAAGAGACGGAACGAATCACCAAACCAATGGACTATTAAACCCTGCCTTCAAAAAGTTCAAAGGTTCAACGAGTTCAAAGGTTCAACAACTTTGATAGACTTAAAGAAAAGAAATATTTGAAGAGTGAAGATTGAACTGTTGAACCGTTGAACCTTGAACCAAAAAGAGTTCAAGGGTTCAAAGGTTCAACGAGTTCAATAAGTTTGATGGACTTAGAAAATGAAAGGATCCAAAAAGTTCAAAGCTTCAAAGGATTCAAAGAAAGTGAATGAACCGTTGAACTTTGAACCAAAATGGTTCAAGGTTCAAAGGTTCAAATGGTTTAAAGAGTTCAAATTTTGAATAAAATCTTTGAGAAAATGAAAAAAGTTCAACAAGATGGTTCAACCAAAGGGTTTGAAGAAATGATTCAACCGAAGGAGAAAAAGAAAGTGAATGTGGCCCTTCACAAAACATTAAACCTTTGAACCATTAAACCTTTGAACTAAAAGAGTTTAAGGTTAAAGGTTCAAAGTAGTTCAAGTGACCAATGATGCCCCCATAGACGTCAAATTTAGGGTAATAAAATAACTATTGATTTTCAAATATGGTGCGGACCTGAGAACAAACTCAGCAACTAGCTGAGGAAAGAGCTGAAGGAGCTAGCTGAAAGCAAGGAGATAGCTTGAGAACTCAAATCACCAAGAAGAGATAAAAACATGGCAAGGAAAGAGGGAAAACTATACAAAATCTAGAAATATCTATAGGAGAGTTATTTCCAATAGGTGGAATAGTCCACCAGGTGGACATCAAAGAGCATGAACATTCAAACACATGGCTTATTTTTTGCATTAAGTAAAGGTGAATGGATAGCTATGTAAGCATCATAAAGAGGACTAAGTAGCCCATGCTTTGGAGGAGACATTTGAGATGATTAGAATGCCAGAATCTAGGTCGATATCATACTCTAGCATGGCCCCTTCATATAATTTTCCAAATGCAATCAAGGCATTGAATGCAACATGGGCCATTTACTAGAAACAAGCACTGAAGTCTTTATTTGGCTGTTATATATTGTAATCTCTCATTTTATGTAAAGGAGATCTCTCTATTATTAGAAGCAAAACTCTACCCAAATTGAAAGGCACTCTTGAGACTTTGAGCTCAGACTGTTAATCATATTTTGTCATTTGAATGAGAAAGCAAGTGACCTTTTAGACTTTGTGTTGAAATAGCTTGTGTTATCTAAGAAATTGTTCTTATGTATGTTTTTTAAATATAGTCTTGTCCATTTAATCGAATAAGCAAGACTAGTGGAAATAATATGGAAGGTGTCCTGGAGCTGACTATGGGAGACATTGTGCTGCCATAACCATCTTTAATCTGTTTGTTTTCTATTTTAGTTTAAAGGATATTGGTGAGGCTTTGAGCTCCCATTACCCTTCATAATATTTCACTTTGTTACTGTGTTACTGTGTCTTAATCAGTGAGAGAAGCAAATGAAAGACTTTGTGCTTTCATGGGTTTCTTGTGGTTATAGTTACTACCTAGGAAGTCTTCCTCTATTTTTCTGAACATCATTTCTAAAAGAAGAGAAATGCCTTTAGCAATTATCCAAGATTTCTCCTTATCCTTGTGAACATCATCTCTAAAAAAAGAGAGATGGATAGTGTTATCCCACCCTTGAATGTATTTTTAGCTTATATTAGTTATAGCAGTTTACAGGGAACCTCCCCTTGATGAGAGGAGATATTTATCTCATTTTGCTATGGTAAACTTGCACATTTTGCCATATAAATCTCCTTATGTTGAGGTTGATATACCTATTTTGCCGTCAGTTAGCTGGTGACAAAATATTCATCCAACATAATAGATATTCTAATTAATTTTATTCCTCCATAGTCATCATCAATCTCAAGTTTGACTTTATTAAGTATCAACATTACCATAGGCTAACTCATAGGACTAGCAACATGTTTCTTTCTACTAGTAATAGGTTTGTTTGGTACCTATGAAGTGGGTCTAGGAATAATAGCTAAAGAGGGATTTGGATTGGAGAGGTTCAAGTTAATATTATGAAAAATTCTCTATGATTGAATACATGATAATTTCTAGATACAAAATCAAGAGTAGTATGCATATGTTGAGAAGATTCACTTAGATTATCTCATCCAAAAGGAGGAGATATCCAAGTGGATTGCCTCAGACCTCTATGGGATACATTAACATTCAAGTTAATAGAGGAAGATGGGATCTTATCTAATAAATTCTAAAATTTATGATCATTTACATAAAAATATATGGATACATGAGTTTCATGGTGAAATGACATGGAGAAAGTGTTGGTAGCCCTAAGGCTGTGAAAAGGACTCTCATGTGACTATTCCACGAAGATAGTATCTTTTCCCTATCATGCACTACATTTGCCCCAAAAATTTATTTTAGAAATCTAAGAATATGGGGTCTATCCTGACATTTATAAATTCAAATAAGAACTTAATTTCAAAACTTTATTGAAATCACAAATTACTACATGTTTATACAAGAATTAAATGATCAACTTATTCATTTTGTTCCAAATTCATCTTATTCATATTTTTCAAACTGATAAAAATATTTTTTTGACATTCTAAACATCTTATAATAATGTCAAAATAGATACAAATTCTAATTATCATATCAATTTTCATGTTTCAAAAGAATATTTTGAACCATTTGATCAAATGAGTAACTGAATTCAGTCAACTACATGTAGTCATTTCTACATAGATCATTTTTTTCAATGTTCCCACTTTCAAGTATGCAAGCATCCATACTGTCAACTTTTATTTCAGATATCAATTACCAAATGACTGCAAATCTTTCAAGGTAAATGCTCACAAAACATATTTCTTCTTTGTGAAATTTAATGCAAGCAACAAGAACAAATTTTGTGATTGGGTTTACCAATATTTTTATGGAAACTTCATGCAGATAATTATCCAAGAAAAAACATAACAAACCTAGAAAAATTTAGCATATCCTATCATATTGTATACAACCTCAAAATCCCTAAATGCACCAAATCACCAAAAAAATCAACCTGATGTTCATCTATTGTATGCAAAGTGTAAATTGTGTTGAGTCTTTTCAACATTTCATGTCATATTGTGCAAACTAAAATATATATATTGCTTGCCTTTTGAAACTTAAAACCATAACTTCATGCTAAATTAAAATAAACAACCTTGCATGTTTATGTATAAAATTTCATGCAGTAGGGTTTTGAAAAGTATGAGCCCAAAATATACAACTTCCACCTTTGAATATTTGAAATAATCAAACATACAAATTGCATAGAAATGGACAAAATATTATTACAAGAAGAATTAAAATATTTCCTACACATACATATTTCAAGCTTAGATAGGAATATATGCATACACATATAGGGTTTGTTTAATATTCATAACTTTATGTGATATGCATAGATCAAAGTAAATCACTAGCAAGGTTTAAATGAAACCATTTCTCAATAATTTAACATGGACAAAAAAACTTCAATACTCAGTCCACCAGAGTATTTGAAATAATAAAATAGACATATTACATAGAAATGGACAAAATATTATTAAAAGAAGAATTAAAATGTTTCATAAACAGACATATTTCAAGCTTAGAAAGTAATATATGCATATATGCATAGGGTTTGTTTAATATTCATGACTTTATGTGATATGCATATACCAAATATATCAATAGTAAGGTTTAAATGAAACCATTTCTCAAGACTATAACATGGACAACAAAACTTCAATACTCATTGAATGCAAACAAGATATATGTAAATGATCCAAAATGGTGACTTTATATGTTTATATCTTACAAGAAACTTTTTAAATAAAACCCAAGTGTAAAAAATAAATGTGCATATGTAAATAAATTTACAACTAGAATTATAGTTTCTTTGCAGATTAACCACAAGAAAGTATGCATGCAGAAAACTTATCTTTGAAATCAACTTCTTCACATGAAAACTACTCATTTTAATGCATACACTTGAATAATATCATCAAATTAAACTAATATAACTCATATATAAAAAATACATTTTCATACATATAAAAAACACCAAACCATAGTCTTTGCTTAGTGAAAATGTATTTTTAATCAACAACCAACCAATGAGAACTTGTTTGCATATATGTCACCATTATGTGTATAAATGAAATGTTTCCTAACTAAAAATCTCTTTGTTTCTCTCACATACTAATTTTTTATTGCTTCTCTTCCACAATGATCTTGATATAATGGATCTAGAATGATGAAAACCAAATGTTTAATGGTGGATTGGTTTCCAAAGAACAACCATCAATTCACTTAGGTGATGTGTCCACCAAACTAGTGGATAGTGGATTCCACTATATCAGTTTGCTAGATTAAATTTTAAATATACCACTAAATGTTTAGAGAATCATTTATAACTCTACCAAATGACTACTAGATTTTGTACCAAATAAATCATTAAGAGATTAAAATGAAGTAGGGACATAACATTAAATGCCAGGATTGTCATGTACGCAAGTAAAATCCCTTGCCACCTTAGCATTCAATTCAAACATATCTTAAACAATGTGTTGTAAAACATCCAAGTAGTTATGCAATGTACCTCATATGTCTCAATATATCTAAATATATTAGCATTTAATATATCAAAAAATAAAAGTGATCACATACAAAATCAACCACCACTACCTTAAATACCATGTCAATGTTAGTGTAGGTTTTTTCTCACTATGTGTTTTTATCTATATGGTCTAATTATCTTTCTTAGGTTAATAATATGTTATAAGGGAAAATATACTTTAAGTCATTTTCTAATTGTGAGTTGAGTTAATTACCTTTTTGGTTGACCCAATTCTTCACTATATAATGTACCTTCCTATGTAATTTTTTTTAATGTTTTTAATACAATCTCTTGTTTCTGAAGATAAACTTCTCTCATTTATGTTTTTTCTTTGATTTCACTACTCTATACAAGTTTAAATTCTTTTATTCGATCCTAACTACATCGATTTTTCATTGAGTTCATTTTATGGTAAGATGATTCACTATTGATTTTGGTTCTCTATATGGATGACCTATTGATCATAGGGAGTTATTATCCACCATCACATCAATGAAAACTATTGTGTCTAACATGTTCTCAGTGACTGACTTGGGTTTGTTGTATTACTTCCTTGGGATTGAAATTTTTCAGTCTGACTCTGGGATCACTATTGCAAAATCTAAGTATGTTATTGATTTACTTGCAAGGTTTAACATGACTAACTATAAGCCATCTCCTACTCCACTTTATATCTAGTTTGAAGCTTGAGACTAATTATCTATCTCCTTTGGTTGATGCTACCTCATATTGATAACTTTTTGGTAGTCTCATCTACCTTATGTATACTAGATGTGATATTTCATATGCAGTGGGCATAGTCTCTAGATTTATGTAGGAACTATATGAGCTACACTTAATAATAGCTAAGTGGATTATCTACTATATTTAGGGTATTCATAGTCTTAGGATTCACTATAGAGTGGGCATTGATGTTGACTTGATTAGGTATATAGATTTAGATTGGAATGGAAATATTCATAATTTAAAATATACTTCATGCTATAGTTTCTCCCTTGGTTTAGGTCTGATTAGTTGGTCAAGCAAGAAGTAGAATGTTATTACTTTATCTTATACACAGATAAAATACAGAGGAGTTATTAATGTTTCCAATGAGGCTCTCTAGCTTCAAGAGATTCTCACAAAATTTGGCATCTAGTTTTGATGACCAATAATCATCTTCTATGATAATGAAAGCACAATCTATATCTTCAATAATATGGTCCTCTATCCTACAAACCAAGCATATCAAGATTTACATGTATTTCATTCGAGAGCTCATCCATGAACAAGTCATTGACCTACACTACATATAGACAACTAAATAAATTATTGGTATATTCACAAAACCATTCACTAAGAGTAAATATCTTCATTTATAGGCTCTTCTTGGGGTTTGGGTAGTTCTAGCATCCTCTTCTTGAGGGATTTTCTATGTATTAAGTACCTCATCAGGGCTTTGTGTGAGGATCCAATTATTCTACCCATCTAAGCTAAGCTTAAAGATGGTGTTAGTGTAGGTTTTTTCCCACTATGTGATTTTACCTACATGGTCTAATAAGCTTGCTTAGGTTAATAATAGGGTATTAGGGGAAATGTACTTTAAGTCATTATCTAATTGTGAGTTAAGTTAATTAATTTTTTGAGTGACCTAATTCATCACTATATAATGTACTTTTTAGCTAATGTTACTAATACGATATTTTATTTATCAAGATAAAATTCTATCATTTTAGTTATTCTTATGATTTTACTACTCTATATAGGTTCAACTTCACGTATTTAATCCTATCTAGACTGATCCTCGATTGTGGCCCACTCTGATAGTCAATATATTTCATCTATGTCTAATGTTATTTAACCATAAAAATGTTAGATGTTCACCTTTAATAGTCATGATCAATAATAATAATAATAAATGGTAATTTTTTAATTTTATATTTAGGTAACAAAAAAGACTTGGATTATTCATCAATTCGGTATGACCAGTGCTACCAACTTACCAATGTAGACATTCAATTTTGGCCACTTTCATGTCTAAACCAAGATTCAATTCAATTTCTGAAAAAAATGGTAATTTAAGCCTAGAAATTAATTGAATTATCTAAATTCATCCTCATAGGGGATTTAATTACTCAAAAGCATGCTGAGACTTTGCTTCTTTGAGGTATTACCTTGTATGTACCAGTAACCTAGTTTTGTTTCAACTCTAGTCAAATTACGACCTAGTAATTTGACATTCTTGGCCTGATCTATTAATGCAAAACATTTGAAAATAATTTTAAAAAAATAAAAAAGTACTAAGGAAGATTAATTAAATAGAAAATCTTAATTAATTTGCTTAAGTAAAAATTCTAATTTAAATTAGTGAATTTCAATAATTTAAAAAGGATTTTTAGCCAAATATGTATCTAAAGGTCAAAGGAGATAATAAATTGATTTATTAATTTTTAATATTCCAAAAAGGTGAGTCACAACCTCAAAAATATCTAAATTAAGTTGTCATGGCTCATCAATATCTGAAAATGAGTTGTTAAGATTTTATGAGTGCTTTGACCCAACCCAAGGTTAACCTGACTCAACCTAGGTTATTTTAGACTCAACTAAAGTTAGAATTAAACCTAACCTCCATAGAATTAGGGTTATGTTTATGGATCATTTGACACACCAACTTAGGTAGGGTATAAATCCACCCAACCTCTCCTAAAAGGAGATGATATCTCCCCAAGGTCTATTATTATCAGGTCTTAGCTTGTAAGGTAACTCAATAGTTGATATAAAATTATTCCATTTCAAGGGGCACACTTGGAATATATTTAGATAAATGATGGATAATGTTGGTCTTATTGATCTATTGCTTATAGAATAAGTCAAAGTAAATTTGTCAATAAAATATAACTATTTCAATAATTATTAATTACATACAAGGGGTTCGACAATGTATCAAACAACAATGAAAAGGTTTTGAAATCAAGACATACATGCAAATGCAAATTGTAAATTTCAGATCTATTCAACCCATTCTAACATATTTATAAAAAAAAAAAAAGGAAAAAAGAAAGATATAAGCCTATTTTTTATTCTAGAATAATTTTGATTCATTTGATTTGGATGAACTCTATGGAACTAATCTATTGTATGGCCAATATATATATAGCCATGAACAAATATGATGCTAGAGTTTGAGGTATTCAACTATTAATAAATATGGACAAAACCACCATATACATGCATAGATGATGAACAACAGTCTTCACCATATTTATATTGATAGATGTTGTTAGGTTGTGGAGCTAAAAGCTTCAACCTTTGCAAACTGAGGAACAGATGGTTGCTGAGTTCTACAGGAACCGGCGTCGGCAGCAGGACCGACGTCGGCAGAGTCCAGTGCAGAAGGCCACCGGCGACGGCAGTAAGTCAGCCGACGTCGGCAGAACCAGACAAGCAGGGACCGACGTTGGTCGCCTGTGTGTTCCAGAACTGTTCGTTTCACGGACAGTTAGTTAAGTGAATGAAGAGTTTGCATGTTGAGACCAGTTAGAGTCTTGTGCTACGAGGACAATTGTCTAAATTAAGAGTCTAAGTTATTGTTTGAGTTAGGGATCTATTTATAGACCCATTGGCATGTATTGTATAAGGGATGAGATAGAAAGGAAGAGTTCCTTCTAGTTGTAAGATCTGTGAGTTGCAGGTTGTTGCAAGCTCATTGGGGATCTACATGTAAGTTTGGTCTTTGAATTGCAGGTTGCAGGTTCATGAGAGATCAGCTTGAAGTGCTATAGAGTGCTTGATGTACCGGCAGGGTTATTACTGACTGGTTGGTGAGGTGAACACCAATTCTGTGTGTGAGTTGGTTGTTGGGACCATTTTTGTGTAGGAGAGTGTGTGTGAGAAGAATTACTGAACACTTGAGGTGTGGCGAATCTCTGTAAAGTGAAAGAGTGTGGCGGCTCTTTGTTATATTCTTTTCTGTTAGTGTTAATACAAGATAGTGTATTGTCTCTCATATTCTGTGCTATTGGTGAATTCTAGTTACTTGTGTTTCTGGTTATTTCTGCATATTCAATTGCTTATATTTGGTAATCATACTATGCTCTTTCTGAGGAGCAAGATCCCAACTAGTGGCATCAGAGCATGTTTGTTGTTCTTGATTCCTGACAACTGGTATCAGAGCCTTGGTTGTAGGTTCTTAAGCTTGATACCAACAATTGGTATCAGAGCTTTTGGTTGGGATACTAACAGATTGGTGTAGATCTGGGTAGTGTGTTTTGATTACAGGTTACTCACAGGGTTTCTGTTTGAGTGGGAGTTGAGCAATGACAGAAAGTAGTCAACTACAAATGGAGAAGTTCAATGGCAAGAACTACCAATTATGGACGATGCAGATTGAGGACTATCTGTATCAAAAAGATTTGTACTTACCGTTGGGTGGGGTTGCTAGCAAACCCTTGGATATGAAAGATGAAGAATGGGAGGTTCTTGATCGGAAGGCTCTAGGATCTGTTAGATTGAGTCTTGCATCATCTGTGATTTCCAGCTTATCACAGTGTAAGACAACGGTGGAGTTGATGGAATCTTTGGCAAATTTATATGAAAAACCCTCAGCTTCGAATAAGGTATTTCTTATGAAGCGTTTATTTAATTTGCAAATGTTGGAAGGTGGATCTGTTCATAGCCATCTTAGTGATTTCCATGGTTTAGTAAACCAGTTAAGTTCAGTCAATATTGTATTTGATGATGAAATAAGAGCTCTCTTAATCTTGTGTTCATTACCTGAAAGTTGGGAAGGTTTGGTAATGGCAGTTTCTAATACTGTGTCTCCTTCAAAAGTCTTAAAAGTGGATGATATTGTGAGTGTAATCTTGAACGAAGAGATACGCAGGAAAAGCACAGGTGAATCATCTGGAGATGCTTTGAGTGTTGAAGGAAGAGGAAGGCCAAGAGAAAAGATAGAGCGTGGGAGATCAAGGTCGAAGACGGGCAAGAGATCCAAGTCCAGGTATGGCAGAATAACCTGCTGGAAATGTGGAAAGCAAGGGCACTTAAAGAGAGATTGCAGATCAGGTACAGATCAGCATGAAGAACATGAAGAAGAAGCAGATGTTGCAGGTTACATTACACAGGATGCTCTGGTATGTTCTTTGGATAAAGTAGAATCTTGGGTATTAGATTCTGGTGCCTCTTTTCATGCATCCCCACATAGGGAATTTTTTCATGAGTATGTCCAGGGAGATTTTGGAGAAATTTGTGTAGGGGATGGTAAGTCTTGTCAAATTGTTGGCAAAGGTAAAGTGAAGCTGAAACTGCAGACAGGTAACACATGGGTGTTAAAGGAGGTCATGCACGTCCCAGTTCTGAAGCAGAATCTGATTTCTGTCAGAAGCTTGGGTGAAGAGGGTTGCACAGTAACTCTCACAGCGGACTCTTGGAAGGTTGCCAAGGGTACACTTGTTATAGCTAGAGGTAAGAAAGTAGGTACGCTTTATCTATCTACTTGTTTTACTGATTCTTCTTTTGGGTTATCTACTTCAGCTGTAGATTCGGAGATGTGGCTTGATAGGCTTGGTCACATAGATAAGAAGGAGATGCTGGTTCTTGAGTCAAATGATATGCTTTCGGATTTGGAAGGCATGGATCGTGATTTTTGTATGCAGAAGAAGAAGGTGAGATTTCTTGAGGAATCCGATGTTAGTGACAAGAACAGGAAAGCCTTGGTTTTCAAGGAGAAAGTGACGGACAGAGTTCAGCACAAGGTGCAGAGGAATTCTGAGCAGAGCAAGGGTGATTTGGACAAGGGTTTGATCCAAAAGGAGCTCACGGGAAAAAGTCAGGTCTCACAAGAAAAACACAGAGACCGACGTCGACAGGAAAACTGGCGTCGGTGTCCAGACAGGGACCGATGTCGGCTATGTGCAGCCCGACGTCGGTGACTCGGGGTAGACAGAGACCGGCGTCGGCCAAGGGAAACCGACGTCGGCGGAGAGGCAGTCGCAGGGAATCGACATCGTTCGGCTGTAGACTGAGATGTGACCGGCATCGGTCACTGAGATGAATTTTGGGTGGATAGCAAGTGGTCATGGAGTCTCAAGCGCCCATATGGAGGACTAAAGGTGTAAGTAAGTTCTTAAATTCATCATTTCCCTTCTTTGCACTACTTGTTGCTCACTTATGGCATAGGACCAGGAAGTTATTGAAGAAGCAGAATAGGGAGATCCAGGAAACAGTGGGAGCTAGGCATGGATGAGGATGTGATTCCTTGGAGGAGAACCAAACAGGTGTTTTGGGTAGTGTGGCCAGCTGGAAGTAAGCACTAAGAGACGAATGGATGTTAAGGATGAAGAAGAGCGGAAATGGATACATGAGATGGAAGATCAGGGTATTTGATCTTGTATTAGCTACAGGGCAATGGAGGTTTGTTCATTGTGTTTCTCTTTACCAGGTTGGATAGTATTAGCTACACTATCCTATTTTCTGTATGATGTGCTTGTTGCAGGGTTACATATACAGGTATTGCTGAACTAAAGGTAAAGCTAGTTCAGGGGTTTGTCATGGAGAATCTGGGAGCAGCAAGATTCTTTGGCATGAGTGTGTTCTAGAGACATGGTAGGTCATTTGTTGACTTTGTTTCAGGATGATTGTGTGAAACCGGTTAGCACGCCGATGGTTGGACAGTTCATAGAACAGGGGTCTTGATTCACATAATGAGGTTGAGTGCATGGTATGTACTAAACCTGAGTTTTCCCAAGCAGTGGGAGTTGTTACAAGTTAGGAGTCAATCCGAGAGAGAACCATTGGAGGACAGTTCAGTGGATTCTTACAGGGACTAGTAGCAGGTGCACATGCTATGCAAGTTCAGGTTTATTTCTACATGGTTGTAGATGTGGATGTGGCAGGTAATTTGGATGACAGGTTTTGCACCACGGATTTTTTGTGGTGGTTGGTCTTCAAGGGTGATTTTGAAGATGGATACATAGCCAAGGTAACAAACTAGACGGTGTACAGGTACAGGTACAGGTTGCAGCTGTTTATCTCCAAGTGGGAGATTGTTAGGTTGTGGAGCTAAAAGCTTCAACCTTTGCAAACTGAGGAACAGATGGTTGCTGAGTTCTACAGGAACCGGCATAGGCAGCAGGACCGACGTCGGCAGAGTCCAGTGCAGAAGGCCACCGGCGACGGCAGTAAGTCGGCCGACGTCGGCAGAACCAGACAAGCAGGGACCGACGTCGGTCGCCTGTGTGTTCCAGAACTGTTCGTTTCACAGACAGTTAGTTAAGTGAATGAAGAGTTTGCATGTTGAGACCAGTTAGAGTCTTGTGCTGCGAGGACAATTGTCTAAATTAAGAGTCTAAGTTATTGTTTGAGTTAGGGATCTATTTTTAGACCCATTGGCATGTATTGTATAAGGCATGAGATAGAAAGGAAGAGTTCCTTCTAGTTGTAAGATCTATGAGTTGCAGGTTGTTGCAAGCTCATTGGGGATCTACATGTAAGTTTGGTCTTTGAATTGTAGGTTGCAGGTTCATGAGAGATCAGCTTGAAGTGCTATAGAGTGCTTGATGTACCGACAGGGTTATTACTGACTGGTTGGTGAGGTGAACACCAATTCTGTGTGTGAGTTGGTTGTTGGGACCATTTTTGTGTAGGAGAGTGTGTGTGAGAAGAATTACTGAACACTTGAGGTGTGGCGAATCTCTGTAAAGTGAAAGAGTGTGGCGGCTCTTTGTTGTATTCTTTTCTGTTAGTGTTAATACAAGATAGTGTATTGTCTCTCATATTCTGTGCTATTGGTGAATTCTAGTTACTTGTGTTTCTGGTTATTTCTGCATATTCAATTGCTTATATTTGGTAATCATACTGTGCTCTTTCTGAGGAGCAAGATCCCAACTAGTGGCATCAGAGCATGTTTGTTGTTCTTGATTCCTGACAACTGGTATCAGAGCCTTGGTTGTAGGTTCTTAAGCTTGATACCAACAATTGGTATCAGAGCTTTTGGTTGGGATACTAACAGATTGGTGTAGATCTGGGTAGTGTGTTTTGATTACAGGTTACTCACAGGGTTTCTGTTTGAGTGGGAGTTGAGCAATGACAGAAAGTAGTCAACTACGAATGGAGAAGTTCAATGGCAAGAACTACCAATTATGGAGGATGCAGATTGAGGACTATCTGTATCAGAAAGATTTGTACTTACCGTTCACCATATTTATATTGATAGATGTTTGATTGAAACCATTGTTTGGAGCCACCCAAAATTAGTGGAATTATAGAAAATGTTTCACAACATCATTGCTCACAAGAAAAACTAACTATGAAAATTAATAAATTATATAAAATAAGTGTCTAATCCTTTTTTCTATCCTCTAACTCTTAATCAACTAGCCCTTTCTAAATCCTCTAGATGGATTTATATATATTTTCAACCCAACATCACCCACCCATTAAGTATTTACAAATATTAAATGAAAGGCACCAACAAGGGACCAAATTCAATGTGAAATAACATATCTAAAGAAATACATGCCAAAATCATTAATGATAGGCTCACATTAAATTAAAGTGATAGAGAATTGTTCAGAATAACAAAATATTTCTAGTGTCCATGCTTAGCATATGAGCACATTCCTTCATATCAAATTTTTTTATACTCCCAATGTGTGAGTCATAACTCCATTATATATTAGTGACAAGTATTGTCTTTAATAATGCATGTATCTTAGTGAATATTATGAAATAATTAAATAAATATTTATTAATTTTTTAGTAAATGTGAAAGACATCAAAATTAATAAACATAGTATTTTAAAGAAACAAAGTCCCATGATTGAAATGTTAATAGGTTTTTCATCTTGCATTTATATATTTTCAAAATAACATCATTAAAAAGATGGAAAATTAAACTTTTCAAAGCAATAAACAACATTGAAAATAAAGCTACGAATCAAACTTATGGATTAGAAACCAACACACAGTTGTGCGCAGCCATATCAACACCTTCAAAATATGTGAAAGAAATTCGCAAGATAAAATATGAAAAATAACCATTGTATCTTATATTTATATAAATCTATTAAAAATGCTCAAAAGAGTATTTCTAGTTTTTTGAAATGACCAAAGTAACCACTTTACATTAACTTTTTCTACTTTCTAGTCAAAAGTTGGCTAAACGTCAAATCATCCTAGAAGGGCATCTTTGCACCTTCAGATCTTTCCATTGGTGTAACTGATAACTTTGAAATTAAATGCATTACATTCTCATGTTGTCATATTACTATCATAAAAATACTCAATCTATTTTTACCTCATTTTATGGTGTGACCAAAGGTTTCAAAAGTGTGCATTAAACCAAATTTGAAAATTGGAAACAAAAGATAACCAAGTACAGATTGATGTAGAAACCCATTTTTTATGTTGCATATTTCTCACGTGGGATGGAATGCTCTATAACTTTACTCACTAATATAATATTTCCACATTTGGATATATTCATGCAAGTTTATAGGATGATTGGACATCATTTAGTCATGTGAAATTGAGTTTTAATAGTGCACAGTAGTTAGATTTAGTAACTAGGAAGACAGAAAATTACACCTTGGTCAGTTTTCATGGGTACATATTTTTCAATTTAGGAAGTATTTATTCAAAAAATTTCAACATTATATTACAATTATATTTGACTAATCTCATGAAAATTTTCATAATAAATATATGTGTTTTAAAAGTTTGAAGTTAAGCTTGAAAGGTATGTAGTAGGTAGATTTGGTACTTGGGAAAAGAGAAAACTATGTACTGACTGGTTTTCATGGTTGTGCATTTAATACTTAAGAAAGTATTTTTTTGTGAGTTTTTCTAGATTTACACTCTTCCCACATTTATATATGTTCATTAAAAAAATAAATAAAATTTAATATGATTTACCCTTGCGAAACTAGGTTTGAAATTTAAGTAGATTTGGAAACTGGGAAGGCATAAAAAATCACAATAAAATTCAGTTCAATACCTAGTTTTAATGACTACACATTTTATGTCTAGAAAAGATATATGTTGTGAATTTTTTCACATTCACACTCTTATTAAATTTTTATGTTTGCATGAAAATTTTTAATAACATTGGATACAATTTACTATTGTGAAAATAGACTTGAAAAATGTGCAGTAGGCTATTTGACAACTAGAAAGATAGAAAAATGACCAAGTAAAACCCAGTTTTGATGACTACAAAATTTACATTTAGGGAAGGTATTTTATATGAGTGTTTTCATATTTTCACTCTCTCCACATTTTAATATCTCTACAAAGTTTCATAAAAATTAGATACAATTTAGGACTACGAAAATAGTTTCTAAGAGTGCATAGTATGTAGATTTAATAACTAGAAATGAAGTAAATTGGCTAAGTAAAACTCAGATCAAATACCAATTTTTAATGTTGCACATTTGGTATGTGGGTTATTATTTTTTTGAAACTCTTTCCACCTTATTATTCTTCCCACATTTTACTATCAATCAAAAAAACTTTATATGAAATAGACATGATTTGATCATGCGAAATACCTCCCAAAAAGTGACTTCTAGTAATATTTGAAAACTTGAAAGACATAAATCAGCATAAAAGCCTATTTTGATGGATGTGCATTTGGTATGTGGGAAAATAATTTATTGTTACTTTATTCACATTTTAACTCTTCTCACATTTTACTACCATCATGTAAAATTTGTGCATAATTAGACCTCTTTTAAAGGTGTGAAAATATGTTTGAAAAGTGCCCAGAGGTAATAAATGAAAGTTGGACTACACATCAAAAATACATGATTTCACATATGAAATTAGGATGTGTTGTGTAAGCAACAAGAAATAATGACTCTAATAGAAAATACTTCTGAGTATTTTGAAACAAAGAAATAGTTAAAACCCCCATAAATTTTGGCTAAAATAGAGTATAGAACATGAACAAATCCAAGAACATAGAATATAGGAGTATTTAAGTGACCAAATTTAGTATTATTATTGACTTAGTGTGTTCAAAATTAATTAACTTACCATTTCAAAGACCTACGAAGATTAATTACTATGACTCTAACCATCAAGCTAGTGATCCCTACCTTGTAAACATTTTCCTAGACATTGTTCTACTACTATCCAGGCATATATAACCCCGATAGATTTATCCTTGATCCTTTAATTTAATTACTCCATTACCATTAATTTTGGAAATCCTATGGTGGAGGTTACTTAAATCACTCAAAATTGAGTTTTTCTAAAATTGATTTTTTTCTCTTCTTTTATTTTTTTGTATGTCTCAGTTTAGGGTTGGGGACCACTATAGAAAATGAAAAGTGTGATTATATATTTTTAACCCTAGGCTTTCATCACAACAATTTCACCCAATCAAACTTAATAACCTTTTACAATATGAAATTTGTACTTGGTGTCAAGCAGATACCTTTAATAGCCAACTAGTTTTACCAAAACTCAATCAAACAAGAAAAAGTCTAGAATACATACAAAAATCCAAGCTATCAAAGTTGATTCAAAAACATGATCTTAATAATCAAAATGAATCAAGGAACATATTTTCCAAAAATACAATTGTTGTTACTTACTTTCAATCCTATCACTTCATATTTCATTAAAAATGTGGAACTAAGACAAAATAAGACCATAATTGAATTGAATGAAAGAGGATGGACCAACAACATACTATATACATCAATCAAAAAAATAGAAAACAACAAACAAAACCAAAACAACAAAATCATAAAATCAAAAACTATGTACAAGGCCCCAAGAGGCTAGCTCATGCTTGGAAATAGTTTTTGAGGAATTCTCCATCAATAGGTAATAGAACATCCTCACCAAATAAACTTGAGCCTAAAATCGGTATCACCTAAAATTTTAAGAATTTGGAAGGGACAAGATCTACAATCCTAAAGGCTTTTATTTTTTCTCTTTTTTCAAATCACCCTTTAACAATTTTTTGATGTTTGTTAAAGTGCAGCAAGGCTACATTTCATGTTTCTTATAGCTATATTAAGGTTCAACAACCTATTTTCAACCTTATCATCAGTTTAAATATAATATTTCATTAATTACAAGGTAGGAATTTTCAAATAAATAGGGAAAATTGTTTCTTGACCATATACCAAATGATATGGAGAAGTACCTAGGGAAGACTTGATCCTAATCCTATCAGACCAAAGTGCATACTTCAACATGTTATGCTAGTCCATAAAATTCTTATCCAAAATTTTATTATCACATCAAGTAAATTATTATTCATAAACTCAATAACACCATTACCTTGTACATAATAATTAGAATAAAATTTGAGGATTAACTTGTTATCATATGCTCATTTTATGAATTGCAAGGAAGAAATGTAGGACCATCATCACAAACCAAAGTAAATGGCATTCCAAACTTGCTGATTATATGCTCTTCAAGGAAGTTGATTACCACTTTTGTTGTGCAATTTCTAAATGGTTGAGCTTCAATCCAATGTGTAAAATAATAAGTTGATATCAAAATAAACTTGTGTTCAATTTATGAATTAGCATGAATAACACCAACAAAGTCTAGTTCCCACTTTGGCTTAACTTCAATAACAGGTTGCAAAGGCATAACTAGGTTACGTTATCTATATGCTACAATTTAACAAGTATGGTAGCTCCTTACATGAGTGTGATCATCCTTGAAAACATGTGGAAAATAGTAACTTGCCCATAGGATTTGGTGAGTTGTATCATTTCCTAAACCATGACCATTTCCATATTTTTCATGAAAAATCTTAAGCACTTCAACTGATTCAACTCGATTTAGACATCTCAGGTAAATACCCTCATGATTATTTTTATACAAGATCTTTGATTTTACCATGAAATTGCTACTCTTTAAACATAATACTTTTTTTAGTGGATTTAAAGTGACTGGGTTAACTAGTATTTAACAAGTATTAGACTATATATTGATACCACTCATCCTATGTAATGGAATTAACTGTGTATTATTGGTATATAATCTAAGAGTTAACTTTAGCCATCATCTTACTCAGTCCTTGACCTCTTACTGTCTTCATTTGTATAATTTCTAAATCAAATTATTGTAAAAGAGTCATCCACTTACCTCTACATTCACCTAGCTCATTAAGCATCAACATCATCTTTACAACATCATCAAATACAATAACAAACACTTTGCTACATAGGATATAATATCTGAACCCTTTAACTACTTTAATTAAATCAAAAGCTTGTCTATCAATGGTAGAATACCTAGGTTATGCATTTTTTAGTGGATAACTAATGAAGGACACTGGTCTCTCATCTCTAGCTTCTTTTCATTGAGTTAGAACAATAACACTTTAATGTTCTGAGGCAAAAGAATAAATGTATAAAGACTACTTGTAATTCAGACTGATTAACACTGGGTTGCTTAAAATGGACTTATTTATTTCATAAAATGCAATGTGTGCTTCACTAGTCCATTCAATCTTGGCATCTTTATTCAACATGTTATTCAATGGTCTAACTATCTTTGTAAAACCTAAAATGAACTTATGTAAAAAATTAATCTTATCAAAGAATGACTTTAACTCCTTTTTGTTGCTAGACAAAAGCATTTTTAGAATTGTCTCTACCCAATCTAGGTCTATGGATATGCCTCTTTCATAAATCAATGGCCCAATAAATTACCTTCAGTCACCCCAAATATACACTTCTTTGGGTTTAATGAGACACCATGCTTTCTACACCTTTGTAAAACCATCCTCAAATCTTTCTCGTGATCACTTTGATTTTTAGAAAAGATGGTTAGATCATCCATATAAATGACAATTCACCTACCAATCAAGTCTTTAAATGCAACATCCATAGCACATTGAAATGTAGTGCAAGCATTGATAAGACCAAAAGACATTCTCCTATATGCAAAGGTTTCCCTTTTTATGGTAAAGATTATTTTTATTCTATCCTCATAGTTTACTAACACTTGATTATAGCTAGAATATCCATCTAAAAAGGATGTCATTTGTGAACCAATCATTATCTATAACACCTCATCCAAAGATGGCAATGGATAGTTTCCTTTCTCTTAAGCTCTATTATAATTCCTAAAATCTACACATAAACATATCTCTCCACTCTTATTTTGATTAGGAGCATTGTTCTCCACCATGTGGAATGCCTAATAGGAAAAATAGACTTGGATGATTATAGCTTTTGTACTTCCTTAAAGATCAAAGGTTCTAACAAAGGATTCACAAGCCTCTATCTTTGATATAAGGGTTTAAATCCAAGCTTGAGAGGAATGGTATGAGTGATAATTGAAGTATCAAATACCTTCAAGTCTCCATAACTCCAAGCTATCACACCTTTGTAACCTTTTAATGTTTAATCAAGTTCATGCTTATCTATTTTAGTACAAGTTATCCCTAAGAGTACTTCCTTTGAATCATTTACATTCCCAATATCACATGTCTCATGCAACATACATTTGAAAGGGG
This sequence comes from Torreya grandis, assembly GCA_037957365.1. Classification (NCBI taxonomy): domain Eukaryota; kingdom Viridiplantae; phylum Streptophyta; class Pinopsida; order Cupressales; family Taxaceae; genus Torreya; species Torreya grandis. The sequence goes on from JARHVA010001807.1 coordinate 1,511,648, forward strand.
TTACCTTCCCTCTTTCATGTTGATAATCCATAAAAAACAATCTTTCCAAAGATATAATACCTTTTGGGATGTGATTTGTTTTCAAATTCAAGATGCCTTCTTCATCTAGCGCGAAGTCATCTCTATTAATGTCATCTATGATATGAGATTCAAACACATTTTTACGTGTGATGAAGTCAATTATATTTTGATCATCATTGAACACTTGAAAATTTATGATATTATCTGGGATATAAGGAATGAAAATTAGCTCTACTAGAAACCTCTTCAAGCGAGAATTAGCAATTGGTTGTAAAGTACTTACAACTATTGCCAAAACATCTATTGTGTGATTCTTCTTGTTAGGTATTGTTTTTATATTTAATGCATCAAAATATTATATCAAAATTAAAAAAAAAAGAGATATTATTGGGCCCCTAACCCATTAGTAAAGCATTCATGCCAACATGACATCCACCTAGGTGCAAGATGATAATTTTGTTAAGTGGTTAACATATGGGTTTTTTGTATCCAACTAGTAAGAAACTAACCATCTTCTATATTTTTAGGGCATTATCAAATATTTGAAGAGATGTGGTATGTACAATATGGAGTTCATAGAGTCATAGAACTAGTGGGTATGATGACAGAGTTTCAGCTCAACACTCAACATGCAAACCTCCACCCTGGAAAAGATGCTCCTAAAGGCTTATATAAGGATCTTGATCTAGAAGACGACGGAGAGATGAAGAAATTAAAAAAATATCTAGTGGAATGATTTTGAATCCTTGATCTGTAAACATTTCTCTGGTGGCCAGTAAGGGTTAGAAATAGTATGGAGGCCACTCTGGCTCTAGTTGTATGTGCCCAAGCTCATCTATGAGCCTTTGGGTTGTTAAGTATTGTGATATGAATATAAACTCTATTATGTACTTTGAACAATGATGATTTTTGTTGCATTAAAGTGTACTATGTCTGATTTACATGTCTTTTTGTATTGCTAATGGGATGTGAAAGTTTGTGAGGTCATACTATTGATTGAATTATATTAATTAGTGTTTGAGCATTTTACTAGTTCTATGCTTTAATGGATTCCTTTCAATTATCATGATGTAATCATCATATTGTATGGAGGATAAGTATATATCTACACTAGTAACCTAATCCCCATTTAAATTGTGCTTATCTAGTATGAGTAAAAGAAATCTTATGACTCTTTAAGCACCTATATGAATCTAGGCTTAATCCAAGAAAGACCTATGCCTATGGATCTGCCTTAAGTTTTCATTTAATTACTTAAGTCCCCTTTATAAAGCCTCATGCCATGGCACAACTAGCCCAACATGGGCCCCAGTTCATTTTAAACTACACTTTGGGTGAGTGCATAAGGCATATGACTTATGTGTATTGATGCTGATGTAGCCAAGTGTTAAAATGTTGAGTGCAAAGGGAACATCCCATGCTTGCACTTGGTTATAATAAACTCAGACACTAGACTTTTCACAACATTTTGGTTTTGTTTCTAGGATTCATGTTGAATTTTGTTGTTGTGATGGTACGACAATATGATGTACCAAATTTATCTCAAAAACATTGAGCACTAGTTGTAATAGGTGGAAGATAACTTTGCATAGAGACATCTAACCTAAAAAGGACAAAATCCAATAAAATAGGTTTGAGACAACCTTTATTATGCTTTGTATGAGATCTTTCTCTATAAGTTACATGAGCATGTGTACAGGTGGTTGGATACATATTCGAACCATAAAATAAGAAGCTATGGATGATGTTATGGATGGATAAAGGAGTGCCTAGAGAAGATTGGGACCTTGGATGTTACTTAGACTAGAGTGGTATAAAAATGGTGGTAAGGAGATCTAAATAGCTATGTATTTGAGTTCACAGTATCAACTTATTCATGCCCAGAGGAGGTAGGGTACCAATTTTAGCATGAGCATAGGGGCACACTCATGAAGGAAATCAACACAAATATTGAAAAGCTAATGGTTGATTATGGTTTTGAAAATTTAAAGATGGAAGGCTAAAATCCTTTTGTGTATGAGTTGCACAAAAGGGAAGAAGGGGATGTGTAGGTAAGGCATAATAAAAGGGGATGAATAAATTAACACCTGGGAGATCAGATTATATACCCATAATAAGAGATGACATTGACTAATGAAGGATATAGAACTTGGAAATGATGAGAGGATCTATAGTGAATGGGAAGGGCATGAGGAAGGATCTCTTGAAATACAACAATGTGGAGATGAGAGATGTAATGAATCGATGGACTAAGCTTGATACTTGATAGGTGTGGAATTTATTGAGTTATTACAAGATTTGGTAATTACATATATGCTTGATGCACATACCCCCTTTGAACATATGGTATATGCTCACGTGCTAGATCCCCCACTTGAAGAAAGTATAAAAGTGCTTGTTGACCCTGCTAACACCTCAAATTTTAGATGTTTTGTAGATTTATATTGTAACTTTGTGATTGAATAGATTATTCCATACAAGGAGGTGAGTGAAACTACCTCTAGACCATTGGGCACTTGCTCACCACAATAGAACTTAAATGCAAGCATACCAACTCAACTGATGTCAGTAATGCAAGGTGGGTAATAGCCTATAAAAAGTGGTTTGATGCCATAATCAAGTAGCATAACATCATTGACACTGATTGTGCTAGTAGTAATGATATGACCATTTCCTACCTTTATGGTTAGAAGCATTGGAGGGCCACCACCAGGATAGGTATTAGGGGAACAAGTGCCTCAAGTACTAGCTACCCCCCCCCCCAAAAAAAAAAAATCTACTATGAAATGGCTATGCACCTCTTAGATTATCATGAAATGGAAAATGCTACATAACATGTGTTGAAGTGTGAACTATAGTGGTCTGTACAAGGCATAACCTAGTCAGAGCACAAGGCTACTCAATTTTCAACCACTTTACTTGATCATTCTCATACATAGTACAAAAAATTTGATCCCAACCAAGCCATGGTTGACTATGATATCCTGAAGGATGCATTCCTGAAGGAATTTGACATCCCAAAGTTTGAATAATAGAGTATCATTGTGCTAAAAGAGATTCCCCAAGGACTCTTAGAGAGTGTGCACTTGTATGATGCAAGGTTCAAAACTCTCCTATTGAAGCTCCCATATGATATTCATCCTTCCCAGCATGCACAATGGTTCATTGGGGGGTTACTCGTGCCATTCCAAAGATTTCTTTCCATGAGGACTATTATAGACCCTCAAGAAGTAATTGAAATTATGTTAAGAGCTAAAATAGTTAGGAGTATAGACACTAGGATTAGTTCATTTATGGAGGTGTAGATTGCATCTATGGCCTCCCATCTCTAAAATCTTACCACCAACTCTTTTCATGATGCTCAAAGTGGACTATAGTGCATAAATTGTGAAGTAGAAGGCCATAATAGAACTAACTACCCAAGAAGTAATGTGCACACCCTGATTCTATGTTATGAAGTTTGTTGAGAAGCACATGACATCTAAAACTATCCTTTGTTGTAACATGTCAGCCAAGTCAACACAATGATCTATTTTCATTTGAGTGACACCTACACCCATACCACTACTGATTGTCAAGTGATTTATGAAATGCATAAAAATATGGAAAGGGGTGCATAATTAGCTACAAAAGTAGTCAGTGGATAAGAAAACCAAGGGAATAATGGCTACAACCAATAGAGTACAAGCTTTAGGATGTAGTGAGGCACAAAGGGTAGGGTGAAGGACATGGTGGTAGAAGGGTACCACTGCACTCATGTTATAAGTGTGGCTCAATAGAGCATTACCAGTATGACTACCCTATACATCCCACATGTGGGTATTTTTAGGGACCCATAAGGTCAAAGAATACCCTGACCTTTAAAAAAATTTAACCCAAGGAAAGCTTGGTGTAGACAAAGGTTCAGGACTAATTAAGCATGAGTAGAAAATAGAAAAATGGACCCCAAAGGCATAGCCTACACACACAAAGGCAATCAAGGTATAAGAAACTACTCACAGTGGATTCACCACTCAATTGTCAGTTGCACCAATACTTGAGTTATGCCTAGAGTATGGGGATAAAGATCAAAATGAGTGCATAATGTGGCCTACACCAATAGTTCTTTTGTACCTAGACCTAACATGCTAGAAATATGTATTAAAAAAATCTATGAATATAATCCAAAACCTGCAAAGGGAGCTCCAATTAGCATGAGATCTAGAATCACCAGTTATCACTTCTCAAAATAAGCAAAGTCACTAAGAATTTGATATACAAGAATTAACTAAGATCTTGCACCTCTTACAAGTAGAGGGAATACTACCCCTATTGAATAACTTGATCTTAGAGCATGTAGGTCAAAAGTCAGTTGAGGTCACCACACCATGCATGGAGAGGGAATGATAAGTTTGACATATAAAAAATGTTGAATATGACTAAGAATTCCTAGTGGATGCCATTATTGATGGATGGTCTATCTGTGAGGTTCTTGTAAGCATAGGCACCAAGGTAAACATCTTGACCAAGACTGCTTGGGAGAAAATGGGTATACCAACCTTGAGACCTTCTCTTCATGTACTCTTCATGTCTAATAAAACTTGAGCATAGCCTATCATAATTCTAAAGAGTGAAGTTTTAGATATAATGGGTGTCTAATTTTGTATTGACTTTGAAATCATTGAGTTAGCAGAGCAGTACAACTACCCAATGCTTATGGGAAGGCTTTGGTGTTATACAAACAATGCAGATATGAACTTTAAAAGGTGTTACATGACCTTTTAGAATGGAAAGGAGAGGGTAGTTATACCTCTCTCAAATGACCAAGGACCCCCTTATGTTGAGATCATGGACATTAAGGATGATATCAACCATATCTATAACATCACAATGCAAGGCACCAAGACATTAAAACCAAATTATCAAGGAATCATCTCTTGGGAATATAAATAGTTAGCCTTAGATGCCACATATGTTACTTGTGACTGATGGGTCGAGGAAGAATATGAGACCACTGGTTGATGGTCTTGCTTGGTATGCATAAAGGTTCCAAAACCAGTAAAGATTGGATAGGTATAGATTGATCACACTCCCAAAATATGGGTCCCTTACACCAAGAGGAGGGGAATAGAGTGTTTTTCCTCATTAAGGACAAACTTGTTGTGCTCCAAAAATTTTGAAGGAAGTAATCTTTTGGAGGACTATGTTAGGGACCTTGAGTCATGCATCTCAAAAGAGGTGGATAGAATAGGCACACTAGTGTATACATTGAAGATCACTACCACTTATTGGTGGGCAGCACAAAATCCTAGATTGCCAACTTGGCAAGATGTAAAGGTATATTTTTTCACTAGGTTTGGAAAAAGCAATGAAAACCTAGACATTTTAGTCTACCCTGGCAAATCTGACCCCATAGCACATGTACGTCTTTACAAAGAGATGTGGACTATTTATAGTGAAAATGGACCAATAAATCTATGGGTGCACACCTTTTATAGAACCTTAAATACTTGGGCATGGAATGGTATGTATTCAATTGGATGTGTTGTAAAATAGCCAATTGGGATGCCCTTAAGGAGTGGTTTGTTGATACCTTCTCCTTTTCTTCACAAAATCTTGAATTGATTGAGCCATTACAAGTAGTTCAGAGGTTAGTATTTGAGGACACTACTAAATTGTAGGAGCACCCAAAGGACATGTTTAGTGAAAAATGGTTAGCACTCCTAACCTTATTCGAAGAATAAACTTTGAAAAATGACTCGAGTGATGAAAATGATGACACATGGAAGGAACATAACTGGAAGAATTTTATAGGGAAAAGGAAGTTAATGCACTAAGTTGAGGATAACACCCTAGAATAAGAAGACCCTACCCATATTCAGGTAGAAACAACTGAGGGTAGTAGACAAGTCAAGGATTCACACTAGGAGAAGAATGAACCCTATTGAGTGTTGCTAAGAACTACCAAGGTAAATATCAGTTTAGAGGGGGAACCCAAAATTACCACTTTGGGCACTTATTAGTCTAAAATAGAACTAACATGTATTATTGATCTCCTCAAATAATTATAAGACATTTTTCCATGAATCTATAAACATATGAAAAGTGCATACCCATCCCTCAAGAAGATGAGCACCAAACTAGTTGATGATGAAAGACTTGTCAAAAAGTGGCCTTACAAGATGAACCCAAATCTTTGTGCAAAGGTTAATATGAGATCGATGGCATGTTATCCATAGGCATCATCTACCTCATGCGTTTAACCTAAATGGTTTAGCCCCATGGTCATCAACATCAAAAATTATGGGTGCATTTGCATTTGTGTTGACTATAGAATGTTGAACAATGCCTATGTGATCGACCCCTTTCTAACTCTATTCACTAATAAAATATTAGATGGCATCATAGGTTGCAAGATATACACATTTACTTATGGGTTCTCAAGATTATAATTAAGTAAATATCAAGGAAGAGGATAAGACCAAATCCAAATTTATGACTGAATGGGGGTGTTTCGCTTATAACATAATGCCCTTTAAGCTGAAGAATGTGCCAGACATTTTCTCCTAAGTGGTGATCACTGCATTCAAAGACTTCATTCTCAATTTCCTCCAAGTATACTTGGATAATTGGATAGTGTATGGGATGGTAAAATATCAGTATGAAAATTTATGCCTAATGTTTGAAATGTGTAGGTAGTTATAAATTTCTTTGAATCTCAAAAAGTGTGTCTTCATAATGTCGTTTGGCATATTACTCGAGCACATCATCTATAAAGATGGTCTGCTCATTGATCTCACCAATATTAAAATCAACCTTTAGCTTCAAACACAATCAACACAAAAATATGTTCATGCCTTTCTTAGGTATTATGGGTATTATAGGAAGTTCATAAGGAATTATACCAGGATTGCATCATTGCTAGAAGAGATCTTACAAAAGGATGACCCATTCTATTAGGGTATAATGCAAGAAGATGATTTTTTCACCCTAAAGCTCAAACTAGTAAGTACATTGATATTGTAATTTCTTCATTGGGAAACTCCCTTCCATGTCCCTATCAATGCCTCTGGTGCCATAATCAATGTCATTCTCATGCAAGTAGTCGAAGGTAAAATGGATCATCCTATTTCTTTTGCAAGTAAAAAAATAACCAAGATAGAATAAAATTTCACCATAATTAAGCATGAGGAACTTGCCATGGTCTATGACCTACAAAAGCTTTAATAATATTTGCTAACAACCCCCTTCATCTTCTTCACTAATCATAAGGTGCTTAACTACTTGGTGAACAAACCCGTTTTACACCAACGTATTTATCGATGGATTGTTTTATTTCAAGAATTCCAATTTTTTGTTATTGTAAATCTAGGTAAACAAAAATTGGGCCTAGACCATATATCCCACATCAACTATGGTGATGTATCAATGTTAATTGAATATGATATGCCTAACACACAACTTTACAAAATCCAATGCATCTTAGAAGACTTGGTAGAGATCACCACATTTTTGACCTCCAAATCTGTGCCTCAGACCATGATAACTAAGGAGAAAAAGTAGCTCATGGTTTGTACTTCCCCTTTTGAACTCATTGGTGGGGAACTATATAAGTTGAGCTATGACAAAATCATGTGTTGATGTGTCATAGATCACTAATGGGACTCAATACAACAAGAAATGCATGAAAGAATTACTGGAGACCATTATGCTGGAGATGCCACAGCATGAAAAGTGCTACAATAAGCCTTGTGGTGGCCAAATCTATTTCATGATATAAAATAATATGCCAAAGCATGTGATGTCTGCTAGTGCACGAGGAAATCAAACCACTTGGATGAGATTCCCCTCATCCCCATCCTTGCCCAAATGCCCTTTTAAAAATGGGCCATTAATTTTTTTGGGCCTATTACTCCCATTACGAGGCATATAAGTACATGATACATTCTGTTTACCATAGATTTCTTCACCAAGTGGGTTAAAATAGTGCCAACCAAATATTTTACATCCACCACAACAACAAGATTCATTTGGTAAAATATTATCAGTAGATATGGATGCTCACTTAGCCTAACTAGTGACTATGGCATGCACATCATCAATGAAATAGTTAGATCTTTCTATCTGAATATATAGTGGTGTACCATAAAATGACACCCTATCACCCCCAAGCTAATGGCACTGCATAGGCATTTAATAAATTATTGGGGACATACCTCACAAAAATATGTGACATTAGTCACAATGATTGGGATGACCATGTGTCAGTAGTATTATGGGCCTATCGCACAACATACAAGTACCTAAACAAGGCTATACCATATTCAACTCATGTTTGGCACAAATGCCATTTTACCAATGTAATTCCTAGTTCCCTAATTGTGCATCCTACATATTAGTTGATTGGATGACCAAGAGTCTTCAAGCACACACCTAGAATATTTGGAGAGGCTAGACGAGACATGTACCCAAGCATGATGGACCCAACAGATAGAAAAGGCCCACCAAAAGGTATGGCATGATAAACACATCAAGCACAAGGTGTATACATAAGGTACACTAGTATTTTTATATGATTCTAACTACCTCAAACACCTAGGTAAGTTACAAATTAGGTGGATGGGGCCTTATGTCATCCACAACATCTTAGAGATTGGTTCATATAAGTTACACATGCTGAATAGTGAAATGCCCTTTGGGCATTTCAATGATAATAAATTGAATGTATAACATCACTAGGATGGTTCTCATGCATCTAACACTAACTCCCATTCAAAATTTGGTTGTTGGGTTTTGACCATAATAAAATTGGCACAAGCCAACTCTTTTATTTATGTTTATTATTTTGTGTTGTTCAAATAAGCATAGTGCTTTCAAACCTGTAAGAGAAAAATTTTGGCACTTACACCCATATAAATCTAGTTGGGTGAGTTGATCCTAGTCATTTTTTAAGCACATGAATCTAGACACCTAAGTTTTTAGCCACGTGTGAAGTTTACAAGGCTTGGTGAACTGTAAGTACATATTGATGAAGAAATGTACATAAGGTGTTTATCTGTAAGAGACCAAGAGGAGACATTGAGGTGTTAGAGGATTAGCACAAGGATTTATATGGGGTAGGGGAGGCCAAAGTAAGAGATAGTAAAGTGCATATAAATTAACTAATAAATAGAGGTGTGCTTGAAAGGAAGCACACCACCAAGAAGAGATGGAACCTAGGAGGTTGAATCATGTGTATGTGAAGTGTTGTGCCAAGGTAAACATAAGAATGGTGAAGGCCATGCCAAGTTGAAAAGTGTAAGATAATGACCATCATGATAAATGGCATCCATCCAAAAGTTAGTGGGAAGTGACCATTTAAATCACCAGTCACTTCACCAAAGAAACTGTTAGCAGAATTAATGCTATGATAGCAAAAAAACAAAGATGCACATTAAATGAGTAGTTGGTGGCATTTTTTTATAGATTTCATGGGTTTTAGCATATTTTTACAATCTAAATGCTTCCATCCATCAATGTGGTAGATGACATTAGTGTATAAAATAGCAGATGATAGAAGAAGGATGTTTTCTATCATTTTCAAGCATTCAGAGTAGAGCAAAGAGTTGAAGCCATTAAACGATAAAAACATGACTAGAAGAGAGAACAAGTTCCCCATACAACCCCCCAAGTGAGAATTAAAGACCACAAAGAATATTTTATTTTACCCCGAGGAGAAAGGGAACCAAGCAAAGGGAAGTTGGAAAAGAAATAGGGGAGTAGGATTTTAATAGAATGACTAGGCAACCATTAACAGGGTAGGAATCTCAATAGCTAAACATGAAATTACATTTCCTATGACTGTGAATCACATTAAGCATAGTTTTTCACTTTGGAAATATTAACTAGCTATGCTTCAATAGTAATAAGTTTTGGATGGGGAAAAAATGGTTGAGAACAGAACCACCACAAGTGAAAAAAGATGCAAAGAAAGCATAGGCAATGAGGGAAACAATTACTACAAAATTAGAGGTGCAAATGATGGATGGATTAAGCATCAGAAAGGTATATCTAATCATGAGCACAAATATCACTTATAGAGAGATGGAGTACCCACCAGAGGTTATGGTGGGGGAGAAGTGGGTGTCTTTTGCACATGTTTGCAAGCTTAAGGACTATAACCATAGGACATGTAGTAACATATAAGAGTTAAACAAGGATTAGATGATAGACACTAGGAAGAAGACCAATATAGGTGTCACACTCTTTGACATCTCATTTAAAGATAAATTTCAAAATATGGGAGCCACATAACTATTCGAACTACCAAGCTTTGGCAAGCTAGAAGACTTAGTACATTTCCTCCTCTCACAAGTGCATGGTAACTGGTTCTCCTTTGCTAGATGGCACATGAGGATATCTACAAGCCTCATTATTAGAATCACAAAGCTACCTAGTGTAAGATCAGGCATACAGTAGATTATGGAGGATGAGGTGGAGGTAGAAAGGGTCTTAAAACTCCTAGGCTACTGCAAGTTAATGTTTGCATTCCCCATCAAAGACATCTAAGACCCCAGCACAAGGGTAGTAGGGTACCTTGTTAACACCAAAATTTTCTCCGGTGGTCTGTGGTTTGATATCAATAAGAACTTCCTGTGAATTTCCCATCACATGGTGTAAGGAAAAAGGTTCAACATAACCAAGTTCATCATAGAATAGATAGTCAAGAATGCATAAGAGTTTCATCAAGTGCATAAGACCTTCTGATGGGGGTATATTTTGATCCTAATAGTGATGGAGGAGATGGATGTGTTAGATGGAGATGAATACCACCTATGGGTGTTCCCACGCATCCATGAGTCCCTGAAAATGAAGTACTAAGACTTCATTTTCCCACCCAGCTTCTCATAAAAATATAAGATTAGGGTACAAAGGTCTTTTGAAAGGTATGTAGAGGCCTTTAGGAAGGAGTGGCACATCCCAAAGGAATTTCCCCAATAGTTGGTGGGAATAGAAACATTTTCCATAATGCAAGACTTTTATGTGGTGCACCTAACACTAATAGATGGGAATATATCAAGTTAGCTATACTTACCTTACGCATCTCAACCAAATACTTCATGGTGATGCTAAGGAGAATCCCCAATGCATAATAACTTGAGATCCAGACCAAGGCCATAGATTATGATAGAAGAATGATGAGGCACCAATTTGTGCACCCCATATCCAAGGCCACCTAATATGAGAAGGATGACAGTGATAGGATTGAGATCCATTCCCTCCAAAGGGTAATAATAAATGGGAGGATCTTTAACCTCTACTATGAGATAAAGTCATCAAAAAAGGGTAGAGATCCTAAAAAAAGATGATGATTTCCCCTCCTAGTCTATGATTAATGGAAGTTTGCGCCAAAGTTATAGGTAAAGACACTCTAAAGGAAATAGGTTGAGAATTTAGAATAGATCACAGAGCATATACAATTAAAAATAGCATCTAAAGAACAAATTGCACCACCCACTCCAAAAAAGTGCATGGCATTCATGCAAGAGGGTGCTTCTTATAGAAAGAAGCCAAAGAAAAAGACCAAGGGACCTATAGTGTTCCCTACCATAAAAATTGTAGATATGGAGAGAGGTGACCCTCATGCCCATAATAGAGGAGGAAACTAAAGAAGATATAATAGGGACATATATCCTGTAAGTACGGGAAGGTGAAGAAGAGCTCAACATTGAGAACATTCAAGAAGGGCTATAAAGTAGTGTGACCACCACACTACAAGTAATAGAAGAAATAGCAAGCCTAACATCTAATACCACCTTGTTAATTATCCCATCAAGGAAACTAGTACCAACACCCATGGATGAGGCCTCCCCAATGGGCCCTCAAACTATTGAGGAGAAAAGAGTAGCCTGGAGGAAGATGGGACTGAACGATGAAGATATCAGCCAAGATTTAGTTTTTTAAGACAAGTGGAAGCTTGAATGGGAATAAAATAAGGACAAGCTATATAAAATGTCCCCAAAGTTTCCCTTAAGCACATGAATAGATGTAAAAGTGGTCAAACAAGCACCAAATGAGCCCACCAGATAAGCAGAAGAAGTTGCACAAGAGGCACGCCCAAGTAGTGAAGGGGCATCTAAATAGAAAGAGGGTCATACTAGTATTTTGGAGAAAAAAATAGATAAATATGAGGACCCCAATCATAAAAAATGTGACACTAGTGCTGAAGGAATAACATTGGAGGTAAGTATTGAAAACCCCCAGCATAAAGAAACAGATGAGGGGGAGAAGTCCGATGAAGTAACCCCCAAAGACCAAACAAGTGAATACTTGGAGGAGAGAGTGTTTATAATGTGTTCTAAGGTATGAATTAATTTTTCATTTATTACATTAAAGTGTCATTGATGTCATTTTGAGTTGTCTTTATTGTTCTTGATGTTGAGTTCATAAGCCATGTACTTGAGATTCCTAGTGAGGAGGCACAAGCTTGGTAGCATGATGAGGTAAGTAGTATAAGGCTTGTGATATGATGGATGGTAGTGTATGAGAAATTTATGAGGTCATTTGACATAATAATGAGGTTTTGAGAATAGTGTAAGAGGTTACAAGGTGTGATCAAGGTCTAAGTATGACTGGCAATTCAAGGCCTAGTATGCAAAGAGACCTAGTGTGACCTAATGAGGGGTCAAGTTCATTTTCAAAGGTGAAAAATATCATAAGAGAATTGAAAAAGCTATTATAGGTTGTTTTAAGTGTGTTGGAAAATTTTTAGGTCATATCCTAAAGGATAAATCATGAAAATTGGTGTTGAGGTTTTTGGTGTGTACAAAATGGGGTATTGTAGACCTACGAAGGATTTTTTTATGCTCATTGGCACGTGAAACCTTTGCATGAGATATTGATTAGTTCATAAAAGAAATTTAACATTCCTAGATTAAATTTCCTATCATTATTTTTGTATTTTAGTTTAAATATTTTATGAATGATTGGTAAGAAGGGAAACTAGCCAAAACCCTCATAAAATCCTCATAATGACCCGATAGGAAAGATCTTGTCAGCTATGGCTCAAAATGGTATTTTTGGCCTAATTTTATGTTTTTAACATGTAAAGGACTCATCCAGGTTTCTTTATTTGGTTTTTTTGTCATAAGAGTGAGTAGAAGCTATAGAAAACCCCTTGTTTCTTGGAATTTTGATATAACAAGCAAGGTTGACCATGTCAAAGCATGAAAATGGATGGAGGATGATGTGGGAGACTTTTAGTTTGTATCCATGTAATTTTTTTATCAAGTTTAAGACTAAAATTTATTAAATAGGTCATGGAAGTTGGCCTATTTCTAAAAGGCCCTAATGATCAAGACAATGAGAAAACTAAGTAGTAGTGAGAAAGAGATTAGGGATTAGTTGCAGAGGATTAGGGATGGATCCAAATATATGAAGTAATTTTTCAAGACCTATACCTCAAATCCCATTTTTTTATAATTTTTGGTGATGCATACAAACATTCTAAAATTTGTTCTCAAAGTGATCTATCTAACACAGTGAACTCTATGTAGGTTGAAGATGTGATATTGGTCTGTAAGACTAATATTGAAATTAAAACTTGTAATCTTCTATTTAAATATGTTATAAGGATGTTGAAAGATCATTAAAAACCAATGTAAATTTATAAAATTGTTCACATAGGTGTTCCGAAGAAGAGGCCTAAGTGAAATGTGTACTTAGAGAAGGCCTAATTACATTAGGTCTTTATTAGGCCTAATGGTGGTTTTGGGCCTTAAGGGTAATGGCTGGCCTATGTGGTGGTTGTTTCACTTATGAAATGTGTTTTTTGATCTATTTAAAATATTTTCCAAGTATGGATAGGCTATTATCTGACCAAGATGGTTGAGAGCAAGAATCAATTATAAAGAGAAGGTCGAATAGGCCTAATTTGACTGGTTACAATATTGAGGATATGAGTGAATGATATAGATTTGTGGTAATCAGGTAAAGGGATTAAATATCATAAAAAATTTGTGTTGAATATGTCATGAACATCTAACTATGTTTTTATAGGTGATGAGCAAGGTTATTTGACCTAATTCTACCAAGGAAAGAGCTATTTGAGCGAGAAGGCCTAATAGGCTATTTGAGAGAGATAGAAGAGTGAGAAGAGAAAAGGAAGGAGGTAATCTTTAGTTGGGTGATAAATATTTGTTTAAAAGTGATCAGAGGTTCAAGGTAGCTGAGTTTGTGTTGAGTTACCTAGGGGGTTGGAGCCTCCTTGTAAGTTGGTTCTTGCCAAAGGACTAGTTGAGTTGGTGTTTGACTAATGAGGGGTTGGTGCCTCATTAAAATTTTGATTCATTGATTATATTAGTTTATTCCAAGTATTGTATCAATGGGTTTTATTCCCCATAAGGGTTTCTCACATAGATCTTGTGTTCATGTGTTATGTATCCACTTCTTGCTCATATGAATGATGGTTTATGCATTACTATATCTCTAGATATATTTGTTTCATTAATGGATGATAAATGGAATTTAAATAAGAGTTTTACATTGATTCATCCCCCCTCTCAGTTTTTATACCTCTAAAAATTTGTATCATAACTTGGTCCCTTGTGTAGACCTAACAGTCTAAGGGAGTTATTCGGAGCACAGGTATGGATTTTGATAATGAGAGTGTTTTTTATGATTACAATGAGGATATATACATAGTCATTAAAATAGATTGTGAATGTTTTTAAAAATATAAGAATTATATAGAAGAATGCACCCAATTTCAAATAAATATAAAGACTTTAGAGACACAAGTTGAGAAAGATGCAATCAAGATAAGGACTTATCAAAAGTTTGAGGAGAGTACTAGAAATCTTAACAATATTTTGGATAGTCAAAGATATTTTTATGATATGATAGGACTTGGATTCATATAATAACAAAAGTATTTTAAGAAGAGTCAGTCTCCAAAAGACATTGATCAATCAAGGAGTGATGAAGCTAGTTGAATCAATACATACGCAGAAGTAGTCAAGTTTGAAGCCAATCATCAACAAGCCAATAAGGATTTTTCTTCATCAAAGAATATAAAAGGCAATGGTGTATCATCCTATGATCATTAAAATACAAATAATTTTAAACAATTATAGCATGTGGATTCCTTCATTGGTTATAGTTTATCTTGTAGTAACTTTGGACATAGAACTATTAACTATAGATGGAGAAGTAGAATCATGTGTTATAACTGAAACTAAAGAGGACACATTGCAATAAAGTGTAGGACAAGATCTATAAGGAAAACCAATCATGTTGAGAAGATATGGACTCATAACACGAAAGAATGGATCAATAAATCAAACCCTATGGGTAAATTAAAAGAGAAGCAGGAATTTAGAGGAGAAGAATCATGATAGCCCAAACTTTTTTTCATACTCAAAATGAATATTTGAAGTGGTACATAGATAGTGGCTATTCAAGTCATATGATATGAGATAAAATCAAATTCATCAATTTGAAGAATAATGCTATAGGTTTGATAAGTTTTAGAGATAACACATCTGCTAATATAGTTGGTAAAAGTGCTTTAAGATTAGAGAATGAGATGACCAAGACAGAAAATATTTTAGATGTAGATGGCTTGAAACAAAAAATTTTCAAATGTGCACTCAAGGACACACCCTAAAATTTCATGACAAAGGATGTGAGATAAGGAGAGCAAAATTAGGAAGGTTGATTGCTAAATCCAAGATAATTAAGAACAATTTTTATGTACCAAATGAGATCTCAAAATAAAATAGCTTCATGAGCAAGGTAGATGAAAGTTGGATATGTCATATGAGGTTAGGTCATATGAACTTTGATAATCTAGTCAAGATTAGCTTCAAGGGATCTTTGAATAATATGCCAAAAAAAATTAAACCTGTAGATGCTCTGTGCAAGGCATGTTAACATGTTAAGTAGACTAGGAGGAGATTCAAGTCTAAAGAATATTCTAATTCAAGACCTTTATAACTAATTCATACTGATCTATGTGGTCCTACAAGGATTTAAATTATTCAAGGTGACAGCTACTTCATGTTGCTTATAGATGACTTCACAAGAATGACTTGGGAAGCATTCTTGAAGGAGAAGTCAGAAGCTCTAGGTAAGTTTAAAACCTTCAAAAATTTAATTGAAAATGACATGAATGTGAATATCAAGTTTTTTAGGTCTGAAAAAGGAGCAGATTTTTTAGTCAAATGAGTTTGATGAGTTTTTTGAGGTCAATGGAATAAGAAGATAGTTCTCAACTGCTAGAACACCTCAACAAAATGGGGTGGTTGAAAGAAAGAACAAAATAGTTCAAGAAATGGCAAGGACCATGTTGAATGAATCTAAGTTGTTTGATAGATGCTAGAGAGAATATATTAGAAATACAATTTACACTTTGAACAGAGGTCAGATTAGGATCAATGGTGATAAGACTCTATATGAATTATGGAATGGTAGACCTACAAGTGTTGAACATTTTAAGGTTTTTGGGAGTAAATGCTATGTCAATAGAGATGATGAGGACTTAGGTAAGTTTTAATCTAGGTCTGATGAAGGTATTTTCTTTGGATATTCATTAATAAGTGTTGCCTATAGATGTTATAACAAGAAATTTCAAAAGGTAGTGGAGAGCACAAATGTGAAGGTTGATGAGACAAATAAATCATATTCTCAGTCAAAGAATGATGAAGAAGAAATATAAATGGATGAGGATGAAGAATAAATTGAGGATAGAAAGGACTAAAAAGGTCCTTCTAGGCATATTCAAAAGGATCATCTTGAATCTCAGATCATTGGAAACAAAAGTGTAGGTATACAAACAAGGAAAAGAATGGTGAGTGATACTAATCAAGAAAATACTGATTTACTTTCAAATTTTGAATCTAAAATCTATGTAGAATTGAGTGAAGAGAATTTTTGGTTAGATATAATGAATAAAGAGTTAAATAAAATTGAGAAGAATGAAACTTGGGAGTTAGTACCTAGGCCTAAAGACAAAAACATCATTGGTACAAAATGGGTATTCAAGAATAAGTTGAATGAGAATGGAGAGGTCACTAGAAACAAGGATAGACTTGTATGCAAATGATATTCTCAAGTAGGAGTGGAATTTGAGGAAAAATTTGCTCCTATAACAAGGTTAGAGGCCATTAGGATGTTTATTACCTATGCAGGTTTCAAAGGATTCAAGATATACCAAATAGATGTCAAGTCAACTTTCCTAAATGGGAACTTAGAAGAAGAAGTATACATTGAAAAACTTGAGGTTTTCCTATTAACTGATAACAAGGATTATGTTTTTAGGTTGAAGAAGGCCCTCTATGGTCTAAAATAATCCCTTAGAGCTTGGTATGCTAGACTAGACAAGTAACTTTTGGACTAAGGTTTCAAGAGAGGAGTTACACATAGTAACCTATATATCAAAACTAAAAATGATCATTAGTTGATAATGGTAGTCTATGTGGATGATATCTTTGGTACAACTAATTAGAACATGACCAAGGACTTTGCAGAGGTGATGAACTCAAAATTTGAGATGTCTATGCTTGGAGAACTATCCTTTTTTCTTGGACTTCAAATAAGTCAATCTAAAAAAGGTATATCCATTCCACAAGTCAAGTATATAAGAGAGATGTTAAAGAAGTTTGAGATGCAAGAATTCAAGGTTATAAGTACACCTATGGTTACAAGATACAAGCTAAGAAAGGAGGATGAATCCTCAAGGGTCAATCAGACAAAATATATATCCATGATTGGGAGTTTATTGTATACTATTACCTATAGACCTAACATCATGTAAGCAGTACGTCTTGTGGGAATATTTCAAGTAGATCCTAAGGAAATTCATCTATAAGCAATCAAGAGGATACTTAGGTATCTCAAGGGAACTATGGAATATGGATTATGGTACCCAAGGAGTAAGAAGTTTTATCTAATAGCCTTTATAGATGTAGATAGGGCTGGGAGTTTAGATGATAGAAAGAGCATTAGTGGAGGATCCTTCTTCTTAGGTAAGTGCCTAGTCTCATAGATAATCAAGAAATAACCATTAGTGGATTTATTTACTTGTGAGGATGAGTACATTACAACAGCTTCATGTTATACTCAGGTGTTATGGGTGAGACAAACCTTAAGAGACTACAAGGTGGAGTTTAATGGTCCTAGTCCTATTTTTTATGATAATACTATTGATAAAAGTGTTTCAAATAACCCTATCATGCATTTAAGGACCAAGCAAATTCCTATCAGGTATCATTTTTTAAGAGAACAAGTGAGTGAAAATAGTATTAAGCTTGAATTTGTGTCTACCAAGGATCAAATTGTAGATATCTTGACTAAGCCTATTCCAAAGGCTACTT